>JAVJIX010000101.1:960000-1560000 GCA_036785185.1 Paratrypauchen microcephalus
CAGAATGTCATACCTAATGTCTTTTATTGTTTTATGCCTATTGATGGAAATTTATAAATAGGATTTCATTAAAAAGGCTTGCACAGCATCTCTGAAGCAAATTTATGTTTCATATATTTTTATTCATGTGTTCATATTTGGAACATATGCACACATCTTTTCCATTATTATACAAAAAAGAACATAAGCACAGAACTATCAAACAAAAAACAAATCGCTCAAACCTTGAGGCCATATGGAAATACAAGTAGCAGTGTCACATTGCATAACAATACAATGGTAGCAGATAAACCACTATCATTAATAACCTACACATACATATATATATGCATACATACATATACACACATATACACAAATACTTCTGCATACATATATATACACACACACAATATACATACATATTCATACATACGTACACATATATACCTATATAACCATAGTAAAGATAAAAAATAAATAATACTTAAAGAATAAAAATAAAAAATAATAATAAATAAAAAAAAAAAAAGGGGGGGGGGGGGTAGTTTAGATTGTTTCAAAAAGGTCAATAAATGGTTGCCATATTGTAAAGAATTTATTTATTTTACCTTTCTTGGAGTACCTGATCTTCTCTACTTTTAAAAAGGACATAACTTCATTAATCCAGTGAGTGCTGGACGGGGCATTTGTTGATTTCCAGTGCAAAAGGAGATGGCGTCTTGCAATCAGAGAAGTAAATGCCAAAATCTGTAGCTGTGTAGTTGAATAACATGGGAAGTCTTCTGGGAGACCGAAGATGGCCACATACAAAGAAGCATTAATTGTTTTTGACAACACCCTGGACAGAGTATTAAAATAAACCTGCCAAAAGGTCTTCAGGGCTGGGCAGTAAAAGAACATATGTGCGAGATTACAAGGTGATCCCCCACATCTGTCACAAACGTCCACCACAGAAGGAAAAATCTGCGCTAGTCTTGTTTTTGAGTAATGACATCTAAACAGAACTTTAAACTGTATCAAAGTCAATCGGGCACAAATAGTACTTTTGTGAATAGATTGCAATGCAGAATTCCACCAGTGCCCATCAAAATCTAGTCCCAACTCACGCTCCCAGGCTTCTTTTGTTTTAGTGGTCAAATTGTTATCATATGATTGAATAGTGCTATAGATTTTTGAGATAAGAGACTTATGTGAGGGGTTCAGTTGAACTAGCTCAGCCCAAACCTGTCCAGTAGGGAGTTGCGGAAAACTAGGAAATAAAGATCTCACACAACTCCTCACCTGAAAGTATCTGAAAAGATGGGAAGGTGGGAGGCTGTATTCACATGCCAGGTCTGTAAATGAGTAGAAAAACCCGTCCTTATAGAAATCTTTAAAACATTTCAGTCCTTTATCATGCCAGATGGCAAAAACGGGATCTGAAAATGTAGGTTTGAACATATGGTTTTTCAGCAGTGGGGTCAGAACAGTCGGGTCAGTAAATTTGAATTGTTTCCTAAACTGAGACCATATCCTGAGAGTAGAGATTACCACAGGGTTGCAAGTAAGGCCAGAGGGGTTGACAGAGACCGAACCAGTTAATAAGGCTGAAAGAGATGAAGAGGGGCATGATTGCGCCTCCAATTGACACCATGGTATGTTAAGTGATTTTGACCAATATGTAATTCTAGTTATGTTCACTGCCCAGTAGTAAAACTGAAAATTTGGCAAAGAGAGGCCGCCATCAAATTTACAATTTTGAAGTATTTTTTGCTTAACTCTAGGTATTTTGCCGTTCCATAAAAATTCAGAGATTGTGTTATTGATTATTTTGAAAAAACCTTTAGGTAAAAAGATCGGTAGATTTTGGAACAAAAATAAGAACTTTGGTAAGACACTCATCTTAATGGTATTAATTCTCCCAATCAAACTGAGAGGAAGGGAAGCCCACCTTTGGAAGTCTGCCTTAATCTCAGCCAGCAGGGGTGAAAAATTTGCAGAATGAAGGGATTTGTAGCATCTAGTTAAACTGACTCCCAAATATTTAAATCCAGAGGGACTAAATTTGAAAGGAATGTCTATTGAAGAAAGTTGCATTGCTGAATTATTAACCGGATAGCATTCACTCTTTGAGACATTAACCTTATACCCTGAAAATGAACCAAATCTTTGAAAAAATGAAAGAATATCAGGGAGCACGGCTTTAGGATCTGTGACATACAGTAGCAGATCATCCGCATAGAGCGAAAGCTTGAATTCTCTGTGTAAACGTGTGATGCCTGTAAAGACTGGGGAAGACCTCAGGTGAATTGATAAGGGCTCTATTGCAATGGCGAATAAGAGAGGTGACAAGGGGCAGCCCTGTCTGCAGCCTCTATTCAAACCAAAATAATTAGATTGGACACCGTTAGTGGTAATACTTGCACAAGGTAATGTGTAAAGAAGCTGTATCCATGATATAAATCCTCTTCCAAATCCAAATTTAGTTAAAACTGTAAATAAGTACTGCCACTCCACTCTATCAAATGCCTTCTCTGCGTCGACCGATATTACAACTTCTGGGGTTGCTATGGTTTCTTTGGAATAGATAATATTTAATAGAGTGCGAACGTTATAAAAAAGCTGACGTCCCTTTATGAAGCCAGTCTGTTCCTCAGAGATGATGGTTGAAAGTACTTTTTCCAAACGGCAGGCTAGAGCCTTAGCAAGAATTTTGGCATCAACGTTCATTAAGGAAATAGGCCTGTATGAGGTACATAGATCAGGGTCCTTATCCTTTTTAAGAAGAACACTAATAGAGGCCTGCCTCAGTGTAGAAGGGAGGCAGCCACATGATAAGGATTCAACATATACAGAATGGAGTAGAGGGATAAGTTTAGTATGAAATGCCTTAAAGAATTCAACCGGAAATCCGTCTGGACCTGGCGCTTTATTACATTGCATATTATTTAGAGCTAGGGTCAGTTCTTGGACTGTTAGTTCTGAATCTAGTTCAGTAACCAATTCCGGACTTATGGTTGGAAAGTCAAGGTCACCTAAGAAGGTGGACATGTCTGTCACATCTGAAGGAAATTCAGAACTATATAAGGACTCATAAAAGGAGGAAAATACAGAATTAATAAGCCTAGGCTCCTCCACCAGGACTCCTGATGTGTCCTTAATGCGAGGTATTAACCGGGAGGATGCCTGGCGACGTAGCTGGTGAGCAAGTAGTCTTCCTGCCCTGTCTCCGTGTTCATAGTATTTGGAGCGGGAATGCAGTAGTAGGCGCTCTGCTTCATTGGTTGTGATAAGGTCTAACTCTGTTTGTAATGCAACCCGGCGCTTTGCCAAACCAACAGAATGGGCCCCTGCAAGATGCTGGTCAATAGATTTTATGTCAGCTAACAGTTTCTGGATTTTTGACACCCGTACCTTTTTCACATAGGCAGAGTATGAAATAATCTTGCCCCGCAAGTAGGCCTTCAAAGATTCCCACAAAAGTGTTTTTGAGATGGGCTCTGATTCTGATTGATTAAGTGCAATAAAGTCATCAATTGCATCTGTAATCAATCTACAAAATTTGTCATCTGATAGAAGTGAAGTATTAAATCTCCATTGTGAGGGGTAGCGGGGTCCTGGTAAAATTTGGATATCCAAAGATACTGGTGAGTGATCCGAGATAGTAATTGGGTGGTATACTACGTCTGTCACTTTGTGTATTAGTCTGGAATCTATAAAGTAGTAGTCTATACGGGAAAAAGTCTGGTGTACATGTGAATAAAAGGAATATTGTCTAGCAGTAGAATTGCGAAATCTCCAAGGGTCAACATAACCTCCATTGGACATAAAAGTACTGATGGCCTTAGCCATTTGAGAATGAGAGGATCCTGTTTTAGAACGATCTAAGTGAGGATTAATGGTGCAATTTAAGTCCCCTCCAAAAATCAGAAGGTGGTCATTGAGTGAAGGCAGACCCTCAAACAACTTATTAATGAATCCTGGATTATCAAAATTTGGTGCGTACACATTAACTAGTAGGACAGGGGTGTGAAATATAGTGCCAGAGACAATCAGATATCTGCCATCCCTGTCAGAAATGGTCCTAGTAAGTGTAAATGGAACTGATTTACCGATCAAAATGGCAACCCCCCTGGCCTTAGAGTTGAAGCTAGAGTGGAACACATCTGTCACCCAAGGACATCTGAGCCTGACCTGATCATTGGTTCTCATGTGGGTCTCTTGTAAAAAAAACAATGTCAGGTTTTAAGCGTTTTAAATGAGAGAATACCCTAGATCTTTTAACAGCACTCCCCAGACCTTTAATATTCCAGCTAATAAATCTAACGTTTGAACCCATTATGTTGGCCATATCTATCAGGTATCAAAATAGAGAAGATCAAACCAACTTCCAACCACCTGCCCCAGGGGTAAAGAAAACATAAAAAAATAAAACAAAACAAAACAAAAAAAAAACAAAAAAATAAATAAAAAATAGCAACGCAGAACGTTCTGAACCCGACCCAATTTCCCCAAAACCCACAGCCACCCCAACCACCCCCCATTGCACTTACCCTTATCCCATCCCCAAATGATAGGATACCAGTGCAGACTCCACTAGGAGTCAGAAACCTAAAGGAAAAACTCAGGGCTTTGGACCTGATAGTAACCTTCACAATGCTCTAATCTCAGAGGGGACTCCCGCGTAACATTAGAGAAATAGAGTTTTAAATAACAGGGCTAAAAATAAGACATAAATTATAACCTGCTTAATCCTAAATAACATTGTCAGTATACATATTATAGCACAATAGCAAGTACATAATCATACTAACGTTATAAAACATTAACACCTGTGGCAAGATACAAACTAAAACAATACCACCATTGGTAAAACACGTTTGGCATCATTATAGTCTTTGATGAGATAACTTTATAGTCACAGAACAAATCTACTTGAGTGATTTTACAAAAACATTTGCCTCTCCTGGTGATGTAAACTCTTTCGTGATACCCTTACTTGTGATCCGGAGACGGGCTGGATGCACTATGCCGAATCGCACATCTGGTATGTCCTTGAGTTGGCGTCGGATATCATTGAAGGCGGCGCGAGCTTTGGCCGTGCGCGCGGTATAGTCCGGGAAAATAGAGATCGTCGCTTCCTTGACCTTGATCCGCTGCTGAACTCTGGCACGCCGTAGGACATCAACACAGTCAGAGTAATAATGTAAACGTGCCACGATGGGACGGGGACGCCCGCCGGACTTGGACTGTGGGACTCTGTGTGCGCGGTCCACCACTGGGAGTTTATCCAGGCCGAATGCTTCTTTCAATAGGGTGGAGACAGAGGTCGTGGTGACGGGGCCATCTTCCTCAGGTAAGCCCAAAATCCTGATATTATTGCGGCGGGATCTCGCCTCCAAATCGTCGTACTTATTTTCAAGAGCTATAATTTGGGATGACATCTTGTCCACCCTAGATTGGAGTGAGACCACGTCGTCTGTACAGGTCGTCAGCGAGCCCTCCATATCGCGTACCGTTGTTTTTAACCCGTCCACCTCCGCCCTCACTGTTGCGATGCAATTATTTAGCTCAGCTTTCACATCCTGTAACTCCGACTTTATTTTAGTCAAATTATCGGACATGGCTGCCGCCAACTCGGCTCTAAAAATGCTCACCACCTCGTCCCGGAGGCTGGCGAGCAGCTCAGTTTTAAAGTCTGCAGCGCTCAACTCCGAAGTTGGTGCAGCAGCGCCCGGAGGAGTCTGAGGGGCCGGAGCAGGGTTACTCGAGGCTGAGGATGTAGCCGCAGCAGTGGGCCGCATTTGCGCCGACGTGGAGTTACTTGTGTTCTTGAGTTTTGCGGGCATGTCGGTGGTCAATGAAGTAAACAAACAATTTAAAGTTCCAAAAAGTCTTGCCACAGTATCAACAAAAATGCCCTGATATACTTTTAATCGATTTTGCGGGAGCCCTCCGAGCCACGCGTCCTACTCCATCGGCCGCTAAACCGGAAGTCCATCTCTGAAGCAAATTTGTTGAATCATTGAAATGTTGCATCATGGAGTGTGCCTGTTATTTGGCTACATTTTGTTTTAAAAGTAAAGGTTTACCTGTAACTGTATTCTTTGATAGAGATGTCACATAAAATATAAAGTGTCAATGTCGTCAAGTGAGAGTGATGTTAGGACTAACTGATATAAGTTATGTGATGATAACAATAATTGTAGGTTACATTTATTTCCATTTCTGTAATATGTTGCAAATAGAAATGCGTGAAAATTTGACTTTGGCATCAATAGGTCAATAGCAGGAATCGAACCCCGGTCGCCGGTTTGAAAGTCAAAGCACATAACCACTCGACCAAAGCCTTTCTTTAAGCTATAGGTGGAATTCTTCTATATGTTAATGTCGTAAAGACAGCGGTTCAAAAGCACATGTTTAGATTACCGGAGAATTGTCAAGAACCAAGAACGTAAGGTAATTTCTTTTTTTTTGCTGATATTGTTTTCGGACAACACAGATACTCATGCGGGAGGTGTGCGGAACTGTTTGTTTGACACTCTGTTTACGTCAGGTACGTATTCTCTGCGACACGGCCTAACTAAGACAGAACTTTAGCTTCCCCCCGACCAAACTATCTGCTAAGACCATGTTGCCCCAGTAACTCAGCGGGAACTAAGTTTAGCGAGCGTCGTGGAACCGAACTCTCACTTAACCTAGCGCCAACTGACGAACAAAGCCGGGCTTTGCGCTTAGTAGCTTTCGTGGAATACCCCCCAGGAACAGCAACAACAGCAACAGAACCACAGCGACAACAAAACAATAACAGCAATAACAGGAACAACAAGAACAACAACAACAGCAACAACGAAAGCAACAGCTACAACAACAGCAACAACAACAGCAACAACAACAGCAACAACAAAACAACAACAGGAACAACAGGAACAGCAACAACAGCAGCAACAACAGCAGCAGCAACAACAGCAGCAGCAACAACAGCAGCAGCAACAACAGGAACAGCAACAACAAACAAAAGAACAAATAAAAGACAAGCAAACAGACGACCGAAGTCAGTCAAAGGCCAAGCTAAACAGGTGAGTCTTGAACCCACTCTTAAAAACATGAACGTTCTCTGCAGCCCTGAGGTCCTCCGGCAGGCAGTTCCATAGACGAGGGCCGTAGTACTGAAAAGACGCCTCTCCGTGAGTGTGTGTCCTGACTTTGGGAATGACCAGGAGCCTGCTGCCGGAGGAGCGCAGGGTCCGTGAAGGTTCGTAAGGGGAAAGCAGTTCTGAAAGATAGGAAGGCCCAAGACCATTAAGACATTTAAAAACCAGTAAAAGAACTTTAAAATCTATCCTGTAACTCACAGGGAGCCAATGCAGAGATTTTAAGACCGGTGTAATGTGATCCCGCCCTCTGGACCTAGTCAGGACACGTGCTGCTGAATTTTGCAATAATTGCAAACCTGAAATACTCTTTTTGGGAAGACCAGAGAGCAGGGCATTACAGTAGTCTATACGGCTGGTGACAAAAGCATGCATCAGTGTCTCCGTATTGGCCTGAGAGAGAATAGGGCGAACTCTGGCTATGTTTTTTAGGTGATAGAAGCCCATTTTTGTGATGTTCTTGATGTGTGGAATAAAAGTCAGCTCAGAGTCAAAAATGACGCCCACTTGAGGAGATGGGTAAAAGGACTGTGCTTGTAGTTTTGATAAAAGTTTCTCTCTCTGGGCCTCAGGACCGATGACTAAAACCTCCGTTTTGTCCTGGTTAAGCTGGAGAAAGTTTCTTGCCATCCAGGATTTGATATCTAGAATACAGTTAAAAAGAGCATCCATTGGTCTGGTGTCATCAGGAGACACGGAAATGTAAAGCTGTGTATCATCTGCATAGCTGTGGAAATTGATTCCATGTCTCCTGATGACGCCGCCAAGGGGAAGCATGTACAGGTTGAAAAGCACAGGGCCTAAAATGGAGCCCTGGGGGACACCGCATGTGATTTTATGGATCTTGGAGGAGCATGTGTCCATACTTACCATAAATGTTCTGTCTGTGAGATAGGACGTGAACCATTTGTGAACAGCACCAGAGAGGCCGAGGTGTTTTAGGCGAGTTAAAAGAATCATGTGGTCTACTGTGTCAAAGGCAGCGCTCAGATCCAGCAGAATCAACACAGTCACCTTTTGAGAGTCACAGTTTATTCTAAAGTCATTTAAAATCTTTGCCAAGGCAGTCTCGGTGCTGTGGTTCACCCTAAAACCAGACTGAAATTTTTCCAAAATGTTGTGATCATCTAGAAACTCATTTAATTGGATAGAGACAAGTTTCTCTAGAATCTTGCTTAAAAATGGCAAGTTAGACACTGGTCGGTAGTTGTTAAAATCATTAAAATCTAAATTGCTCTTCTTCAGCAGGGGCCTCACCACCGCCGCTTTGAAGGCAGCGGGAAAGACCCCTGTCTGAAGAGAGCAATTCATCATGACCAAAAGTTCATCCCTAAAAGATCCATAAAAAGACTTAAAAAATGGAGTGGGGATTGGGTCTACGAGACATGTGGTGGGCCTCACTGAGGAGAAGACCTTGTCCAGCATCCCAGCATTAACCAGGGCAAAACTGTCCAGAGTCTTCTCTGGGCGAGACAAACACTCAGGTGAGTTAAAAACAGAGCTTTGACAAGATAAAATATTGTATCGGATGGTGTTTATCTTTCCCGTGAAGTGGTCAGCAAACTGCTCGCAGAGAGAGTCAGTGGGTGTCAAATAAAACATGTTAGAATCGGGGTTTAGAATGTTTTCAATGGTTGAGAAAAGAACTTTTGGATTATTTTTGTGGTTCGTGATTATTGTGGAAAAGTAAAGATTTCTTGCATTCCTTGTAGCATTGTTATGTGACTGTTGCTGATTGAAGAATAATTGGTGGTTTATAGTCATTTTGTTTTTTCTCCATCGACGTTCTGCTTTCCTGCACTCTCTCTTGGATTTTCTCAAGTCTTCATTCATCCATGGAGGCTTTGATTTGGTTTCAATACTTTTGGTTTTGAGTGGAGCAACCAGATCCAAGGCTGACCGCAGTCTACTGTTGAAGTCTTCAGTAATGGAATCGCAAGAGGCAGGTAAAACCATTGAGGGATTTTTCTCTAACACCTCGATAAAATTTTCTGCCACTTCAGGGGTCAAATGGCGCTTCCTCACAGTTCTCACAGAGGTCTCCTGCTGTATAAAACCAGTGATATCAAAAAACACACAGTAGTGGTCAGACATGGCCAGGTCAGCAACAGAGGACACACTAGTGGTCAGGCCGTAAGTAATGACCAGATCCAGAGTGTGCCCCCTGTTGTGAGTCGGCTGCGTGACGTGTTGAGTAAAATCCATATAATTAAGAACATTCAAAAATTAATTTGCAATAGGGTCTGAAAGGTTATCTATGTGCAAGTTAAAATCACCGGTTATAATAATCATATCAAATGAATTGTGTAGAATTCCCTCCAATGTACTCTTTGGGGTCAAATTCTGGCATATCACAGCCCTTTCAGCTGACCCTGATTGCAGTTGACTTGGAGTTGAGTCACTGTTGACCCTAAGATGCACAATTTCTCCGGTTGTGCTTGACCCTGCACTACTGCCTCTTGTTGACTCAGAACTGGAATCCTACAAACACAAACAGTGAAAGTTTGTATATCGTCTTTTGTACTTTGGACATTAACTTAAAAATATATTTATGTAATTTTTTTGAACATTTTTGGTTTGATAAAAATGTAATAGTTTTTCTATGACTTTATGTGTTGGACAGTTGCCCAAACTCACACGTTACAAAGATCAGATCATGCCATTACCTCATGACTCATCCTCTGAATCTCATCTGCTATATTTTTATCATCTACAAAAGACAACAGCAGAAACAACTAAATTGGTACATACAGTATACAGACTCCTTTGGAACTAGAGCAGGCAACCATGCATCTAGACATTGAAATAATACACCTGTGGCAATTATTTTGGTGGCCATAAACATAGACCTACCTGCTGGCAGTTTCATCATCCATACAGATAACTTCTGCAAAAATAACAGACATTTAGTACTAAAACACTTGTGATATTAACTATGATACCCTGTGATACACTTGTGATATTACCCAATTCTCTATTCTTTAGAGAATTCCACCTTGGTCCACCTACTACCATCAAGATGGCAAAGGGTGAAATCACTTTCATCACAGTCGTCAGGCCAGAACATTTCTCTTCCAATTTTTAAGAGATCGTCATAAGTCTCATTTCCCTTCATGACAACACAGGGAGGGCTCTCTTCCAAAACTACTTTTTGATATTTCCCTGACCTCTTTGCAGTCCGTGGTCTCCACTCCATGGAAGCCATTTTAACCTAAGTTTAGGAAAAAGAAAGAATCTATTATATTTGACTAACATATTTCACTGCGACATCTTTTGTTTCTTTATCTAATAGTGCTTATCTAGGGTCAGAAAAGAGTTTTCTAACCTTTATGTGTACAGACTTCAAAGGTCTAACTGCCAGTGGATACTGCTTCTTCTTCACAGCCTGTGGCTGTACAAGATTTTTGGCTTTAGCAAAAGCCTCAGCTGCAGCTGAAATGAGCACAGACATTCATTTGAGCAACTGTGCCAATCCAAGCAAGCCAACATCTTTCTCATTGTGAATAATAGGGAGCTTGCTTACTCAAGTAATCCTTGTTATTACTGAAGATACCAGTGTGACTCCCTTTAGTCTGCCCTACAATAGAAATGATGATGTTATAACACAAGTACAAATAAGTGAAAGCATGGCATTTTATATCATTTTTACGCTGATGACTGCCAGATTTATCTGCCTATTTCTAAGCACGCGAAAGGCCCCCTGACACCCTTGTTGAACTGCCTTGGTGACGTCAAGGCTTGGTTGGCCCAAAATTTTCTCTGCTTGAATGAAGGGAAAACTGAAATTGTGCTCTTTGGGCCCACTGATCCCTCATTGGACTTGGGCCCCTTTAAAGATAATGTTCATCCCTTCGCCACCAACCTTGGCGTCACCATGGACAGTGATTTTAAACTCAGCAAGCAGATCAACACAGTCGTTAAATCAGGCTTTTATCATCTTTGTCTTTTATCCAAAGTTAAACCGTTTTTAAGTTTTACGCATTTTGAACAAGTCGTTCAGGCTTTTATTTCTTCGCGTCTGGACTACTGTAATGCTCTTTATACTGGCATATCACAAAATGCTCTTTCACGCCTACAGTTAGTCCAGAACTCCGCGGCACGACTTTTAACAGGAACCAAAAAACGTGAGCACATCACCCCAATTCTTGCGTCTTTGCACTGGCTTCCTGTTCATTTTAGAATTGATTTTAAAATTTTATTGTTTGTTTTTAAAGCTTTGAATGGACTGGCCCCGGATTACATCTCGGACCTCATCCAAATTTACACACCGGCGCGCTCTGAGGTCTGAGGGCCAGCTCCAGCTGGTGGTGCCTAAGACCAGACTTAAATCCAGAGGGGACAGAGCTTTTTCTGTGGTTGGTCCTAAGCTATGGAACGCCCTGCCCCCCCACGTCCGAGCAGCTCCCTCAGTGGAGAGTTTTAAGTCTCGTCTTAAGACCCACTTTTATTCTCTGGCTTTTAACACCGCGTGAGTTGTGTGGTCCTCTGTTGTCTTTTATTGTATTTTAGGGTTTTTTATTATTTTATTGTTCTTAGAGTATTCATTTATTTATTTTTTAGCGTTTTTTTTTATTTTTTATTTTTTTATTTTTTTATTTATTCTATATTGTTTTTATTATTTTATGGTATATTTATTTGTATGCACACTTGTTTCTGTGATTATTTGTTTATTTTAAATGATGTTTCTGTGCAGCACTTTGGAAACGCTTTTAGTTTTTGAAATGTGCTATATAAATAAAGTGGATTGGATTGGAAGTGGAAATCAAAGAATTACTCACATCCCATTTCATCATTGCAATCAGATGTTGGATATTATACATTCCATACATGCCATATATTATATGGCAAAAGTAGAAACTCAATTTGTGAACTGGACAAAATTTGATTTGGTTGAATACGTTTCACAGCTCATCCAAGCTCTTCAGTTCTGAACTGAAGAAATGTAATTCAACCAAATAAACTTTTGCCCAGTTGACAAATTGAATATCTCCTTTTGCCATGGATTCTACCTGGGCGAGGGATTCTCCACACACATGACATTATACTACATGTGGATCTTATGTTAATACTGAAAATGTGCAGGCCTACTGAAGCATAGCCTACCAGTTTCTTTGGCCAACAAGAGCTTTTTAACTCTTGTGTCAAATCCTTTCAGAGTCAGCTCTCCGAGAAATTAAATTTCAAAGAATGTATATTTATTGCAAAAATCTTATTTATATGCATTCTAGGAGACAAAAGACAAGAGTGACACTCATATATATAATCTCTGTGTCTTTCTGGATTGATGGGTAAAAGTGTCTGCTATCCTGCTTGCCATTATAGTAGGCGCATAACATTAATTTAATTTGTGTTTTAGTGTTCTCTGCTTTGTCATACAGTATGACATATTTTAACATGTCCAGAGATATTCAATAATTGTTAAGATATTAATTAATCGTTAATGTCAACGTTAAGATGTGTTTATACATACTTGTGCATTACATTTGTATTAACATGCTTGGTCTGCTAACGGTTACACCACATCAAACTGTTAACATGACCCCCACCCTAAAACTTACCATTTTCAAGTTGTTCTTTCAATGTGTCGTATTCTTTAACTCGGTCCATTGTCTGGAAGTTTCAAAAAGAATGGAGGTGAATAAAAGATAAGAGCAAAAATCGCTCTAGCCTAATAAATAATAAAGTCAGAAAGTCAGACAAGTGTGCGGTAAACCTTTTTCTGGAATTAAAAAAAAAAAAAGGGACAACACTTGTTGCTCCGGATGTGACGGACATGTCCTTAAAAACCATGCTCCGAACTTTGCCCTCTATATAACTTTTTTTCCTGACAAAGGTTCTTGTGAGTCTGACGCCATTTTATATTGACCAGGGATTATATTTATACAGGGAATGCATTTAAGACAGATTATAAAGGAGGCCCTGGGGAAGACCCAGGACACGCTGGAGGCACTATGTCTCCCAGCTGGCCTGGGAACGCCTTGGGGTCCTCTGCGGCCTTGCTTAAACTGTTTCCCCCGCGACCTGGTCCCGGTTAAGAGGAAGAAAATGGATGGATGGATATATAGAAAGACTTCTCTCCTTTGAGAAAATATGGTTTATTAAACAATTAAAGAAACTTCTGGAAATGCAAATAGTCAAACTTTGAAAAATGTGTTTACTCACCAACCTCAGAGAGTCATTGGTACTGCCCGAACCTGAGCATTGACTTGTCATTGAAATTCAATAAGTGCTTCCTGTTGGGGCAGTTGTATTTGAAAAAAGAAGCCTTTGCTAATGTAATTTTTGATTAGAATTGCTCCAAGATGACTTCAAATGGAACCACTTGTGTTTCTTCATACTCATAATTTCCCCTCTTTGGGGTTGTTTTGTCAGCAACTTGTTCAGTAATTTGAGACATGATTTATGCATTACAGGTCTTATGAAACCAGAAAAATTGTCTGTCTGCAAACCATAGAGAGTGCTTCATAGCTGGGCTCTGGTAGCGCCTCCACTACTGTGCATTGTAAAATAGAGCTCATATCATCACCCCAACTCAAGACACTGACTTTGATTTGCCCCAGTAAGTGCTTTTTGTTGGGGTAGTGTTGCTGGCTTTACCATCAAAATACATACACTGTATTTTTTCAACTATTAATTAATTAACAGTTCATACACGTGCATTTATTTCTGGTTGTTTTTGTCTGCAGGCATAGCATTGTTGATGGCTTATATGTAAATTGACTACACAATGAGAACACACTGCCAGACTGGCCATTACCACAGTCGTTGAGACACTGAATAGAAGGTGGGGCTCTGGCGACTTCAAATAGCATACAGTGCTTATATTGGAAAATCCCTCACGTAAGCTATCACAACTGACCAGAGGCAGCCATGAAGACAGCTGAAGAGGATCCTGAGAAAAGCAAACAATCGTGATCTTGGTTCACTGGAAGTCTGTGTCGTTGACCCAACTGGAGCATTGACTTGTATCTTGATCTGAGTAAGTGCTACTTGTTGGGACGACAGAGCAAGACATTGCACATCAAACTAAAAAATGCTTTTTATTATACACATTCAGATTACCTCAAATTGACTCACTTGTGGCTTTTCCATTCATAAGTGCTTCTCTTTGGGGTAGTCTTGGTTGTGGCATTAACCTCAACAACTGCAGCAAGGTTTATGTGAAGATTTACATGGTCATTCACATTACGCTGACAGAAGCACTGACTTGACTTGTAAATGCAGTAAGTGCTACTTGTTGGAATAGAAGGTGGAGCAATGGCGACTTCAAATGGCATACAGTGCTTATATTGGAAAACATGAAGACAGCTGCAGAGGATCCTGAGAAACGCAGGCACTTGATTGGAAGATCTTGGTTCACTGAAACTGAAAGTCTGTGTCACTGACCCAACTGGAGCATTGACTTGTATCTTTATTTGAGTAAGTGCTACTTGTTGGGACGGCTGTGCAAGACGTTGTACTTCAAACTTATAATTATACACATTCAGATTACCTCAAATTGACTCACTTGTGGCTTTTCCATTCATAAGTGCTTCTCTTTGGGGTAGTCTTGGTTGTGGCATTAACCTCAACAACTGCAGCAAGGTTTATGTGAAGATTTACATGGTCATTCACATTACCCTGACGGAAGCACTGACTTGACTTGTAAATGCAGTAAGTGCTACTTGTTGGGGTAGTGTTGATGATTTGAACATCATGTCTTGTCTTATTAGAAAAATGTGTTTACCCACCAACCTCAGAGAGTCATTGGTACTGCCCGAACCTGAGCATTGACTTGTCATTGAAATTCAATAAGTGCTTCCTGTTGGGGCAGTTGTATTTGAAAAAAGAAGCCTTTGCTAATGTAATTTTTGATTAGAATTGCTCCAAGATGACTTCAAATGGAACCACTTGTGTTTCTTCATACTCATAATTTCCCCTCTTTGGGGTTGTTTTGTCAGCAACTTGTTCAGTAATTTGAGACATGATTTATGCATTACAGGTCTTATGAAACCAGAAAAATTGTCTGTCTGCAAACCATAGAGAGTGCTTCATAGCTGGGCTCTGGTAGCGCCTCCACTACTGTGCATTGTAAAATAGAGCTCATATCATCACCCCAACTCAAGACACTGACTTTGATTTGCCCCAGTAAGTGCTTTTTGTTGGGGTAGTGTTGCTGGCTTTACCATCAAAATACATACACTGTATTTTTTCAACTATTAATTAATTAACAGTTCATACACGTGCATTTATTTCTGGTTGTTTTTGTCTGCAGGCATAGCATTGTTGATGGCTTATATGTAAATTGACTACACAATGAGAACACACTGCCAGACTGGCCATTACCACAGTCGTTGAGACACTGAATAGAAGGTGGGGCTCTGGCGACTTCAAATAGCATACAGTGCTTATATTGGAAAATCCCTCACGTAAGCTATCACAACTGACCAGAGGCAGCCATGAAGACAGCTGAAGAGGATCCTGAGAAAAGCAAACAATCGTGATCTTGGTTCACTGGAAGTCTGTGTCGTTGACCCAACTGGAGCATTGACTTGTATCTTGATCTGAGTAAGTGCTACTTGTTGGGACGACAGAGCAAGACATTGCACATCAAACTAAAAAATGCTTTTTATTATACACATTCAGATTACCTCAAATTGACTCACTTGTGGCTTTTCCATTCATAAGTGCTTCTCTTTGGGGTAGTCTTGGTTGTGGCATTAACCTCAACAACTGCAGCAAGGTTTATGTGAAGATTTACATGGTCATTCACATTACGCTGACAGAAGCACTGACTTGACTTGTAAATGCAGTAAGTGCTACTTGTTGGAATAGAAGGTGGAGCAATGGCGACTTCAAATGGCATACAGTGCTTATATTGGAAAACATGAAGACAGCTGCAGAGGATCCTGAGAAACGCAGGCACTTGATTGGAAGATCTTGGTTCACTGAAAGTCTGTGTCACTGACCCAACTGGAGCATTGACTTGTATCTTTATTTGAGTAAGTGCTACTTGTTGGGACGGCTGTGCAAGACGTTGTACTTCAAACTTATAATTATACACATTCAGATTACCTCAAATTGACTCACTTGTGGCTTTTCCATTCATAAGTGCTTCTCTTTGGGGTAGTCTTGGTTGTGGCATTAACCTCAACAACTGCAGCAAGGTTTATGTGAAGATTTACATGGTCATTCACATTACCCTGACGGAAGCACTGACTTGACTTGTAAATGCAGTAAGTGCTACTTGTTGGGGTAGTGTTGATGATTTGAACATCATGTCTTGTCTTATTAGAAAAATGTGTTTACCCACCAACCTCAGAGAGTCATTGGTACTGCCCGAACCTGAGCATTGACTTGTCATTGAAATTCAATAAGTGCTTCCTGTTGGGGCAGTTGTATTTGAAAAAAGAAGCCTTTGCTAATGTAATTTTTGATTAGAATTGCTCCAAGATGACTTCAAATGGAACCACTTGTGTTTCTTCATACTCATAATTTCCCCTCTTTGGGGTTGTTTTGTCAGCAACTTGTTCAGTAATTTGAGACATGATTTATGCATTACAGGTCTTATGAAACCAGAAAAATTGTCTGTCTGCAAACCATAGAGAGTGCTTCATAGCTGGGCTCTGGTAGCGCCTCCACTACTGTGCATTGTAAAATAGAGCTCATATCATCACCCCAACTCAAGACACTGACTTTGATTTGCCCCAGTAAGTGCTTTTTGTTGGGGTAGTGTTGCTGGCTTTACCATCAAAATACATACACTGTATTTTTTCAACTATTAATTAATTAACAGTTCATACACGTGCATTTATTTCTGGTTGTTTTTGTCTGCAGGCATAGCATTGTTGATGGCTTATATGTAAATTGACTACACAATGAGAACACACTGCCAGACTGGCCATTACCACAGTCGTTGAGACACTGAATAGAAGGTGGGGCTCTGGCGACTTCAAATAGCATACAGTGCTTATATTGGAAAATCCCTCACGTAAGCTATCACAACTGACCAGAGGCAGCCATGAAGACAGCTGAAGAGGATCCTGAGAAAAGCAAACAATCGTGATCTTGGTTCACTGGAAGTCTGTGTCGTTGACCCAACTGGAGCATTGACTTGTATCTTGATCTGAGTAAGTGCTACTTGTTGGGACGACAGAGCAAGACATTGCACATCAAACTAAAAAATGCTTTTTATTATACACATTCAGATTACCTCAAATTGACTCACTTGTGGCTTTTCCATTCATAAGTGCTTCTCTTTGGGGTAGTCTTGGTTGTGGCATTAACCTCAACAACTGCAGCAAGGTTTATGTGAAGATTTACATGGTCATTCACATTACGCTGACAGAAGCACTGACTTGACTTGTAAATGCAGTAAGTGCTACTTGTTGGAATAGAAGGTGGAGCAATGGCGACTTCAAATGGCATACAGTGCTTATATTGGAAAACATGAAGACAGCTGCAGAGGATCCTGAGAAACGCAGGCACTTGATTGGAAGATCTTGGTTCACTGAAAGTCTGTGTCACTGACCCAACTGGAGCATTGACTTGTATCTTTATTTGAGTAAGTGCTACTTGTTGGGACGGCTGTGCAAGACGTTGTACTTCAAACTTATAATTATACACATTCAGATTACCTCAAATTGACTCACTTGTGGCTTTTCCATTCATAAGTGCTTCTCTTTGGGGTAGTCTTGGTTGTGGCATTAACCTCAACAACTGCAGCAAGGTTTATGTGAAGATTTACATGGTCATTCACATTACCCTGACGGAAGCACTGACTTGACTTGTAAATGCAGTAAGTGCTACTTGTTGGGGTAGTGTTGATGATTTGAACATCATGTCTTGTCTTATTAGAAAAATGTGTTTACCCACCAACCTCAGAGAGTCATTGGTACTGCCCGAACCTGAGCATTGACTTGTCATTGAAATTCAATAAGTGCTTCCTGTTGGGGCAGTTGTATTTGAAAAAAGAAGCCTTTGCTAATGTAATTTTTGATTAGAATTGCTCCAAGATGACTTCAAATGGAACCACTTGTGTTTCTTCATACTCATAATTTCCCCTCTTTGGGGTTGTTTTGTCAGCAACTTGTTCAGTAATTTGAGACATGATTTATGCATTACAGGTCTTATGAAACCAGAAAAATTGTCTGTCTGCAAACCATAGAGAGTGCTTCATAGCTGGGCTCTGGTAGCGCCTCCACTACTGTGCATTGTAAAATAGAGCTCATATCATCACCCCAACTCAAGACACTGACTTTGATTTGCCCCAGTAAGTGCTTTTTGTTGGGGTAGTGTTGCTGGCTTTACCATCAAAATACATACACTGTATTTTTTCAACTATTAATTAATTAACAGTTCATACACGTGCATTTATTTCTGGTTGTTTTTGTCTGCAGGCATAGCATTGTTGATGGCTTATATGTAAATTGACTACACAATGAGAACACACTGCCAGACTGGCCATTACCACAGTCGTTGAGACACTGAATAGAAGGTGGGGCTCTGGCGACTTCAAATAGCATACAGTGCTTATATTGGAAAATCCCTCACGTAAGCTATCACAACTGACCAGAGGCAGCCATGAAGACAGCTGAAGAGGATCCTGAGAAAAGCAAACAATCGTGATCTTGGTTCACTGGAAGTCTGTGTCGTTGACCCAACTGGAGCATTGACTTGTATCTTGATCTGAGTAAGTGCTACTTGTTGGGACGACAGAGCAAGACATTGCACATCAAACTAAAAAATGCTTTTTATTATACACATTCAGATTACCTCAAATTGACTCACTTGTGGCTTTTCCATTCATAAGTGCTTCTCTTTGGGGTAGTCTTGGTTGTGGCATTAACCTCAACAACTGCAGCAAGGTTTATGTGAAGATTTACATGGTCATTCACATTACGCTGACAGAAGCACTGACTTGACTTGTAAATGCAGTAAGTGCTACTTGTTGGAATAGAAGGTGGAGCAATGGCGACTTCAAATGGCATACAGTGCTTATATTGGAAAACATGAAGACAGCTGCAGAGGATCCTGAGAAACGCAGGCACTTGATTGGAAGATCTTGGTTCACTGAAAGTCTGTGTCACTGACCCAACTGGAGCATTGACTTGTATCTTTATTTGAGTAAGTGCTACTTGTTGGGACGGCTGTGCAAGACGTTGTACTTCAAACTTATAATTATACACATTCAGATTACCTCAAATTGACTCACTTGTGGCTTTTCCATTCATAAGTGCTTCTCTTTGGGGTAGTCTTGGTTGTGGCATTAACCTCAACAACTGCAGCAAGGTTTATGTGAAGATTTACATGGTCATTCACATTACCCTGACGGAAGCACTGACTTGACTTGTAAATGCAGTAAGTGCTACTTGTTGGGGTAGTGTTGATGATTTGAACATCATGTCTTGTCTTATTAGAAAAATGTGTTTACCCACCAACCTCAGAGAGTCATTGGTACTGCCCGAACCTGAGCATTGACTTGTCATTGAAATTCAATAAGTGCTTCCTGTTGGGGCAGTTGTATTTGAAAAAAGAAGCCTTTGCTAATGTAATTTTTGATTAGAATTGCTCCAAGATGACTTCAAATGGAACCACTTGTGTTTCTTCATACTCATAATTTCCCCTCTTTGGGGTTGTTTTGTCAGCAACTTGTTCAGTAATTTGAGACATGATTTATGCATTACAGGTCTTATGAAACCAGAAAAATTGTCTGTCTGCAAACCATAGAGAGTGCTTCATAGCTGGGCTCTGGTAGCGCCTCCACTACTGTGCATTGTAAAATAGAGCTCATATCATCACCCCAACTCAAGACACTGACTTTGATTTGCCCCAGTAAGTGCTTTTTGTTGGGGTAGTGTTGCTGGCTTTACCATCAAAATACATACACTGTATTTTTTCAACTATTAATTAATTAACAGTTCATACACGTGCATTTATTTCTGGTTGTTTTTGTCTGCAGGCATAGCATTGTTGATGGCTTATATGTAAATTGACTACACAATGAGAACACACTGCCAGACTGGCCATTACCACAGTCGTTGAGACACTGAATAGAAGGTGGGGCTCTGGCGACTTCAAATAGCATACAGTGCTTATATTGGAAAATCCCTCACGTAAGCTATCACAACTGACCAGAGGCAGCCATGAAGACAGCTGAAGAGGATCCTGAGAAAAGCAAACAATCGTGATCTTGGTTCACTGGAAGTCTGTGTCGTTGACCCAACTGGAGCATTGACTTGTATCTTGATCTGAGTAAGTGCTACTTGTTGGGACGACAGAGCAAGACATTGCACATCAAACTAAAAAATGCTTTTTATTATACACATTCAGATTACCTCAAATTGACTCACTTGTGGCTTTTCCATTCATAAGTGCTTCTCTTTGGGGTAGTCTTGGTTGTGGCATTAACCTCAACAACTGCAGCAAGGTTTATGTGAAGATTTACATGGTCATTCACATTACGCTGACAGAAGCACTGACTTGACTTGTAAATGCAGTAAGTGCTACTTGTTGGAATAGAAGGTGGAGCAATGGCGACTTCAAATGGCATACAGTGCTTATATTGGAAAACATGAAGACAGCTGCAGAGGATCCTGAGAAACGCAGGCACTTGATTGGAAGATCTTGGTTCACTGAAAGTCTGTGTCACTGACCCAACTGGAGCATTGACTTGTATCTTTATTTGAGTAAGTGCTACTTGTTGGGACGGCTGTGCAAGACGTTGTACTTCAAACTTATAATTATACACATTCAGATTACCTCAAATTGACTCACTTGTGGCTTTTCCATTCATAAGTGCTTCTCTTTGGGGTAGTCTTGGTTGTGGCATTAACCTCAACAACTGCAGCAAGGTTTATGTGAAGATTTACATGGTCATTCACATTACCCTGACGGAAGCACTGACTTGACTTGTAAATGCAGTAAGTGCTACTTGTTGGGGTAGTGTTGATGATTTGAACATCATGCCTTGTCTTATTAGAAAAATGTGTTTACCCACCAACCTCAGAGAGTCATTGGTACTGCCCGAAACTGAGCATTGACTTGTCATTGAAGTTCAATAAGTGCTTCCTGTTGGGGCAGTTGTATTTGAAAAAAGAAGCCTTTGCTAATGTAATTTTTGATTAGAATTGCTCCAAGATGACTTCAAATGGAACCACTTGTGTTTCTTCATACTCATAATTTCCCCTCTTTGGGGTTGTTTTGTCAGCAACTTGTTCAGTAATTTGAGACATGATTTATGCATTACAGGTCTTATGAAACCAGAAAAATTGTCTGTCTGCAAACCATAGAGAGTGCTTCATAGCTGGGCTCTGGTAGCGCCTCCACTACTGTGCATTGTAAAATAGAGCTCATATCATCACCCCAACTCAAGACACTGACTTTGATTTGCCCCAGTAAGTGCTTTTTGTTGGGGTAGTGTTGCTGGCTTTACCATCAAAATACATACACTGTATTTTTTCAACTATTAATTAATTAACAGTTCATACACGTGCATTTATTTCTGGTTGTTTTTGTCTGCAGGCATAGCATTGTTGATGGCTTATATGTAAATTGACTACACAATGAGAACACACTGCCAGACTGGCCATTACCACAGTCGTTGAGACACTGAATAGAAGGTGGGGCTCTGGCGACTTCAAATAGCATACAGTGCTTATATTGGAAAATCCCTCACGTAAGCTATCACAACTGACCAGAGGCAGCCATGAAGACAGCTGAAGAGGATCCTGAGAAAAGCAAACAATCGTGATCTTGGTTCACTGGAAGTCTGTGTCGTTGACCCAACTGGAGCATTGACTTGTATCTTGATCTGAGTAAGTGCTACTTGTTGGGACGACAGAGCAAGACATTGCACATCAAACTAAAAAATGCTTTTTATTATACACATTCAGATTACCTCAAATTGACTCACTTGTGGCTTTTCCATTCATAAGTGCTTCTCTTTGGGGTAGTCTTGGTTGTGGCATTAACCTCAACAACTGCAGCAAGGTTTATGTGAAGATTTACATGGTCATTCACATTACGCTGACAGAAGCACTGACTTGACTTGTAAATGCAGTAAGTGCTACTTGTTGGAATAGAAGGTGGAGCAATGGCGACTTCAAATGGCATACAGTGCTTATATTGGAAAACATGAAGACAGCTGCAGAGGATCCTGAGAAACGCAGGCACTTGATTGGAAGATCTTGGTTCACTGAAAGTCTGTGTCACTGACCCAACTGGAGCATTGACTTGTATCTTTATTTGAGTAAGTGCTACTTGTTGGGACGGCTGTGCAAGACGTTGTACTTCAAACTTATAATTATACACATTCAGATTACCTCAAATTGACTCACTTGTGGCTTTTCCATTCATAAGTGCTTCTCTTTGGGGTAGTCTTGGTTGTGGCATTAACCTCAACAACTGCAGCAAGGTTTATGTGAAGATTTACATGGTCATTCACATTACCCTGACGGAAGCACTGACTTGACTTGTAAATGCAGTAAGTGCTACTTGTTGGGGTAGTGTTGATGATTTGAACATCATGTCTTGTCTTATTAGAAAAATGTGTTTACCCACCAACCTCAGAGAGTCATTGGTACTGCCCGAACCTGAGCATTGACTTGTCATTGAAATTCAATAAGTGCTTCCTGTTGGGGCAGTTGTATTTGAAAAAAGAAGCCTTTGCTAATGTAATTTTTGATTAGAATTGCTCCAAGATGACTTCAAATGGAACCACTTGTGTTTCTTCATACTCATAATTTCCCCTCTTTGGGGTTGTTTTGTCAGCAACTTGTTCAGTAATTTGAGACATGATTTATGCATTACAGGTCTTATGAAACCAGAAAAATTGTCTGTCTGCAAACCATAGAGAGTGCTTCATAGCTGGGCTCTGGTAGCGCCTCCACTACTGTGCATTGTAAAATAGAGCTCATATCATCACCCCAACTCAAGACACTGACTTTGATTTGCCCCAGTAAGTGCTTTTTGTTGGGGTAGTGTTGCTGGCTTTACCATCAAAATACATACACTGTATTTTTTCAACTATTAATTAATTAACAGTTCATACACGTGCATTTATTTCTGGTTGTTTTTGTCTGCAGGCATAGCATTGTTGATGGCTTATATGTAAATTGACTACACAATGAGAACACACTGCCAGACTGGCCATTACCACAGTCGTTGAGACACTGAATAGAAGGTGGGGCTCTGGCGACTTCAAATAGCATACAGTGCTTATATTGGAAAATCCCTCACGTAAGCTATCACAACTGACCAGAGGCAGCCATGAAGACAGCTGAAGAGGATCCTGAGAAAAGCAAACAATCGTGATCTTGGTTCACTGGAAGTCTGTGTCGTTGACCCAACTGGAGCATTGACTTGTATCTTGATCTGAGTAAGTGCTACTTGTTGGGACGACAGAGCAAGACATTGCACATCAAACTAAAAAATGCTTTTTATTATACACATTCAGATTACCTCAAATTGACTCACTTGTGGCTTTTCCATTCATAAGTGCTTCTCTTTGGGGTAGTCTTGGTTGTGGCATTAACCTCAACAACTGCAGCAAGGTTTATGTGAAGATTTACATGGTCATTCACATTACGCTGACAGAAGCACTGACTTGACTTGTAAATGCAGTAAGTGCTACTTGTTGGAATAGAAGGTGGAGCAATGGCGACTTCAAATGGCATACAGTGCTTATATTGGAAAACATGAAGACAGCTGCAGAGGATCCTGAGAAACGCAGGCACTTGATTGGAAGATCTTGGTTCACTGAAAGTCTGTGTCACTGACCCAACTGGAGCATTGACTTGTATCTTTATTTGAGTAAGTGCTACTTGTTGGGACGGCTGTGCAAGACGTTGTACTTCAAACTTATAATTATACACATTCAGATTACCTCAAATTGACTCACTTGTGGCTTTTCCATTCATAAGTGCTTCTCTTTGGGGTAGTCTTGGTTGTGGCATTAACCTCAACAACTGCAGCAAGGTTTATGTGAAGATTTACATGGTCATTCACATTACCCTGACGGAAGCACTGACTTGACTTGTAAATGCAGTAAGTGCTACTTGTTGGGGTAGTGTTGATGATTTGAACATCATGTCTTGTCTTATTAGAAAAATGTGTTTACCCACCAACCTCAGAGAGTCATTGGTACTGCCCGAACCTGAGCATTGACTTGTCATTGAAATTCAATAAGTGCTTCCTGTTGGGGCAGTTGTATTTGAAAAAAGAAGCCTTTGCTAATGTAATTTTTGATTAGAATTGCTCCAAGATGACTTCAAATGGAACCACTTGTGTTTCTTCATACTCATAATTTCCCCTCTTTGGGGTTGTTTTGTCAGCAACTTGTTCAGTAATTTGAGACATGATTTATGCATTACAGGTCTTATGAAACCAGAAAAATTGTCTGTCTGCAAACCATAGAGAGTGCTTCATAGCTGGGCTCTGGTAGCGCCTCCACTACTGTGCATTGTAAAATAGAGCTCATATCATCACCCCAACTCAAGACACTGACTTTGATTTGCCCCAGTAAGTGCTTTTTGTTGGGGTAGTGTTGCTGGCTTTACCATCAAAATACATACACTGTATTTTTTCAACTATTAATTAATTAACAGTTCATACACGTGCATTTATTTCTGGTTGTTTTTGTCTGCAGGCATAGCATTGTTGATGGCTTATATGTAAATTGACTACACAATGAGAACACACTGCCAGACTGGCCATTACCACAGTCGTTGAGACACTGAATAGAAGGTGGGGCTCTGGCGACTTCAAATAGCATACAGTGCTTATATTGGAAAATCCCTCACGTAAGCTATCACAACTGACCAGAGGCAGCCATGAAGACAGCTGAAGAGGATCCTGAGAAAAGCAAACAATCGTGATCTTGGTTCACTGGAAGTCTGTGTCGTTGACCCAACTGGAGCATTGACTTGTATCTTGATCTGAGTAAGTGCTACTTGTTGGGACGACAGAGCAAGACATTGCACATCAAACTAAAAAATGCTTTTTATTATACACATTCAGATTACCTCAAATTGACTCACTTGTGGCTTTTCCATTCATAAGTGCTTCTCTTTGGGGTAGTCTTGGTTGTGGCATTAACCTCAACAACTGCAGCAAGGTTTATGTGAAGATTTACATGGTCATTCACATTACGCTGACAGAAGCACTGACTTGACTTGTAAATGCAGTAAGTGCTACTTGTTGGAATAGAAGGTGGAGCAATGGCGACTTCAAATGGCATACAGTGCTTATATTGGAAAACATGAAGACAGCTGCAGAGGATCCTGAGAAACGCAGGCACTTGATTGGAAGATCTTGGTTCACTGAAAGTCTGTGTCACTGACCCAACTGGAGCATTGACTTGTATCTTTATTTGAGTAAGTGCTACTTGTTGGGACGGCTGTGCAAGACGTTGTACTTCAAACTTATAATTATACACATTCAGATTACCTCAAATTGACTCACTTGTGGCTTTTCCATTCATAAGTGCTTCTCTTTGGGGTAGTCTTGGTTGTGGCATTAACCTCAACAACTGCAGCAAGGTTTATGTGAAGATTTACATGGTCATTCACATTACCCTGACGGAAGCACTGACTTGACTTGTAAATGCAGTAAGTGCTACTTGTTGGGGTAGTGTTGATGATTTGAACATCATGCCTTGTCTTATTAGAAAAATGTGTTTACCCACCAACCTCAGAGAGTCATTGGTACTGCCCGAAACTGAGCATTGACTTGTCATTGAAGTTCAATAAGTGCTTCCTGTTGGGGCAGTTGTATTTGAAAAAAGAAGCCTTTGCTAATGTAATTTTTGATTAGAATTGCTCCAAGATGACTTCAAATGGAACCACTTGTGTTTCTTCATACTCATAATTTCCCCTCTTTGGGGTTGTTTTGTCAGCAACTTGTTCAGTAATTTGAGACATGATTTATGCATTACAGGTCTTATGAAACCAGAAAAATTGTCTGTCTGCAAACCATAGAGAGTGCTTCATAGCTGGGCTCTGGTAGCGCCTCCACTACTGTGCATTGTAAAATAGAGCTCATATCATCACCCCAACTCAAGACACTGACTTTGATTTGCCCCAGTAAGTGCTTTTTGTTGGGGTAGTGTTGCTGGCTTTACCATCAAAATACATACACTGTATTTTTTCAACTATTAATTAATTAACAGTTCATACACGTGCATTTATTTCTGGTTGTTTTTGTCTGCAGGCATAGCATTGTTGATGGCTTATATGTAAATTGACTACACAATGAGAACACACTGCCAGACTGGCCATTACCACAGTCGTTGAGACACTGAATAGAAGGTGGGGCTCTGGCGACTTCAAATAGCATACAGTGCTTATATTGGAAAATCCCTCACGTAAGCTATCACAACTGACCAGAGGCAGCCATGAAGACAGCTGAAGAGGATCCTGAGAAAAGCAAACAATCGTGATCTTGGTTCACTGGAAGTCTGTGTCGTTGACCCAACTGGAGCATTGACTTGTATCTTGATCTGAGTAAGTGCTACTTGTTGGGACGACAGAGCAAGACATTGCACATCAAACTAAAAAATGCTTTTTATTATACACATTCAGATTACCTCAAATTGACTCACTTGTGGCTTTTCCATTCATAAGTGCTTCTCTTTGGGGTAGTCTTGGTTGTGGCATTAACCTCAACAACTGCAGCAAGGTTTATGTGAAGATTTACATGGTCATTCACATTACGCTGACAGAAGCACTGACTTGACTTGTAAATGCAGTAAGTGCTACTTGTTGGAATAGAAGGTGGAGCAATGGCGACTTCAAATGGCATACAGTGCTTATATTGGAAAACATGAAGACAGCTGCAGAGGATCCTGAGAAACGCAGGCACTTGATTGGAAGATCTTGGTTCACTGAAAGTCTGTGTCACTGACCCAACTGGAGCATTGACTTGTATCTTTATTTGAGTAAGTGCTACTTGTTGGGACGGCTGTGCAAGACGTTGTACTTCAAACTTATAATTATACACATTCAGATTACCTCAAATTGACTCACTTGTGGCTTTTCCATTCATAAGTGCTTCTCTTTGGGGTAGTCTTGGTTGTGGCATTAACCTCAACAACTGCAGCAAGGTTTATGTGAAGATTTACATGGTCATTCACATTACCCTGACGGAAGCACTGACTTGACTTGTAAATGCAGTAAGTGCTACTTGTTGGGGTAGTGTTGATGATTTGAACATCATGCCTTGTCTTATTAGAAAAATGTGTTTACCCACCAACCTCAGAGAGTCATTGGTACTGCCCGAAACTGAGCATTGACTTGTCATTGAAGTTCAATAAGTGCTTCCTGTTGGGGCAGTTGTATTTGAAAAAAGAAGCCTTTGCTAATGTAATTTTTGATTAGAATTGCTCCAAGATGACTTCAAATGGAACCACTTGTGTTTCTTCATACTCATAATTTCCCCTCTTTGGGGTTGTTTTGTCAGCAACTTGTTCAGTAATTTGAGACATGATTTATGCATTACAGGTCTTATGAAACCAGAAAAATTGTCTGTCTGCAAACCATAGAGAGTGCTTCATAGCTGGGCTCTGGTAGCGCCTCCACTACTGTGCATTGTAAAATAGAGCTCATATCATCACCCCAACTCAAGACACTGACTTTGATTTGCCCCAGTAAGTGCTTTTTGTTGGGGTAGTGTTGCTGGCTTTACCATCAAAATACATACACTGTATTTTTTCAACTATTAATTAATTAACAGTTCATACACGTGCATTTATTTCTGGTTGTTTTTGTCTGCAGGCATAGCATTGTTGATGGCTTATATGTAAATTGACTACACAATGAGAACACACTGCCAGACTGGCCATTACCACAGTCGTTGAGACACTGAATAGAAGGTGGGGCTCTGGCGACTTCAAATAGCATACAGTGCTTATATTGGAAAATCCCTCACGTAAGCTATCACAACTGACCAGAGGCAGCCATGAAGACAGCTGAAGAGGATCCTGAGAAAAGCAAACAATCGTGATCTTGGTTCACTGGAAGTCTGTGTCGTTGACCCAACTGGAGCATTGACTTGTATCTTGATCTGAGTAAGTGCTACTTGTTGGGACGACAGAGCAAGACATTGCACATCAAACTAAAAAATGCTTTTTATTATACACATTCAGATTACCTCAAATTGACTCACTTGTGGCTTTTCCATTCATAAGTGCTTCTCTTTGGGGTAGTCTTGGTTGTGGCATTAACCTCAACAACTGCAGCAAGGTTTATGTGAAGATTTACATGGTCATTCACATTACGCTGACAGAAGCACTGACTTGACTTGTAAATGCAGTAAGTGCTACTTGTTGGAATAGAAGGTGGAGCAATGGCGACTTCAAATGGCATACAGTGCTTATATTGGAAAACATGAAGACAGCTGCAGAGGATCCTGAGAAACGCAGGCACTTGATTGGAAGATCTTGGTTCACTGAAAGTCTGTGTCACTGACCCAACTGGAGCATTGACTTGTATCTTTATTTGAGTAAGTGCTACTTGTTGGGACGGCTGTGCAAGACGTTGTACTTCAAACTTATAATTATACACATTCAGATTACCTCAAATTGACTCACTTGTGGCTTTTCCATTCATAAGTGCTTCTCTTTGGGGTAGTCTTGGTTGTGGCATTAACCTCAACAACTGCAGCAAGGTTTATGTGAAGATTTACATGGTCATTCACATTACCCTGACGGAAGCACTGACTTGACTTGTAAATGCAGTAAGTGCTACTTGTTGGGGTAGTGTTGATGATTTGAACATCATGTCTTGTCTTATTAGAAAAATGTGTTTACCCACCAACCTCAGAGAGTCATTGGTACTGCCCGAACCTGAGCATTGACTTGTCATTGAAATTCAATAAGTGCTTCCTGTTGGGGCAGTTGTATTTGAAAAAAGAAGCCTTTGCTAATGTAATTTTTGATTAGAATTGCTCCAAGATGACTTCAAATGGAACCACTTGTGTTTCTTCATACTCATAATTTCCCCTCTTTGGGGTTGTTTTGTCAGCAACTTGTTCAGTAATTTGAGACATGATTTATGCATTACAGGTCTTATGAAACCAGAAAAATTGTCTGTCTGCAAACCATAGAGAGTGCTTCATAGCTGGGCTCTGGTAGCGCCTCCACTACTGTGCATTGTAAAATAGAGCTCATATCATCACCCCAACTCAAGACACTGACTTTGATTTGCCCCAGTAAGTGCTTTTTGTTGGGGTAGTGTTGCTGGCTTTACCATCAAAATACATACACTGTATTTTTTCAACTATTAATTAATTAACAGTTCATACACGTGCATTTATTTCTGGTTGTTTTTGTCTGCAGGCATAGCATTGTTGATGGCTTATATGTAAATTGACTACACAATGAGAACACACTGCCAGACTGGCCATTACCACAGTCGTTGAGACACTGAATAGAAGGTGGGGCTCTGGCGACTTCAAATAGCATACAGTGCTTATATTGGAAAATCCCTCACGTAAGCTATCACAACTGACCAGAGGCAGCCATGAAGACAGCTGAAGAGGATCCTGAGAAAAGCAAACAATCGTGATCTTGGTTCACTGGAAGTCTGTGTCGTTGACCCAACTGGAGCATTGACTTGTATCTTGATCTGAGTAAGTGCTACTTGTTGGGACGACAGAGCAAGACATTGCACATCAAACTAAAAAATGCTTTTTATTATACACATTCAGATTACCTCAAATTGACTCACTTGTGGCTTTTCCATTCATAAGTGCTTCTCTTTGGGGTAGTCTTGGTTGTGGCATTAACCTCAACAACTGCAGCAAGGTTTATGTGAAGATTTACATGGTCATTCACATTACGCTGACAGAAGCACTGACTTGACTTGTAAATGCAGTAAGTGCTACTTGTTGGAATAGAAGAGAGCAATGGCGAGTTCAAATGGCATACAGTGCTTATATTGGAAAACATGAAGACAGCTGCAGAGGATCCTGAGAAACGCAGGCACTTGATTGGAAGATCTTGGTTCACTGAAAGTCTGTGTCACTGACCCAACTGGAGCATTGACTTGTATCTTTATTTGAGTAAGTGCTACTTGTTGGGACGGCTGTGCAAGACGTTTTACTTCAAACTTATAACTATACACATTCAGATTACCTCAAATTGACTCACTTGTGGCTTTTCCATTCATAAGTGCTTCTCTTTGGGGTAGTCTTGGTTGTGGCATTAACCTCAACAACTGCAGCAAGGTTTATGTGAAGATTTACATGGTCATTCACATTACCCTGACGGAAGCACTGACTTGACTTGTAAATGCAGTAAGTGCTACTTGTTGGGGTAGTGTTGATGATTTGAACATCATGCCTTGTCTTATTAGAAAAATGTGTTTACCCACCAACCTCAGAGAGTCATTGGTACTGCCCGAAACTGAGCATTGACTTGTCATTGAAGTTCAATAAGTGCTTCCTGTTGGGGCAGTTGTATTTGAAAAAAGAAGCCTTTGCTAATGTAATTTTTGATTAGAATTGCTCCAAGATGACTTCAAATGGAACCACTTGTGTTTCTTCATACTCATAATTTCCCCTCTTTGGGGTTGTTTTGTCAGCAACTTGTTCAGTAATTTGAGACATGATTTATGCATTACAGGTCTTATGAAACCAGAAAAATTGTCTGTCTGCAAACCATAGAGAGTGCTTCATAGCTGGGCTCTGGTAGCGCCTCCACTACTGTGCATTGTAAAATAGAGCTCATATCATCACCCCAACTCAAGACACTGACTTTGATTTGCCCCAGTAAGTGCTTTTTGTTGGGGTAGTGTTGCTGGCTTTACCATCAAAATACATACACTGTATTTTTTCAACTATTAATTAATTAACAGTTCATACACGTGCATTTATTTCTGGTTGTTTTTGTCTGCAGGCATAGCATTGTTGATGGCTTATATGTAAATTGACTACACAATGAGAACACACTGCCAGACTGGCCATTACCACAGTCGTTGAGACACTGAATAGAAGGTGGGGCTCTGGCGACTTCAAATAGCATACAGTGCTTATATTGGAAAATCCCTCACGTAAGCTATCACAACTGACCAGAGGCAGCCATGAAGACAGCTGAAGAGGATCCTGAGAAAAGCAAACAATCGTGATCTTGGTTCACTGGAAGTCTGTGTCGTTGACCCAACTGGAGCATTGACTTGTATCTTGATCTGAGTAAGTGCTACTTGTTGGGACGACAGAGCAAGACATTGCACATCAAACTAAAAAATGCTTTTTATTATACACATTCAGATTACCTCAAATTGACTCACTTGTGGCTTTTCCATTCATAAGTGCTTCTCTTTGGGGTAGTCTTGGTTGTGGCATTAACCTCAACAACTGCAGCAAGGTTTATGTGAAGATTTACATGGTCATTCACATTACGCTGACAGAAGCACTGACTTGACTTGTAAATGCAGTAAGTGCTACTTGTTGGAATAGAAGGTGGAGCAATGGCGACTTCAAATGGCATACAGTGCTTATATTGGAAAACATGAAGACAGCTGCAGAGGATCCTGAGAAACGCAGGCACTTGATTGGAAGATCTTGGTTCACTGAAAGTCTGTGTCACTGACCCAACTGGAGCATTGACTTGTATCTTTATTTGAGTAAGTGCTACTTGTTGGGACGGCTGTGCAAGACGTTGTACTTCAAACTTATAATTATACACATTCAGATTACCTCAAATTGACTCACTTGTGGCTTTTCCATTCATAAGTGCTTCTCTTTGGGGTAGTCTTGGTTGTGGCATTAACCTCAACAACTGCAGCAAGGTTTATGTGAAGATTTACATGGTCATTCACATTACCCTGACGGAAGCACTGACTTGACTTGTAAATGCAGTAAGTGCTACTTGTTGGGGTAGTGTTGATGATTTGAACATCATGTCTTGTCTTATTAGAAAAATGTGTTTACCCACCAACCTCAGAGAGTCATTGGTACTGCCCGAACCTGAGCATTGACTTGTCATTGAAATTCAATAAGTGCTTCCTGTTGGGGCAGTTGTATTTGAAAAAAGAAGCCTTTGCTAATGTAATTTTTGATTAGAATTGCTCCAAGATGACTTCAAATGGAACCACTTGTGTTTCTTCATACTCATAATTTCCCCTCTTTGGGGTTGTTTTGTCAGCAACTTGTTCAGTAATTTGAGACATGATTTATGCATTACAGGTCTTATGAAACCAGAAAAATTGTCTGTCTGCAAACCATAGAGAGTGCTTCATAGCTGGGCTCTGGTAGCGCCTCCACTACTGTGCATTGTAAAATAGAGCTCATATCATCACCCCAACTCAAGACACTGACTTTGATTTGCCCCAGTAAGTGCTTTTTGTTGGGGTAGTGTTGCTGGCTTTACCATCAAAATACATACACTGTATTTTTTCAACTATTAATTAATTAACAGTTCATACACGTGCATTTATTTCTGGTTGTTTTTGTCTGCAGGCATAGCATTGTTGATGGCTTATATGTAAATTGACTACACAATGAGAACACACTGCCAGACTGGCCATTACCACAGTCGTTGAGACACTGAATAGAAGGTGGGGCTCTGGCGACTTCAAATAGCATACAGTGCTTATATTGGAAAATCCCTCACGTAAGCTATCACAACTGACCAGAGGCAGCCATGAAGACAGCTGAAGAGGATCCTGAGAAAAGCAAACAATCGTGATCTTGGTTCACTGGAAGTCTGTGTCGTTGACCCAACTGGAGCATTGACTTGTATCTTGATCTGAGTAAGTGCTACTTGTTGGGACGACAGAGCAAGACATTGCACATCAAACTAAAAAATGCTTTTTATTATACACATTCAGATTACCTCAAATTGACTCACTTGTGGCTTTTCCATTCATAAGTGCTTCTCTTTGGGGTAGTCTTGGTTGTGGCATTAACCTCAACAACTGCAGCAAGGTTTATGTGAAGATTTACATGGTCATTCACATTACGCTGACAGAAGCACTGACTTGACTTGTAAATGCAGTAAGTGCTACTTGTTGGAAGAGAAGGTGGGGCAATGGCGACTTCAAATGGCATACAGTGCTTATATTGGAAAACATGAAGACAGCTGCAGAGGATCCTGAGAAACGCAGGCACTTGATTGGAAGATCTTGGTTCACTGAAAGTCTGTGTCACTGACCCAACTGGAGCATTGACTTGTATCTTTATTTGAGTAAGTGCTACTTGTTGGGACGGCTGTGCAAGACGTTTTACTTCAAACTTATAACTATACACATTCAGATTACCTCAAATTGACTCACTTGTGGCTTTTCCATTCATAAGTGCTTCTCTTTGGGGTAGTCTTGGTTGTGGCATTAACCTCAACAACTGCAGCAAGGTTTATGTGAAGATTTACATGGTCATTCACATTACCCTGACGGAAGCACTGACTTGACTTGTAAATGCAGTAAGTGCTACTTGTTGGGGTAGTGTTGATGATTTGAACATCATGTCTTGTCTTATTAGAAAAATGTGTTTACCCACCAACCTCAGAGAGTCATTGGTACTGCCCGAACCTGAGCATTGACTTGTCATTGAAATTCAATAAGTGCTTCCTGTTGGGGCAGTTGTATTTGAAAAAAGAAGCCTTTGCTAATGTAATTTTTGATTAGAATTGCTCCAAGATGACTTCAAATGGAACCACTTGTGTTTCTTCATACTCATAATTTCCCCTCTTTGGGGTTGTTTTGTCAGCAACTTGTTCAGTAATTTGAGACATGATTTATGCATTACAGGTCTTATGAAACCAGAAAAATTGTCTGTCTGCAAACCATAGAGAGTGCTTCATAGCTGGGCTCTGGTAGCGCCTCCACTACTGTGCATTGTAAAATAGAGCTCATATCATCACCCCAACTCAAGACACTGACTTTGATTTGCCCCAGTAAGTGCTTTTTGTTGGGGTAGTGTTGCTGGCTTTACCATCAAAATACATACACTGTATTTTTTCAACTATTAATTAATTAACAGTTCATACACGTGCATTTATTTCTGGTTGTTTTTGTCTGCAGGCATAGCATTGTTGATGGCTTATATGTAAATTGACTACACAATGAGAACACACTGCCAGACTGGCCATTACCACAGTCGTTGAGACACTGAATAGAAGGTGGGGCTCTGGCGACTTCAAATAGCATACAGTGCTTATATTGGAAAATCCCTCACGTAAGCTATCACAACTGACCAGAGGCAGCCATGAAGACAGCTGAAGAGGATCCTGAGAAAAGCAAACAATCGTGATCTTGGTTCACTGGAAGTCTGTGTCGTTGACCCAACTGGAGCATTGACTTGTATCTTGATCTGAGTAAGTGCTACTTGTTGGGACGACAGAGCAAGACATTGCACATCAAACTAAAAAATGCTTTTTATTATACACATTCAGATTACCTCAAATTGACTCACTTGTGGCTTTTCCATTCATAAGTGCTTCTCTTTGGGGTAGTCTTGGTTGTGGCATTAACCTCAACGACTGCAGCAAGGTTTATGTGAAGATTTACATGGTCATTCACATTACGCTGACAGAAACACTGACTTGACTTGTAAATGCAGTAAGTGCTACTTGTTGGAATAGAAGGTGGAGCAATGGCGACTTCAAATGGCATACAGTGCTTATATTGGAAAACATGACGACAGCTGCAGAGGATCCTGAGAAACGCAGGCACTTGATTGGAAGATCTTGGTTCACTGAAACTGAAAGTCTGTGTCACTGACCCAACTGGAGCATTGACTTGTATCTTTATTTGAGTAAGTGCTACTTGTTGGGACGGCTGTGCAAGACGTTGTACTTCAAACTTATAATTATACACATTCAGATTACCTCAAATTGACTCACTTGTGGCTTTTCCATTTATAAGTGCTTCTCTTTGGGGTAGTCTTGGTTGTGGCATTAACCTCAACAACTGCAGCAAGGTTTATGTGAAGATTTACATGGTCATTCACATTACCCTGACGGAAGCACTGACTTGACTTGTAAATGCAGTAAGTGCTACTTGTTGGGGTAGTGTTGATGATTTGAACATCATGTCTTGTCTTATTAGAAAAATGTGTTTACCCACCAACCTCAGAGAGTCATTGGTACTGCCCGAACCTGAGCATTGACTTGTCATTGAAATTCAATAAGTGCTTCCTGTTGGGGCAGTTGTATTTGAAAAAAGAAGCCTTTACCTTATGTGAACCTGTCTGACCCCTTCTCTTATTTTTATACTACTATAACTTCCAATCCTAAAAAAAAAAAAAAAATCTAGCCCTACAATATAACCCTTGACCATCTTGAAGAACCCCATCCATCTTGAAGCCCCCCCTTGGCCTACAACACTACTGCTCATGCTAATCGTACAACTGCAAATATTCCTACCATACCGGCCTCATCCATCTTGTAGATTCCCGTCCATCTGGAAGCCCCCCCTTCACCTGACATACGAACCTGTCCGACCCTACCTCTTACCCTGCCATACAAATGATTCGTGCTTGTGCATGTAGTGGGTTTAAGCAACTGGAGGAAACACAAAAAATTAAAAAACTAGACATTGAAAGCCTTGAAACACTTTTAATTAATGCAAGAATTGACATTTACCTTGAATAGGACCAGAAGGTGAACAGGGTGGTCTGGTCTATCTTGAAGGTTGTCGTCCCTCTTGAAACTCCCCTCCCCCCTCCTACCTTATATGTGAGCCTGTTTGACCCTTTCTCTTATTTTTATACTACTATAAATTCCAAAACTAAAAAAAAAAAAATCTAACCCTACAATACAACCCTTGACCATCTTGAAGCCCCCCCTTAGCCTACAACACTACTGCTCGTGCTAATCGTACAACTGCAAATATTCCTACCATACAGGCCTCATCCATCTTGTAGATCCCCGTCCATCTGGAAGCCCCCCCTTCACCTGACATACGAACCTGTCCGACCCTACCTCTTACCCTGCCATACAAATGATTTGTGTTTGTGCGTGTAGTGGGTTTAAGCAACTGGAGGAAGCACAAAAAAATAAAAAAAATTAGACATTGAAGATTTGAAATACAGTGATCCCTCGCTCTATCGCGGTTCACTGTTCGCGCCCTCGCTGTTTCGCAGATTTTTTTTTTCATTTTTTTATAGTGGTAACATTGTGTTCTGCGTCCTGATTGGCTAAGAGACTAGACCAGAGGGGTATTCCACGAAAGCTACTAAGCGCAAAGCCCGGCTTTATTCGTCAGTTGGCGCTAGTTTAAAGGGACAGTGTGTAAGATTTTTACCCGTTAATTACTGAAATTGAAGATACCCATTCAAAAATACATTGTTTTCCAAGCCTTTTGACTTCCATCATGAAATCAAAGTATTCTTTTGGACTTAGATATAGTCACATAATAGTCACATTTGGGCTCCGCCTTCGGCAAGGCTCGAGGTTTTGGATAAACAACACAAGCATGCTGCCGGATCACACGTTGTAATGGATCGAACACGTGTTTTGGACTAAATTGTTTTACTGGATTTTATTCGCTGGATCCTTACGGACAAATTGAGAGCAAGTTTATGGTGAAATACAGAGTTTGACCTGTGCAAAGCATTCTAAGGTAAGCTAACCTCGTTTTGTGCTTTTCCGTATAAAAGCCCCATGTGCTCGGGGAGTGTTTGTTGTGCAGGGAAATGAATTGCATAGTCAAAAAGAGGAGACTGTAAGGTTTCATTTGATGTGTAGAGTGTCATGGTACATGATCGGGAATGTGTGTTTTCATGAGAAAAGAAAAAAAAAAACGGACCGCGTTTTATTTATACAGTAGCGCCCGGGTGACCCTCGAGGTCTGCCGTAGCTAAAACAGAAAGTGCAATAGCACCATCCACCTATGCGCCACGAATCCTACACACTGGGGCTTTAAGTGAGAGTTCGGTTCCACGACGCTCGCTAAACTTATTTCCCACTGAGTTACTGGGGCAACATGGTCTTAGCAGATAGTCTGGTCGCAGCAAGGCTAAAGTTGTGGCTTAGTCAGACCGTGTCGCAAAGAATACGTACCTGACGTAAACAGTTCCGCACACCTCCCGCATGAGTATCTGTGTTGTCCGAAAACCTTACCTTACGTTCTTGGTTCTTGACAAATCTCCGGTAATCTAAACATATGCTTTTGAACCGCTGTCTTTACGACATTAACATATAGAAGAATCCCAGAGGTATCTCAGAGAAAGGCTTTGGTTGAGTGGTTATGTGCTTTGACTCTCATACGGGCGGGCCGGGTTCAATTCCTGCTATTGACCTATTGATGGCCAAGTCAAAGTTGAGTTAAATTTTCACGCATTTATATTTGCAACATATTACAGAAATGGAAATGATAAAAGGAGAAGTTCAATTTGTCAACTGGACAAAGTTTGTTTGGTTGAAAACGTTTCGCCGCTCATCCGAGAGGCTTCGTCAGCTCTGGTTCTAGTCCTCTCTGGTTCTGGTCCTCTCGGATGAGCGGCAAAACGTTTTCAACCAAACAAACTTTGTCCAGTTGACAAATTGAACTTCTCCTTTTATCATGGATTCTACCTGGACGACTGAGGGACTTTTCACGCAGAAATGGAAATGAATTTAACCTACAATTGTTATCATCACATACATTATATCAGTTGGGCCTAACATCACTCTCACTTGACACTTTGTATTTTATGTGTCATCTCTATCAAAGAATACAGTTACAGGTAAAACTTTACTTTTAAAACAAAATGTAGCCAAATAACAGGCACAGTCCATGATGCAACATTTCAATTATTCATCTGCATCAGATATGCTGTGCAAGTCTCTTTAATTAGGCATCAAACAATAAAAGGCATTACGTAGGCCTACTGACATGAATCATAAAGTGACATTGAATGGACACATAATTGCCTGCAGGTGAGCTCCATTGCAATCTACTAATTATGCCCCAGCCTATAAAAGCAGTAGCTTGTAAGGTTTAAGGCCACAACTCACAAGAACCATGGCTTGCCCATTTATGGATGAGGTGATTGATGAGGGCGCACGGATCGTTCACCCGGCATTCGTTCAACTGGCTCCAAGAGTCTACAGAGATCGACATGACCCATTGGCCTTCTCTGATGACTCTCTGAGGGAGAGATACAGGTTTGGTAGACCCACCATAATTTACCGCTGTACTCTCCTGGAGCCACACATTATACGAACGCGCCGTAGCAGAGCCCTAAGAGCTGTACAATCAGTGTGCATAGCTCTGCGGTTCTTTGCATCGGGCACATTCCTCTACACAATAGGGGATGCTGAAGGCCTGTCAAAGGCGACTGTGTGCAGGGAAATCCGAAAGGTGTGCCTGGCCATAAAGGGGTTCCTGAACATATTTGTCACCTTCCCTGGACATCAGACCGAACAGGTGATCAAGGACAAATTTTACTCCATTGCAGGTATGTAACATACATGCAACTACGTGGAATGCATGAATGTTAACATAGCCATCAGGTTCACAAACCTCAATTAATGTTTTTCAGGCTTCCCTAATGTGCTAGGCGCAGTAGATTGCACACATGTGCGAATCCTGGCCCCTCCTGGACCCGTGGAGGCCGATTATATTAATCGCAAGTCATTCCACAGCCTCAATATTCAAGTATGCATCAAGGCCACTTTAGCATAATGTGCAGCCACAAGAAATGGACCTTACATTTCATATTGTCATTTAATTACTATTTGTATTATTTATTACTTACTTTATTCCCTCCCTGCCTGCATGCACTTTTTCCCTCTTGTCCAAATGTCCTGGAGCTACTGTGGCGAGTAAATTTCTCCTGTGTGAGATCAATAAAGGCTTATCTTATCTTATCTTAACCAGTTGCTCGTATGAGCAACTGGTTAAATGACAAGTTGCTCATATGAGCCTTTTCAGCCTCATGATCTTATGTTTGTGCACATTAGTATAAGGAAATTCTGAAACGTTTCTGAGAAGCTACTATTAATAACTACATTATGCCAGTGCTTTTGAAATTTCTGGTCCTTAAATCATTGTTCTATTCTTACGTGTTGTTAGATGATCTGTGATGCGGATTGTCTCATCACTAATATCGAGGCAAAGTGGCCAGGATCCGCACATGACGCACGCATCTACAGAGCGTCTACCCTCTCTCGCAGGTTGGCAGAAGGTAAGAGAATATTCAAAAGAATAAAGTTTGTCATACATGTGCATCTAACCCCCCTTTCTTTCTGTAGGGCAGTTCGGAGGCATTGTGGTGGGAGACAGGGGCTATCCCTGTTTGCCACATCTGTTGACCCCTTATTTGGACCCGGCTACAGCGGCAGAGAGGGCGTTTAATTATGCACATGCCAAGACAAGGGCCCGGATCGAGATGACTTTTGGCCAGCTGAAGTCAAGGTTTCAGTGTTTGAAAAGTCTGCGGGTGGCACCAGACAGGGCATGTGACATTTGTGTAGCCTGTGCGGTCCTGCACAATATTGCCTCTGTTCGTCGGGAGCAGATGCCCCCTGTAGAATTGGAGGAACCCTGGGACCAAATTGACCCTCAAGCCCTTGACGCTGCAGATGGGAGGCATGTCCGAGACGTGTACAGAGACCCATATTTTAGTTAATTCATATTGTCACCATTATTTATAACGTTTACTAAAGAATAAAGTCACAAGGGGATACATTGTTGAATTTGTCATTTTTTATTAATCTTCATCAAGCTGAAAAGAAACGCAAATCATAAATGTAAATGTTGTAATTACCTCCCCCCAGAAAAATGTGTCCTTATGTTCTTAAATTACATCTCTCTGTAGCTTTCTGATCTCAAGCTGGACCTTCTTCATTTTTAATTTTGTATACTCCATATTGAGCAGGAGGTGCCTTTTATAAATGGAGCGCACATCCTGCAACAGTGGGAGAACAGGCTGGAGATGCAGATTATGGTGTCCAAATCTACACACATAATAGTAGTAACTCACTTCATTTCTGCTGGACGCAGCCACTGGCTCATCCTGCAGGGAAGGAGGATACAGTGTTAAAGGAAAAGTAACGTTTTTTACAATTTGAGCCTTATTTCGGTAATAAAACAAGTTGTTTACTCACCCATAGCACTTTGGTGTCATATGGAGCATTTCCAGAGATGTTTTAGATTAGCGTCAGGCTAACGCCGTTAGCCTAGCGCGACTTATAGCCATAGCTCGGGGCATTCCCCGAGCATGTAATATGCCCCGTGCGGGCTCCAAATAACACAAACTTTAGCACTTTTCAAGTCATAGAAGCTCGATGTCTTAGTCTATGATTTCGTTTGAATCAAAAGTGGCCTGTAATCCGAGATTTATCCATAGTTTACTGCTATGCGTTCCATGTTTGGGTCCCGGGAGCTGAGAGCACACTCCGCGCATGCGCACTGACGTCCTCATCTACTCGAAACTATGGCTAAATCTCGGATTACAGGCCACTTTTGACCAAACAAAATCGTAGACTAAAGACATCGAGCTTCTATGATTTGAAAAGTGCTAAAGTTTGTGTTATTTGGAGCCCACACGGGGCATATTACATGCTCGGGGAATGCTCCGAGCTATGGCTATAAGTCGCGCTAGGCTAACGGCGCTAGGCTAACGGCGCTAGGCTAACGGCGTTAGCCTAACGCTAATCTAAAACATCTCCGGAAATGCTCCATATGACACCAAAGTGCTATGGGTGAGTAAAACAACTTGTTTTATTACCAAAATAAGGCTCAAATAGTAAAAAACGTTACTTTTCCTTTAAGTGTCACAGAAACACAGACACACAGACACACAACCTGTGGGATATCTGCTGCAGACAGTCTCTCCTCATCACAGTCCTCTGTGGCCTCTTCCTGCGGACATGGGTAAAACCTTTAAAACAAGGACAGACAGAACAGAGTATGGTTTCTCCATATACTCACACATACATCAAGCAAGGGACTGCTGGAGGACTGCTGAGGAGGGTCCAGCAACTGGATGCCATCTTCGGTAACTACAACACAAGCATACTATTACAAAGAGCAAATGATAGGATCACAGCTGAGGCAAGCATGAGCGTAGACAATACCTTTAATGTATGCCTCACGAGAACTTGCAGGAAGGATCTCTGATGAGGTCCCTCCTGCAATAGCCTCCACCAGTGGGCGACCCCGGTTTTGGGCCAGTGCCAGCTCCTCTGCGGGTGTGAGATTTTGCGGGGGACTCCCACCTCCTGTGGCCTGCATGTCAGCCTTTTTTTTTGTAGCTACAATTTGAAAGAAATTACAGAAGCATTACAGAAGCATTACAGATTTTACCAAATGATATTTTGAGCCTACTTACCACTCTGCAAAATGTTTTTATGCTTTCTTTTCACTTGCATCGCAGTCCTTTTGACACCACTCCTGCTCCAAAAGGAGGGCAACACAATTTCAGTTATTAGTGTGTGCAAATACACAGTTAAAAGAAATTCCAACTGCTCGACAATATAAATTTATATTATGACATCTACTACTATTGAGTATTGAACACGCGTCACTCATGTGAAAAACCGCAGCGAGCCCTCTCCTCCACGGGCTCGTCTTGATACCGAGCGTGAGAACATACTTAGAAGGGAACTCCACATTCAGCACTGTTATAGACCTTAACTTGCGCATTTAAGCGATCGGCGATCTTCTGCCACGCCATTTCTCTCCCCTTATTAATGGCAACCGTGTTGCCTTTTTTTGTGATTGCGTCTTTGTATTCGTTGTACAGTTCCATGAGTAACTTCTGCTCTGAAGCGGTGAAGTAATCGGCCCGAAGCTTGGACATGATCGCGTTTGACAGTCGCTTGTTCAGGGCTTCTTATTTACCACGTGCATGCGCGGAGGCCCGGCCTGATTAGGCCAGACTGGGCTTAGCTCTGATTAGGTGCAGCTGAAATGCGTTAGTGGAACGGGTTCAGGCTTTTGTCCAAGTTGTGTCTCAGCCAGGCGAGAACTTAGCACTTAGTCGCTGCCAAGTTTAGCCACGTTCGTGGAATACCCCTCAGGACTAAACCAGGTCTAGACCACAGCTTCGCGTCCAGGGACGTGGCGGTGCTCCTCAAGCGTCCGGCGGGGCTTTCAGGGCCGTGTCTCCCCCCACGTGTCACTATTAATACATTTTGTTGAAAATCTATTAAAGTTTGAGTGTTTAAACGAGAACAAATGTGAGAAAAGGTTAATTCCAGTCTGAGAAAAGCATGTGTGTGCGGTGAGGCATTTACAGCCTTAAAACATGTAGAATAATTGTAAAATATAAAGTTGTCCTTCTTCGCGGATTTCTCTTATTGCGGGTCATTTCTGGAACCTAACCCCGTGATAAACCAGGGATTACTGTACACCTTTCAAATTGGTGCTGCTTTAACTTGGTTACATAGCTACATTTTACACCAAACTGGAATATATTTACCCAATCAACTACCAAATAGAGTAAACTATTAATTTTGTCCTTTAACAGTTTCACAACTTAAATTCAGAAAATAGTCATTTAATTCATCAACTCACTGTCAACCCAAATTTGGACATTTCCCAAATTAAATCAGCCAATTGCCTTTACAATTTAACTAAGGTTTCTCATTATGCTTTTAATTATACTTGAATTAAACAAAATGTTCATTTGAATGAATTAACTATACTGACAACTAATTTTAGAGGTCAGTTTACTCACTGGTAGTGTGTCTTTGTTTCCCTGTTGCATTCCTGAGTTTGGTTTGTATGCCTGCGCACCTGGACCTAATTAAACGGGTGCAGCAGACACTACCGGCTTATCTGTGTTTTTGGCGCCATCTACTGGCCAGACTAGCAATACGACAATAAGAGGGAAAGAGAAGAGAGAAGATGATGAACAGAGGGGCTGGGCTTTTTTGACTTGATACTCTGAGCTGGTCAGAGAAGCAACATCGTTATCCATATTTGAGAGTGCTGCACTCACAGGTTCACGCTGATCTATCAGTCTCTGCAGCATGCCGTGTGTGCTGTTCCATCGTGTGTCAACTTCTTGGATGAGTTTTAAAGGTGCAGTGTGTAGGATTCGTGGCGCATAGGTGGATAGTGGCTATGGCACTTCCTGTTTTAGCTACGGCAAACCTCGAGGGTCACCCGGACGCGCCGTAGCGGACAGCTCGCGTACCCGCGCGCGCACCCGCCGCGCACCCGGCCGACAACAACGGTATTAATAAAACCAGACCCCCCAGGATTTCGCGGGCATTTTTTGTGATTGTTGCGGGCTAAAATGCCTGAATTTGCGGGAGCTTTTCCAAAAAGTTGCGATGAAAGTTGCGGTGCTTTTAAGGTTTTTGTTGCGATTTTGTTGCGGGAGGAAGTGAAAGTTGCGATAAATAGTTGCGATTTTCGCTTTTTGTAATTAAAATTGAGTAATATTTTGAATACTGAGTTATTACTGACAAAGAATAATACAAAGACACGCGGTCTTTTGCTGTTATTTTTGTGGGCCGCAGACATGTTTCTTTGCCATTAGAAGCCGTGTCCCAATTCCCAGAGCGCGCGGCTCGGAGCGTGGCTCGAAGGGCATGTGCATCACACTTTTCGACAGTACACCGGCGCGACGACTGCTGTCCCACTTCTTTTTTGTTCCATGCGCAGTTAACACGCGGTCCGAAGACCGCAGTCGTTAAGCGGTCCGCGGACTGCAGTCGGGGCTGAGCAAGTGTGCACCTCCTTGACTGCAGTCTGAGCCCCCTTCGGGCCGCGCTCCAAGCTGTGCACTCTGGGAACTGGGACACGGCCGCAGTTTCGTTTTGTCACACGGAAGTAAAGCAGAATGTTGCGGCTTCCAAACTCAAACCTTTTAGCCTCCGAGAATATGAGGTTGGGTCCTATGGCTCGCAGATTTGTGACGCGCAAAGAGGAGGCTATGGTGACAGACATGCTGAGATCCAGATATGTTTTGTGCATTTATTACAAAAAGAGCGCACACAGCTATGACAGCGCAGCAGGATGAAATGGAACTCATGAAAACAGCAGGATGAACAGATTAACGTGAAAGATGAATGAATGGTACACTCCAACCCTGACTCTCTTCTCTGTGTGTGACAGGTGAGCGCGCGCTTTTACACGCACACACTTCCGTAGGTGCACACACCCACACTCACGTGACCCAACGCCTCTGCCGCACACACACACACAAACGCACCGTGCACCTCATCTCAGTTATGTCTCCAACACAGAAGGAAGTTGGTTGGCGTTCAATACGTCGCCGATGATTGGTCAAAATTAGGAAAAATTGCGGAAAAGTTGCGGTGATTGGTCAAAATTGCAACACCGCCCTGAATTCGCGGGGATTGGCTGAAGTTGCGTTGAAGTTGCAAATCGCAACATCGCGAATTCCTGGAGGGTCTGTAAAACGCGGTCTCCTGTTCACTGTTTTTTTTTCTTTTCACATGAAAACACACATTCCCGATCGTGTACCATGATAAACTACATATCAAATGAAACCTTACAGTCTCCTCTTTTTGACTATGCAATTCATTTCCCGGCACAACAATCACTCCCCGAGCACATGAGGCTTTTATACGGAAAAGCACAAAACAAGGTTTGTTACTTTGCTTACCTTTGAAGGCCTTGCACAGGTCAAACTCTGTATTTCACCATAAACTTGGTATCAATATGTCCGTAAGGATCCAGCGAATAAAATCCAGTAAAACAATTTAGTCCAAAACACGTGTTAGATCCATTACGACGTGTGATACAGCAGCATGCTTGTCGTTTACCCAAAACTACGAGCCTCCCCCCACCCCACCCGCTCCTCTCTCCCTCTCTCCTTCTCTCTTGCGGAGCGCGCCGAGCGCTCCGCCTGCTTTGCCTCCGGTGCTACCACGAGCCTTGCCGAAGGTGAAGGCGGAGCCCAAATGTCGTTCTGCGGCTCTCGTATTCAAAATGGCTGCCTCTATATGGGGAAGATCCCCCTTTTATGTGACTATATCTAAGTCCAAAAGAATACTTTGATTTCATGGTGGAAGTGAAAAGGCTTGGAAAACAATGTATTTTTGAATGGGTATCTTCAATTTCGGTAATTAACGGGTAAAAATTTTACACACTGTCCCTTTAAAGTGCGTCTGTTCATCAACACTTCAAAGCACTTCTGTTCATCAAGAACTTTTGTTTTTAAACGCAAGTCACCGATTACAGGGGTTTGATCCAGAGCTTTTTTCACAATGACATTTATTGTGTGTGCAAAGCAGGGAACAGAACGGAGGTTGAAGAGTTCAACATAAAGTTTCATGTTGGCTGCGTTATCCGTCACCATGCAATTAATTTTCTTACAGATTCCCCAGGCTGCCATGATAACCTTTTGAGCCTGTTTTGAGCAAAAAATATCCCAACAAAACTTGTAAAGTGTTCCCAGTTCTCAGTATGATTTACAATCTTTTGCTGAAATATTACAGTGATTATCTGGGCCTTATCAGATGTTTACTGTAAAATTTATAAGAGATTTGTTACAGTGTTTTTTTGAAAGACAAATGCTCCCTGCAGCTTGTCATACATCCAGAACAAACGCTCTGGAGCAAAATGGATGTGTGGGCGTCATGATTTCTTGGACATATTGCTTCAATTTTTCCTGAGGAGCGTTGAATTGTTTCTCTCAATGCGTGAGACTTGAGAGCCCTGCTGTAAATGTTTGTCTAAAGAGCAAACTTAAACTACAAAGCAACTAATGAGAGTTATATAAATGAAGTTATTACCTGATGGTTCTCAGTTTGTTTTATCATCACCGCAGTGTGCGCTTAGCGGCTGAAACTACACTCTACAGTCTGCCCAACAACAGAACAATCTATTTTCTAATTGGCTGATTTTTTTCCGGGGAGCGGGACGGGGAGGAGGGGGAGAGTTTTTTTCGCTGAAAATGCGCGGTGCCTACATAAACTGAGCCACACAGACCGATTTTCTGGGCACAAAAAAAAAAAGAAATCAGCGTGCCATCAATGCCATGTGTGGCGTGTGAGCGTGTGAACACGTCGAATTGCGTGTGTCACACTCTCAATGTGTGAGACAAATACAATCCAAGTAGGAAAATGCAATTGGCTAAATAAAGCTTTCACCTCTCAAGTTCAAGCTTCTTTGTTATAATTTCATCTTTTGCTTCTCAACATAATTATCACCAGAAATCTCTCAGTTGGGGAGCACATCTCTGAAGTGCTGAAAAAACGATTACAAGCAGAGCCACGGCTACAATGTATTGTGGCCACAAGAGGGAGCCGTCTATAGGCCTGGCTACACAGTCTGTGCCAGTGTAACAGGCCGCATTATTCATATGTTTAGGCCACAGTAGCGCACCAAATTCACCTGAAGCCTACCACACACCTACCTGCTTTATCCAACAGAAGCAGAATTTCTTTCTCTTTTTTTGAAAAAATAATGTCTACAAATATCTGTCCCATTCCTTTTTTACAACTGTAGAGATAAGAATTCATTTATCTTTTCCTTTTTTTCTAAAACGTTTGAAGCTCAAGATATCAAATGTGCAGAGCTGGCATAATATTATAGCAAAGAGTTTGGCTCAAAAAGCGTTGACCTTGTGCGGTGCCTATGGCAATTCAAGGTCACTCCTGTTACCTGTCCCCTCCCTCGACTGTGCAAAAGTGAGGATCCAACTCGCTCATTTGGCTTATTGGCCATGGGCCGAGGTGATACAGCGCTAACCGCTGCTGGAGCCGCTGGTGCTGCTGGTCCTTGGTGTCCACCTGCTGTGTGGACAGACTTTAGTGAGTTATGTACCCAACTGTGGTGATGTAGTTGAAACTGACCCATGTTCACTGTAAGAATGCATTTGTTAAGGTATTTTTGAGCAATAGAAACACTAGTCACTGAATAAGTAATAACTGTGTAATGCGAGATATGTGCCATACTGTGGAACATGCAGGTAAAGCAATATATCATCTCCATGGACCAGACTCTTGAGTTGTTGTAGTCCTAGTTTAATCCCTGTTGTAGTCTTGTGTTTGCCTTAGATTTGCTAGTGCTTAGTCCTGTTTTAATCTTGTTTCAGTCTGGGTTCATTTAGTCCTGGTTTAGTGCTGATTTAGCTCTGATTTATTCTTAGTTTCATCCCGGGTTAGCTCTGATTTAGTCCTGGTTTAGTCCTTGTTCAGCCACTGCTCTTGTCGTGTTTTAGTGTTGGTTCAGTTCTGATTTTATCCTGGTGTAGTCAAGGTTTAGTCCTGATTTAGTCCTGGTTTAGTCCTGGTTCAGTCCTGGTTTAGCCCCTGTTCCTTACATAGTCCTGTTCTCTGTGGGGTCATTACAGGTGGATTTACAGATTTATTCCTGGTTTAATGCAGGTGTGGCGCGGCGCACAATTGATCGAGGGCTAGACACTTAAATGATGAGTGGAAATTGTTGTCCAACAACGCCACCCCAAATTTAATTGGGGAAAGTTAGTCTACATAAGGCACACAGGTAAATTTATCAATAAATTAAGAGAGCCAGGTTCCATATTTTTACAACAACTTTATTCTGCAATACGTGTTAAAATGCGTTATTTGTAAAAGAAACAGTGTAATTATGATGAACAATAATAATAAAATCACGGAGCCAAAAAGCGGCAACGGTAGTAGCGAAACAAACAACAGTAGTAGCAAAGCCACAAACCAACAGTAGTGACAACGAGGCAAAAAAAAACAAACAGTAGTAGCAAAGCCGACGTGCCCTGTGCCGCTGTGGACCGCACTGCACACCACTGGTGGAGTGGGGCGAGTGCAGAGGTTGGAGCTGAGCGCCACTTAGTTTGCGCACCGGCGCAGATTCGCTCGTACTCACTGGCCTGATTTATTAAAAAGGTGCACCCAGGGATAAACGGGATATGGTACGGCGGGTACAGCCGAGCAGCGTGGCTACAAGGGACAGATACATGAAAACTGGGGTATTTTAAATGAATGAATGAATGAATGAAGACAGAGCGGGTATACCTGTCGCTGTGGAGGAGGGCGCACAGCGACGCACACTTGGGCCAAAACACACACCACAAGCCAACGGTCAAGCTAAAAGAAAATAATCATTGTGACCACTTGGACATTTCAAAAGGGACAGAGCAGAAGGTACCACCACTACCTGTTGCAACTGACGAGAGCGCACGAGGATGCGCCGTAAAGCTCAGCGTCGTGCAAAAGAATGGAGCTGGGCGCGCGGTCAGACGGCGGCACTAAAAGGAAGATAGAATGAGAATTTGGAGATAATGCGAAATACAGGTTCGAGGATGGATTGGATTGATTTACCTGGCCGTGGAGGACAGAGCAACCTGCACGGGGACCCGGAAATGCGTGTGGGCAAAAGGGGGAGCAACGAGAAAGGGAGCGCTTATAAAGTCCACCAGCCCGCGCCGCGGGGTGCCAGGCAAGCCTACGCGCACACCATTGGCCTCAACAGCCATCTTACCACATTCTACCCCCCAACTGGCATCGGCGCCCCGACGATGAATTGACGTGGCTAACACCACGGCCTAAAGATTGCACACATGGGAGAGAACAATGCGGCTTGCCCACCTGATGGCAAGTTCCCTGCAGGCCTTGGGAGATGGTGGATGTTAGGGTGCTGACCTGCAGTCGAGCGTGTAGACTTGCGCAAACCAAGGTTTCCTCTGCCAGGATCAATGCTGGGGGTTGCCGGTAGGTTTTGAAAGCTGGCACTTGGTAGAGGAGACAAAGAAGATTCCTGGGCCCTGGAAGTGGAACAAGATGGCCCCCCAGGCTGTGGAGTAGTTTGAGTAACAGCCACCCGTTGAGGGGAGGCACTGAAAACTGTTCCTGTGTTTGTAACCGGAACAGGTCACCATCAAAGGAGCTGAATGACTCATCCCCAGCCAGCACTGGCTGTTCCCCAGGAGGAGAGGGTGAGTCTTCCATGACTAAGGCAGGGGTACCGAGGCTAACCAAAGCTTTCAGCAGGGAGCGATGTATCCTTTTAACCTTACTGTGGTCATCAACAGGGGCCACAGTATAGACAGAACCCTCTAGCTCTGGTGCCTGAATAACCTGATAGGTCACTGGACTCCACCAGTCGTGGGTTTTCTGGCGCCCTCTGATGCCATGGTCACGCAGAAGCACAAGCTGGCCTACCTGAAGAGGTGCTTCTTGCACGTGCTTATCATGGTTTGCCTTTCTACGATCCGCAGAAGCCTTCAAGCGAGCTCTGGCCCCCTCAAAAGCAACTCGCAGCCGGGCTTGATGCTCATGCACCCAGTCACTAACACTACCGGACACAGGCTCTGGGACTTGTCCCAACAAGAAATCAATGGGAAGCCGGGGTTCTTGTCCAAACATTAAGAAATACGGCGATTCGCCAGTCGACTGATGAGGTGTGGTGTTGTAAGCAAACAGCACCTCCGACAGGCAAGAACTCCAATTTTGCTTTCTTGTGGAAGGTAGTGCACGCAACAAATTGTGCAGTGTTCTATTGAAACGTTCACACTGCCCATTACCAGCTGGATGATATGGCGTGGTCCGTGACTTCGCCACACCGTACAAACTGCATAGTTGTTTGATCAGTGCACTTTCAAAGTTACGGCCCTGGTCTGAGTGGATACGAACCGGAACACCAAGCTTCGTAAACCACTCCGAAACCAGGACCTGTGCCACTGTAGAGGCACGTTGGTCCCTGGTGGGGATGGCAAGTGTGTACTTACTAAATACATCTGTCATCACCAGGACATTTTCCAAACCGGTGGGGGTGGGTTCAAGCAGTGTAAAATCGATTGCCACGATTTCATTTGGCCTTGACGCCAGCAGGTGCCCCATGTAGCTGCGAGCAGCCGGGTGGTTGTTCTTAGAGAACTGGCATCGCTCACATGCTTGACACCACTGGGCTACTTCCTGAGACATCCCTGGCCAGTAGCAGCGAGAGCGCAAGAGAGCTAGCGTCCGCTCAACTCCTTGGTGACCATGGTCTTGGTGGACCCGTGTGAGGACATCCTTGACCAAGACCCTGGGCAGAAGGAGCTGGTATAGTGTGCCCCCGCCATCTGAGCGGAATATCTGCCGATACAGTAGACCATCCAGGTCGATCAACCGGTCCCACTGGCCAAGGAGGACTAGGGAAGAATGGGAGAGTCCCTGGCGCTCCTCGTGACTTGGCCGTTTCTTTTGCTGCCAATATTTTGCAACCCCCTGGATAACAGGGTCATCCCTTTGGAGGGCATGGAGGTCAGCTGGGGCATAATGGGGAAACACAGCTACCACTGATTGGGATGCCTGTGTCTCTTCGCCCTGCAGAGCTTGTTGCAATGCTGCAGGCAGTGAAGTACCCTGGGCAAAGGGTGTCAGTGCTTGTGATGTCCAGGGTTGCCGAGATAGAGCATCCGCATTCTTGTTGCTTTTCCCTGACCGATACTTAATCTCAAAGTCAAAGGAGGCAAGCTGAGCGGCCCAACGCTGCTCCATGGCACCCAGTTTTGCCGATAGCAGATGGCTCAATGGATTGTTATCCGTATAGACAATGCATTTGTGTCCAAGCAAATACTCCCTGAATTTTTCTGTGAGGGCCCACTTCAGACCCAAGAGCTCCAACTTCATTGAGCTATAATTTGACATGTTCCGCTCGGTGGGTCGCAGCCCACGACTGGCATAAGCAATGGGCCTTACCACACCCTCTTGCTCTTGCGACAGCACAGCACCTAAGCCACTGTGGCTGGCGTCGACTTCCAGAATGAAGGGACGAGAGAAGTCTGCATAGGCCAAGACCGGGGCTGAGGTGAGCTTGGCCTTAAGGGCCTCAAAGCTCTGTTGGCACTCCTCAGTCCATGGTCCAGCTGTACTTGGGGCTGTTTTGTTCTTCTTGAACTTACCTGTAAGCTCCGCCACTCTGCGGTGCAGGGGGCAGCCAACTTTGCGAAGCCTTCCACAAAGCGACGGTAGTAGCTAGCAAATCCCAAAAAGGATCGCAGCTCTGTTGCAGTAGTTGGCGTTGGCCAACTACCTACTACCTCGACTTTGCTTGGGTCAGTGGCTACGCCCTGGTCAGAGATGACATGACCAAGGTAATTCACCTCTGTCCGGAAAAAGCTGCACTTACTCAGCTTAGCCTTCAGACCCTCCTTCTGCAGCCGACCCAGCACCACGGCCAGCCTCTCCAAATGTTCTTCCACTGTGGATGAAAACACCACAATGTCATCCAAGTACAAGAGGAGAGACTGACACTGTTGGTCCCCAAAAATGCGTTGCATTAGACGCTGGAAGGTGCTGGGGGCATTGCAGAGCCCAAAAGGCATACGATTCCACTCGAACAACCCAAATGGTGTACAAAATGCGGTTTTATGTCGATCACGCTCTGTGACAGGTACCTGGTTGTAACCGCTGGCCAAATCCATAGTTGAGAACCAACGGGCACCTGTCAAAGCATCAAGGGATTCCTCGATACGGGGGAGTGGAAACGCATCCTTTCGGGTCTTATTGTTGAGCTGGCGGTAATCCACACAGAGTCTGAGGCTCCCATCCTTTTTCCGGACGAGCACGATGGGAGACGCATAGGGGCTAGAACTTTCCCTAATCACCTTAGCCTCTAAAAGCTTGTGAATATGCTCCTTCACAAGCTCATAGTCTGAAGGTGGGATCCTACGATACCGCTGTCTGACGGGAACATCATCCAGGAGTGGTATGTCATGTGTCACCAGGTTGGTGCACCCCAAATCCTGGTCATGGGCAGCAAACACCGAACTATACTGCTTCAGGAGAGACCTCACCTGGTCCTGCTCCTCACTGGACAAAATCGACAGATCCACCTGGTCGATGGGATCTGTGACTGCAGTACTGGCAGTGTGTGACAAGACTGTTGCCGTGGCAGTGGGTACCGCCGTCACACCTGCCGGTAGACTCACCACATTCACATGGTCCAATGTACCGACGACTGTGCGCGGGTGCAACAGTGCGTCATTGGTCCCTACATTAGTGACTGGAATATACGCAGTCCCTCTAATAACTCGAACCAGTGCGGGAGAGGCCAACAGCCCCGCAGGTAAGCCAGACTCCAATGGTTCGAATAGGACTGATGTGCCACTGTACTGTTCTGCACATGTAGCGGCCACGATTTTCATGGTACCAGGAGGAATGCGCCAAGCCTGCTTTCCTCGTACCCTTACTCTCCCCGGTTGCATCTGGGGTTGTTCCTGGAGAGCAACATGGCACTTTTGGAGTGCGTCCACCAAAGGGGTAGGGGATGTTGCAACGGGACCTATATTGAACAGTGCCGATCCGTGCTGCCCAAAGAGCTCCTGGTAGCACTTCCGAATTATATTCATCCCAAGAACGCCCGGGACCTGTACTGGCATCCCCGGTGGGTCTCTAACGACCAAAATACCACAGCGAGGCATCACCTTACCACAGAGTCCAACATCCAGCTCCAAGTAGCCTATATAGGGGATGGCCAGACCATTGGCTGCCCTGAGTTGCAGCCAGTGACAGACTTGCAACTTCTCTTCTCCCCCAGACTCAAAGTGCTTGCGGAAAAAGCTCTCCGTAATCGTGGACACCATAGACCCGGTGTCAACCAAACAGGACGCCTTCACGCCGGCCATATCCACCTCTATGTGGGGGCAGACCGCGATAAGTTTGGGAGCATCAACTACGTTACTTGAAATCTTTGAGCCAGTAGAGGCCCCACCCGAGCTGTGGCTCTGCAACCCGGTGGGTGCTAGTTTTCCGACGGCCGTCCTGAATGGGAACGAGTTGGATGAGAGGACTGCGAATTCCAAGCAGGAACACGTGGACCGTCACAGTTCCTAGCAATGTGACCCGGTTGTTGACATCTGTTGCAGATAATTGGCCCAGAGCGAGGGGAACGGCTCCGCTGCCGCCCAGTTTGCAAACGGGCAATGCTCTGAGTGAGCCGATCAAGCTGCTCTTGTTGTTTCTGTAAGAGTTCTTTCATTTCACTTACCTCTGTCTGGGGAGGATATGTCACTCTGGGTGGCCCACCTTGCACAGCATATTGCAGGCCAAATGCTGAAGGCACTGAATTACTCCGGCCCCGGGCACAGGCCGGCAGACCCTCACGCTCCCACCTCATTGCCTCCCCTCTGACATCTACCAAGGTCGCAGTAGGGTGTTGGCGTACATGTTGCTTTAACACACGACGCAGCGCTCCGTCAAGTACGTACTCTATAAACTGATCACGAGTTAAGAGGTCAGCATTAAACATCTGATTGGGAGCACGCGCTTTTACCCTATCCATTAAAGTCAACAAGGCGAGGGAGAACTCTAGCAGAGTCTCCCCCTCCTGTTGCTTCCGTGAAAAGAAAGCTTCCTGTAGAGCCACATATGAATCGGAGCAACCATAAAGTTCTTGAAGGATTGAAATGATTTTGTCTGGGTCTTCTCTGTCCACCCGAGTGCGGTACTTAATTTCATTACGAGCGTCCCCTTCCAAGTGGTCATATAGAAAGAAGGCCCGATCTGCAGACAGAGACAGGTGCCTTGCCCTCATGCAGGCCTCTACTTCTTCAATCCATTCATTCAAACCAATACCTGTATGTCCCCTAAATGTGGGGCACTTCCTGTCCCGTGGAATGTAGACCAGCCGATCAGCTGCAGGCGCCGTAGCAGTCCCTGCACTGGTGCTGGGTGTTGGTCTTGCCTGATCTAAACGCAGCCTCTCATTCTCAGCCGTCAACAGTGCCAATTGGTCTCTGAGACTCTGCACTTCCTCTGCCATTACGAGCCACACGCGAAACTAAAAAAAAGGAAAAATACAGAACAGTCACAAAATGCAAAAAAAACAAAATACAAAAAGGGGTCCGCACGCCGGCTACTGCTGCTGCTTTGCCTCAACAAAAACACACGTCTTGTTCCCACTATCAAGAAAACAGAGCATGAGCTTCAACTATAGATGGAGCAGTGGTTAAACTTAATTTACATTTAAATTTGGAACTTGAAAGTCATAGAACTAGTGAAACACATTATATACACACACAACAAAATAGCAACAATATATACACAGCAAAATATATACACAGCAAATATTACACACAGAAAAAACCAAAACAAAATCCAACATGCAGGACAAATGTATCAAAACATGCAAACAGACTAAAGACTGGTTCAATCAACTTTCAAAGCAACCAAAAATTTTTTTTTTTTTTTTTTACACTACTTGCATCCAATAGACGAGCCTCATAACCTTCTGACAAGACAATAACAGAAAAATGGAACCTGGGCCTCCGTTCTAATAATTGATAATCCTGCCAACGACGCCAAGTGTGGCGCGGCGCACAATTGATCGAGGGCTAGACACTTAAATGATGAGTGGAAATTGTTGTCCAACAACGCCACCCCAAATTTAATTGGGGAAAGTTAGTCTACATAAGGCACACAGGTAACTTTATCAATAAATTAAGAGAGCCAGGTTCCATATTTTTACAACAACTTTATTCTGCAATACGTGTTAAAATGCGTTATTTGTAAAAGAAACAGTGTAATTATGATGAACAATAATAATAAAATCACGGAGCCAAAAAGCGGCAACGGTAGTAGCGAAACAAACAACAGTAGTAGCAAAGCCACAAACCAACAGTAGTGACAACGAGGCAAAAAAAACAAACAGTAGTAGCAAAGCCGACGTGCCCTGTGCCGCTGTGGACCGCACTGCACACCACTGGTGGAGTGGGGCGAGTGCAGAGGTTGGAGCTGAGCGCCACTTAGTTTGCGCACCGGCGCAGATTCGCTCGTACTCACTGGCCTGATTTATTAAAAAGGTGCACCCAGGGATAAACGGGATATGGTACGGCGGGTACAGCCGAGCAGCGTGGCTACAAGGGACAGATACATGAAAACTGGGGTATTTTAAATGAATGAATGAATGAATGAAGACAGAGCGGGTATACCTGTCGCTGTGGAGGAGGGCGCACAGCGACGCACACTTGGGCCAAAACACACACCACAAGCCAACGGTCAAGCTAAAAGAAAATAATCATTGTGACCACTTGGACATTTCAAAAGGGACAGAGCAGAAGGTACCACCACTACCTGTTGCAACTGACGAGAGCGCACGAGGATGCGCCGTAAAGCTCAGCGTCGTGCAAAAGAATGGAGCTGGGCGCGCGGTCAGACGGCGGCACTAAAAGGAAGATAGAATGAGAATTTGGAGATAATGCGAAATACAGGTTCGAGGATGGATTGGATTGATTTACCTGGCCGTGGAGGACAGAGCAACCTGCATGGGGACCCGGAAATGCGTGTGGGCAAAAGGGGGAGCAACGAGAAAGGGAGCGCTTATAAAGTCCACCAGCCCGCGCCGCGGGGTGCCAGGCAAGCCTACGCGCACACCATTGGCCTCAACAGCCATCTTACCACACAGGTTTAGTCCTGTTTTGGACCTGTTTAAGATCTGGCTTATTCCATGGTTAGTCCTGGTTTAGTGCTGGTTTAGCCCTGGTTAAGTCCTGGTTTAGTTCTGATTCACTCCTGATTGATTCCTGTTTTAGTCCTGCTTTAGTCCTACCTCAGTCCTGGTTTAGTCCTGATTTAGTCCTGATTCAGTCCTGATTCAGTCCTGCTTTAGTCCTGGTTCAGTCCTGCTTTAGTCTTTCTTCAGTCCTGGTTTAGCCCTGGTTTAGTCCTCCCTCAGTCCTGGTTTAGCCCTGTTTAGCCCTGGTTTAGTCCTAGTTTAGTCCTGGTTTAGTCCTGGTTCAGTCCTGTTTTGGTCCTGGTAGTAAATGTAAATGTGCAACAGTGCAACAGTAGTCCTTAGCAGCAGTTTTTTTTTTTTTTTTTAAAGTGTCTAGAGTGATAGGTCTTTTTATGGAATACAGGTTATGCCAATATGGGGGGTGGGGGGTGGGAGATGGGTAAGGTGGGAGTTCGGGTGCGAGTTCGGGTGTGAGTTCAGCCTCCTGACAGCCTGGTGGATGAAGCTGTTTGAAAGCCTGGTGGAGTGGGCCCGGAGACTCCGGTACCTTCTCCCCGAGGGCAGGAGGCTGAACAGGCTATGTGCGGGGTGGCTCGGGTCACCCACAATGCTGGACGCTCTGCGGGTGAGCCGGGTGTTAAAAATTGGGACTACACATTGGGACTACACATGTGTGAAAGAGCAGAGTCCTGTCCACACATGCAATCTGACACAGGAATTTACTAATAATAATGCATAGCATTTATATAGCGCCTTTCATGATACCCAAATCGCTTTACAGTTCATTTGCTCCACACTTGGTGGTGATAAGCTACTTTTGTAGCCACAGCTGTCCTGGGGCAGACCGACAGAAGTGAGGCTGCCAATCTGCGCCATCGGCTCCTCCGACCACCTCCAACACTCACACACACACCACTTTCATACTAGGCAAAGTGGGTGAAGTGTCTTGCCTAAGGACACAACGACAGTTTTTGCGACTGCCGCCCCCCCTGTGGCACCTGGAATTCCCAGCGGTCTCCCATCCAAGTACTAATCAGGCCCAGCCCTTCTTAGCTTCTGAGATCTGACGTGATCAGGCTTTGATAAGCAGGTAGGGCCACAATTTACACGCATTTAGCCTGGAATACACACTCCAATACTTAATGAAGATGTGAGTCTAGTCACCAGAGTTCACATGGCAGTGATTGACAGATGGATGGAGCCAATCAGAGACATGTGTGCTTTGTGCATATTAAAACAAACATGGCTCCTCACAAGGATCAAAGAAAGTCAAAACATCACAGATTTCCACAGAATCACTAAGTGAAGTACTAACCTCTGAGGTGACTCAGAGGTGAGAGATATTGGTTAGATGGTGGTGTTTGAGTCATGTCATGTAAGTGTTCTTGCTCAGCTCAGACCCCTGGTGGCCCCTACAATTTTCTTATCAGTGCCAATTTACTGTGGCTGTAATCTATCTCCACACTCACACCTGGATAGAGTTAAGGGCTCTGTGAGGATATTGTTTTTTCGATCTCTCCAGTGCCTTTAAGACAATCCAGGACTTTCTGATGAGTGAGAAGCTGCTCAGGATGGGTGTCAGCTCTCTTGGATTCATGACTACCTGTCAGGCAGGCCTCAGTACGTGGGACTGGGGACCACCCTGTCTGATACTGTGGTCAGTAATGTAGAAGCTGTCTCTGTTTATGTTCACTCTGTACACCTCTGATTTCCAGTTCTGCTCCGGGTCCTGCCATCTGCTCCTGAATGTTGATAAGACCAAGGGACTGATGATTGACTTCAGAGGACACCATTGGAGCCCATTACCATCCAGGGTCATGATGTGGAAATCGTGGACAGCTACAAGTACCTCAGCGTCCATGTGAACAATAGGCTGGACTGGAAGGACACAGAGGAGCCGCCTACAAGAAGGGCATGAGTAGACTCTACCTCCTGAGAAAACTCGGGTCTTTCAACATGTGCAACAAGTTACTGAGTAGACTCTGAGACTGAGTAGAAGTACTGAGGGACTCTTCACCCATCTTACTGAGTAGAGTCTACTCAAGCTTTTCTTTGGATTGACAAACTGATCCGTAAAGCTGGTCACATGATCGGCTGTGAGCTGTGAGTCTTTTGTCACAGTGAGGGACAGGAGGACACTGCTCTCCATCATGGACACTCCTGCTCACCCACTGCACCAGACTATAGAGGGACAGAGGAGCTCATTCTCCAGATACAGATACAGGATTACATTCATACCATCCTCCATACAGCTGTACAACTCACACTTATGGAACGGCTAAGCTTATACTAGACTGGCATCTCTCTGGATAAAATTACTGACAGCTATCAGTCTGGACTTCTACTCAAAATAAACACAACAGGCTGAAGTACGTTTGTATGATTTGGGAGCCCAATTTGGACCTTAAAGGGAGGGCATTCCAATATTGATTCTCCTGAGTTTGTGAACTCACAAATATCGTGAGAATCCATCTTACTGTGCAGGGTTAGGGCCTTGTTATAGATTTCAAAATATCAATACAGGGGTACCTCACCTTACGAAAGACCCTACATACGAAAAATCCAAGTTACGAAACGCCTTCACGTTAAATTTTGGTCATTCAAAAATTCGAATGTGCACTCAGATGCACGCCCCGCTGTTATACCCACTCAAAGAGCACCTTTCTCGGCCTCTTAGCTCACAGTGTCAGACCCCCGGCTCTGGAAGTCGGATAGACCCAGAGCCAGCCCCAGGGAAAACCCTGCGGTCGTGTCCGCTCAAAGAGCACCTTTCTCTGCCTCTTAGCTCTAGAGCCGAACACGCAAGGAGCGTGGAGACAGGAGCACCGCGAGCACGAGATAGAACCGCGAGCACGAGAGAGAACCGCGAGCACGAGATAGCACCATAGAACCGCGGCGAACACGCAGCCCGAGCCACAAACGAACGCAAAAGCCGCAGGAAACCAGCGAAGAGCCACACGGGGTGATTTAATCCTGGTCTAGTCCCGGTTTAGTCCAGGTCTAGACCTGGTCCAGTCCTGGTTTAGTCTAGGTCCAGTCCACGTTTAGACCTGGTTTAGACCTGGTTTAGACCTGGTTTAGACCTGGTCTAGACCTGGTTTAGTTCTGGTCTAGACCTGGTTTATTCCACGTTTAGTCCTGGCTCTACAGTCTCTTAGCCAATCAGGACGCAGAACACAATGTTACACTATAAAAAAAAATGTTACACTATAAAAAACAACAACCTTGGAACGAATCAGGCCTTTTCCATTGAAATAGCTACTCAACTTACGAAAAATTCACGTTACGAAACCACTTCTGTAACGAATTAATTTCGTAAGGTGGGGTACCACTGTATGTGCAAAGATGAACAGGATAAATGTCAGATATAAAATAAAATCACAACTCAAACCAGAGTTTTCTCATCTTTATTGAACTCCAGAGTGGAGTATAAATATTGTACACCATCACCATTTCTTTCATTTGTATTTTATTTACAAGAGAATCTTTACCACACACACTCATGTTTAGGAGCGCTGCCGTGAAACTAAGAGGGAGGAAACCAGAACAGTAATGTGCGTGTGTTTGTGTGAGTGTACGGCAGTGCCACAAAACAAAGGGAGTTTTACAGTTAATAGATTGCGTTCATGTTCTAGAATTTGACGTCATGATTTCGCAAAGGGCAGCGGTCTGTAGAACTCTATAGAAGATTCACTGCTTTTGAATAAAAACACATGATCCACAGATGGTAACCTTATTATTATTTATTTAGGCAGTTGCTCCACAAACTTAAAACTTAAACTGGCTGAAGCTGTTGTGGAAAAAATGACGAGGCTGAACTTTGTGCCAGTTTTTCTTTCATGACAATAGCTTCAGTAACTACAGAGATATGAACCATAAACCAGGTCACATCTGAAATCTGACAGCAACTTCCACCATAGAATTCTAGCCAATCTCCAGCTGTTTGAAATATAGACTCTACAATATTGTGATTTCATGTGAACGCAACCTATTCTACACATTTGACATATTAAAAGCATTTCCAGTGTCTTCAATAATGTTTGAAATACAACTGTAACTTAAAATGACTTGTATGAATCTTGATTTAAAGGCGCACTGTGTAACTTTTACTTGGAAAGTCCACAGCCTGCTGGTCTCCAAGAACATCCTAGTGCTTAGTCTTGAACGTTCCACAGTATAGCATTAAACTTTCCTATCTCTGTGGAGCAATAAATAAGCATATAGACAGATAAATTTAATGCCATACTGTGGAATATTCCAGGTAACAATATCACAAGCAGGTGGCACTAGAAAACTAAAGAAAAGGCAAAATAATAGGCCCTCTAACACTCAAAAATAATTCAACTAAAATTCTCAATACAAGTCATTTTAACATTTTAATGAGATATTTGTTGTTTTTATATGGGGCAAGATAGGCAGAGGGGGTAAATGTGGAAACAAATTTGCTCAATTATGAATGCACAAATGCTCTTAATTGGAGGAAACCAGGAGGCAGTTTTTGGAGGATTTGAAGGAAAAAATATCTGAATCGAGCATGACGATTTAACAAGCACAAAACAATCTGTCTGAAAACTTGAAGATTGTTATCGAAAGAAATGCAGCCAGGAGGCAATTTAGAAATACTGCACTTCTTTTTGACTTTTTAGAAGGTTTTTAAACAGATGTGTTTGGGGGAGGAGAGGATTTGCACAGGATTTGAAGTTTGGAGGAGCAGACAGAGGCTAGTCATATTGTACCTGGTCCCACATTTGCACTGAGAGAAAAGAAGATCTGGTTTAGCTCTGGTCTAGTCCCTGGTCCTAGTCCTGATCCAGTCCTGGTTTCTTCAACAGAATACACAATAGAATGAGAGAAGTGAAGACCTGCCTTAGTTCCGAGCCATTAAGAGTTCAGACCCGGTTTAAATCCGGTTTAGACCCGTCTTAGTTGTGGTTTAGCCTTGGCTTAGACCTAGTTTAGATCTAGTTTAGCTCTGGCTTAGATCTAGTTTAGACCTGGTTTAGACCTGGTCCAGTCCTGGTTTATTTAGCAGACTTGGTGAGGACCTGATTTAGACCTGGTTTGTTCAGAGGAACACACATTTGCCCTGAAAGAAAAAAAAATAAAGACCCGGTTGAGACCTGCTCCAAGTCCTGGTCCAGTCCTGATCTCTTCAATGCAATGAACATTTGAACCAAGAGTAGCATGCATCTATAGTCCCTGGTCCAGACCTAGTTTATTCCAGTCCTGGTCACTTGTCTGCTGCTCCAAACCACATGTTTTAATCTTAGCTGCCAAAGTTAAGGAAGCCATAAACCTTCTGAATATTGTTGATAAAATATTTTGAAAATTTAATAATTTGAAGTAACAAGATTCATGTCAGAAAACCTGTCAAAATAAAAAGCAAAACATATGGCTAAACTTGTTCCTGTCTCGCGTGTTAAATAACATAAACGTGACAAAATTACACAGGAGAAAATCTGAAGGAGTGGTTAAATACAATTCAGACAATTAGCTTAAACTTTGGGAAGTTTTGACGAATTTAGAACTAAAACCAAAACATGTCTGTCATTTCAGGCTTAATTTAATCCCAGATGGGGAAGAAATTTATGATTTTAATAATACAATATACAAGGAGCACAAAATCTTGCATAAAATTTTGAATCTTACAAGTCAAATCATCAAAGTCTGACAAGTAAATAAAGGGTCTTCAAATTTACTTAAAATCTACCTATATTGTACCATTTTCTGATCTATGTTCTAATGTTGTTTCCTCATCACAAACAGACCCGGAGTTGTGTTTTGTTTCATTGTTTAACACACAAACCCTGCAAATTTTCAGCTTGGTTCTTCTCTAAAACAGAAAATACATCCTTGTCATGTCAAGTCATTAAGTGGAAAGTACGGGAAGTGCTACACTGTGTTTTTTAACCCCACAGACCTTTGCTAGAATTATTTTCATAATTTCAGCCCTGGGATTGAAGTTACTGCTTTTTTTTTTTTTTGGTTTTTTTTGTTTTTTTAAAAGGTCCCATGACATGGTACTTCTTGATGCTTTTATATTGCTCCTTAATGGTTCCCTAATACTGTAAATGAATCCTTCTTCAAAATCAACACTCAGTGCATGAGAAACAGAGATAAGCTGAGAAAGAGTAATTTTTCTCACTCAGAACACTCTATAATGGGCGTCGTTGCTTGAATGCAAATGAGGAGAAAAAAGCTGGCCAATAGTAGAAGGTGGGGGCGTGGCTAAACGCTCCGCTCTCTGCTCTGAGCGCTCTCTGATCCATTTCCTTGTTTTTGCACGGGGGGAGAGAGTTGAAGCGTTCCATTGAAAAATAAACACATTTCCACATAAGATAAAATTAAACCACTGCTGTTCAAAGGTCCAGAGGCTCAGATAAAGGACTTCCGAGCCTAGAAACACTCGGACGTGCCTCCAGGCAAATAAAAAAACGCATTTCGCATTGCCTAGCGCATTCGCAGTCCAAACTCTCTGGGCGTGATTTACAGAGACGCAGAGTACAGACAGACGGGGGTGGAACTGCATTTGCATTTCTTTTTTCGATCTGACGTCAATAAGGTGCCTTGTTCAAACTCGCCCGTTTGAGCTCCTATTTTTTGTAACGCAGAAAAGGATCGCAAATGCTCAGTTTAGACATTTCGCAACTTTTAACCATGGGGGGGGGGGCCTAAACAGGGTAGGGGAGCTCACAATAACGTTCAAAAACCTCAGAAAGTGAAAATTTCATGCCATGGGACCTTTAAAGCCTCACTGAAACTGGATACTGGAAACTTTCTGAACTGTACAGAAGTTAAAATAAAAGCAGGATAACTCAAAAATGTGCAAATGAAAACAAGAACCAACAATCAGGTATGTTTTTGATGAGGTAACCTTATAACATGGCTTAAGTCAGTTTAATATTCTGAATTCAAGTCATTTCAACTCAATTTTTGCTATTAAGTGAGTATTATTTTGGACGATAATTAACTTTGTAGACCGAGACAAAAATGGCTAAACATTTTATTCATTAAATCCCTATTATTGACATGACATTAAAATAACATACACATGGGTTTCAATGTTCAGAGTAAAATCACTGAAACGGGCTACGTTACGAGTGTATTGGTGGAAAAGGAGTTAAATAAAGAGATTGTGCGTTTTACTCAATACATTTGAGTTGAGAGACGTTAAAAGACAAAGGAGAAACGCTGTACTGTAAAAAGGCTCAACACGACTTAAAATGACTTGAATGTATCAGATTTGTTTTTTGAGTCGTTTTGACACGTTGGCCATTTATTCATTTTAGCCATTGGCTAATTTGGGGAACATTTCAGAAAAGTATCTAGGCTGAAATGCTTTAAAATAAGTCACATTATTTAATTCCATAACGTGTTAAAACTACTCAAAAAACACTATTAAAATTTCCTTAACACTTTAATTACACATTAATTAGCCTTATAAGGTGCACAACTTTTTGGTTTGGCATCCGTTACCTGCTTGTCTCTATGGAGATGTCATTTCTCTGCCTGGAATGTTTCACAGTATGACATTAAACAGCTCTACCCTTACACATATTCAATCACAGGTGGTTTTATAACTGAAAAATACATAGAAAAACAGGAATTCTGCAGAGCTGAGCTGTAACTTAGCTGTAACTAATACTATACTATGAATCATTCCAGAGAAAGCAATAACATTTCCATGGAGAAAAGCATTTGACGGACCCTCCACCAGTGACATTAAACAATGCACCTTTAATAAAGCATGAACAAAAAATTAAATCATAACATTAAATCAGAAATGTAGTTTATCAAAGATGATACTGGCTTAGTAACTGGTAATACCCCGACCCTAAGCCTGAATCACTTAATAAACTATGATTTCATTAGGCTAATTAAGTTGTAGTTATTGTAAAGTAGTACTGAAATTTCAAGTCATTTTAACGCTGGTATATTTTTTGCAACCAGCTGTGGTGATATGGAAAAGTTTCAACCACCTGATACGGTAAAGCTGTGACAGACTTGTGTTTTTTCTGTCCATAGGCCCTGTTCTGTAGGCAGGGATACAGGGCAGGCGCGGCAGGTGCGACAGGTGAGGCAGGTACAGTGGAGGAGAGACAGGTGGAGTGGTTTTAAATGGGCAGCTGGAAGGTGATGTCGACTTGAGCTTCCTTCGCCAATGATACGATTTCGGAAAGTTTCACAACCTGCACAGACGAAAACAGTTAGAATTCACAGGCTTTCATAGACACCCATTTGTTAACTAAAAAAGGGGCATGGTATAAACTCTCAAATCTATTATGTATCTGTGTATCTGATCCAAACTGCACTCACACCTGCAGGGGGCGTTCATGCAAAAACTACTATTTAGCCAGAAAAAGTACTACAAATCAATGTATTTATATAAAGACTAGCTGAGTCCAAGAAAAATGTCTATGAATCCTCCTAAAGTGATCATCATAAAAATCCATCTCAAAACATAGAAATCCCATTAAAGATCCCATGACATGGTACTTCTTGATGCTTTTATATGGCTCCTTAATGGTTCCCTAATACTGTAAATGAATCCTTCAAAATCAACACTCAGTGCATGAGAAACAGAGATAAGATGAGGAAGAGTCATAAATATCTCTCTCAAACTCTTTATTCTGGGCATTGTTGCTTGAATGCAAATGAGGAGAAAACAGCTGGCCAATAGTAGAGGGTGGGGGCGTGGCCAAACGCTCCGCTCAGAGCTCAGAGACCACAGCTGATCCATTTCCTTGTTTTTGCACGAGGGAGAGATTTGAAGCATTCCATTGAAAAATAAACACATTTCCACATAAAATAAAATTAAACCACTGCTGTTCAAAGGTCCAGAGGCTCAGATAAAGGACTTCCGAGCCTAGAAACACTCGGACGTGCCTCCAGGCAAATAAAAAAATGCATTTCGCATTGCCTAGCGCATTCGCAGTCCAAACTCTCTGGGCGTGATTTACAGAGACGCTGAGTACAGACAGACGGGGGTGGAACTGCATTTGCATTTCTTTTTTCGATCTGACATCAATAAGGTGCCTTGTTCAAAATCGCCCGTTTGAGCTCCGATTTTTTGTAACGCAGAAAAGGATCGCAAATGCTCAGTTTAGACATTTCGCAACTTTTAACCATGGGGGTGCCCCTAAACAGGGTAGGGGAGCTCACATTAACGTTCAAAAACCTCAGAAAGTGAAAATTTCATGCCATGGGACCTTTAAGAGTCAATTAGAATGAACAAAAATATATACTTTCCCTATAATAAATTGAGCTTTTCCGATGATCCGATCAGACACATACTCGCAGATACCGATAACAGTCCAATACCAGTCCAATACCACTTAGTGTGAAGAAGTAGACTAGAGCCATGTGATTTTTTTGCATAAATCTAATAAGCCACCTCTAAAAATCCACAATACAACATGAGATTTTAAGGACTTTAAGTATTAGTCAAATGTATAATGGTCTTGATGATAAAGTGTGCTGATTTAAGCACTTTCAGTTTTCATACTTTGTCACTTTCTGCCACAGAGCGTATAAAAACAGCAGAGAGGCCTGTAAAAAGACTCTCATTATGTAAACAAAATCTGTCAGGCCGCCTCTCCGTTGCTTTTTATTTACCATCTTCAGTGTTCAAACCAAAGCCTAAATAATAATAATAATAACAATAATCTGAAAGAAGAAAAATGACGGTATCAAAGAGGCAACGCAAATAACTTTTCTGTCATTATTAGCATGTTTTAAGCGTATGCAGAGCCTCCACAGTCTGTATCTAACCTGCTTTCAGCATCTATAGGTCCTTATTCAGAAAATGGTATCGGATTTGGTTTGGTCTGAGTACTCGCTGATACAATCCTGGATTAGGACCTACAGTACGTTCAGAGGCTCGTACCATTTTAGCAGCTTCGTCAAGGTCGTCACAGGCCAGGATCTTCAGGGGACTGGCAGCAATCAGAGCTTTGGCATCGTCCACTCGGGTTCCTACATCAAATAATACACAAGTTACAGATTAAAAAATACAAAAAACATAGAAACAGGTAATACAATATCGGATTTGAACATAGGATAATTTTGATGTAATATTGTAGAATGTTCAATCCCATCTCCAGGGCAACAAGTTGGTGGCAAACTCTCCAGTACCAAACCAAACAAACTTTGTCCAGTTGACAAATTGAACTTCTCCTTTTATCTCTCCAGTAAAGTTACACAGTGCACCTTTACTGTGTATGACAAACTAGCCACAACCAGAGCAGCAGCAACATGTGCCCAAAAAAAACACCACATTAATCTACTGCACACAGGACTCGATACATTAGAACCGTGTATTTTTTTGGACTGCACAGGTGGTTACAATGTGTGTGGGACTTTTTAAATGCAAAACACAAATTTTATAAAATTTGGTGACTGAAAAATGTAAACAATTAGTCAATTCCAGAGAGTTTTATAGGTCCCTGGCCTCCATTTGAAATCATGACAGATCAGACTTCATCATAGACTGTTTAAATGGACATCGCCAATAGAGAGTCCATTTATAGTGAGCATGGGGACCCATCCAGCTCCCAGTGACTTACATTGTAATATTGTGGCCCCTCCCTCTGTAACTGCTGCAGTGAGCGTTGTCATTTTAGTCTTAAAATGTTTGTATTAACCAGCTCTACATGATCCTGTTTTTTATTTTGTCCATTAATAAATTCCTATTCCTAATATGGAACTTGGCTCCCAATTGGCCCCTATAACCGCTAGGCTTTGTGAGCTTCAGTTGACTAGAGCCAAATGTTGTGGGTGACGTCACACACCCTTAGTCCACTTCTTTATAGTCTCTGGGTTGCACCTGTTGAAACCTTGTAACCGTATTACAACAGGCCGTACTTTGTAACAGTACTTAGAATAGTCCCTATTCACAGAGCAGTCTACTTTAGTTCTTTGAAAAACTGCGGATCTATACTTCCCGCTCCATTCATTGTGTATTGGAATTAGTCGAGTCATGCTAAAATAAAATAAATATATATACTTGAATAAATATATTTAAATATCAGACAGAGGACAGCAGGTTACACAAGGATAATCACAGAGAGTATGTTAAGACCTTTACAACACTGTAAATTAGTGCTTTGCATCAGTGTGAGTGAAGTGCTTCTCTTCTGTCTTCATCAGAGTCAAAGTGACTGAAGTTTCCCCATTGTGGGTGAAATAATGTGCTGTGACCCTGAGGTAGTTCTCATTACCAAAGGAGGTGCTGTAATCTCCAGTTGGTGCCACTGTGTTTGTCTGCCCCAGCGCCTGTTGTACTCTGGGACTTTAAAACCGTGCTGTGCTCAAGCACAATATTGCCTGGGGTTCTGTGACCCACATGCGTGGCCAGGCCACGGCCGATGCTGTTGTTGCACGGCACTGTTTGTTTGCATGTCGCATGGCGGAGATGAAGCTTTTGGCCGAGAGGGTGGGTCCAGCATCTATTGAGTGGTGGGACCGATGTAGGTCCTGCTGTGGTGCGCACTCCTCTGTGGGTTTGTGGATGTGGTGGCGGCGCGGGGGAGTGGGGGCGGCAGGGAGGCTGCAGGTTTTCCGTCCTTGTCCACGGTTCTTGTCAGGGGTGGGTGTGGATTCACCATATGTTTTGCAGACTTTTGTTTCGTATTTTCCTTGTGCGGGTGGCATCAGCGCATGCAGGGCTTGTGTGGTGAAGTCGTGCATGTGCGGCCGTGCCGTGCTTTGGTCCACCTCCTCCAGCTGGGACTTCTCAGTACAAATTGTTTTCCTTCCCGTTTACAGCTGGACCCTGTAGTTTTTCTAACGTTACTAGCAATGGCCACAGCTTATGAAAAAACTAGTTCCCTCAGTCACAAAGAGCGTTAATCTTGCGATAAAAACAAATGGCGTTAAAGTAGTTTTGCGTTAATAGCTCGATATTTTTGACAGCACTACTGTAAATACTTCACCAGAGGAACCTTCTGTGTGTATAAAAGTAGGTGTTTGTGTTAGCATTAGCATGTAGACAATCTACATTTCAAAATAGAACACAAAACAATTTCATGAAAATACTTCAAATGACAATTAATTGTTTTTCTGTGCGAGATCAATCAGATCATATTTTAATTTCACTTAGCACGAACTTTGACACAGAAATACCTACTTTTATACACACAGAAGCTTCCTCCAGTCAAGTATTTACATTGTAGCAGAGGTCTAAACACACTGTCTGATTATCTGTAACGAACTGTCCACTGTCTAATATACAATTATAGATTTATTTTAGCACAACTCAGCTAATTCCCCATACACAAGGAATGCAGCAGGAAGTGCGGCTCCACAGTCTAGAGAGAAGAGAAACTATCCAAGCAGCTCCGTGAATAGGACCTATAGGCCGTACCTTGTATCAGCACTACGATAGGCCATACTACTTTAGGCTGTACCTTGTAACCGTACTACAATGGGGATCTTCAGGTCCAGGTCTCTCACAGCCATGATAATGCCCTGAGCGATGACATCACACCTCATGATGCCTCCAAAAATATTCACCAGAATCGCCTGAACCTGGAACGAGCACAACCAAACATTTGAATCAAGAGTGACATTTCAAACCTTACATTTGAATTCCCACTCCACTGTCTCACCTTTCTGTCGGAGGTGATGAGTTTGAATGCCTCGGTCACCTGATGTGCTGTAGCTCCACCCCCCACATCCAGGAAGTTGGCCGGGGTTCCACCATGGAGTTTTATAATATCCATAGTCGCCATAGCAAGACCTGCTCCATTCACTGCAATACAAACAAGAACTATTAACACCATGTAAAAAAAAAACACAACTACAACCATCATATAGTATTTTTGTTTTACTCATTCAAGTGTGGTAATAAGGTTTTGAAGCCATAATTGCCCTAAGGCTACCATTCAGCGCAAATAGTCTCTCCAACCTCCTCCAAATCACTCACTCACATTCACGTAGTGTTGACCTGATACTAAAATTTGAGATCTTATTCTATTGGGTTTCTCTCTGCTCAGTGGACCAGTGCAGAGGAGAGGGTCAGATGGAGCAGAGGACATTAGAATATGACTACTGGTCTAAAAAGTTCACTTGCAGACCCCTGATGGGAAATGAAGTCTAGAGAACAGCTTAAATAACCACCACTTTCACCTTTCACCGAAACCTGAACTCATTTGTCACCTCTGTTAAATTACTCCCCAGTGCTCCTCTGCCCTTTCCTCAACTAACCAACATCATTGCACTGAAAGTTAAAACATTCCACATTAAGATCAAAGGAGAAGTTCAATTTGTCAACTGGACAAAGTTTGTTTGGTTGAAAACAAGGTTGAAAAGGGTTAGCCTCTCGGATGAGCGGCGAAACGTTTTCAACCAAACAAACTTTGTCCAGTTGACAAATTGAACTTCTCCTTTGATCATGGATTCTACCTGGACGACTGAGGGACTTTTCAAGCATTCCACATTAAGAGTTTCAAGAGCATGTTCCCATTATAATGTGTATTCTGAGTTGAGACAATAATTAAACATAATTGGAAATTTAACTAGGAAGGAGACAAGCTGCATTTCAAGAAGCCCCTAACTAAATAAATACAAAATTACAAAAAAATCTAATGATGATCACAGTATCACAAAGTCCAGCATTTTAACTGCAATTTTCAATATTACTGGTCCTGGTCATGACAGACAGATTTTATTTTTATTTTTTTTTAAATGGCCGATGCCGATACTGTTTAGAATCTAGATCAACCGATGGCCAATGAACTCTGCCGATATTTTTGGACTGATATGTAGGGCCGATTTTGATGATTTTCCCCAGACAATGCTTTAAGATAAGACTTTATTGATCTCACACAGGAGAAATTTACTTGCCACAGTAGCTCCAGGACATTTGGACAAGAAAGAACGTGCATGCAGGCAGGAATGGGAGAAAGTAAGTAATAATAATACTACAAGCTCACCCACAGCCTTTTTTTAATCAAAAACCTATAAAAGAGCATTTTTGTCATGTTTTTTGCAGTTATCGCCACACTACAGAATTCAAATCATGTTTATTCTTTTGGCAGCAGGTTGGCAAAAAATAAGTATCAGCCTGACCAGGAGATTTAAGGCAGATTCATTAAAAATTGCAAATATCAGCGAACCAATGTATAGGCCTCTCTCTACTTGTCTGGATACAATTTAAAAACTTTTACCTCTATGTAAATATTTCTGTTACAGGAGAAGCCCAATTATAATGCAGTGCTTTGGAACAATTAAAATGGCTGCCCTGTCCCTCTGTCTGTCCCTCCCTCCTCCTCCCTCTCTTCCCCTCTCCTCCAGACCTAGGCAGCCAAAAGTCCTGTCCAGCCCAGTGTACTTGAGGCCCGTCTGTCTCCTCCTCTCCCTCCCTCCTCTACCATCTCATCTCTCTCTCTCTCTAGCCCTCTTCCTCTTTCACTCCGTTACTGCTACTTTTCCCGCTTTCTTCCTCTCCACTACCCCTCACTCTCTCTCTCTGGCTCTCCCCCTCCATCTCCCTCACTCTCCTCCCCCTTTCTCCCCCCAACTGAGGCCTGCCTTGGCTACCTGTTCTTTCTCCCACCCTTTACCCTTCACTCCATCCTCTACTGTGCCAGACCTAGGCAGCCGATGGTCCCGTCCAGCCCGATGTAGTTGAGGTCTGCCTTGGCTGCCTGTCGGTCACGAGGGTCCTCCTGGCTCCAGTCCCTCATCGCAAACACTTTGTCCTGACGATACGCCGCGTTCGAGTCAAAGTTTATCTTGGCATCCATGCACATCACTGCGTACAAGAGGAGAGATGGAGGAGGGGGTGATGAGGGAAGGTGCAAAAGAGGAAAGAAAGAAAAGAAGAAAAAGAGGAGAGAGAATGGACAGAGAAAAAGAGAAAGGCATTACAAAAGGGTATGGTGTATTCATTTTAAATCCACTTAATAGCAAAATTGCCACAGCTAAACTCAATGCAAATGTTATTGCTTTCCTTGGAACTAATACTAAATCAACTTTTTTCATTACTACACTGTGCATATGGCTTTTTAATAGCATAGTCTACCGTTTCTGCAACTTTTCCGCAATTTTAAGTTAGGTCAATTTGTAGGTTTCTTATCAAAAACATATAAAACAGTGTGTGCTGCCTCCAGTGGCCACTTCAAATTTCATGTACTTGGTAACATCACAGAGAACAGCCCAGATTTATTTTTATTTTATTTAACCAGGAGGTCCCATTGAGATTCAGAATCTCTCTTCCAAAGAGTCCTGGCCAAGGTAGCAGTAACACAATCAATATAGCCAGGTGTTTCTACAAACACATCACACTATCCCTTATACCTCCAGACCCAGCTCCTCCATCCTCCACGCTCTCCCCTTTACATACCTGTATTGCATTTATTCATTTGCAGTTGGTTTAACTGCTCAACATTATACAGTGGTATATGCGCGCCCCAAAACGTAAATACACTTTATCAACACACACGGGGTTAGGTTGCAGAGGTGGCCCGCGGTGGGAGAGGTCCGCGAGGTAGGACAACTTTGTATTTTACAATTGTTCTACATGTTTTAGGGCTGTATATGCCTCACCACACACATTCTACGCTTTTCTCAGACTGGAGTTGGGCTTTTCTCGCATTTCTCTCTCGTTTGAACACTCGAGCTTTCATAGATTTTCAACAGAATGTGTTGATAGTGAAGCGTGTGGGGCGGGGGGGGCACGGTTCAATATAGCGCCGAACGCGCGAGGGGAGCGGAGACACAGGATTACTATCACAACAACACATCATCAGTAGGGTAAAACTAACCTGTCTCACGATGGTCTAAACCCAGCTCACGTTCCCCATTAGTGAGTGAACAATCCAACGCTTGGTGAATTCTGCTTCTCAATTATAGGAAGAGCCGACATCGAAGGATCAAAAAGCGACGTCGACACAGCGCAAGGCCGCGCCTCCCCCTCGGGGCAGAGCACGCGCAGGCCGTGGTCCCGGTTTGGTCTGGGTCTAGACCTGGTCCGGTCCTGGTTTAGACCTGGTCTAGACCTAGTTTAGTTCTGGTCTAGACCTGGAAGTCAGATAGAACCAGAGCCCGCCCCGAGCGAGACCCCGAGACCCCTTTCTCGGCCTGTTAGCTCACAGTGTCAGCCCCCCGGCTCTAGAGGTCAGATAGAACCAGACCCCGCCCCGCCCCCCTCTTATTCCCGCTGAAAGAGCGTCTTTCTTGGCCTCTTAGCTCTAGCACGGAACGCGCAAGGAGCGCGAAGACACGAGCAACGCGCTCCTCCAACGGGACTGCCATGTCCCGGGATAATCCTGGTTTAGTCCAGGTCCAGTCCAGGTTTAGACCTGGTTTAGTTCTGGTCTAGACCTGATTTATTCCAATCAGGACGCAGAACACAAATGTTACACTATAAAAAAAATGTTACACTACAAAAAAAAAAACCTTGGAACGGATCAGGCCTTTTCCATTGAAATAGCTACTCAACTTACGAAAAATTCACGTTACGAAACCACTTCTGGAACGAATTAATTTCGTAAGGTGAGGTACCACTGTATTTAAAAAGATGCACTGTTACTGTGAGAGGGGTCGCCTCTCTTTAAAGGTCCTATATTATGCAAAATGTTCTCTTCTACCCATGTTAGAAAGTTGTTAAAAGGTACACTGTAAGATTTTTACCCGTTAATTACCGAAATTGAAGATACCCATTCAAAAATACAGTGTTTTCCAAGCCTTTTCACTTCCATCATGAAATCAAAGTATTCTGTTGGACTTAAGATATAGTCGATTTCACCTGCATAAAAGGGGGATCTTCCCCATGTAGCGGCATCCATTTAATTACTGTATTTTGGGCTTTGCCGTTTTCTTTATAGCTGTCGGCACTGGCCTGTGGATTTCACACGAGAGAGTACGCGTTTGGATAAACAACGACAAGCATGTTGCCGGATCACACTTACTCTGCACATACATCGCAGGAGCAAGCACCTTCATCTAAGAGGAAAAGAAGAAGGACTCTCGACATGGAGAGAAGTCGACATAGTACCTAACGGGGCTGGGGCTTTGTCGCAGTGCGGGCCCGCCTTCGTCCCCCCCAAGTGCAGACCGACCTCCGCGGTCCGGTTCCCGATTCCCCCCACCTGCGCACAGCGCCGGGTGCGCTTCACGCGTGCGCGAGGTTCGGGCGCGGCTGCCGGTGAACCCACCTCCGGGTACACCGAGCTGTCCGCGTTACGTCGCGCCCGGGTGACCCTCGAGGTCTGCCGTAGCTAGAACCGGAATTGCAATACCCACCATCCACCAATGCGCCACCATCCTACACAGTGTACCTTTAATTTCTCACAAACATACCCACAGTTGTGTTTTGTTTCATTCACACAAGGGTTTGAGTAACCCTTTATTATTTGTCTGTCTACAACTCCAAAGCTCAAAATGGTCTGTTCTACCTTGTGATGCCATGAAGCGGTAGTTTAAATTAGAATCTTTTGTTCAGTAGAGACTGGCAATTCCAGGGAAGAAATTATCCAGATGATTCTAGTGACGGTGAGTTTAAAAACATAGTTCCAACATTTTCTATATTACCACATGACATCACAAGGTGGAGCAGAGCCTAAATATGGAGGATTTGAACGTTAAACATGTGTGAAAGAAACATGTATGTTTTTGACAAGCAACATTATAACACAGATCAGAAAATAGTGTCAGAAGCTCTAAAAATAGTACCGTGTTATGTTATGTACGTAGTTGTGAGTGTTACCGATGCCAGAAGAGTCCTCCACCATGGGGTTGATCTCCACCATGGAAGCGTCGTATTTGATGAACAAGTTGTACAGTTTGATCATGTTTTCTGCAGCTTCGTTAACCAGAGCCGCAGGGAAGCCCATCTTCTGTGCCACCTACAGAAACAAACCAGTATGACAGGCTCAGATGGGTCCTATGGCTTTAATAACAACACTCTCCAAGTATCAGAGTTATTGTTGTAATGAGGAGACATAAGATGGACATTTTTCAGCACTATACAGGAACCTGTTGCAAAGCAGTGTTGAAAGTCAGGCATGATTCTTTGTCTTTTTTTTTTTTTTTGTATTTAAATAAACGGGAGGGGAAAAAAAAAACAAAAAAAACTTGCTCTGGATTCGCTCTCTGGTTGCTATGATACTCGCACTCCAAATATGGAACTCTGCTTAAAATTTGCTCCTATAACTACTTGCCTCGATAAGCTTCATTTGTCTGCAGCTCAAATGATGTGGGTTACGCACACTCCTTTCGCCCACTTACTTTTTTTCTATTACTGTGCATCAAGTTGTATATTAGTCAGGAATATAAATGATCAGGTTTAGCATTTGGGAATTTACTTTTTAGATATTTTATGACAAGGTACAATGCAATCAACAGAGAAAACTGTCTCCTGCCCCCATCTTGGAGTATGACATCATCATATTCTGAATCTGAAAACCACCAGTTAGCTGTTGGAACAGTTTTGACTGCAAGCAAAGTAACCCTTTTCCTTAGCTGGTTATTGGGTATAATGTGTAATTTTTCCTCAATATACTAAGGTCAGACTTTTACAGTAAATGCGTACCCGCACAGCCTGCTCCATCTTGATTCCCTCCACAATGTCGATAGGTTCTTTCACGATGGCATCAGGGTTTTCGGCCGCGACGTCTTCGATGTTCACTCCGCCCTGAGAGCTGCCGATCAACACAGGGCCCTGCACACACCAGCACACAGAGGGTTAAACCAGCACATGTGCGATTAAAGGGCATATGACAGATTAGACTACTCATTTCACTAAAACATAGAACATCATTAGACTTAAGAATTTACTACAACTTGCCTAGTTTTTTTTTTTTTAATAGTTCTTGTATTTACTTTGAAGTAGAATTTTACTTCCTGGTACACTGACTAAACCAAAACCAAAAATGAAGAGAAAGAAGATTAAAACTAAAATTTGAGTAATATTTATTTCAAAACATGATTGGATAAGTCAATTTTATTTCTTTTTGTTGTTGTTGTACACAGCCATAGTTAAGCCTTTATATTTTAAAGTTGTTGGAGGTGTAGTTAGTCAGTATAGTAATGATCATAGTTCAGAATTTAATCATTTTTGGGGGTCAACATTTAAAGTGGGTAGGCGCGGGACGATATTGAAATTTGGTGTTACGAGTATCACAGCCTAATTAATTAATGATTAACAATAATATCGCGATCATTATGAAAGGTGCATTGTGTAACCTTTCTGGGGGAGGGTCCGTCAAATGCTTTTGTCCATGGAGTTATTGCTATGTCTGGAATGTTTCACAGTACAGCATTAAACCTTTCCATCTTCACGGAGACCAAACCAGACCAAGTTACAGGTCAGATCTGTGGAGAGGTGACCCCACTCACAGTCAGAATGCCTGCTTTTCTAGATGTTTTTAAGCTATAAAACCATCTGTTATTGAATAAATGGAGGTAGAACACCTTAAAAGTCACCAACATTTTAATGTTTATGAATATGAACAATTATCATCTTAATATCATAATAAATAAGTTCTATATTTAAACCGCTGTCATCATAATGTAATTTGACATAAATGAATACAACAGTGATCTACCAGAAATCTTTATGGTTACGTTTTTTCAGCACATTCTCGTGAGCACTGGTTAGATGGCGCAGGAGAGGCCAGCTGCGAGCCGAAGGAGCTCCGTCCCTACTTTACCTTTTTTCTTCTTTTTACTTGCATATGTTTCACCTTTCTTTAGAGTAGGCGAAACACGGTGCAGTCGTGCACCTGGGAAGCCTATTACAGCTTTCTTTACTTTTTTTTTTTTTAACTATTTATTTTATTTATTTACTACAGCTTTACCGTTAGCTGTAGTGTTTTTCTGCACTTTGTGAATCCAGCCAGGAAGATGTGCCAGGGACCACTTTCAGCTACGCCTCGAATCACACATGCACGCGATGAGCTGCTCAATCTACGTGGCCTTTCTCTACTCCACGCCGGGAAACCTGCAGTTCCAGTGGAGATATGGAGGAAGAGGAGAGGCTGCAGGGGTGGACGCAAGATTGGAGACCGTATTTACCGTATCTACCTGCGGTAATTACAGGAAACGTGCGCTCCATCTCCAAGTCTGAGGAGCTCATCACACTAACCCGGCAGCAGAGGGAATACCGCGACTGCAGCCTGATGTGTTTTACAGAGATGTGGCTGAATGAACACATACCAGACAATATCATTTCTCTGGACGGATTTACTATGAAGCGTACGGACTGGACTGTGTCGGGGAGTGGAAAAACGCGAGGACGTGGATTAACTCTATTCATTAATGAATGCTGGTGTCATGCCGGGAACGCGCACATGAAACATCAACTGTGCTCCTGGGACATTGAACTGCTGGCTGTGAGTATGAGGCCATTCTATCTGCCAAGGGAATTATCACACGTTGTGTTCTATGTGTACATTCCTCCATCGGCGGATGGAGTGGCAGCATCAGCGGATGGAGTGGCAGCATGCGAGCAGCTCCACAGCGTCGTGACTGAATTGCAGACACGCCATATGCGCGCTCTCTTTCTCATCACTGGGGACTTAATCACACTTCTCTATCCGCTACTCTTCCCACTTTTACACAATACGTCACGTGCCCCAGGAGAGACAATAAGATTCTGGACTTGTTTTACGCAAATATTTTACGCCTACACCTCTGCCGCCCAGACCACTGTCTGGTCTACCTGCTCTACGCTGTCGTCTGCTGGGCCCCAAGCAGCACAGAGCGGGACAGAAAAAGACTTAATAAGCTGGTCAGGAGGGCCAGCTCTGTCCTGGGCTGTCCTCTGGAGGAGGAGGTGGCTGAGAGGAGGGTGCTGGCCAAATTCACGTCCATCATGGACGACACCTCTCACCCTCTGCACCGGACTGTAGAGGAGCTGAGCAGCTCCTTCAGCAGCCGACTGAGGCAACCCCAGTGCAAGAAGGAGCGCTACCACAGATCGTTCATCCCCACCGCCATCAGACTGTATAATTCTACAGTATAGTCCAGATGTGCAATATTTTCTATACTCTCCTAATTACTGTTACTGTTTTGTTATTATTACATATTTTATTATTACTTATTTTTATTTTTTATTCTTGCCTGCAAGAATAAAGATCAATAAAGTCTTCTCTTATATAATGGTGATTTTTTTTGTTAGTGATTATCATGATTATATCAAATGTCCCATGAGCGATTATTGTCTACCCTTTTTAATTACAATAAGCAATATTACTATATTATTAATCGGGGGTTCTTTTTCTTTGTACTAATAGGGAACTAGCAGGAATTTTGTAATTTTTCTTAAATTAGATTTGAGCTGTAGAGGTTCAAATAAATAATTTCTATGACTCATCACAGATACAAACTAACTACTAAAAGTGTTTCATTCTGCTGTTTCTTTATTACAGTTGGTGTATTACACATTTAGATATCTGTTTTTCTGGGGATAATCCTACTTTATTTTTATGGTGTCATAAGTGATATAAATGCATTTCAGTATTATCATTTATAGCCTGTATTTTCTTCAGCAATATATCAAACTTGTACTGTGTACTATGTAACGTCTTGGTTGGGGGTCCATCACCTGTTTCTATGGTAACCATTGCTCTGCCTGGAATGCTCCACAATATGACATTATTAAATAGCTCTACTTTACATTTATTTGATTACAGATGGTTTTATACCTCAAAAATACCTAGAAAAACAGGCACTCTGATTGTTGCCTTTCCAGAGATCTGACCTGGAACTTGGTCTGTTTGATCTCCATGAAGATAGAAAGGTTTAATGCCATACTGTGAAACACTCCAGACAAAGCAATAACATCTCCATGGAGAAGAGCATTTGACGGGCTCTACACTGGAAGAATTACACAATGCACCTTTAAAAATGTGTTGCGGTGATAGGCCTGGGTGTAGTTTCGGTTTATTGAGCTGATCTTTGACGTCAGCAGCCCTTTCTAAACCTTCTCACGTGTTCCTTTGTGAATTGAATTAATGTAACAGCCCACAGCACATAATATCTCTCTAATGTATTGTAATAGATTTCACTGACCCAGGAGCCACTGGGAAATCCAACAAATGATTCTACTTATGGAAATGTACAGGAAGACGTGTAAAATAATGGAGACGTTTCAGTGCATTTATGTCAACTAAAAAAAAATTATGAATGTTTGTCAATATTATAAAATCTGTGAGTTAATTTGAGCTTGGAAAGTGGATTTTCATTTTTGATTGTCATAGCTATATACTGCCATCTGGTTACCTGGCCAGCCAAATGATATCTCTCTGTATTTGCTATACAGCGAGATACCATTTGGACACCCTCGCTCCACTCTCGCTCCCCCGGTTAACAACGGACTCCGCGATTCTGATTCGTTCAAAGATGGTGACGTCAGTGCACCCGCCTTTACCCGCAATGTCACTCTTAGGCAGCGGAAGTTCCTCCTCAGTTTTGAATCAAGATGGCTCATCGGAGAACTGAACGTCCCTTCCATTCAGCTGTAAAATTGGTCTTAAATGACCTAAAACACATCAATTCCTTAAAACCACAGCAGTGTTGTATAGTAACGAAGTAATAATACTTCACTACTGTACTTAAGTACATTTTGGGAGACTTTGTACTTTACTTGAGTTTAAAAAAAAAAGATTACTTTTACTTCACTACATTTCCGAATTTAATTGCATACTTTTACTCCGATACATTTTCAATGTGCCGTTTAGTTACTCGTTACAAAAAAACCCTCTACTGACTGAAGGAAGTCAGGACGTGCCTGGGCTTGTTCGCTACCTGCGCATGACAATCAGCCTACACCTGTTGGTTTCATGCAGCTAGTTTAATCAATCAACATCCCTGATGGAAGAGGAGACAGCATCCACTTCGGCTACAAATGAAGGGGGAGCTGACGATGAGCATCTCTGGCCGTACTTAAACACAATGTTCTCTTACGCTGATATGAAGGATTCGTCCTATCGAACGAAGTGCCTCTTGTGCCTTCCAAGAAACGTGGAAATCCTATCTTACAGAAACTCCCCGTCCAACCTCAAGAAACACGTTGAGGTAAGTTCTAGATTAATGAAATTGTTAGCGTCTATATTCCAATTTCAGTAACCATAGCATGGACATTCTAGACACCGTTGTGAAACCTTGAGCATAACATGTAGAAATTAACTTTGTGTGACATTGTTTCGGTTACACAAAGCGTATTTGACGATGTTGGAGCTAACAGGCTACCTAGCTTTTTCGGCTCAAGGGAAGGCATAGCTGTAGGCGAAGTGTAACGAATGAGAAAGGACAAAAAATAACATTAACATGTGCCTACTTTTAAAAATGTAAACAAGCGCTGTGTGTTTGTGCTATCTAAGTAACAAAGCAAGGGTTAGCTTCAGACTGCCTTTTACTTGATACTTTTACTTTTAATTACATTACTTGAGTACATTTATTTTTACAATACTTGTCATACTTAAGTACAAGAAGTTCCAGATACTTTAAGACTTTTACTCAAGTAACATTTCAGTCAGTGACTTCGACTTTTACCAAAGTCATTTTTGGGAGGGGAACCTATACTTTTACTTGAGTTTGATTTTCCAGTACTTTATACAACACTGAACCACAGTAGCCGACAGCTCTAGAGGCCTTTCTTTTCTTTCTTTTCTTTTGTTTGATTGGTTCACGTCGCTGTCCGTTAACGGTTCTCTGATTGGTTCACTTAGCTGTCTGTCTACGTGCAACGACAGCGCATTCTGGATCAAGCGTTACCAGACTCGCCGCTGGTACAGCGATGAGTCATGGATTCTTCCAGGCAAGCCATCTGGTGGTATTTCTACACAAATACTGTATGAATTAGAGATCAAATCTAAATGCATTTTATACGATACAATATTATTGGCGTACATGTTTTTTTACTATTCCTATTTACTATTACTATTTGTGGGTTTCAGTTTCTTGTTTCGAGGTGACATTTTGAGGACTTTGAATTGTAAAATTGCCATGGTGCTATTTATGCATCACTTAATTCATTCATGGTGTGATTAAATAGAATATTACAGGATTGTGCCACAAAATCTCAGAAGATAAATAAAAAACATAACTTTGCCAAGTTACATCTCTAGAGAAATTTAAGTTCCAAAAGCAGCACTACAATGACATTTTATTTAAATGTGAGGCCAAAATTGTGAACTGGATTGCCCAATTGATTCAAAAGGTGTCTCGTCCCACCCCATGCAATAGGACCTTTTTATAGTGTAATAAATGTGATAATGACCTGGAAGGACCTCTCCATGGTGATGGCAAAGTAGTACTCTCTTCGTGGGTAGCGTCGCTCACAGATGAACACCTGGTTACAGATACGCCCTGCCTCCCCGGTCTGCTTCGTGTACAGCTTTCGACCAATCATCTGAGAGGAAATGTCCCGCGCCTCCTCTGGCCTACAGGGGGAAATCAGACAAGGGTGAGAAGACTGAACAAACCGTGGACCAAACAGAATATACATCAAATAATAAGTTTCGGAAAAAAATATATATATAGTTGCAATTTATGACTTGCAACATATATTTATAACGTAGCATTCTGTTCATAGCACACAACAATGTACACAAGTCTATGAGCACTGACTAATACAAGAATTCCACGCACTTCATGTTTGTGGAGGTATTGTGTTGGCAGGGGTCTCCAACCTTTTTCCTCTGGTGAGCTACCGTTACAAAAGGAAAATTCCAGAGAGCTACAGATTTAAAGTGATACTCCGGGATTTTTGACATAGGGTCCAATTTTCTAGTTAGCCAGCGTGTAGGATATGTGTAGAGAAAGTTATTTTGCGATTTCATGCAGTCTTTGTAAAATCTGAGTTGGCTGTTGCTAAGCTAGCGAAAGTGAACGTCCTGCAGCTAGCCAGCCACTAAAATAGACATACCCAGTACAAAACAAACACCCAAACAAATCAGTTATTATGCCAGGGTATCGATTTAAATATCTGTGTTGATATAATAAGATTTTGAACGAAACGGACCTTGCTTCAAACGACTTAATTGACGCATATTGGGGGACTAGTTTCTAAGCAGCGGCGGAATTTTACTTCTCCCTCGTCAATTGTGATTGTGATGCGAACAGGTCACTTCATCAGGGACTCGCCAGAGCAAAAGCCGAAATCAATCGACTAGTAGCGGATAAAAATCACAACGTGCCCTTCTATTCATCAGCAGCAGTTGTCATTATTACAAAGAGTAGAGACTGGAGGCATGCATTACACACGTTGGTGAGTAACAGAAACAGGAGGCCTAACTTAGAAGATGTGAGTATAATCATCTCACTGATTTTGCAACTGGCCAAACGCTCCTACATTCAACATTTTTTTCTGGCACACCACTTACCGCATTGATAACTGGCCATTAGGTCCAGCAGGTCTAGGTCGTTTCTTCCAATTTATCTTTTCGACGCAGAAGAATGTCTCCAGTACGCCACGATTGAGATGGGGCAAGAAGTCCTGGTGCTCTGTTATGCAGACATCATTGGAAGTGCTATGGCCACCAGACACATCTAGACTTCGAAACGAAGTATCTAGCTCCAGCTCTTGCATTTGTGGGATAACTAAGTCCCACTCCCTGCAGCAAAAACATTCATCCTCGTTCTCCATAACTTCGCAATTTCGGCACTGACACCACCAATCCCCGGTTCTTCTGTCCCGGCTTTCTACTGCAGCTTCGGCGGCGGCTGCATTTGCAGACGCGCTCTCTTGTTCTCTTGCTCTTTGTAAATCCATCTCTTTCAATTCTTCGTCCGTATACTCCGGCTCATACAAGTATGGTTCACTGGAAAAATGCAACTGCTCTTCCTCCTCATCAAAATAATCGGGCTCGCCAAACATTGCCATACTTTGAACAGGCTCCGTGTGCTCACTTTTACAGTTGCGAGGTTGCTAGTAAACAAACTATTAGAGCCGGTCGGATTGGGACATGCGGGTGATATCAATCCGCGGCTGTCAAGCTTTCAATGAGGAAGTACGAATTGCTGATGATGATCAAAGGAATACATGCTTGGTTTACTTCCTTAATCATTCTATCAACACAGATATGTACATCGATACCCTGGCATAATAACTGATTTGTTTGGGTGTTTGTTTTGTACTGGGTATGTCTATTTTAGTGGCTGGCTAGCTGCAGGACGTTCACTTTCGCTAGCTTAGCAACAGCCAACTCAGATTTTACAAAGACTGCATGAAATCGCAAAATAACTTTCTCTACACATATCCTACACGCTGGCTAACTAGAAAATTGGACCCTATGTCAAAAATCCCGGAGTATCACTTTAATGGTCACAAGAAACTGAGTAAATACAAGAGCCAAAGCGAGCCAGTTAGATGCCTATAACACATAAACCATTATCCAGTTATTAGTGCATCAAGTTAGGCCTGAAAATTACATATTTACATTGGTAATAAGCATTTTCATGACATTAGAGTTATTCAGCACAATGCACACAATTGAGAAATCCCATGTGAGCTGCTTGGACGGGGTGGAGAAATGCTGGCAGTACCCGAGCTACAGGTTGGAAACCGCTGTTGTAGAGGTATTGTGTTGATCTTTAAAAAAAAAAAGTAGCTTTTGCGAATTGATGATTGCGTAAAGAAAGAAATAAAATGATCGGACCATTTTATTAGAATTTTGACAATTTACATCAGAATATTCATCTAAAACGACGTAATAAATGAAACAAGTCCACTGATTTCCATGTTAGAAAACTGCAGTGCCCAATGGGAGCTGACATCGGCATAAACGTCATTTTTGCAAAGCCACTGCTGTGGATAGCTGCACATCATACTAGAGACAGATTTTTTCATTTTTTCCAAAATGACTACACAATGCTGCTGAATCCTATGAGTACCACTGATTAAGAAAATAAAATTGGAGAACGAAGTAAGTACAGAGCAGTGGGCATGTACGTGGGTAGAACAGAGCAATGAGGTCTTGAAAACAGGAGAATAAAGATTACTCAAGCTTGCATGAGTCACATTTAAAAACAACATTGAGAGGGAAACCAACTATAACTATATTAAAGTTCATATGAATAAATAGAGTGGAGTACGTTAGAATCCCTGTACTCCCTTTAGTACAGTAACTGTCTCCATCGGTGTGTTAAGTACATTATTGGTTAAACTCACGAGTACACGATCTTGACTCCTCCTTTGAGTCCTCCCTCAAATGTGCCTTTCCCTCGACCTCCAGCCAAAACCTGGGCTTTCACCACCAGGTCCTTGGTGCCTAAAACCATGAATGCAGAATGCAGATCAGATACATGAAAGGGTCTAGTGAACAAACAAATGCATGTGGTAAAGAAACTGAGTGGTCAAGAAGCGTGCGTGTGCTTGGTCCAAATGAAAAAGGTGCACTGTGTAACTTTTTGGTTGGGGTCTGTCACCAGCTTGTTTCTATGGAGAGGTCATTGCTCTGCCTGGAATGTTCCACAGTATGACATTAAATAGCTCTAGTTTACATGTATAAATTACAGGTGGCATTATAGCTCAAAAATACCTAGAAAAACTAGGGGTGGGTATTGGCAAAGAAGTCACGATTCAATTCGAATCACGATTCATATGCCACGATGTGATACTATCACGATGCATCACGATACTTGAATTATTGCGATGCATTGCAATATATTCGACATACTTCAGTGAAAATGTACCAAAAAAAAAAAAAAAGAGGATAACTTAAATATCAGTGGCTGTGTATCTGGGTAGTATCTTCAATTGATACAGAACTCTGAGCAACTCAATTCATAACTGAATTTATTGAATAACAAAAACAAATAAACCAAACCAATAACAAAAAAAGTGCATAGGATATGCATAGGATTTTTTCTAAAACAAAAAATGATGTTCAAACATTTGCCATTTTGGAGGTAGCTGCCATCATAACAAACAATACCCTTTCACAAAAAAAAGTGCATAGGATTTATAAAAAAAAATAATAAAAAAAAACTAATAATTTATTTATTAATATTAAATATTAAATTATTAAATATTAAATTATTAATTAATAATAATCAATTTTTGGCATGAAGAATCGATGCAGTATATTGTGAAAGTTAGTATCGCGATGCATTGTCATGACGATTATTTTGCACACCCCTACTCTCCACAGATCTGACCTGTAACTTTGTCTGGTTTGGTCTTTGTGAAAATACAAAGGTTTAATACTATGCTGTGAAACATTCCAGATAAAGCAATCTCTGGAGAGAAAAGCATTTTACGTAGCCTCCACAAAGTTACACAATGCACCTTTAAACAAAGATATTTAGATTTTTTTTTTTAAGCAATATCTACAATATGGCTGCACAATACACACAGCACTTAGCTTTGGTTAAGATTATGATGGGCCAGTATAAAAATCAGTTTCTACCTATATTTAATCTTTAAAAGGGCCCATATTACACTATTTTCTGATTTATGTTTCCTCATCACAAACAAACCTGGAGTTGTGTTTTGTTTTATTTACACATTTAACACACAAACCTTGCAAATTTAGGCCGTTTTCTCCTCTCAAACTGAAAACACTGTTCCACCTTATGATGTCATGTGGTAATACAGGACATGATCCATTGTGTTTTTAAACTCCATACACCTAACAAATAGAATCATTTGGGCCATTTCGGGGATGGAATGCCAGTCTCTAGAAAACATAAAAAGGTAGCTGTTAACTTGAAAACTACAGCTTCATGACATCACAAGGTGGAACAGAGCATTCCGAGCTTGTAGACAGCCTATTAATAAAGGACAACTCAAACTTGTGTGAATGAAACAAAAAACAACTCCAGGTATGTTTTTGAGGCAGTAACAACATTCTAATTGGTCTAATGGATTAAAGCTCACAAGATTTTTTTAAAAGTTTGTTTTGCGTAATTTAAGACCTCTAAACAGTGATTTTTTTCCAGTGTAGTCTTTTTTACGATTTTATGATAATACAATGTACAGCCAAGTGTAGTTATGCCGATATAGTCCAGTTTGTTGTTAGTCTATGGGGGGAAACGACTGTGGGGAGCCACCATAGTCTCCTGTATAATGGGAAGTAGTAAAAATAAGGAGGAATACATTTTGACTGGCAGTGTATGTTGCAAAGTAAAAATGAAATTGAGAAAAAAGTAATAATCAGCTTGGTTCCTAAAAATGATTATACAACTAAACCCCAAACTTCCTCAGTAACTCTGGAAAGTCCAAGTCACATGAAGCTTACAAAGAACATTTCGGTTCAATAAACTGCTGCGTGTGTTGAAATTTTGCTCATTTGTCTTTTAAGGAGCCTATGACACACTGTGATGTTGTAACTGACCGATCTCCTTGGCGATGGCGTAGGCTTCCTCTGAGGAGCTCGCCACTTTTCCCTCTGGTACAGAGATTCCAGCCTCCTTCAGCAGCCCAATGCTCATGTACTCATGTAGAGACAGCGCCCTCTGCTGCTGCTGACAGTGAGGAGGCTGAGGGGGGCCGCACTGAGCCAAGAGACCCGACGAACCACCCAGAATCTGACGACAAACAAAAAAAAAATCATATTATATCCAAAAATCATTATTACAACACTATGTAAGCATTAAACTTTAGGCTATAGTAGTGAAAGTATGCTTTTTTTTTTTCCTCTCGACAGGTCAAAATTAGAGTTTTTGGATGTAAACAATAAACAAAATGCACAAAATGGCGAATAAAAAAATGTTTTCATTGTTGCTATTCAAAGAATTACGATTCCAGAATTAGTAGGAGACATAAATTTTACATGATTCAATATGTAAACATTTTAGGTAGGAACTTCCAGTTAATGGTTTTCAAAATGTCAAAATGTCTGTGGAAATGTCTCGTGTATTCTCCATCAGCGCTATTACCAAATATTCAACTAACAAGGTCCACAAAGAATATACATTCTTCCATGAAAAAGGAGAACTTTCATTTGTCAATTGGACAAATGTTTATTTTGGTCGAAAATATTTCACAGCTCATCCAAGCTGCTTCTTCAGTTCCGGTCAGAATGCTGGTGCCTTATATCTGCCTGATGGGAGGGCCTAATCTACACTGAAACTACAGTGGTACCTCACCTTACGAAAGACCCAACAAACAAAAATTTCAAGTTACGAAACGCCTTCACGTTAAATTTTGGTCTCTAGATACGAAAGAAAATTCAAGTTACGAAACGCGAAATCTCAAAAATTCAAATAATACGCGCTCAGCCACACACATTATACGCTTTTCTCAGACTGGATTTAAACTTTTCTCACATTTCTCTCTTGTTTAAACACTCAAACTTTCATAGATTTTCAACAAAATGTATTAATAGTGAAGCGTGGGGGGAAGGGGGAGGGCGGTGTGTGTGCGCGGACACGTGTGTGATAGCGCAGCATGACCCGGTGCGGGGCTGCGAGCAGAGACCCGTGCTCAAACCGTGCCAGGTCTAAACCAGGTCTGAACCAGGTCTAAACCAGGATTAGACCACCATGGCTCTTGCCTGCGTTCGTTCATGCGCTCAGACTGCGTGCGGTCCCGAGGGGAGTCCTCGCTGCTCGCCTCAGCCGTGACTCGAAACGAAACCAGGAAATAGACCCGCACGCGGTGGTTTAGACCTGGTTCAGACCTGGCACAGTTTGAGCACAGGTCTCTGCTCGCAGCCCCGCGCTGGGTCATGCTGCGCTATCACACACACGTGTCCGCGCACACACACCGCCCTCCCCCTTCCCCCCCACGCACGCAGTCGCTGCTCGCCTCAGCCTCGTGAGGTACACCGGTGCTGCTTGGTCTAGACCTGGTATAGTCCAGGTTTAGTCCTGGGTCTACAGTCTCTACGCAGAACACAATGTTACACTATAAAAAAATGTTACACTATTAAAAAAAAAAACTTGGAACGGGGCCTTGGAACGAATCAGGCTTTTTCCATTGAAATAGCTACTCAACTTACAAAAAATTCACGTTACGAAACCACTTCTGGAACGAATTAATTTCGTAAGGTGAGGTACCACTGTACTCTGAAACTAACAGGCAGGCAGATACAAGGCAGTGTCCACCAGCGTCTGACCAAAAATGAAGAAGATGTAAAAAGTGTTCAACCAAAATAAACATGTGTCCCATTGACAATTTGAATTTCTCCTTTGCCATGGATTCTACACACAATTCTTTCATGAAGAATTTTTCCACAACTATCAGGGTAAAAAGATGAAAACTTAAAGGCAAACGACGACATGCATTAGTGAACCACTTCTGAGCAAAACTAACGTTATGGTAATGAATAAAACATAGGTAACTTGTTAACTGAGACTGATTCTAGAATTAAAATCAAAAATGGATTTCATGACGTCAATATTAGCATAGATTTGTACAGTTCGAATGCTAGACATCTCTAGCACACGTTAACGTTAGTTTTGCTCAGAAGTAGTTCACTAATGCTTGTCGCTGTTCGCCTTTAAGCTGTCTTTCTTACCTTGATAGTTGTGGGAGAATGCATATTCTTTGTGGACCTTGTTGGTTGAAGATTTTGTTGATGGGGAAGATTTAATAAGCTGGTGGAGAAAAGACATTTCCACAGACATTTTGTCATAGAAAACCATTAACCGGAACCCTACAGGCTATCGTGAAAAAGATCTGCTGTCTGAAACTCACTCTGCTATTGACTGAGAGTTCACGCTTCACTATGATTGGTTAAATCCACTTGTCACTCCCTCAGTGCATGACAGAGACTGACCAATAGGAGGGGGGCATGGGTGTGTCTATATTTGAGCATCAAGCTACATTTAACACCAATCACCATAATTAAAAATGTTGATTAAAAAAAATCTATATTATCGAAAATCTATTCAAATGACTGTACAGGTCATGAAGTATAATGAGCAAGTCTCCGTTATCTTTTTTACTTCCCCATCTCTACGCTTTTTATACACACATTTTTTGTGTGTAAACTTAACAGTCCCTCCCTGCTTTCAGTGAGTCCTCTTCTTACACTTCTTGAGTTATTTCGACAACAAAGGCCAGAAATAGAACCAGCAACCCTCGGCCTGGTGTCAGATTCTAAAGGCGTCAGGCGGCCATTTTTAAAACCCAAAATAATAAGGTTTATGATGACAACAAGTACATTTCCTTTACCAAGCTGTTCTCCATGGTGATTTCACATAGCATTACATATATCGCAGTTTGTTAATAAAGTCCAAGAAGGAAACCATTGTTATAGCAAGTGGTACTGCAAATGTTTACATATTATACTGGGAGCTTGGGACATTTTTATCTTAACGTAAAACTCAATAATAATAATGAGATCATAACACAATAATGCAACTTTTTAAAACTGTTTCAGACTTATGAGTGACTATCTTTACATTTACATTTCTTTACATTGCTTTGCCTAGAATGTTCCACAGTATGTGATCAAAATCATCCAGCTTCGTGCAGGTGACAAAACCTGGGCAAGGTACAGGTAAGAACTGTGGAGAGGTAACCCTGCTCACAGATAGAAGAGCGAATGATTTTAAACGGTATCTTAAATGACCTGTTATTAAATAAATGTTAGATAGGTTTATTTAATGACATACTGTGACACATTCCAAGCAAAGCAATAACATCTCCATGGAGACAAGCTGGTGGCTCTATTTTGTAGTCATATTACAAGTCCCTGACAAATAAAAAATATATAACTGTAAATATAAGTAAAGTCTATCTTAAACAATAACCATGCACCTTAAAGTCATAGTATGTGCCTTTTAGCCAGAAAATAAACTTTTTTGTTTTGTTTTTCACAATGAAAAACTTGCACGCTTGCCTCTTCACAAACCTGGCTCTTATTTGGCCTGGAGGAGGGCCTATTACTGCTCGTTTCCATTAACATTTTGTTGATAGAACCTTATCTATCTCCATGGAAAATGTTCCGAAGTATGGTTTTAACTTTGCATTTCCATGAAATTGTCCAGGTGATGTGCCACCTCCAGAAAGTTACATAGTCTACCTTTAAAAGAATACAGAATACGATTTTATTTTAGCACAGAAGTTCGTCGCATGCAAGTTTCTCCAGTTTGTGAGTAAAGGTGTTGTTCCCATGAATAAATAACAAGCTACAAGGTTGTTTTATAGTGATTTGTTTAGTCTTGTTCGGTCTCAGTTATTTCACTGTGCTGCATTATTCCTTGTTTTCCCTCTGCATACCTGTGATTCTAAGACTGGAATGAGCTCTTAAATCTCCGCCATTACCACAGTGCGATGCGGATACAGGATCAGGATTAGCAAAGACAACTTTCTACCGGGACAGAGGGAGGGCCGCGGCGGGAGAGAGTGGACAGGTGCTGGGGGAGACGAGGCTAGCAGCTGCGGCGGCTCTGGAGGTCACTTAGCTCAACAATAACAAAATGATATAAAGTGAAGAAATAAACATACATATTTCACACAATTGTATAAATAAATCCTAGTCTTTATAGTTCAGTTAACAAATACTTTATTTTATTGTTATTCAGTTTGACTGCTTTATATGAGCGTGAATGCTTTGACAATTGGGCATGCTAACAGCTTTAAGCCAAAACAACGCTTTCTCAATGGGGACAGTGCTAATGTCACTTTTGACCCTGCTCGTTTTTGTTTTATTGCAACCTCCAGAAATGACCTGAAGATATAAATCACATATGTCCGTAAAGCCCGAGACCCATGTTTTAACCCTGGCGCAGACCCACCTTTGTAGCGGAGCTCAGGGCGCTCCGAGCCCCGGAGTTTCGGAGGCTAGCCGACAGACGGCCGCAGATCAGGGAGGTCGCCATGTCTTCAGTACGGCAGGCTCGACGCATGCGCGGAAGGGCCTTTGGGCACGCATTTAAAATTAATTTGATAGTATCTGTTTCTATTAATAAAAAGTGTTGATAAGGAAAAAATATGTTCATAAATAAATCAATAATTCATCAATAATCAATAATTATGTTAACGTCACATGGCCAGGTACAAGGTAGAAGCAAGTCTAGTCAAATTATATGAGTAGGCTGAGAATTAAAAAGAAAACAGGTTACTTAATACAGAAAAAATATAAAAATCATAGAAAGAAAAATGCTACTACTCCAGAGGAACTCACTGTGAACATCTGGTTTATGTTTATAGTAAATAACCCTACTTGAATAGATCATAAATATTAGAAAAAGAATAAAAAAGTATTTCAGAAGTCAACAGCTTTTATCAACTATAAGCTCAGAAGTAACCTTAACATTTACTGACCATTTTCAACAAATCATCTAGTAATGAGTAGTGGTGATCAAAAATGTTATGTATTTTCAGTTGAAAAGGACTTAAAAGTTGTATAAGAAGCACATTTTGTTCTTCTGAAAACATTTATTTACATGGTTGAATATATACATTTCTATTTACATCAAACAAAACAAAATTACAAAAATATTTTGAGCAGACAATTCAGTGACAAGGATCACCACAAAACAAAAGCATATTTCAGTTGATAGTGTGAGTATTTAGTCTCATCCATTCAAACCCATAATGTAAATATTCAATTTGCCGTCTGTCAAAATGTAGGTTAAGGGAATATCTTTCTGTACCTTGTTTTTGCCTGTTGAGTCACATTGCCTTCACTGTACAAGGTTGCATATTAATTTCCTCTGTTTTTACACTGTAAAACTGTATATCTACATGGGTAAAAAAGTAATTGTATTCGGAATATTAATAAAACATTTTTGTAGTGTTTTGACCAGTTATGATTTATGTAATGGAGCTCAACAGTGACCGACTGCTCTGGTTCTGGAAGTGACTTTTCCATTAATTTTTCCCATAGACATAAAAAAAAATTCAAATATTAAGAGAGAAATACATTGTTGAGGGTAACCGGCTACGTGCTAAATATAATATCCACAAAGAACTTGTTTCAAGTCCAAAAAGGACTAGATTAAGCTTGGGCTTTTAGCCTTTATTGGTCTCACACACAATGACACACAGGAGAAATTTGACTTCTGCATTTGACCCATCCTTTTTCAGGAGCAGTGAGCAGCCATCTTTTTCGGCGCCCGGGGGGCAGTACCGTGAAGGGTCTTGCCCAAGGACCCACACTGGTTAGCTCATTGCCCGGGGGGGGTTTGAACCTACAACCTCCAGGGGGAAAGTCCATGACTTACCAGTTGAGCTAACCAGCCGGTAGGACATTTAAAACACAAGATTTGGCAACATGTTTTAAGAACTCAATGGTTTATAAAGGTCTTCTGGTATTTAGTTCTCTTATTAGCCCTGAGCTTTCATATTTTTTGCAATTTTTTTCCCAGAAAATCTAAGGAGAAAATGAACGTGAAATTTTGTGTCACTATTGCAGTCACTGCATAAGAGGACGTAGATGATCAGACTTGTATGACATTTCTCATGTTTTCTGAGATAGAAAAAAGAAATGGAAAAAGTGCCAAAGGCAAAAATAATGCATTTCAAATGTTTTCAATCGATTATCAAACAACTGACTTTAAAAGGAAACATAATGAAACAGGTTTATGCCCCAGGGACAGAAGGTGGCTATACTGGATTTGTTTCCCACAGCACAGATGTATTGGAAATTTATAAACTGTAAATATTTATTATAAAAGGAGCCCTTATGGTCTTTTGTAAAAACAGGAAGCGATGCTGGTGCACTGTTATCTTGCTAGTTGTTGTTAGGATTACCATGCTGGCAAAACTCTGCTCTGGTCTCCAAGTTGTGAAAAGTGCTTGTAATGTCATTGCAGTGAATAATTAAGATTATAAGAATGTATAAGGTAAATGAAGAATAACTTTAGGTTATGGATCTAATGGAGGACCAATATCACTTCAATCAAGTGAACCTTAAATGTGCACTGTGTAACTTTTTTGGTCACTTGCTTGATGACATGCTTAAAGATTTTCCTCAGAATGTTCTACAGGATGGCATTTAATTTAACTCTTTATCTCCATGGAGACAAGCAGGCCACACCACAAGGCCAAGTTACATTTCAGATTTGTGGAGAAGTGGGCCCGATGACAGTAAAAATTCCATGTTTTTACTGTAGTTTTGAAAAATAAAAACAGCTGTAATTTAATAAATACAAGATATATTAGTTTAATGCCATACTGTGGAACATCCCAGACAAAGCAATAACATCTGTATGGAGACAAGCAGGTCCTCCGTGAGAAAAGTTGCACAGTGTACCTTTAACCATGATATTGTTTTTTGCAGTGAAAGCTTTGAAAATGTTTATTTCAGTCCGAGTCGCTACTGCTGCTCGAGGAGTCCGTGGACATGTTTTCCACATCCTCCTCGTTCTCCTTATTGTGCCCCGGAGGCTCCAGCCCCAGATCTGATCCGTGATGAGGAGGAAGCATCCCCACGGAGACGTCAGACGACTGCCACGGGTAGTGAGGGGTCAGCACGTCTGAGGAGGGGGACACGAAATACAATGTAAACAATAGAAAATAAAAGGACAAAAGCACTGCTCTTTTCCAAACCCTCAAATTCATTTTATACAACTGTAGCAAGATTTATCGCAATCTTGCAAATGGCAAATTGAAATCTCAAATTGAATAGACAAAATTAGCAAATCACAAAAGCTGTAATATTCAATGTACCATAATTTCTGCCACAAACAACACATTTTCTGCATAAAACTGCTTGCTTTTTTAGATCTTTTTACAGTTTCGATAGATACAAACATGTTCCGAAATATAATTATTAGTTTTTCAGTTCATACTTCAGTCTTTTTCTTGTGGGCTCATTTAAAAATGTAATTTGAACAGAATCCTATTATTAAAAGGTCAATATAAAGGACAAGCCCATATTATGCTATTTTCTCATCTGTTATAACGTTGTTTCCTCATCATAAACAGACCTGGAGTTGTGTTTTGTTTCATTCACACAAGTTTAACACAAACTCTGCATATTCAGGCTGAGTTCTTTCTCAAAAGAAAACACTCTTCCACCTTGTGATGTCATGTGGTGATACAGGAAGCACTCCACTGTGTTTTTAAACTACAGATATCTTCACTAGAATTATTTTGATTCCTGGAATTGCCAATCTCCTTACCTGGCCAGCCAAATGATATCTCTCTGTATTTCCTATACAGCGCGATACCATTTGGACACCCTCCATCCACCCTCGCTCCTCCGGTTACAAACGGACTCCGCGATTCTGATTCGTTCAAAGATGGTGACGTCAGTGCCCCCGCCTTTGCCCGCAAAGTCACTCTTAGGCAGCGGAAGTTCCGCCTCAGTTTTGAATCAAGATGGCGCAATCTCTGATTGGTTCACTTAGCTGTCTGTCTACGCGCAACCGCAGCGCATTCTGTGAGCGTTACCAGACTCACTCGCTGGTACAGCGATGAGTCATGGATTCTTCCAGGCAACCAATCTCCACTAAACCTAACCTAACCTGAAAATTACCACTACATGACATCACAAGGTGGAATCCAAAGGTTGAGCTTGGGAGATGTAGACAGTAAATAATCCAGGATTACTCAAACATGTGTGAATAAAACAAAACACAGATATGATTTGATCAGGTAAGAGCATTTCAACATGGCTTAAAGCTCACAAGAGTCAATTTTGTGTAATATGGGCTCTTAAAACTCATAAATCACAAATCTAATCACAATGGTAACACTTGTGGGAAAAACAGCCTGAAGATTTTCCAAAACAAAAGGAAAAGAGTAACACTAAAAACAAACCACATTGCTGCATCTTATTTCCATAGTCAGTATTTGAGTGTTCTGACCTGGGAGCCTCCCTGCAGCCAGAGCGTCTCCTGGCAGATGTCCGTTCACTCCGTTTGTGGGAAGATTCGCCATGAGCCCCAACATCCCACTGCGCATCTCCAGGTCTGTGGGGTACGGTCTGCGCGGATCACCTGAGGAAACGCAAGAGGAAGTTCAAGCTTAAAAAAAGAGACCAATTTATTTGACCAGTTAATGTCTCCTCCAGCCTCAACCACAGTTTAGAATTATATGCACAGATAAGAGGAGGGGGGAGAGCGAGAGAGAGATGGAGGGATGGTGGGAGAGAGTGAAAAACATTAAGGGATGGGGGGGTAAAGAGGTGGGATAAAGGAAGGGGATAGAGAAAGAGAGGAAGGATTAAAAAAAGATTAAAATTGGTCCTTTATATCGGGCATCAGCTACACTCAATACTAAAATATCTCTAATCATTTGTGCAAAGGGTTTTAAAAAAAGACATAATAAGCTTTTTCTTGTTCTTTATAATAAACTATAACATAAGTAGATTATTATTTTACATTTTGAGTGGGGTGGGTGGGTGAAAACAGATGTTCTGAGCCCTCAAAGTTCAAATGCAAAACAATACACGATTACTCAAATGTGCATGAATCAATTAAAATAGAACGTCAAGTAAGCGAATGGTGAAGGAACACAACTGTAACATGGCTAAATGTTCATAAAGTTTGATTATGCATAATATGTCCACTTTAAATCTCAACACAAAGGTTATCATTACTTACCTGGGACCCAATTGAGAGGAGCACAAACAGCGTTACTGGCACTGATTCTGTGAGCGTACTTAATCAGTTCCTCTGACGAGACACTTCCTGCAAAACATTTATAAAAAGTAGATAGAATAAATAATAAATAAATCATAAATAAACCATAAAGTCAGGAAACCACATGTAGAAGCAAACCTTTTCTTGCTTTGTCAATGGACTTGAGTTTCTCTTTGGCCTGGTAAACAGCAGTAGCCTGAAACACACGAATAATGCGATCACTCTTGTAAGTAAAAAAATATGGTATTTACTACAGATGCAACGATACAGTTTTCTCATGATTTGATATGCATCTCAATACATGGGTCACGATATCGATTCTGAGACTATCTCTATCTGCATACACTGCGAGTCCGAGTCGTGTCTCGTATATATACGAGTGCATTTGATTAATGTCATGTAAAGCCAAAAGCAGGCTTAGAGTATTAAAAACATCATATTTTTTGTAATTTCTAGGTCTAACAGCATAAAATAAAAAGTGACTGAAAGATAAACCCCACCACTGTTAGAATATTTCAGCTTAAAGGAAAATTAATGTTTTTTTTACAATATGAGCCTTCTTTGGGCAATAAAACAAGTAGTTTTACTCACCCATAGCAGTTTGGTGTCAATTGGAGCAGTATCGCAGAACTTATGTTGAGCCGTTCTGTTCTACTAGTGATCCCGTATCCGTTAGCGTGAGTGCTCGGGGCACTGATTTGTGGTGTCCAAATAACACAAACTTTAGCACTTTTCAAATCACAGAAGATCGCTGTGTCAGGGTAGACTTTTAGTAGATTCCAAAACGGCCTGAAACCCGATATCGCAACAGAAAAGTAAAGTTCAGAGCGGTGTTAGCTTCTTTCGGACTAGCAGTGTTTACAAAAGAGCCGAGTTCACGCATGCGCACGGTCCTCTCTGATGAGGTCATCAAATGAAACTATAGCTGGATATCGGGTTTCAGGCCGTTTTGGAATCCACTGAAAGTCTACCCTGACACAGCGATCTTCTGTAATTTGAAAAGTGCTAAAGTTTGTGTTATTTGGAGAGCGCAAAGTAATGCCCCAAGCATATGATACGAGCACCATGTTAACGGATACGGGATAATTAGTAGAACAGAACGGCTCCAACATAACTTCTGCGATATCACTCCAATTGACACCAAACTGCTATGGGTGAGTAAAACTACTTGTTTTATTGCCGAAAGAAGGCTCAGATTGTAAAAAAAAACGTTACTTTTCCTTTAAAGTCTCTTTGGAGCTGTTTACTCAGAAGCAACTTTACAGTTAATAGTTTTACAGCTCTGCCCTCAGTAAAAAAGTCAACAGTTTGGTCATTAATCACTGTCATTCTCCTCTATGCGTAACATCTTAGAGCATACAAGTATGCACAGTGTGTACAAGCGTACCCCTGCAGGCACCACTGACTCACTGCACCTGGAGAGGATGCCACATTAACCATTTCCCTTCCAAACCAAAATAAATGACAACACAGCGCACTTGGAGGGACAGGAACATATGGAGCAAGCACGTAGTTTCAAATCATGACACCCGTATTGAACAATTTCATATTATATCAAATACCATTGCACCCTAGTATTTACCCATTGAATGTGCAACCAGTGACTAGAGCATGACACACAGTGGCTCTATAACTTGAAGGTTCAATCCCAGCTTCTGTCATTATGTCTTTGAGCAAGACACTTCACCCAACATGCCAATGTAGGAGTGTGTGATGGTCAGAGGGGTTGCTGTCCAATCCATGCAACAATCCCTGACCCCATTTTACATATGTAATTAAACTTTAAAACACAACAAAAAGAAAAATTAGGCCTGTTACAATAATTGCACTACTGGGATGTAATAAGTAAATATTCCCAAACTCAAGAAAATGATTTTGTTCATCTATCATGTTGTAAACTTGTTGTTAAACCCACCAGTATGTGCTCGGCCTCTTTCAGTTGTTTCTGCAGTTGTTGGATGTCACTGTCTCTCTTCTCCACTTCTTTCTCTAAACGCTGCATTTCCTCATGAACTTTACCCTGAGACTGAGCCACTGCCATCAGGTCCTGAAACTCACGGTCCCTCTGAACCAGCAGCTCCAAAATCTGACAAATAAAAGCATGTGATTAGTTCGAAAAGATATGACATTACCATAATTACTATGATTTCTGGAAAAGACTGCCACTATGAGCTATTTGAGTATTAACATTATTCAATCACCAAAATTACAAGCAAAAATGTTAACCTACTAATTCTCCTGGGTAAATAAATAGCATATACACAAAATTAAATGAACTGAAAACTGTAAAACTAAATAGTTTAACTTATGTTAATAATTACATCAACTTATATCACATGGGTTGGTGAAAACATCCAGCCAAACACTAAATATTAATGTGTATACACTGTAACTTTTGATTTGGAATATAGACCACGGACAAACGAAATGCAATCTGTTCCGTTTTTTCTTTTATTTTTGTAAGGTTTATTTTAGTATAATTATAATACTTTGGGTATCGATTTAAAGTCTGTTCCTTCTTACCTGTGCATCTTCTCCTGGCTGCGGTAATTTCTGATTTCGGGACAAGGCCAACATCTCTATCAACTCTCTAAAAAAGGAAAGGAAGTCTTTACACATTTATAAAGTATGGATCAATGAACGAGGAAGCATGTGTTGAACGGAAGGGTTCGCACAAGTCGATAAAGTGCATTAAAACACAACAACATGAAAATAACTGCGCAGACGTAAGGGGATATGTTTACTTATGTGAATAGAAAAAGCAGAGTTGTTTTTTACCGCGATAAAACCTCCAAATCGTCCAAAACAGACACGAGCCGCTCTTTTGTTGATTTCTCCGCCGCCGTCGCCATGTTTTGAGATGAGGCTTCTGCGCATGACAGGAAGTGGAGCTCAACCGAATAAAATTTCAACCAGCGCCCTCTCGTGTGCAAAGACAGAAATTAGAGTGAAAATCATAAGTGAAGAGGGGGCGGTGACAAAAAAGCTGCGCGCGCATTTGGCAACAGAAGTGCCATTACTCCCCATTCATTTAGATAGAGACACAAACTTTTCCAGCACATTCCAGCTTCCAATTTCAGCAAAATGTCTGGTTGTTGTGTGTATGGTTGCCAAAATCGATATTCTACCGGCGGACTAAAGTTTTACCGGATTCCAAGAGGATCACGACCATTTCAAAGCAACAGGCCCCGTCTGTGGCTGCAGGCGATCAAACGCGTTGACTGGAATGGAAACATAATCAGAAATACTCGCGTCTGCAGCGCCCACTTTATATCAGGTAAGGTTGTCTATTTAGCTGGAAAGCCCGGTTTACATTAGTGATTGTCTGTATGATGTAAATTAATAATGAAATGTAGCTGAATTTTGATAAGCTGGCTGGTGTTAGGCTTGGTTAGCAGCTAGCTGGCTAGGCTAGTAAATAAACATGTACATTTGCAGGTAGTCCTGATTTCGTGCCTTCTGTATTTTCGTACACAAAACAAAGCCAGAATCCTCATTCAAAGATGGGCAGGTTAAGAGTAATTAAAGTTATCCCCCTCTCATAAAGCCTGCTACAATGAAATAGAAAAATCTGTATTAATTCCAAAGTCTTGAGTCAAACACGTAAGTAGGCCCATTGTTCTATGAGCCTGATACAAATATAATACAAACTTTATTGATTCGGGGAAATTACTGTAGCTCACATATTACAACGAACCTTTTTAAACTAAATATTTTTTTATTTTATTTTTAAGGAACCGGAAATTACCAATTAATCCTTTGTTTTATTTTTATAGTGAAATCCGGAAGTGTGTGTGTCTGTAGTTTTTTCTCTCCGCCTGGCCACTGTTTCGGCCGAGTTTCTGACTTCGAAGCGAATTCCTTACACGTTTTTACTTTTTTCCGGGACTTAACTCTTTTTTTCTAATATTTGTGCTTCGTGTTTCGCTTATTTCCAGGATGGTTAAAGTATCGTTTAACTCAGCGTTGGCTCAAAAAGACCCTAAGAAGGACGCAGAAAGTCTGATACCAGAGGACGAGGACAAAGTAAGTAGTTAGCCAGAAAAAAACATGGCCAACTGGATCAAAGCGGTGTTTTACGAGTCAAAACAGACGCGATTTGACATGCTTTTAATGATATTTCCAATCTTAAACTCGCTATTACACTTTTATTACCAATTTAACCATGTTTCCGTACGTTAAATGTGTTTGATAATCGTAATTCCTGTTTCGGGCGTGTATCAAAGCACTTTTTTTTTCTTTTCTTTTTTTACCATGACACAAGCTGATAAGGCCTGACCGATGTGTAATTAACATTTGCGGTTTTAATTAAGTTATATTTGCACAACGATCGCATTAGATTTAACTAAATGTTGTTTATAGAAACAATTGTCACATGCGCGTATCTGCTCTGGTTTATCTCATAACAGCCCTGCAAAAGGTTAAAGTACACATTTATGGATATGTGTAGGATTATTTATTGTAATTTATTGGTTTTACTTAGCTGTTTTTGTGTAATCTGTTTATTCTCCTCTTGTGGCGTTTGGACAAGTGTAAAGTGCGTCACTGTTGTGGAAGAGATAATATGGAGGGTGGTATCCGCGCTGGCAAAGTCCAAGGATTGTTGGGCGAAATTATAATTAAGTTTTAAATATTATAACGTGATAATATTTAGTAAGGTTGGATCAAATTAGCTGCCATTTATGTGTAACTATAATATAATCCATTTGCAACATGTGCACCTTTTTGCCCTTGGTTTACTGAACTCAGAACGAGTGTATTTTTCACATCTGATGCATTCTGTTCTGTTATAAATAAGTAGCTTAATGAATAGCTAGTAACTTTTAACTTGTACTTGAGTCATATTTTCTTATTTCGGTAAATTCGTTCTTATTTTGGTACATTTTCTACTTTTACTTCTGTCATAAAAAACACACAAAGGTAAATACTAGGAATACACATGTCCATGGAGAAGCAGCTCCACCTGAAAAGTTAAGCAAAGTATGCATGCTGTTTCGCCAGTTGATAGTTGATTAGTTGATTATATTTGCAGAGAGATATGTCATAGTTACTGTAGAATATCCCTCTGAATGAAAAATGACACTTAAACTGGCGATTTTAAGATTTAATGGCAATAAATCCTCCAATCTGCTGTAAAAGCTAAAAGGAATACAAAATACAGTGTGTAAATACAAATCACACAAAACTCAAAACGCAAGTTTAGCTTATCATTTACATTCATTTTGACAACACAAATCAACCAAGGTAACAACTAGAGACACAAAATTATCCAAAACACATATTTAAATCAACAATGTACCTTATGCTTCTTCAATATTATTATTTTGGTTTTGTTTATTGCATTGAAATCACATGTCCTTACTGTAAGCAGGCTTGCAACTCCACAAACTCTGGTCTGGCCTGGATGGTCTGGCTTGTTTCCATGGAAATGTTCCCACAGTTTCCATAGTATAAAATAGCATAAAACCTATGGTTTTAACTTTCTATTTCAGTGGAATCATAGTACCAACACGTATGGTTTGTAATTAGATTAAATTATTAAAACCCAGTGTTGTCATGATTCATACCACAATTTCAAACTCCATTTAAATATTAAGGAATAGACTATACTGATTCCCACACCACAATGATAATAAAGAAGGCTGTTTCTATAGACAATAGAATGTGGTTTTCAACATCAGTTTATGAGTTCTGCTTCAGGCCTCTGTTTTTGTCGTGTGCAGTCGGTTCTATTGAGAGGAAGTGCAGGAAGTGGCCTGTCCCGGTTCAGATCCTCAAAGTTTAAACAACATGAAGTTAATCAGCAGCTGGACGGAGACAAAACCCTCTGCACATACAATCAACTAAAGAAGATACAAGGCTTTGGTTAAACACATCAAAGTACTGCGTAACATTTCTAGTGGTCATGGAAATTTGATTGCTTTGTCTTGAATGTTCCGCAGTAGAGAATTAAACATAGCCTTCTAGTTATGGGTAGTTATATATATATATATATATATATATATATATATATATATATATATATATATATATATATATATATATATATATATATATATATATATATATATATATATATATATATATATCATGGCAGGACAAACCCCTACATGGGGCGTACCACCGAAACATAACTGAAGTGGCTGATATCAAGAAATCCTACCAATGGCTGGAGAGGGCTGGTCTGAAGGACAGCACAGAGGCCCTCATCTTGGCTGCACAGGAGCAGGCCTTGAGCACCCGAGCAATAGAGGCCCAGATCTACCACACCAGACAAGACCCAAGGTGTAGGCTGTGCAAAGAGGCTCCTGAGACAGTCCAGCACATAACTGCAGGGTGTAAGATGCTAGCAGGGAAAGCATACATGGAGCGACACAACCAAATACACCATAGTGTAAATGGTAAAATCTTTATATAGCGCTTTTCCACCTTCAAGGCACCCAAAGCGCTTTACAACAAGGAACCAATCACCCATTCACACACGCATTCACACACCAGTGTACACAGACACTGGGGGCGAGGAGGGTTAGTGTCTTGCCCAAGGACACAACGGCAGCATTCATCTGTGGGAGCTGGAATCGTATCAACCAACCTGTGGGTCAGTGGATCTGACCGCTCAACCACTGATGTTTCTTATGTCAAGAGCGGGATTTGAACCGCCAACCTTTGGATCAGTGGACAAACGCTCTACCAACAGAGTTACTGCCACCCAGAAACATCTGTGCAGTGTACAGAAACATCTGTGCAGAGTATGGGCTGGAGACCCCAAGGTCAATGTGGGAAACACCTCAGAAGGTTGCGGAGAATGACCGAGCCAAGATCCTGTGAGACTGACAGAATGGTGATGGCGAACCAACCAGACATAGTGGTGGTGGATAAGCAACAGAACAGAGCCGTGGTGGTGGACATTGCAATACCAAGCGATGGTAACATCAGGAAAAAGGAACACGAGAAACTAGAGAAATACCAGGGGCTCAAGGAAGAGCTGGAGAAGGCCTGGAAGGTGAAGGCATCAGTGGTGCCCGTGGTGATCGGAGCACTCGGGGCTGTAACCCCCAAACTGGAGGAGTGGCTACAACAGATCCCAGGAAAAACATCAGACATCTCAGTCCAGAAAAGTGCAGTACTAGGAACAGCAAAGATACTGCGCAGAACTCTCAAGCTCCCAGGCCTCTGGTAGAGGACCCGAGCTGGATGAGAGTGAGAGAGAGACCAACCACTGTGGAAGGTGAGGAGCACTTTTATATATATATTTATATGTCTAATATATATATATATTAGACCTGCGCGATTAATCGATTAAATCGATTAATTCGACTTTACAGTTCAGGACGATGTGTTTTTATGAAAATCGATTTTTTTGTTATTTTTTACACGCGAGCGGAACTAATGCGCGGCCACGTTTTACACGGGTAAATTAGCGGGGCGTACCCAAACATTGTACGAGCTAGCGCGGCTAGCGAGTGAGCTAAAGCCTCTCTCTCTCTCTCTCTCTCTCTCTCTCTCTCTCTCTCTCTCTGTCTCTGTCTCTCTCTCTCTCTCTCTCTCTCCCTCTCTCTCCCTCTCTCTGTCTCTGTCTCTCTCTCTCTCTCTCTCTCTCGCGGCTGAAAAAAAAGCGGAGATCCGCTAAAGATTTTATAAATGTTTAAATAGTTTTTATGTTAATGGAAACACTGACGCAGTCTATCCGAACAGCGCAGTAGTCTGACAATGCCGCGATGATGCATGAATTGACATATATCACCACGTGATGAAAATTAAACGGAGCCTCGAGGTAAATAATTTGCCTCGATTATTTTTTGTACTCGAGTAATCGCTGCAGCCCTACTTCACAGCTGATAGGCATAAGGGGTATCCCCCTTCTGCGCTATGCAACAGAATTGGCGGGCGCGCGAGCTTGGGGAAATAATGTTGATTTATACACGCCCCGTTTCATTAGGCAAAAACAAGCCCTTTTGAAATTAAAAATGTATGTTTTTAACGCCACTAATGCTGTTATCTGAAACATGGAGAGGCTTCTTCATGATCTCAACTAGCACATTATGCAAAAAAAACAAAAATCACAAATTTTGAAAAAAAACAAAAAAAACCACAAAAAACGCATTTCCTGAGAATCTGTAATGCCGACTTGCGGGGTCAGAGTCCGTGTGTGAGGGGGATTTCTACGTGTCTGTGCTCTTCAGTAAACAGGACGCACACTTTTGGTTTCAGTTGTGAGGGCCAGTTGGCCAGTTTGTTTATGTGCTAAAATTAACAGTTTTTTTCTATGGATGCACCAATCTGATACCGGTATTGGATACATGGAACATGGAAAAATGTGTGGGATTGGGTATCAGTTACCAAATATGTTTGAACTTAAATACAAAGGTGTCCTATACTCACTTGAGAGATATGCATAACAGCCACATAACACATTTGGATCAGTTTTATTTTTGTTTTAAGGAAATAAATGCTGTTTTCTGTCTCTGCATTGGTATTGGTCGAAATTGGGTATTGGCAGATATGTAAAGCAATAGTATAGAAATCGGTATTAGAGCTGAAAAAGCTGGATCATTGCATCTCTGTTGTTTTCCAATACATATAAATCAGACCCTCCAGGAATTCGCGATGTTGCGATTTGCAACTTCAACGCAACTTCAGCCAATCCCCGCGAATTCAGGGCGGTGTTGCAATTTTGACCACCGCAACTTTTCCGCAATTTTTCCTAATTTTGACCAATCATCTGCGACGTATTGAACGCTGACAAACTTCCTTCTGTGTAGGAGACATAACTGAGATGAGGTGCACGGTGCGTTTGTGTGTGTGTGTGCGGCAGAGGCGGTGGGTCACGTGAGTGTGGGTGTGTGCACGTACGGAAGTGTGTGCGCGCGCTCACCTGTCACACACAGGAGAGAGTCAGAGTTGGGGTGTAGCCGTATTTTTTGTTGACCGCAAACCATTCATTCATCTTTCACGTTAATCTGTTCATCCTGCTGGTTTTATGAGTTCCATTTCATCCTGCTGCGCTGTCATAACTGTGTGCGCTCCTTTTGTAATAAATGCACAAAACGCATATCTGGATCTCAGCGTATCTGTCACCATAGCCTCCTCTTTGCACGTCACAAATCTGCGAGCCATAGGACCCAACCTCATATTTTCAGCGGCTAAAAGGTTTGTTTGGAAGCCGCAACATTCTGCTTTACTTCCGTGTGACAAATGAAACTGCGGCCGTGTCCCCAGTTCCCAGAGCGCACAGCTCGGAGCGCGGCCCGAAGGGGGCTCAGACTGCAGTCAAGGCGGTGCACACTTGCTCAGCCCCGACTGCAGTCCGCGGACCGCTTAACGACTGCGGTCTTCGGACCGCATGTTAACTGCGCATCTGCACAGCAGTCGTCGCGCCGGTGTTCTGGCGAAATGTGTGACGCACATGCCCTTCAGGCCACGCTCCGAGCCGCGCGCTCTGGGAATTGAGACACGGCTTCTAATGGCAAAGAAACATGTCTGCGGCCAGCCACCTGCCCATAAAAATAACAGCAAAAGGCCGCGTGTCTTTGTATTATTCTTTGTCAGTAATAACTCAGTATTCAAAATATTACTCAATTTTAATTACAAAAAGCGAAAATCGCAACTATTTATCGCAACTTTCACTTCCTCCCGCAACAAAATCGCAACAAAAACCTTAAAAAGCACCGCAACTTTCAGGAAAAGCTCCCGCAAATTCAGGCATTTTAGCCCGCAACAATCACAAAAAATGCCCGCGAAATCCTGGGGGGTCTGATAAATAAATTGATACTAAGTTCAGTCCTGGTTCAGTCTTGCTTTAGTGCTGGTTTAGTGCTGGTTCATTCCTGGTTTAGTCCTGGTTTAGTCCTGTCTCAGTCCTGGTTTAGTCCTTGCTCAGTTCTTAGCCTGTCAGGATAACCCATTCTGAAGCACGATATATTGCTATAGAGATGTACTGCCATAATCAATAATATTGAAACCAGGATGTAGTAAGAATTAGTCACTTATTCAAACTTTTACACCTCAAATGTTATTGTATTATGACAAAAATACCCCAAATCTCCTAACCTGGGAAATCCCAGACTGCTTTCGTTCGTTCCGATCTGAAAGACAGCCTTGCAACTAGGCTAAGTGAGCTCTCCTGATTTTGGGAGCCAATCAGAGAGTGGGGAGGGGTGGAAAGACAGTGACGCGTACTATGTGACAAACGGAAGCTTGTAGTTTGAACTGACAACTGACATGATTGGCTATGGGCTACGTATATGCCAAATGATAGACATTCGTAACGCCCAATAAACGGCCGTTGGCAATTGTAAACCACACCGCTGCTACGACATATTCAGTAGGTGGCTCCCAGACCATATATCACTTGTGATATGGTCTGGGGCCTAAAAAAAATAAATGTTGGTTTCCGATTTGTTGACAGTTCTAGACATGGGTAGGTAGGGAATTTATTTTATTTTTATTTTTTATTTTTTTCCTGTGGGAATATGGACATTTTGAAATTTTATTTTATTTTATTTCCTTCCGCAGCAGTACTATTTCAGTAAAGACTATAATTGACATTGGCATAATTTCCCAAAGCTATCTCAATGCTAAGAGCATATTCTATACTTAAGTATAGTCGAACGAAGCTCCAACATGCCGTGTGAAACCAGGTCGTTGACTGTACCAGAGTACATGTAGAATATATCTTACAATGTTACAAAAATACATGCTGATTTTGTATCGTTTTTTCTGTTCTTCTTTCAAATGGCAGTCATTAAATTTAGAAGCAGTAAACAATTTTGAATACTACATTTATTTAACACGGTGTTGACATTGGTCAACTTAAAACTGGCACTGCATAATCTTAACAATTCACCGTGACCACGCATATGTCCAGCGACGCCGTCGCCATTGTTTTTATGGGTAGAGACAGAGAATTTTACAGATCACAGAAAAACAGAAGCACATTACAGGGGGGTCCTCGGGTTACAATGTTGATTAGGGTGACCATATTGTATTTCACTGAAAAGAGGACACACTTCCAGCTCGCGCGCAAAATATATTTTTTTAGAGTTTTTTTCCCCCATTTTTAGGGGTTTTATGTGGGTCGGGGGCTTACTGTGCTTCTGAATTCCCCAGAAAAGAACACTTTACCTGGATATACTGAAAAATAGCCCAAAACACTCACAAACAGTTGCTTTATAAATAATATATTTATTAATATAAGCAATCTTAAGGCTGACACTTACACCTTAGTTAAGAAAAAACAAAAATAAAAAGAGAGTTAGCCTATCCTTCAATGTTCAGTAAGCCCATTCTTCAAAATAATGTGTCTAATGGCTAATGAAAAAAAATATACAAATAATAGAGTGCCCACGCTTGCATTCACCATATCTTCATTTTTTCCAGGTCGCACAAAGTATGTCGTGAGTTTTGAACTCGAGCTCTCACCCTGCACAGCTATTTTGTGTTTTGTTGTGGCGATATGAGCTTTCAGATCGTTGGACCCCTTATTCGCCACAGAGACGCAAGTCCCAGCTTTGCACACTGTGCATTCTGCCTCCCACTTGTCACACCCCGGGCGAAAACAGGGGTACTTTTTTTGCAATTCATCCGTGAAACTGCATTTGCGTTTCGGCATTTTCTGTGTCTTCGCAGTGCGCCTACCTGCCTGTCAGCCTGCGAGTGTGTGTGTGTGCGTGTGTGTGAGTGAGTGAGTGAGCGAGCGAGCGAGCGTGCGTGCGTGTGTGTGTATAGCGTGGCGCGCTTGTTTGTGAATGAATGAATGCACGTTCCGGGGTTCGACTCGAACTGGAGCGCGTTTCCAACGGAATCAAAAACCCGGACATTTGAAGGATTTTATAAACTCCGGCCGGACAGCCTCTGAAAAGAGGACATGTCCGGGCAAAAGAGGCCGTATGGTCACCCTAAGTTGATCCGTTCTTAAGACTTCGCCCTACAACCACAACAAAGCGTATTCTTCCGCCGTGCGCCGTTCGCGTTTGTTTACGTCGCTTACCACGCTAAACCGCGTAAGACGGAATGACGCGTAATTTTTTTTTTTTTTTACCGTCGTAACCCGAGGGACCCCGTACACATTGCCCCGCGGAAATTGAAAAATACAGTAGGCTATTAGTTTTCTTTCTTTTTTAACCGAAGCTTGTAAAATTAATTTGCGTATCAAATTTATTTTATTTTATCAAGTCCAATAAAATAATTTGGGTCGCATGCAAATCAACAGGGTCGGTCGGCAACCGGAAACTTAGATTTATTTTTTTTAGGCCTGGTGTAAACCAGGCAACAAATCTCCCACTTTTACCAAGAAAATGTACACACGATAAATACTGAGACCCAAAATATATTGTTGCTGTCATATATTTAAGGATAAGTGGATATCGTATTTATAGTGACAGGCTCACACAGTTCAGTCCTGGTTTGTGGCTGTTTCAATCCTGGTTAATGAATTGGTTAATGAATTAGTCCTGCTTTAGTCCTTGCTCAGTCCTGGTTCAGTCTTGTTTCAGTCCTGGTTTAGTCCTAGTTTAGCCATGGTTCAGTCCTGGTTCTAATTCTGTTTTAGTTTTTGGACTAGTTTTGTTTTTTTGTTTTGAGTGATTTTTTTCTTATATTATTTGACAATGTCATAGTTTCAGATGGAAAACAGGGGCCTAGCTTTTATAAGAAATATCCAAGATCCACAATTGTTTCTCAGTCTCATTATTTGTTTGGGATCAGCTCCACAAACATTATATTAATCTGATGGTTTAAAGTCCTTTCAAATGACAACACTTATGTCTTTGGGGTTGAATAATGGCACCACTTTCTGAAGATTTCACTTTTGTTTATTTTTGCTCACAGAGAAGACGCTGAACTTTGTGGCAGTTTTTGTTTCATGTGGATAGTTCCAGTAATTACTGAGATTTGAACCATAAACCAGGTAAACAAATCATGACAGTTACACATTAACTGTAGGGTTTTTTCTCAAGACTTTTATCACGGAAGATCATTTATTTCAATTGTTAAGACTCACTGCAGTGGAAAATATGTGACTGACTCAAACACTCTCCTGATTACATCTAGAATAATAAACAAAAGGTTTGGGGACATGTACAGGCGAATCATACACTGCATACAAGTAAGATCAATTTAGTCCAAAAGCACTTTTTAGCACATTTTGGACAGAGTGCTTATATTAAGTCCTGGTTTAGTCCCAGTTTAAACCTGGTTTAATCCTGATTTAATCCTGGTTAAATTGATTTAGACCTGATTTGGTTTTGATTTAATCCTCGTATAAACCTGGTTCAATCCCGGTTTAGTCCAGTTACAGTTCAGTTCCGGTTTAGTCCTGGGTCTCTCCTGGTCTAGTCCTGGTTTGGTCTTGTTTCAGTGTCTTGTTTGTTATGTTAGGAGGAAACTGTATCATGGACACGGATCGGTTTTGGTCTCCACAGAAACTGAAACAGGATCCGTTCTGACCATGACTCAGACAAAAGCCCTTAGTCCAGCAGTTAGTCCTGGTCTAGTCCTGGCCCAGTTTACTCCTTGATTGGTCAATTTCAGCATCATTCAATGCTTCATTACAACACTGTGATTCCCCCCCCAGAAACATGTTATTTACATCTTATTTTTTCAATTAAATTTTTTAATCAATTATTTTTGCAGGGTTTTGTAAATGCTATTTTTGTTGTATTTCTTTTTATTATAAACTATTCACTTGATATTTACATTTTGCATATCTTAATAACATTTACAAGTGAAGTTTACTGGAGGCACTACTGTGTACTGCTCTCTGTTGTGCAGACTTTAATCTGAGTTTTGTTTTAAAATTACCTGACTCTAAAGAGCTGACTTAACTGTACCCACAATAGGTTATATGATTTGTGCAGTTAAACAAACATCACACACTGCATGCACATGGTAGGATCAGATTGGATTTCTCCAAATCCGATCCTGTTACTCGGCGGGTGGTCTGTCCTTAGATCCCAGTGCGCATGAAGCTCATGTAATCGGTAATGGTCAGCGACCTGGTCGGCTCCGCAACCCTATGTGGCGCTGTAGTCCAACCACTTCCGGGTGATGGCTACTCAATAAAAACACAACAAACTATGTGGTGGTGTACAAAGATGACGCTCGAGGAGTTTGACGGAGCAGCATTGGTGTACGTGTTGTGCATTTTTTCGGCTTCGACTTTTCCGGCCACAATCGCTACTTATGACAGCGTCGGCGCCTCCTGCCACTTTCGGCCTAAGCCAGGGGTTCCATTCGGATTCGGGAAACCAATCCCTATATGATCCTTAGCCTGTGCACATGAATTCGATACGATCCCAATCCGTTTGCAATCGGATTACACTCGTCCATGTGCACACAGTGACAATCACAAGCTAGCTAGCATTAGCCAACACTTTTTCAGTTTGTCACTCTTACTTTTTATTTGAAAATCAAACTCTTAAACAGGATTATGAACACTCGTATTGATCACATTTTGTATTTTGTCTTGACTTTTCAAATAACTTGACTTTCAAAATTTTTGGCTGTGTTTGGTCATGTGTGCATTGTCACCATGGTAACTACTGAACATTCCACCATAGATATACATGTAGAAGCCCCAAAGCGTGATGCTTCTGCACAGTATGAATAGGCCCAGGCCTGAGTGAAACAAGGCGTTCTTTGAGTTGACACTGATCTGAATGAGCTCAGAGTGAAGCAGAGACACAGAGGAGACACCATCACACCAGGAACACGAGAACCACTGCTCTAAAGTCACACAGTCTCTTCTATAAACTCACCGCTTTAAACCAGCTGAAAACATATAACCAAAAACATGCACAGCAGGTCACATCTTCCAGCTAAGGTAGTCCTGACCAAGACTAGCTCAAGATCTGGAGATGGTCCCGCTGCTCCTGACAGGTTTAACCCAGAGACACTGAAGGTCAGGTCAAATGCAGATTTAACCCAGAGACACTGAAGGATGGATCAAATACAGGTTTAACCCAGAAACACTGAGGGATGGGTCAGATGTAGAGAAAAAATGTAGTCAATCATAACATATTTCCCATGTCGATCGCTTGTTATTCTTGAACTGTCTTAAAGACAGGCTTGGACTCTCTTTAGAGTCCTAAAACCTCTTCTCTAAGCATACAACCAGTTTAAACAAGTCTTTCAATAATAAACTTTTGATTATCTTGGTGCAGCTCTTTCATGTTTATCTGCACTTCAGAAATCTGCAGAGACAAAAATGAAAGAGAAAATGTTAAAGATTGAAAGTTATTTTAAAATTCAGTGTATTATATCATCTAAATACAACAGAACAGAGAACCGTATTTTCCGCACTATAAGGCACACCTAAAAGCCTTCAATTTCCTCAAAAGCCGACAGTGCCCCTTATAATCCGATGCGCCTTATATATGGATCAATATTGGTTAATCATGGCTACCATAGTCAGCCACTACTGTAACTTCTATTCTATGCGCCTTATAATGCGGTGCGCCTTATATATGAAAACGGTTTTAAAATAGGCCATTCATTGAAGGTGCGCCTTATAATCCGATGCACCTTATAGTGCGGAAAATACGGTAACATAAAATTCACTGATTCACTGACACATGTCACCAGGTCTTTGTGATTAGAGATTGACTGATGTTTGTTTTCCATGGCTGATACCGATACCGATTAGGGATGTCAACAATTATTCGACTTACGATTAATTGTCGATCAAGACGTTGGTCGATCAAAATGCATTAATTGCAATTAATCGCTAATAGCGGACACGGAAACAAGGCAACCGCGCTGCGCCAAGCTCGACTCACAGCCGGCCGCAGGCGCTAACGGCACTGCTCAGCAGCCCCGGTGTACACCGGGGCTCAGCAGCGGGCCTCGCGCGGGCCTCGTGCGTATGTACACCGGGGCTGCTGAGCACGAGATCGAACCGCGGCGCCCGGAATGCGTAGCCACAAACCAGCCGCACGAAACCAGCAGCGGCACGTGGTGGTTTAATCCTGGTTTAGTCCAGGCCCAGTCCAAGTTTAGACCTGGTTTAGTTCTGGTCTAGACCTGGTTTAGTCCACGTTTAGTCCTGGTCTAGTCTCTTAGCCAATCAGGATGCAGAACACAATGTTACACTAAAAAAAAAAAATTGGAAAAAAATAAATAAATCCGCGAACTTGACTCTGTGGTGCTCTCCTCTACGCTGTCGTCTGCTGGGCCCCGAGCAGCACAGAACGGGACAGAAAAAGACTGAATAAGCTGGTTAAGAGGGCCAGTTCTGTCCTGGGCTGTCCTCTGGACCGTGTAGAGGAGGTGACTGAGAGGAGGGTGCTGGCCAAATTCATGTCCATTAAGGACGACACCTCTCACCCTCTGCACCGGACTGTAGAGGAGCTGAGCAGCTCCTTTAGTAGCCGACTAAGACACCCCCCAGTGCAAGAAGGAGCACTACCGCAGATCCTTCATCCCCACCGCCATCAGACTGTATAATTCAACATATAATTAACATATAGGCCAGACGTGCAATATCCTCCTTTTTCATGTTGATGCTTGTTGTTACTATTTTCATTATTACTATTTTCCATTATTATTATTATTACGCATTACTATCTGTATTATTTATTACTTACTTTATCCCCTCCCTGCCTGCATGCACTTTTTCCCTCTTGTCCAATTGTCCTGGAGCTACTGTGGCGAGTAAATTTCTCCTGTGTGAGATCAATAAAGGCTTATCTTATCTTATCTTATCTGAACCGCGATAGAGCGAGGGATTACTGTATTTTGTTATTCAGCATCAATACATTCGTCTGCTTTTTACAAAGGAATAATTAATTGAGGAATATACAATATAATAATACTATTATATATTTTTGACTCAGTATTATGTATACTATAGCTTATATTCTTAAAGACCCTATTGAAACACTAAAATTCAGGTGAAAAACGCCGCTTATCAATTAATCGTAAGTCGATCGATAAGGTCAATCAACTATCAATTAATGAATTAATCGATAATTTGCATCCCTAATACCGATAGTTTAGAATCCAGAGCAACTGATGGCCAGTAAGGTCTGCCGATATTTTGGGGCCGATATATATGGTCAATTTTGATTAATTTCCTCAAGTTATGTCATTTAAATTTACTACTAACTCCTCCCAAGCCATTTTTTTTTTTACCATAAACCTTTAAAGGTCCCATGACATGGTACTTCTTGATGCTTTTATATGGCTCCTTAATGGTTCCCTAATATTGTAAATGAATCCTTCTTCAAAATCAACACTCACTGCATGAGATATGACTCTGACAGTCTTCATGAGGCTAGATATGTGTCTAAAATGCTTATATTGTGGGTGTTGCTGCTTCAATGCAAATGAGAAGGACAGAGAGATTGGCTAAGGAAGCGCAGCTCGGCGCAGCTCGTCTCCTGTCTTCTGTGTTTAACACAGGAAGACAGATGGGAGACTTTGCAATGAAAAAAAGCATATTTACACAGAAAATAAAATTAAACCACTGGTATTTCAGAGGTCCAGAGGGTCGGGTAAGGGACTTGCGAGCCTAGAAACACTCAGACGTGCCTCCAGGCAAATAAAAAAAACGCATTTCGCATTGTAGCGCATTCACAGTCCAAACTCTATGGGCGGGATATACAGGGACGCTGAGCGGAGACAGAGGGAGGGGCTGGAGCTGCATTTGCCGATCTGACGTCAATAAGGTGCCTTGTCCGAACTCGCCCGTTTGAACACTGGTTTTGTGTAACGCAGAAAAGGACCGCAAATGCTCAGTTTAGACATTTCGCAACTTTGATTCGATTCTGAACAAGGGAACTTTCTGACATCACACTCAGGGAAAGGTTTCCACCCCCCGTCTGGATGTCTACCCACCGTCTCTGGAAATCACGCCAAGAGAATTTGGACGAGCTACGCAATGCGAGATGCGTTTTTTTATTTGCCTGGAGACACGTGAGAATGTTTCCAGGCTTGGATGTCCTTCGTCCGAGGCTCCGAACCTCTGAAACAGCAGTGGTTTAATTTTATTTTCTGTGGAAATAGTGTTTTTTTATGGAAATCGTCTCATATCTTCCTCCGTGCTTAAATGGGGAAGTGGGGCCAGCACACAGCGCACCGCTAATCCAGGAAAAAGCGGAGCATTTGGCCACACCACCACCCGCTGCACTGGCCTGTCTCTGTCCTCCTCATTTGCATTCAAGCAACAACTCCCAGAATAAAGCGTTTCAGAGACATTTTTAGCCTCATGAAGACAGTCAGAGTCATATCTCATGCACTGAGGCTTGATTTTGAAGAAGGATTCATTTACAATATTAGGGAACCATTAAGGCGCCATATAAAACATCAAGAAGTACCATGTCATGGGATCTTTAAGAAAGCTGTGTATCAAATTTAGTGCAATTATTTCTCCATATTCAAGTGTTAAGTAAGTGCTTGTAAGCCTTGTGTGTATTTTTTTAGGAAGCAAATTGACCAAAGCAAAATATCAGACTGTGCTGGAGATTTAAGGTTGATAAACAATACACTAAAAAGTTCACATATCGGGTTGATATATTGTTCTATCTCTATTTGTGGTGATCACTTTCTTTTGTACAATACTCACCAAAAACAGGTGATATATGGGATTATCTGATAATTCTGTTTTTTCCTCATGTCAAAGTACCATGTGTGCCCTATTGTTAAGTCTCTTCCTGTTTAGTATTTGTACATTTTTGCCTCCTGTGTCACAGATCTCTGAGTTCCCAAACGCCATCCCTTCTGCCTGTCGGGTCTTGTCTGAGACGAACCCAAAGTTTGTTGTGAAACAGGAAAATCACACCACAAGATGCATTTTATAGCATCTGCACTGAAACAAAGTCAACAAATTCTAAAAGGTTTAAACACACAAATCAGGAGTCTAAACTAAGCCTGTCACTCAAACAATTTCAACCAATACAATAAAGAAATGGCAGAAATATCAGAAACATTTTAGTTGTAGATAATGGGTCATAGATGTTTTAAATAAATAAAAAATTATAGCTCAAAACTAATCATAGTGCAGAAAAATAACCCAAAGTTCCCCACTAGCACAAAGAAAAAGTGCCCATGATAAATATTGACTCTCAATTATTGACCCTGCAGCACAAACTTGGAGTTTTTCGGACATTCGACACAGGGCCCAAGTGGTTCCTACAAGCACCAAGGGAAAGGATAAAGAACAACATGTGGAGAAAGCCCTCTCTGTTTGTGGATATCCTAAATGGGCTTTCAGGGCACTCATAGAAAGGGGAAGTACACATACCAATTTGTTTATGTGCATCCTTAAAAGAATCTGTATCATATGGGCTGATACTGGGACAGATATATCACCGGTCCCTAATTTCAATATTGGATTAGTTCCGATTAATAGATTAACTTGTTGCAGGCCTACATTCTCTCATGATCTTTGGCTGTATTGACTTAAGAGCTGAACACTGGGAGAGCCCAGGGTTTAAAATGCAGCTGCTGGATATTTCTGTCCCCAATGGAAACCCCTGAGTTGACGGAGCAGACAGGAGAAAAGAGGAGCAGGCAGGAGCAAAGAGAAACAGAGAGGAGAAAAGAGGAGCAGCCCAGAGCAAAGAGGAGCAGACAGGAGATGAGATAGGAGCAGGCAGGAACAGACAGGAGAAGAGACAGGAGCAAAGAGGAGCATGCGAGAAAAGAGACAGGAGCATCTACCGCACCCACGTCACCCCCAAAGCCCTCTGCATTGCGGGTGATCACACCCGCCCATCCAACTGCCTCTTCAGTCTGCTGCCATCAGGAAGGAGACTGAGGAGCCTCAGGGCCAAGACCAGCAGACTGAAAGACAGCTTCATCCACCAAGCTGTCAGGATGCTGAACTCTCTGCCCTCCCTCCCCGGGCAGGGCACTGCTGTTTAAATGCTGCTGCTTAAATGACAAAGAGGAGCGTGCAGGAGAATAGACAGGAGCAGACAGGAGAAGAGACAGGAGCAGTGACAGGAGCGGAGCAGGTCGGAGAAGAGACAGGAATCTACATATTGTCCACCCTTAGTTGCCAGTAAATTAGAGGCTTTGTATTTGTTCACTTACCGCTGCAAAAGTGTACTTCTCGTTTACTGTAAATGGCATGAAAACATTTCTTCTCCAAATATTGACACATAACATATTTAATATTATTTCATCTAATTATTTAATTTATTTAAATTAGGACAGTACATATTAATCAATGTGTCAGCAAGCAGTGTGTCATTCAATGTTGTTTTTCTTTTTGTTTACTACTTTTTACATTTTAGATACATACGCAAGGCATGAAATGTATAGAGCAAGTTATATGGAATTATGTATGAAAGAAAAACTAGTTAAATAACTCAAATAACAACTAAATATTTTTTATATTTTATGCTCGAATCCAAATGTTTTAAATTTAAATCCAACTGCAGGTGTCTACCATTTGCTTTGCTGACAGCACTGTAAATCCTTGGCCTCTTGAAATAGTTTTCACTTCACAGCTGTGCCTTGTCATGGTCAAGAAATGCCCAAAATGCAAAGCAGGGTTCAAAGCAAAGGTTGGCAATTTAAAATAAACTCAAACTAAAACACGCGAGTTATTGCGAGTTGCTTTTTTGTTTGTTTGTTTACTACAGTCCATTCATAGTCTTGCCTTCAGTGTAAATAGTCATTGAAATAAAGTGTGTCCAAACTTTTGACTTCATCCATCATTTCACCTCTCTTTCTGTTTCTCTGTCTCTGTGTGTTGCAGGATGCAGAGGCAGCCGTTCCCATCAGACATCAGTCCAGAGCCTGGTGTTGGTGCATGTGTCTGGGTTTAGCTCTCATGCTCAGTGGAGTTGTGGTGGGAGGAGCATACCTGTACCGCTACTATAACAATGAGGTAAATACAGTAGTAGTATTTGTAGTAGTTGTAGTTGTAGTAGTTGTTTTTGTGAGTAATTGGTGGTGATCCGAGGAGCAGATGGTGCAGATATGCATTCTACCTCAGGACATATCTTCACTCCACCATCGAGTGTGGAGTGAACGAAACATGTAAACTTTTGAGATTTCTTGAAAGATTCTGTATTACATGTTTGTATTATAGAAAACAAGCCCAAAATGTATTATGTGTTTAGGTATCTCCTGATTACTTGCAGGAGGGTGAAGTGTTCTGGTGTGGAGTGAACTACAGAGAGGAGGACTTCATGATGCTTGAGGATGATGAGGTACCACTAGATCTCTTGAAATTGTCTCCAAAAATGCTGCTTCAGAATAACATAAATGTCCTGTTTTTTTCTGTGTAATCATGGAAAGTTCGTGAAGGTGGAGCAGCATTGGCGCTTAATGCAAAAAAAAAAAAACTAAAAAAAAAAACACTGCATTACTTTCGCATTACTCTGGAAGTAGTTTGTCCCACATGCCATACATCTGTAGAACACCTCCCTGTAGCTGATAAGATAAGATAAGATAAGATAACCCTTTATTTGTCCCACAATGGGGAAATTGCAGTGTCACAACGCAGGTTTCAGAAACAGTTGGAAAAAAGAGCATGCATCAAAAATTAAGATAATAATAATAAGTATGTACAGCCTAAAAAACACAACACTGTAAGGCACAGGAACCCTGCACAATAAATAAATGTCTTTGGTTCTGATGAATGCAAGAGATTAGACTGCTATCTTTTAATATCTTTGAATGTCCTTCGGGATCAATAATGTATCTATACTGGTCCAGGGCTGCCACGAAATGAGAAACGTGATCAGTTCTAACCAATCAGAACAATATCTGCAAGAGCGGAACTAGAGGGAGGGGACTAGGCTGAATTTTAGGCGCTTTCAGGATATAAACATTTTTAAAAGTTCATGTTGTGAAAATAGAGAAGAATCCCTAAAAATGTTGTGCTCTATAGGAGTCTCCAGAGCTGCAGTACCTGGAGCCACTAGTCGATCTTGCACGGAGGACAGAGAGGGATCATCTTATCCAGTTCTTATGATAGATCCATATGTCTAATGAATGATTGTGTTTTGACTGGTCAGCCTCAGTGTTTCTCCCTGTCTGACCTGCTGTCTCTTTAGTTTAGTGCTGTTCTGAATAGGGATGCAAATTATCGATTAATTCATTCATCTTGATTGACCTTATCGATCGACTAACATTTAACTGATAAACGGCGTTTTTCACCTGAATTTTAGTGTTTCAATAGGGTCTTTAAGAATATAAGCTATAGTATACATAACACTGAGTCAAAAATATATCATAGTATATTGTATATTCCTCAATTAATTATTCCTTAGTAAAAAGCAGACAAATGTATTGATGCTGAATAACAAAATACATTCTTTATTGAAAATAAATTGAGGACTGGCTCAGTTGTTGCACTTGCAGCATGGAAATTTTGAAATTAAAAGGAACAGAAGAAATTAAATAACAGAATGTTATTTAGTCTACATATTATGATGAAACCAGTGAATCCAGGCTATTTTTAGGACATTCTCAACATTTATTTTGAACTAAGGCATCAACAATATTTCTCTCCCTGAAATGATTTTAAAAAATGAATTGATCAGGGAAAACATTTGTGGATGTGACTTGTGGAGATGATTCAGACTCCACAGAATGAGACAGAATAAAAAACACATTTTATTTTGGAAAAACAAAACTCGCGCTTTTATTGTGGAGGCGGATGTGCGCGTGGTGCGTGGTACATGCGGCTTGACGCAGAGCTCCGTGATATGAAATGATAAAAAAATCAATTGATCGGGGAAAACATTTCACTCACACACGCACACTCACACACACACACACACACACCGAGACCCGGAGCACACGGGCCAGACAGCGGGCTGCTTCCGCTGTGCTTTCACGTGGAGCCTGCTATGCGGCCCGTAGCGGAGGAGCACGTGCAGCGCGCCACGCACGTGTTCACTCAGACAGCGGGACGCGGAGTGGACCAAGCAGCAAAAATTGGGTGACCAGGAAAACATTTTGCACTGCTTCTAGATCCGGCCGCGGATGTAACGCTATGGTCCTTCTCGCGAGTGGGCTCGCATCTCGTGTTCACATTCCAGAGTAACGCCCTCTCCTCTAGCAATTAGTTACAATTAATGCATTTTGATCGGCCAACGTCTTGATTGACAATTAATTGTAAGTCGATTAATTCTTGACATCCCTAGTTCTGAATTTTTGTCTCTGTGCTTCAGGTGGAGGTGGAAGTGGACTCTCCGTTCAGTCTGAAGCAGCTTGAGGAGAGGATCCAGGTGCTGGAGGAGGAGCAGGTGGAGCTCATAAATGTCCCAGTGCCTGAGTTTGATGACAGGGACCCGGCTGACATCGTCCACGACTTCCAGAGGGTCAGAACACACTCACTACACAACACGCAGCAATATGAAGGCTTTAAACTGCATGGACAACTGTAACTCAACTGCAATCCATCCATCCATCCATTTTCTTCCACTTATCCGGGGCCGGGTCACGGGGGCAACAGTCTAAGCAGGGACGCCCAGACCTCCTTTACCCCGGACACTTCCTCCAGCTCCTCCGGGGGGACCCCAAGGCGTTCCCAGGCCAGCCGGGAGACATAGCTCCTCCAGCGTGTCCTGGGTCTTCCCCAGGGCCTCCTTCCGGTGGGACATGCCCGGAACACCTCCCAAGGGAGGCGTCCAGGAGGCATCCATAGCAGATGCCCGAGCCACCTCAGCTGGCTCCTCTCGACGTGGAGAAGCAGCGGCTCTACTCCAAGCTCCTCCCGTGTGACTGAGCTCCTCACCCTATCTCTAAGGTTCCGCCCAGCCACTCTGCGGAGGAAACTAATTTCGGCCGCTGGTATCTGCGATCTCGTCCTTTCGGTCATTACCCAGAGCTCATGACTATAGGTGAGGGTAGGAACGTAGATTGACCGGTAAATTGAGAGCTTCGCCTTTTGGCTCAGCTCCCTCTTCACCACAACGATCCGGTACAGCGACTGCATCCCTGCCGACGCTGCACTGATCTGCCTGTCAATCTCACGCTCCATCCTCCCCTCACTCGTGAACAAGACCCCGAGATACTTGAACTCCTCCACTTGAGGCAAGGACTCCCCACCCACCCGGAGAGGGCAAGCCACCTTTTTCCGGTTGAGAACCATGGCCATGACCATGGAAATATATATAACAATAATTATTAAATATGTACGATGAAACTCACTAGAATTACTTAAACGTGCATTGCACAACTTTTCTAGTGGAGGATCTGCCATCTGCTTTTGTCCATGGATAGGTTATTGCTTTGTCTGAAATATTTCACAATATATTATTAAACCTTTCTATCATCATGGAGATCAAACCAGAAAAGAGATCAAACTGAAAATATAATTTATTTTCTTTGAGTACCAAGGAGTGTATGGTTAAATATGATTATATGTGTTATATGTGTTTTGTGATTATTATTTGTAAGAACAGCTTTGGTCAATAATACAAGATGTTTAGGGCCAACATCGGTCATGACATTAATAACATTAATTTATAGGCCAAAATGAGATATCGACCGATATCTTGGGACGTGTGAAAAGTCCCTCAGTCGTCCAGGTAGAATCCATGATAAAAGGAGAAGTTCAATTTGTCAACTGGACAAAGTTTTTTTGGTTGAAAACAGAGAGCTGACGAAGCCTCTCGGATGAGCGGCGAAACGTTTTCAACCAAACAAACTTTGTCCAGTTGAAAAATTGAACTTCTCCTTTTATCATGGATATCTTGGGACCAATATCCGATCCATAATAATTTTCAATATCAGTGCTGATGTCTGATACCAGTTGGTGCATCCCTAGTTTTGGCCTGTATTAACATTATGGTCGCTATTATAGTTCCTAGGTAACAGTTACTGACATCATATCTGCTGCTCATGTCCAACCAGGAAGACAAATTCACCAAAATATATATATACTCAACAAAAATATAAACGCAACACTTTTGTTTTTGCTCCCATTTTTCCTGAGATGGACCCAAAGATCCAAAATTCACTCCAGATACACAACACTACCATTTCTCTCAAACATTGTTCACAAATCTGTCCAAATGTGTGACAGCGAGCACCTCTGCCCCGCCGAGACAATCCACCCCACCTCACAGGTGCGCCACATCAAGATGCCGATCCGACATCATGACCAGTGCACAGGTGCACCCCAGACTGCCCACAATAAAAGGCCATCCCGAAATGTGCATTTTTTTTGCTTTATTGGGGGTCTGGGGACTCAGAACTAGTCAGTATCTGGTGTGACCACCATTTGCCTCATGCAGTGCAACACATCTTCTTCGCATAGAGTTTATCAGATTGTCAGTTGTGGCCTGTGGAATGTTGGTCCACTCCTCTTCAATGACTGTGCGAAGTTGCTGGATATTCGTGGGAGCTGGTACACGCTGTCGTATACGACGGTCAAGCACATCCCAAACATGCTCAATGGGTGACATGTCCGGTGAGTATGCTGGCCATGCAAGAACTGGGACATTTTCAGCTTCCAAGAATTGTGTACAGATCCTTGCAACATGGGGCCGTGCATTATCTTGCTGAAACATGAGGTGATGTTCATGGATGTATGGCACAACAATGGGCCTCAGGATCTCATCACGGTGCATTCAAAATGCCATCAATAAAATGCACCTGTGTTCTTCGTCCATAACAGCCTTTGAAGAGGAGTGGACCAACATTCCACAGGCCACAATTGACAATCTGATAAACTCTTTGCGAAGAAGATGTGTTGCACTGCATGAGGCAAATGGTGGTCACACCAGATACTGACTGGTTCTGAGTCCCCAGGCCCCCAATAAAGCAAAAAAATGCACATTTCAGGGTGGCCTTTTATTGTGGGCAGTCTGGGGCGCACCTGTGCACTGGTCATGATGTCGGATATGCATCTTGATGTGGCGCACCTGTGAGGTGGGGTGGATTGTCTCGGCGGGGCAGAGGTGCTCGCTGTCACACATTTGGACAGATTTGTGAACAATGTTTGAGAGAAATGGTAGTGTTGTGTATCTGGAGTGAATTTTGGATCTTTGGGTCCATCTCAGGAAAAATTGGAGCAAAAACAAAAGTGTTGCGTTTATATTTTTGTTGAGTGTATATATATATATACATAAACTTTTATTTATTTTTTTTGTAAAATCTTAAATATAATTATGCTGTTGAACTGATTAGTCTAACCTGTTATATGCACCTAAAATATATGAGATGGACCATATGTTTGGATCTGTGTAAGTTCCTCACGATACACTATGTACCCCCATACAAGGTCCACAATATAATATGATACAGGCATATCCCAAAAGTAGTTTACTAAATTCATACTTTAAAATTCATATTTAGAGTAACAATAGTTATTACAGTAATTTAATGTCATGTGCACAATGCACAACGTTTGAAAAGTCAGCTGGGCTTAGTTCAGTAGGAGGTCTATGACCATGTATTTCTGTATTCATATTTTGAATACAACCCTTTCGTTGCTCTTTTTTATTCATATTACGACACAGTAGGGCTGCTCGATTATGGAAAAAATCATAATCACGATTATCTCAGTCAATATTGAAATCACGATTATTCAAACGATTTTTTCAAACAATGCATTTATTCAGCATTTCAGACTAAAAAAACAAAAAACAAACTTTGTTATTTATGTTATGTTTAGGGATTTATAAAACAAAAAATATTCTTTTGTCATAAGACAAATGTACACTAATAGTCCTAAATTTTACAAATAAAACAAAATGTACTTCTCTGTATGAAGAATATAAATATAAATATAAATATATATATATAAATATATAAATATATAAAAATAAACTTTGGAAATTTATAGCATTGCACTAAAGTGTAACAAACATTTTTGTTAACAATTTCCACCATGGCATGAGTGGAACCAACTGAACTTTAACTAAAATTGCTAAAAAAAAATCTTAAAGGTTTTTAGATAGAAATACCAGTCTGTTAACATGATCAGGTTTCAGAGATGCACGCAAACAAGTTACAATGTTTCCACTAGTGCTGAAAACTCTCTCTGAAGAGGAACTGGTGGCAGGATATTTCCTGGCAAGATTTGAAAGACAAGGGTAGATAGATTTTGCATCTCTCCACCATGTCAGAGGGTCCTTCTCAGGATCTAGCGTTTCTGTCTGGAAGTAAGACTGGATCTCAAGAGTAAGCACTTGGTCTTCTTGCAGAGGGGACCCTGCAGCCTGGTCTGTGGTGGCCTTGAAGAGGCTGCCTAGGCCCTTCCTCCTCTTGCAAGGAACAGCATCCTGTGCACCAGCAGGGGGGCGCAGGTGTCTCTGTAGATCCAAAAACACAAATGTGAAAATACTTTTAATAGTTGTGTTAATAGCTGTGTTAATATTATAATATTTGCTACACTACGTAACATTATCATATTGTATTAAGGGTAGAGTATGTCATTTTAGCCGTTCATTTAAAATGTATGCTGCCGATTCACAACTGATCTTTTCAAGTAATAAACTCATTCACTGCTCTGACCAAAGTAGAATAAGTTTTGCAGCCAAAGATGTTTCATTTCTGGAAATTCAAAATGATGAACACGGAAGAGATCCACCTTTTCATAATTAATACAAATAAATTGATGTTGGTGATAAATATACTTGTGAATGAGCAGCATAAATTCTGGAAAAGAACTACTACAAATATTACATACTCTACCTTTAATGTGTTGTTACTAAATGCCCCGCTGGTTAGGTGCGCTGTGCGCTGTCTGCCACTTCCGCGTTTTAAGCGCGGAGGAAGAAAGGAGAGGAATTTTAATGAAAAAAACACATTTTCACAGAAAATAAAATTAAACCACTGCTGTTTCAGAGGTCCAGAGGGTCGGGTAAAGGACTTTCGAGCCTAGAAACACTTGCACGTGCCTCCAGGCAAATAAAAAAACGCATTTCGCATTGCGTAGCTCCTTCGCGGTCCAAACTCTCTGGGCGTGATTTACAGAGACCAGGGGTGCATTTGCATTTCTTTTTTCGATCTGACGTCAATAAGTTTCCTTGTTCAGAATCGCCCGTTTGAGCTGTGTTTTATTCTAACGCAGAAAAGGACCGCAAATGCTCAGTTTAGACATTTCGCAACTTTTAGCCATGGGGGGGGGGGCAAACAGGGTGGGGGAGCTCACATTAACGTTCAAAAACCTCAGAAAGTGAAAATTTCATGCCATGGGACCTTTAAAACCCTCACCCTTGACTGCGTTGATAGGCTGCATGTCTTTGGCTAAATAATAACCTTGCTGTGAGTGCGGTGTGTCTCTCCGAACTCGTGGTATACGGAGTGGTGTTGTAGATAGTGGCTGAAATCAATGGTTGCATTGTCTTGCTGGTTGTGGCAGCATTAGTTTTATCTTTTTGTTTTTTAATTGTTTCGTCGTAAATGACTTTATGGCTCAGTTTCAGGTGGTTGAAGAGGTTTGTAGTGTTGCCAAGAGGGGCAGATACAACCTTATTGCAAATCTTGCACAAGATACTTTTCTGTTCTTCATCGGATTCTTCGAATCCAAAGTGATCCCATATCACAGACGTTTTTCGGCCCTTTTTGTCGACCAAACGATTCTGCCCTCCATCTGCCATCTTGCGAGCCTACCTCGTTCCAAACAATTCACAATCTTCCCTACTTTCAGATGCGTGTGTGGAGCCTTGGAGTCATGCAATCACACTGCTCCACGAGTGTAGGTCAGCAAGTCTCTGTGTGCACATTGGAATGTATTGCGCGTGCGCGTCCCTCTCGACAGACAAATGAAAAAATAATCGTTTGGACTCGATTATATGAATTTTGAGATCGTTTGACACGTAATTGCACAGCCCTACGACACAGAACTTTTTTTTTTGTTATTATAGTTAGTAAGTTCAGTATTATAATTGATTGTAGTATTTTCTGTATTCAAACTTAATTTAACATTATTTGTTACTGTACCATGCCTGTCTATCTGTGATTAAAGTTCCTTGCCTGTCCCTCAGATGCTGACCGCATACCTGGACCTGAGCCTGAATAAATGCTATGTCATCCCCCTGAATACCTCCATTGTGATGCCCCCCAGAGACCTGCTGGAGCTGCTTGTCAATGTCAAGGTAACTCACACACTCATGTGCAAAGCAATGTCTTAATATTCTGTTTAAGTGAGTAACGTTGAGTTTCATTTACATGTTTGAATGCACCTTGTGATATCATTAGGGGATAATCCCTGCAAGAGAGTCTAGCTCTATCTAGGGTTGCACCGATCCTTTTTCTGTTCCGATACTGATTCCGATACTATAGCTTTATGTATTTGCTGATACTGACCGATACCAGTGCAGAGACTGAAAAAAAGCATATATTTCCTTAAAGCCCCAGTGTGTAGGATTCGTGGCGCATAGGTGGATGGTGCTATTGCACTTTCTGTTTTAGCTACGGCAGACCTCGAGGGTCACCCGGGCGCGCGCACGAGCCGCGCGCCGCTACTGTATAAATAAAACGCGGTCCCGTTTTATTTTATTTTTTTCTCATGAAAACACACATTCCCGATCATGTACCATGACACTCTACACATCAAATGAAACCTTACAGTCTCCTCTTTTTGACTATGCAATTCATTTCCCTGCACAATAATCACTCCCCGAGCACATGGGGCTTTTATACGGAAAAGCACAAAACGAGGTTAGCTTACCTTAGAATGCTTTGCACAGGTCAAACTCTGTATTTCACCATAAACTTGCTCTCAATTTGTCCGTAAGGATCCAGCGAATAAAATCTAGTAAAACAATTTAGTCCAAAACACGTGTTAGATCCATTACGACGTCTGATCCAGCAGCATGCTTGTGTTGTTTACCCAAAACCACGAGCCTTGCCGAAGGCGAAGGCGGAGCCCAAATGTCCTTCTGCGGCTCTCGTATTCAAAATGGCTGCATCTACATGGGGAAGATCCCCCTTTTATGTGACTATATCTAAGTCCAAAAGAATACTTTGATTTCATGATGGAAGTGAAAAGGCTTGGAAAACAATGTATTTTTGAATGGGTATCTTCAATTTCAGTAATTAACAGGTAAAAATCTTACACACTGTCCCTTTAAAACAAAAATAAAATAAGACGACTGATCCAAATGTGTTATGTACACACGTGGACAAAATTGTTGGTACCCCTCAGTTAATGGAAGAAAAACCCACAATGGTCCCTGAAATCACTTTAAACTTGCAGAAGTAATAATAAATAAAAATGTATTGAAAATTAAACAATCAAAATCAGCCATCACTTTTGAATTGTTGATTAACATAATTATTTAAAAAAACAAACTAATGAAACAGGCCTGGACAAAAATGATGGTACCTCTATAAAAGATTGAAAACTATTTGACCAGAGTGACATGATTAACTCAGGTGTGTCCTTTAATTGACATCACAGGTGTTTCCAAACTCATAATCAGTCAGTCTGCCTATTTAAAGGGAGACAAGTAGTCACTCTGCTGTTTGGTGAAAAGGTATGTACCACACTGAACATGGACAACAGAAAGCGAAGGAGAGAATTGTCCCAGGACATCCGAAAAAAAATTATAGACAAACATCTTAAAGGTAAAGGCTATAAGACCATCTCTAAACAGCTTGAAGTTCCTGTGACAACAGTGGCTCATATTATTCAGAAGTTTAAGACCCACGGGACAGTAGCCAACCTCCCTGGACGTGGCCGCAAGAGGAAAATCGATGACAAATTGAAGAGACGAATTGTATCCAAAGAGCCCAGAACAACCTCCAAAGAAATTAAAGGTGAACTCCAAGGCCAAGGTACATCAGTGTCAGATCGCACCATTCGTCGTTGTTTGAGCCAAAGTGGACTTCATGGGAGACGACCAAGGAGGACACCACTGCTGAAAAAAAATCATAAAAAAGCGAGACTGGAATTTGCAAAAATGCATGTTGACAAGCCACAAAGCTTCTGGGAGAATGTCCTTTGGACAGATGAGACCAAACTGGAGCTTTTTGGTAAGGCACATCAACTCTATGTTCATAGACTCAAAAACCAAGCATACGAAGAAAAGAACACTGTCCCTACGGTGAAACATGGAGGAGGCTCAGTAATGTTTTGGGGCTGCTTTGCTGCATCTGGCACAGGGTGTCTTGAATGTGTGCAAGGTAAAATGAAATCTGAAGACTATCAAGGCATTCTGGAGAGAAATGTGCTGCCTAGTGTCAGAAAGCTTGGTCTCAGTCGCAGGTCATGGGTCTTCCAACAGGACAACGATCCAAAACACACAGCCAAAAACACCCAAAAATGGCTGAGAGAAAAGCGTTGGACTATTCTAAAGTGGCCTTCCATGAGCCCAGATCTGAATCCCATTGAACATCTGTGGAAGGAGCTGAAACATGCCATTTGGAGAAGACACCCATCAAACCTGAGACAACTGGAGCAGTTTGCTCATGAGGAGTGGGCCGAAATACCTGTTAACAGCTGCAGAACGCTCATTGACAAATACAGAAATCGTTTAATTGCAGTGATTGCCTCAAAAGGTTGTGCAACAAAATATTAAGTTATGGGTACCATCATTTTTGTCCAGCCCTATTTCATTAGTTTGTTTTTTTAAATAATTATGTTAATCAACAATTCAAAAGTAATGGCTGATTTTGATTATTTAATTTTCAATACATTTTTATTTATTGTTACTTTTGTAAGTTTCAAGTGATTTCAGTGAGAATTGTGGGTTTTTCCTTCTTTAACTGAGGGGTACCAACAATTTTGTCCACGTGTCTATCTGTTGTGTATCTCTGAAGTACCTACAGAACAACTTTGTTTAATAAACGTTCACACATTATGAGACTTTCTGGGCCGACTATGACCAGTAAATAGTCTTATTTCAATAATTTATATGTCCAATCAGCAAGTTTACCTAGCAACCATATGTAAACAAAATTCTAAGTCTAAATTGCACAATAGGTATGCTTAGACAAATACAAATAAATGACACCTTTATTTTGTTAAATGGCAGTCTAATTTGCCAGAAGAATGTCTCTGCATTTTGGATGGAATTTTCCGTGTTGATGACATAGATTGGGAGACTCTGTTTTAGAACTCACCACTTCCTGTATTTTTGTGCTCTTCTTCACAACTCTTTCCACAAACTGCCACTTAACTAATGTGAAACTACTGTATGATGAATATTCACTACAGGTACTCGCCCACCAAATCAAGTTCAGAATGAGAAGCACATGAAAGTTTATGCACATGAAGAGTGCTATTTTTGAACAAAACACCTCGTTGAACCTTGCTTTGATGATACCATAGTTTCAGATGGAGGGCAGCGCCTATTGAGGCTTTGCGGCTGATGTCGTCAGGGGGTGTGATGCTAACCAAATCAACTAAATCAAACTCCTAAACAGGACCATGAACACTCTTATTGATTTCAGGCTCCTGAAAAAAAAATAACCCATTTTGTGTTTTCTTGAGTTTTTGACACTGTTTGCAAGAGATGGGACAAGATCTGGTGTCAAGATTGTGGACACATAATAAAAATGATCTTGTGTGGTTTTTTACTCATGTTTTTATGCTTGAATTGGAAAAAAAAATTGAGTACTGGCAAGTTCCAATTTTTGATAATATGTAGTCCCTAAAAGTAGAGTTACAATGACATCAAAAATATTCAATAAAGTAAATCAAAAATGGTGAGGCTAAAACTGGGAACTGAAATGCACAATGTTTAAAGCCCCAGTGTGTAGGATTCGTGGCGCATAGGTGGATGGTGCTATTGCACTTTCTGTTTTAGCTACGGCAGACCTCGAGGGTCACCCAGGCGCGCGCACAAGCCGCGCCCGGGTGACCGGGTGTCCCGTTTTTTTGTTGTTGTTGTTTTTTTCTTTTCTCATGAAAACACACATTCCCGATCATGTACCATGACACTCTACACATCAAATGAAACCTTACAGTCTCCTCTTTTTGACTATGCAATTCATTTCCCTGCACAACAAACACTCCCCGAGCACATGGGGCTTTTATACGGAAAAGCACAAGACGAGGTTAGCTTACCTTAGAATGCTTTGCACAGGTCAAACTCTGTATTTCACCATAAACTTGGTCTCAATTTGTCCGTAAGGATCCAGCGAATAAAATCCAGTAAAACAATTTAGTCCAAAACACGTGTTAGATCCATTACGACGTCTGATCCGGCAGCATGCTTGTGTTGTTTACCCAAAACCACGAGCCTTGCCGAAGGCGAAGGCGGAGCCCAAATGTCCTTCTGCGGCTCTCGTATTCAAAATGGCTGCCTCTGCATGGGGAAGATCCCCCTTTTATGTGACTATATCTAAGTCCAAAAGAATACTTTGATTTCATGATGGAAGTGAAAAGGCTTGGAAAACAATGTATTTTTGAATGGGTATCTTCAATTTCAGTAATTAACGGGTAAAAATCTTACACACTGTCCCTTTAATGTCAAAATTTTGTCTTGTCTCATTCTCGTAGACCCAATCTCGCATCTCATCTTGTCTTGTGGAAATTGTATCTAGTCCCACCCCTAGTGTTTGCTAATAGTGTCACCATAGTAACTGATGAACATTCCACCATATACATACATAGAACCCCTCCCAGCACATTGTCACTGCTAAGTATCAGTATAACAATACAACTCTATGGGAGATTCACAGTTTTTATAAAAAATATCCAAACTTCTGATCCACAAACGTTGAACCTTACCATGATTTGTGTGTGTTCCTCAGGCCGGGACGTACCTGCCTCAGTCGTACCTGGTGCATGAGGAGATGGTGGTGACCGAACGCATCGAGAACGTGAACCAGCTCGGCTTCTTCATCTACAACCTGTGCAGTGGTAAAGAGACCTTCAGACTGCAGCGTCGAGACAGGATCCCGGGTAATAATAAAGCTTCACTCATATATATGCTGTACCTTTCCTCAATAGTGGGCGCTAATTTAGGTTTGAATAGAGATTAGGGTTGCCGAAAATATCGAAAATGAATAAGCCTCTTTCTTCTCTTTACCAGGAATACAAAAACGTGAGACCCAAAACTGCCACAAGATCCGCCATTTCGGGAACAATGTAGTGGTGGAGACGATGATTTGCGAGGCTTAAAACTGCACAACTCAGGCTCCTGCGTGTTTGTCACGTTTTCACACCTCACCTGCATTTCTTAGTCTCTCTACACTGCAAAAAAGAATATCTAACATTTGAAAACCTGAAGGCATAATACAATTGCTTTTGTTTAGCTAGCATATTCCGTTGTTTATATTCATTCATTAACTCTTTCATGACCTGACAGACTGCACTTTATGTAATAGTAATAACATTGTAATAAGACGTAGAAAGAATTGTAACTGGAATAAAGCTCAACTGGCATCTTATTGGCTCATATTGTTATAGAATTACATTATTATAAAAAATAAAAAAAAATTGCACTTTTCATACTAATAATTACATATACTATAATTTTTCCATATGTCCTGTTTCCATGAGTCAGTTTTATGTTATAACAATGATTGCACTTTCTGTTTGCATCCTGTTGTCATGTTTTAACTGATACCACATTACAAAAAATAATCTGCCAACAAAGTGCAAACATTTAGCTTGGATGTACTGAAACAAAATTGTTGTGAAACTGGTCAAACAGTCAGTCGATCAAGTAAAAAAAGAAAAAAAATCTAGTTAAAATTCCAAAATTCAAAAGTTAAGATTACTCTTCTGAATTCCAGTGATTATAACTCGTCCAGATATTTGTTTTTTGCAGTGTGTAAAGACAAGCTAATTCGTTTGATTTGGAGAAAAGGAGAGCGAGGAGAGTGTATTTTCCACTTTATTTTTTACAGTGAGAGTTTGTTTGATTTCTGGAGATCTTCATAGTGTCTTTTTAAGGACTTCAGATTATGAGTTTTGCTCAAGTAGATATAAAAACTTTACTCAAGTAAGCGATAGTTCAAAATGACTTCTTCTGTGCAAGTAAAACAGTGATTCAAAAACCTACTTGAAAATACATGTGTAATACATTCTAATAATTATGTTATTAAGCCCCATTCACATACATATCCCAGAGTTTGAAACCAAACTCATAACCAAGGAAACTAAACTTGTAACCAAGGAAACTGTCAGATCAAAAATGCAGGGAAATCAGTTCTGGCTTCGTTCACACATGATCCCGCTCTTGCAAGATGCAATAGTCCATATCAGGCAGATGTATTCTAGTCCTGGTCTAGTCCTGTGTTAGACCTGGTTTAGACTCAAGTCCTTTTAAAGACACTCCATAATTTGCTATAAATATTTGACTGTGTGTTAAACAGTAAATTATTGTAATCAAATAATTGCACCTATGTATTTTCTTAGAAATCGCTTTTTTCTACAAAGATAAAACTTTTATTGGGACTTTGTTATTGTCTGCTGTAGCTTTTAACACTGCACCACTTTCTATGTCTGAAAAAAAGACTTAATTTAACTGTTTTATACAGTATTTGGATAAAATGGTCTTTGAGGGTTTTCTGTGAATTGTGTTTTGAATGTGTATTTTTGAATAACTTTGTCTGTGTAACTAATTGTATGTATAATCTCTTTAAAAATATGCACAGATCTACTCAATAAAGAGAGGAATACTTCTGGAAATGCGTCTGTTTTTCTAATACTGTTTTAAAAGATACTTCATCAACATTCCATGGCGGTGATGCTACCTGTAGACACTACTCTGTCTGAAGCTCTGTTACTCAAGTTAATCTGAGTTTTATTTTTAAAGGAAAATTAACATTTTTTTTTACAATCTGAGCCTTCTTTCGGGAATAAAACAAGTAGTTTTACTCACCCATAGCAGTTTGGTGTCAATTGGAGCAGTATCGCAGAACTTATGTTGAGCCGTTCTGTTCTACTAATGATCCCGTATCCGTTAGCGTGAGTGCTCGGGGCACTGATTTGTGCTCTCCAAATAACACAAACTTTAGCACTTTTCAAATCACAGAAGATCGCTGTGTCAGGGTAGACTTTTAGTAGATTCCAAAACAGCCTGAAACCCGATATCGCAACAGAAAAGTAAAGTTCAGAGCGGTGTTAGCTTCTTTCGGACTAGCGGTGTTTACAAAACAGTTGAGTTCACGCATGCGCACTGTCCTCTCTGATGACGTCATCAAATGAAACTATAGCTGGATATCGGGTTTCAGGCCGTTTTGGAATCCACTAAAAGTCTACCCTGACACAGCGATCTTCTGTGATTTGAAAAGTGCTAAAGTTTGTGTTATTTGGAGAGCGCAAAGTAATGCCCCGAGCACTCACGCTAACGGATACGGGATCATTAGTAGAACAGAACGGCTACAACATAACTTCTGCCACTCATCATACCACTCCAATTGACACCAAACTGCTATGGGTGAGTAAAACTACTTGTTTTATTGCCGAAAGAAGGCTCAGATTGTAAAAAAAAAACGTTGCTTTTCCTTTAAGTCAGAAAGAGGTGACGTGGTTGGAACTACAACAGATCACTCTCACCTCTTTGTTGAAAATCAAACACCTATGCAGGACCATGAATGCTGGTTTTGATCACAGGCTCCTGAAAAAGTGTTTACATTTTTGTGTTTTTTTTTTTCATGAATTTTCAGACAATTGTAAAACTTGTTTTGTCTGTGTTTGCTAATGTGTGAATTGGGTCACCATGGTATCTAACATTCTGCCAATACATATATGTGTAGAACACCCCCGGCATGATGTCTTCCCCTTCACAATGTTTTTCATAGGTTTTAAGAAATATTGATGAATCTTATCCAGTCTTATCAAACTAGGTAACTAATAGAAGAGACTTAATGCATTTTTGTTGTAGATTTTTTTTTAGTTATAACCATAGACTGTATAAAGACACAGACTACAGGAGTGTGACGTCGCCCACAGCGTTTGGGCTCCATTCAAATAAGGTTGGCAGTTATAGGGGTGTCTGCATGGAGATGTTTTGGGTTTGCGTGGAATGTTCCACAGCATAGAACTAACCATTTCTGTGGAGGTATACATGTGACCACCAGGTAAAGTTACAGGTCAGATCTGTGGAGTGGGACCCTGCTCACTGCAAGAATTCCTTTATAGCAGGGGTCTTCAACGTTTTTCAGGCCAGGGACCCCCAAACAGATGGCGAACTGGGCCAGGGACCCCCTACTATATATACGACATAGAATTGTGTTTTATATTAAATTGAGCTTAGTATCATATATTAATATTGTTTGATTGATTGATTGATGTATAAACATTGCTACTCTGTTACGGTACATCCAATACAAGGAAATAATACACAGGTTAATACTGTATTTTACACTATAAAATATAAAATTATATTATTTTAAAGTGAAATCAAAAGATTTCGCGACCCCCCTGCAGTACCTCCACGACCCCCCTGTTGAAGACCTCTGCTTTATAGCATTATGTAAGGGCCTGTAATTGGAGAGGAAAAAAGCAAACTAGATGAGATGAATGGCATCCACGTAATGCAATAATAACCAGAAAAGTTACATTTATATAACCTGGGAAATCCCAGGCTGCTTTCGTTCGTTCCGATCTGAAAGACAGCCTGGCGACTATGGCAAGCGAGCTCTCCCGATTCTGGGAGCCAATCAGAGAGCGGGGAGGGGTGGCAAGACGGTGACGCGTACTATGTGACAAACGGAAGCTTGTAGTTTGAACTGACAACTGACATGATGGGCTATGGGCTACGTATACTCCAAGTGATAGACATTCGTAACGCCCAATAAACGGACATTGGCGGTCGTAAACCACACCTCCGCTACGAGATATTTTGAAGGTGGCTCCCAGATCATATATCACTTGTGATATGGTCAGGTGTAAACCAGGCAAACATTTATACACCTTTAAAGGAAAAGTAACGTGTTTTTTTTTACAATCTGAGCCTTCTTTCGGCAATAAAACAAGTAGTTTTACTCACCCATAGCAGTTTGGTGTCAATTGGAGCAGTTTTGAAGAAGTTATGTTGTAGCCGTTCTGTTCTACTAATGATCCCGTATCCGTTAGCGTGAGTGCTCGGGGCGCTGATTTGCGGTGTCCAAATAACACAAACTTTAGCACTTTTCAAATCACAGAAGATCGCTGTGTCAGGGTAGACTTTTAGTGGATTCCAAAACGGCCTGAAACCCGATATCGCAACAGAAAAGTAAAGTTCAGAGCGGTGTTAGCTTCTTTCGGACTAGCGGTGTTTACAAAACAGCTGAGTTCACGCATGCGCACTGTCCTCTCTGATGACGTCATCAAATGAAACTATAGCTGCATATCGGGTTTCAGGCCGTTTTGGAATCCACTAAAAGTCTACCCTGACACAGCGATCTTCTGTGATTTGAAAAGTGCTAAAGTTTGTTATTTGGACACCACAAAGTAATGCCCCGAGCACTCACGCTAACGGATACGGGATCATTAGTAGAACAGAACGGCTCCAACATAACTTCTGCGATACCACTCCAATTGACACCAAACTGCTATGGGTGAGTAAAACTACTTGTTTTATTGCCGAAAGAAAGCTCAGATTGTAAAAAAAACGTTACTTTTCCTTTAAGTACAAATACCTTTAGTTATTATTTGCCCAAGTTTAAGTTGTAATTGTAACATGTTTAAAGTAGTAAGATCTCAGCTCCACACACTTGAATGAATAACCTTGTTTACCTGCTCTAACCTCTTCTTTGTGTGGTGTCTGGTACTGGTCAAGCCTCCTCTGTCCTCACAGCGGATCACCTGTCACTCTTTGTCATTTGATCCCAGTGGAAATGTCCTGATTAAATCTCTATAATCAGCTGACTTTGCACCAGGGAGTCATAGGTGAACTCCAGGTGGGTAGCGTCACCTTCACAGTATGTATTAACAAGTTTAAGAAAGATTAAAAATAATAATAAAATAAAGTAGAAGTGTTGCAATAGTAGTAGACAATTTAAAGCAAAATGCAATGTCTTTGGAATACCTTGCTGATTTACTTGGCTTACTATGCAGAGGTAGGTCATACGTTGCATATATCTAGGCCAACTTCAGCAAAATTATACTTGAAAACTGTATTTTGACTTAATACTTGTACTTGAGTAAAACAAGTAACATAAGCCTACCTATACATGAGTAAACGTTTTGGTTATTCCTCCCACTGTGAGTAAATCTATTGATACTTTGCAGCGGTGGTCATCACCTTGGGGGTGTGATCCTAACTGTAGGCTTTGCTTTGTCTGAATCTCTACTACTCAAGTTGAACTTTAATTTGAGCTGTCTTAGAACACAATCTGACTAAAGATTTGACTGATCTTACTTGTATATTATTTTGCATGTATATTTGCATCATACTCTCAGATATAATTTAGTATTTTTGTTTTTATATTCTCTTTTCCACAAGTTTTGTGAAAGTTCAGTCTGTCACTGTGACAGAGAACTGCAAACAGGAGCCAGGATTTCTACTCCAGCTTCAAGTCAGTGCAAGTGCGTGTACTAAAACTTTGTATGGGCCTATTAGGAATGAGCTCATGATTCAACAGGTTATTTTAATCACATGGACAATTGTATTTTTGGCAGACATCTAGCAGAATCTCATAAAATGTGTACTTTTCCCACTCAGCTCTCTGACATCACAAACATCACTACAGGGCTCTCAAGTTTTGAGCGGGGTCGTGCGTGAGACTGACAGTTTGTTTTATCATCACCGTTTTGTCTTTCCTCGTATTCATTCGCTGTCCTTATCACTGACAGAGTGCAGTGCGCGCTTAGACACTCGCTGAGAGGGGCGGGGAGGAGGGACCGGGGCGGGGGGGAGCGGGACATTTTTAACGGATTCATGTAAGAGTCTGGTTAATGCACCGGGCCCGCGTCTCACCGCGGCTCACCATGGGCAGTTCGGCTCTGGGCCGCGCGTATTCCGCGCGTAAGCCGTCGGGGGGGACACGTTACGCACAGACGGAGACACCGGGACCGGAGTCGGTGCGTCTCAGAGGAGACGTGGCACCGGGACTGAGGCTCAGGACGTGCCCGGGGGACGGCGCGTCTGCTCCGGCCTCCGCTCGGACCGTGCGCCCGGAGCAGGGGGAGTTTTTTTCGCTGAAAACGCGCGGTGCCTGCATAAACTGAGCCACAGATTTTCTCGGCACAAATTTTTTTTTTTTTTTTAAATCAGCGTGAGAGATGCCATGTGTGGCGTGTGAACACGTCGAATTGCGTCTGTCACACTCTCAATGCGTGAGACTTGAGAGCCCTGTCACTATATTTATTTATTTATTTATTTATTTATTTATTTATTTATTTATTTATTTATTTATTTATTTATTTATTTATTTATTTTTCAGGTCAGAATCATATGTAGGCTGCTCTCTCTGTGAAACAAACAAACAAACAAACAAACAAACAAACAAAACCTTTTATTTAACGATCCTTGCCTATAATAAATGTAATGTCTTTTTCATGGATAGGTGGCTAAGGCTAAGCAAGTGCACTGAAAGAATAATAATTTACTCGTAGTACAAATATTACTCAGTAGGCCGCTTGCCTCTTGGAATCTGCTGGTCATTTTGTCAATTGTTTGCCTACAAATTAGCTTTCTACTAAGAACTACAACTCCCACCAGAGATGCCACGTTTTTTTTTCCTGTACGTCTCCTGAAACGTCCACATCAATTATAATAAGCTGCAGGCGTTCTCAATGCACACCTAAGTCAATTCAACACGTATTTAATTGGAGAAATGCTACTTCAAACCAGTTTTTGGCAAGTTTTTGTGGCTAAATGAGCTAACGTTGCGACTGGAGCTGCCTGTGTGCTTGTCTCTATGGCAACGGGGTCATCAGGATTCTGGAATCGACTCTGCTTTCGAAAACCAGCTTCGAAAACTCACACTTTGCAGTTTTGGGCGTCATTATTTGATACAGCGGGATGATAACACGTCACATTTAAGGTCTAAATATATTTTTGTTCACTGGTCAATGTTTTTGTTTGTCATTTTAGATTTGAATCGGACTCTGACGTTAATGTTGGCTTGCTGGGCTACTTCACGTTAGCTAACATAACTTTTTATACATCACGTCAACATCTAAACTAATCTTTTATTTATGATGTGGAAAAGCTCATACTGAATTAAATCAATGGCATTTTATTTAGTTAGACCTTGTTCTGTATATGCAAATCAAACTAATATCATGTTATCTGGTTAAAGGCAGTATTTACATATATATTCCACATATTTAAGGAGATTAAATTACAGTGGTACCTCACCTTACGAAATTAATTCGTTCCAGAAGTGGTTTTGTAACGTGAATTTTTCGTAAGTTGAGTAGCTATTTCAATGGAAAAAGCCTGATTCGTTCCAAGGCCCCGATCCAAGTTTTTTTTAATAGTGTAACTTTTTTTTATAGTGTAACATTGTGTTCTGCGTAGAGACTGTAGACCCAGGACTAAACGTGGACTATACCAGGTCTAGACCAAGGTCTAAACCTGGACTAAACCTGGACTAAACCAGGACTAGACCAGGTAGATTAAAGCACCGCGCGGGTCTATTTCCTGGTTTCGTTTCGAGTCACGGCTGAGGCGAGCAGCGAGGGGGACCGCACGCAGTCTGAGCGCATGAACGAGACCCGTGCTCAAACCGTGCCTCCTCTAGACCTCCTCTAGACCTGGTCCCCTTTTAACCAGGTCTAGACCACCGCGGCTCTTGCATGCGTTCGTTCATGCGCTCAGACTGCGTGCGGTCCCCCTCGCTGCTCGCCTCAGCCGTGACTCGAAACGAAACCAGGAAATAGACCCACGCGCGGCGCTTTAATCCACCTGGTCTAGTCCTGGTTTAGTCCAGGTTTAGTCCTGGTTTAGTCCAGGTTTAGTCCTGGTCCAGTCTTGGTTTAGTCCAGGTCTAGACCTGCTGTCAGCCCCGCGCCGGGTCATGCTGCACTATCACACGTGTCCGAGCGCAGTTTTCTCCCCCCCTCCCCCTTCCCCCCACACTTCACTATTAATAATTTTGTTGAAAATCTATGAAAGTTTGAGTGTTTAAACGAGAGACAAATGTGAGAAAAGTTTAAATTCAGTCTGAGAAAAGCGTATAATGTGTGTGGCTGAGCGCGCATTATTTGAATTTTTGAGATTTCGCGTTTCGTAACTTGAATTTTCTTTTGTATCTAGAGACCAAAATTTAACGTGAAGGCGTTTCGTAACTTGAAATTTTCGTTTGTTGGGTCTTTCGTAAGGTGAGGTACCACAGTATTGAAATAAAAATAATTTGTGCCACCATAATCTGAGGAAACACTGATCTAAAATTTAGCTCATGTTTGTGACAGCGCTTTCATTTATGTTGCACAACCTGTGGAATTTGGGGATTTACTGTCTATTACATAATTATCTTTCAATGTAATAATTTAAATTTTAATGATTTATTTAGTAGTATTTTATTTGTTGTAGTCTGCAGGTGGGATGAACAAGTATGAAGTCATCAGGCAGATTGGAGAGGGAGCCTTTGGAAAAGCCTTTTTGGTGCGGGACAAAGGGGGAGGTGACAATGCCCATTGTGTGGTGAAACAGATCAGTCTTAGGAAGGCAAGTTGTATTTATTTATTTATTTATTTGTATCTGTTATTTATTTTAGAGTTACATTTTTAAGCATTTTGTAAAGTAGTGTATTCCACTTTTGGAGAAGCAGACATTTGGCACTAGGAGTGTGCAAGATTTTATTTACATTTGTCTAAACTAGGGATGGGCATTCGGTGAAGTTTTCTTCGTCGATTATCGGGAGAATGAATGAGTAATAATCGGTTAATCGTTAACATATTTTGTATTAAAAAGACAACAACCATTTACTCAAGTGTGTCCACTTTTACTATGTCTGCCGAGACTGTGGGAACAGGCGCTTCTCAACGGGAAAGTAAATCTGCAAATCAACATGCGTAGAGGTGGATTAAAGCGAGGCGACACGCATCCTGCAGCCTCTGCTAGCGCTCGTAGTTAGCCGCTTTGGGATCCGAGCTAACCGCTGCTAGCCCGCTGTCTCTGTCCTACCTCCTCCACACAACCCAGCCGTATCTGCAGCAATATTTTATTAAGTCATGAAAACCTTTGCCCTCCACGGCACTGATGGGGAGCATGTCTGTTTCGATCATCTTCGCTATCAGTTCGGTGACCTTCTCTGCTCGTTGAGCACTGCAGCTCCTCCTGGTCTGTGCTAGCACCGAGTCCAGGCTAGCCTGTGATAGAGATAATGAACCGCCGCCACCTTCTTTTACCAGACTTGGATGCGCGGTGTTCAAATGATAAATCATTTGTGTTGTCGATGAGGTATATTTGTATGCTGCATTGCAGTGCTTGCAGTGCGCTTGGTCATTTTCTAAATTAAAGTGGTCCCACACAACACTTTGCCGCGACCTCTTCATGTTTTGGCGATTGACCTACGGAAGCTCGCATATATCAACTGAGGCGTGCCAACTGAGGCAACTGGGTTTTTTTTGTTTTGTTTTTTTGTTTTTTTTAATCGGTTTGTTGATGAAAATGAACTTGCTCAGTGAAATTCTTAATGATCAATTATCGGTTAATCGATTAATTATGCCCATCCCTAGTCTAAACGTTCATTAATATGCACTGTTCCCCCTTTTCTTAAATTAATAAATATTAAAATATCAATATACAGTACATTTTAATTTGATGATACAGTATTGATATTATTGATATTATTGATATCATGAGCTGCTGCATCATTATATCACCAAGAGTATTTTTGGTATATTTTACCAAATTAATTTGTGACAGCTACAATTTTGTTGCTTGTTTAGAGGAAGTAAACTTGTTTATGCAACACATTTGACACAGTCACTGTTTTTATTATTAAAATGGGTGGATTAACAAAAACCTTTACAGTAGATACACTGTGTATGTTCTTCTATACAAGTAAATGTTGAGTTTGTATCTATGGATGAATAAGCAACAACCAATGCAACAGTGAGATTTATTCTTCTAGTGAGTCACATGCAGTCAACAAGACGCTGCCATAGTCATTGGTGAATAGCAGTATAGCAGTCAGAATGCAGATAATGATAACACATTTAGGTCCTTGGCTTCACTTTTTAATCTCAGAAACTACAGTCCCTGCCCCTGTCGTCTGTGGGGACACAGCGTGGAGTGAGTTTACAAAAGTGACTGTGCGTATCTGTTTTAGTAAAGCTGCTCTTTGAACATGTTATAAAACTTCAGCGATTAAAAAAGGAAGCGAGCAAGAACAAGATGTTGGTTGAATTGAAGCCTCAGATGAGTCCTGGGCAGATACCGCTGCTGTAAGCTCCCAGACCCCACACATACCTGAGCTGCCTGATTAGCCTCCACTCTACTATGGCAGTAGTAAAATTTGAAATCTAAAAAGTTGCCAAACTGGGTAAAAGACTTTTTTTTTTAAAGTAAAATCAATTAATATAATGATCTTAGTTTTAGTTCAAAGAGTTGTCCAACCTGTCAAAGGCAGTTTAAATATATTCCATGTTTCTTTCAGATGTCTGCAAAAGAAAAGGAAGCGTCCAAAAAAGAGGTGATGTTGCTTTCCCACATGAAGCACAGTAATGTAGTGGCATTTATCGACTCATTTCAAGGTTTGACTGTTGTTTTTTTAAATGTATATATGTATATTTTAGATGTTTTAGATACATACTGTGTATACTGTATAAATGATTTCCATGTCTTTCTAGAGAAAGGCTCCTTGTTCATAGTGATGGAGTACTGTGATGGAGGAGATTTGATGAGAAAAATTAACATGCAGAGGGGAGTTGCCTTCACTGAGCAGCAGGTATGTTGATTTGTTGAAGTTGAAGTGCTTTGCTAACTGAACTTAGTTCTATTTTTGTGTAGATTTTAGATTGGTTTGTTCAGATCTGTCTTGGCCTCAAACACATTCACGACAAGAAGATCCTGCATCGAGATATCAAAACTCAGGTATTTAAATATTCTCCATAGAGCCACATACTAAAATACATACTTACATTATTTTGATTTAAGAAACATCCAATTTGACTACACCAGGTTTAATATATAGCACTTTTCCAGACGCTTCACAATTTCATGCATTATTCATTCACTTCCCTCAGTGAGTGGAAGTAAGGTACACCTGTCTGCACCACTTGGTACTGTTTTTATCTCTTTGTACCGGACAATCACATACACACTCTCTTTGGTCTGAGTGTAGAACATCTTTCTGACCAGTAAAGACACCAGAGTGAAGCTTGGAGACTTCGGCATTGCAAGAATGTTGAATAAGTGAGTATCTGTCAAACAATCCATAAGCCCTTTAAGTTAACAAAACATACCCGGAGTTGTGTTTAATTTTGTTGATAAAAGGAGAAATTCAATTTGTCAACTGGACAAAGTTTGTTTGGTCGAAAACGTTTCACCGCTCATCCGAGAGGCTTCGTCAGCTCTGGTTCTCATGCTGGTTAGACCCTGTTTATATCTAGCTGCAGGGAGGAGCTACCTACACTGAAAAAAGCTCTGAAACTATCCCAGCTACTCTGTTTCTTTTGTTTTACGAATTACTCTGGCGTCTAGTATTAGCATATCTATAAGCCCTAGGAGGCGCTCACTACACTGAAATGGCTCTGAAACTATCAACTAATCTGTCTCTTTGTATTTCAAATTTCTCTGGCGTCCATTTTCGTCTCCCTATTCAAGACAAACGACCCTCTCCACCCCTCTGCAAAGGCTTGTGTGTCCTAATGTTTCTTTGTCTGTTTTTGACTTGGTTTGAAAATCTAATTATAGATGGGAGACAAGTTGTGTCTAACTCCCCCATTTCTGTTTAACGACGGATTCTCTTTTTTGACAAAAATAGCCTCTTTAACTCCCCTCTCAAACCAGTTCTTTTCCCTGGCTAAGATCTGAACCTCACTGTCCTCAAATGAATGGGCCGCGGCTTCTAGGTGAAGATATACGGCAGATGACGGTCCACTCTGGCACGCCCGTCTGTATTGGTACATCCTCTTGTGAAGTGGCTGTTTTGTTTCCCCAATGTAGCGCTCACTGCAGTCTTCACTACACTGAATGGAGTAGACCACATTGCTTTGTTTGTGGCTCGGTGTTTTGTCCTTTGGGTGGACGAGTTTTTGTCTTAAAGTGTTTGTGGGTTTGAAATAAACTGGAATTTCATATTGTCTGAAAATCCTCTGTAGTTTTTCCGAAACACCGGCCAGGTACGGAATCGCTACCCCTTTCCTCCTGGGTTCGGATTCTCTGTTGTCTTGTTTCTTGCCCTTGTCTCTCTTGGTTTTGTTGACAGCCCATTTAGGATAACCACAAACAGAGAGGGCTTCCTGCACATGTAGTTCTTCTTTCTCTTTACCCTCTGTGCTTGTGGGAACCACTTGGGCCCTGTGTTGTAATGTCCGAATAACTCCCAGTTTGTGCTGCAGTGGGTGGTGTGAATCAAAAAGCAGGTATTGGTCTGTGTGTGTGGGCTTCCTGAAGACTTCTACTTGGAGTCCCCGGTCTCCTCCTATCGTTACTGCACAATCTAAGAACGCCAATGTGTTATCATTGGCATCTTCACGGGTGAATTTGATGTTCGGATCTACAGAATATTTAACTATATTGACTTATAGTTAAATATTCCTGACTACTTAGGTTGATTCCTTCTTCAGAGCTCCAAACATCATGATGCTACCTATGTGGGGAAGTGGTCGTCCCTGTTTTTAAAGTTTGACTTGACACCCGTGACCTGACTCATTCTGATCATTCCATTACTAACAAGCCTCCTCTCCCTAATGACAACACTAGCATTTCATTTGCTCAGAAGTCAGGGCTCAGTTTGTACAGTTAGAAGTTTATGGGTTTTTTTTTACTTCATAAGATTCCATAGAGACACAGAGGTAAACTCATTAGCAGAAACCTCATATAACCTATATTTGTTTTATCTAGTCATTCTAATTGAGATTTGAATTGGATTGTAATTTAATTGACAAATATCATTTCCTCATTCTGAAAGCTTCTAAAAACTGAATCTGCAAAATAGCATCATTTTTTCATGACTCAGCTTTCTCGAAATGCCACTACAGTTTTGAGCAAATTCAGCAACTTCACAGCAGCCTCTTCCTGCCTGAGACTTCAAAAAGTGTTGAGTAAAGAGTCCAGTTCATTTTATTTACATACGCACGCACGCGCGCACACACACACACACACACACACACACACACACACACACACACACACAGTCAAATTTTGTTATAAAAATATTCTTCTTCTAATTATCTCCATCAGTCATTGTTAATATAATAATAACAATCCCACTGCGTATATTTAATAGGCCTACTTAACTAACAGAAACTGTAAACAAATAGGTGTGGTAGTCTCAGAGTAATTTCAGTGTAGTTAGCTCCTCCCTTCAGGCAGATATAGGCAGTGTCCACCAGCGTCTGACCAGAACTGAAGAAGCAGCTTGGATGAGCTGCGAAACGTATTCGACCAAATGGACTTTTTGTCCAGTTGATTTCTCCTTTTGCCAATAATAGCAATAAAATAAAACAACACACTCAATCAATAAATGGTAAATGTAATGTTTTCTTGTACTGGATTCAGTCTCTACTATAGTCTACAACAAAGGACCAACTGAATGTCTCAGATGTTTGAGTTAAATGTGGTTTAAATCCACAGCACCATGGAGCTTGCTCGGACATGTGTGGGGACTCCCTATTACCTGTCTCCAGAAATCTGTGAGAATCGGCCCTACAACAACAAGACGTAAGTTATTACAGCACTAAAGCGCTATCAAAAAGAGCCATACACATTCATACACATAATAGGTGGGTGAAGTCTTTTGCCTAATTACACAAACCACGGCCGGCGCCACGAGGGGGCGTTTGGTGGCGACGCCCCCTCACGTAATCAGTCCCGCCCCCTCACATGTGAGAGTTGCGCTGTGTTGTGCATTGCCCAATTGCGCTGTGTTTGCGCTTGTGGTGGAGGGCTCTGTGGCGTTAATGTACTGTCTCCTGGCGTTGCTCAGATCAGTTGTTGGCTTGGTTTTGTGGTATGCGAGAGATCACTTGACCGAGGGTCTACGTTCAAATAATAATAATGTAAAAAAAAAACTTTTTATCACGATCACTATCACTTTTTCTCTTACTCAGTCAGTCTCTTACAAAGGTGTAGTCTAAATACACGAGCTCTCGAGGAGCGCGCCTGACCCATTGTGTGTGTGTGCATGTGTGTGTGTGTGTGCGTGCGACGCGACCCCGCCCCCTGTGATAAACTCATCGCCCCCTTAATATTTTATGTCTGGCGCCGGGCCTGACACAAACCACTACAGTTCAGTGTCCTATTATAAGATTTAGATAAATACTGTGTAGTTCCCTTGACTTATAATATGTTTTAAAGCCTCTAATGACATAATAATAACTTAATAATTCTCTTTTACAGCGATATCTGGTCTCTGGGCTGTGTCCTATATGAACTCTGTATGCTCAGACATCCAGTAAGTCCTTTTCAACAACAGAAGTCATTCATGGTCCCCTCTAACAAATCTTGTCCATACACCTTTTAAGACTGTGACACACTATAGTATAGATTCATATAGGAGGCATTTCGTTTTGCATTTCTGTCTCTGCTCTCTCTAGTTCGAAGGCAGCAGTCTGAGGCAGTTGGTCAATAAGATTTGTAGGGGGCACTACATCCCAGTGCCTGCTCGATACTCTTACGACCTGCGCCTCCTCGTTACTCAACTTTTTAAGGTTTGTGGCAAAAATGAAATAAATATATAAAAAATACAATGCTTTTTTAAAATAACTTTTTGGTTGGGGGTCCGTCACCTGCTGTTTCTATGGATATGTCATTGCGCTGCTGGGAATGTTCCATAGTATGATACAGTGGTACCTCACCTTACGAATGACCCAACAAACAAACATTTCAAGTTATGAAACGCCTTCACGGTAATTTTGGTCTCTAGATACGAAAGAAAATTCAAGTTACGAAACGCGAAATCTCAAAAATTTAAATAATGCGCGCTCAGCCACACACATTATACGCTTTTCTCAGACTAGATTTAAACTTTTCTCACATTTGTTTCTGTTTAAACACTCAAACTTTCATAGATTTTCAACAAAATGTATTAATAGTGAAGTGTGGGGGGAAGGAGGAGGGGGGAGAAAACTGCACTCTGACACGTGTGATAGCGCAGCATGACCCGGCGCGGGGCTGACAGCAGGTCTAGACCTGGACTAAACCAGGACTAAACCTGGACTAAACCAGGACTAAACCTGGACTAGACCAGGACTAGACCAGGACAAGACCAGGTGGATTAAAGGAACGCATGCAAGAGGCAGGTCTAGAGCAGGTCTAGACCAGGTCTAGAGCAGGTCTAGACCACTGCGGCTCTTGCATGTGTTCGTGGGTCTCGTTCATGCGCTCAGACTGCGTGCGGTCCTCCAGCTGAGGCGAGCAGCGGCTCGCCTCAGCTGTGACTCGAAACGAAACCAGGAAATAGACCTTTAATCCACCTGGTCTAGTCCTGGTCTAGTCCTGGTCTAGTCCTGGTCTAGTCCTGGTCTAGTCCTGGTTTAGTCCAGGTTTAGTCCTGGTTTAGTCCTGGTTTAGTCCAGGTCTAGACCTGCTGTCAGCTCCGCGCCGGGTCATGCTGCACTATCACACGTGTCAGAGCGCAGTTTTCTCCCCCCTCCCCCTTCCCCCCACACTTCAGTTTAAACGAGAGACAAATGTGAGAAAAGTTTAAATCCACTCTGAGAAACCAATCAGGACGCAGAACACAATGTTACATTATAAAAAAAAGTTACACTATAAAAAAAAAAACTTGGATCGGGGCCTTGGAACGAATCAGGCTTTTTCCATTGAAATAGCTACTCAACTTACGAATTTCTCACGTTACGAAACCACTTCTGGAACGAATTAATTTCGTAAGGTGAGGTACCACTGTATTAAACTCTACCTTACATTTATTCCATTATAGTTGGTTTTAGCTTTAAAACCATACTGTGAAACGTTCCAGGAATAACATTTCAAAAAGTTACACAATGCACCTTTAATAATGTTGGGTATAGGTGAACCCTCGAGATCGTCCCTCTGTCAGCTCTGTCCTCAAGCGGCCATTTTTAGAGAAACATCTGAGCAGACATCTGGAAGAACAGGTATAGTAATAAATAATAAAGTTACAATGTGCATACTAGTGTTATTAGAGATATTGTTGTGTCCTTGGGCAAGACACTTCAATCAACCATCTTTCCAACCTTCACAAGCAGGTGACTGTATAAGTGACTATGTAATACTGTATTATTTACTTGGTACGCTCATCATTTTTTGGGTTACATGTCGTCTTACTTACTGCTTTCAAGAGGGTGACAGTGGCGCAGTCCATAACAGTCACCTTCCAACGAGAGGGTGGTTCAAGCTCCAAATCTCACCTGAATTATACAGTTTTTGTGCCTCTGTGTACTTCCACCCATTCCACTCACAGAAATGAGACTTGAATATGAAGCACATCCAGATTTTTGTAATATTTTTTAGATGTCTGGGTAATTTCTCATACATTTAAAAAAATAATTTAATGGTGAGTTGCGAACCATATTGGCAGGGAATAGGGAACACTATGACTTTTTATTGTGTGAAAAATAATAGACATGCTCTAAATATAATTGCGTTTTTGACAGGACAAGTCAAGTTATACAATCCCAGCCCCAAACAGAGTGCCACCATCAGTCCCCCCAGCCCAAATACAAGGTACAACTAAAAGGTGACACAATTAGATTTAAAGTGGTTTGTAGCTCCCATTGGTGATTTTCTTCTTCTTCTTCTTCTTCTTCTGCTCCTCCTTCTTCTTCTGCTCCTCCTCCTTCTTCTTCCTCTTCTGCTTCTTCTTCTTCTTCTTCTGCTCCTCCTCCTCCTTCTTCTTCTTCTGCTTCTTCTTCTTCTTCTGCTCCTCCTCCTCCTCCTTCTTCTTCTTCTTCTTCTTCTTCTTCTTCACCATCAGTCCCCCCAGCCCAAATACAAGGTACAACTAAAAGGTGACACAATTAGATTTAAAGTGGTTTGTAGCTCCCATTGGTGATTTTCTGCAGCATTTGTCCTTGAATATTGGTGGCACAGTGGCAGAGCAGTTAGCGCTTCTGTGTGGAGTTTGCATGTTCTCCCCGTGTCTGGGTGGGTTTCCTCCGGGCACTCTGGTTTCCCCCATCCTTCTTCTTCTTCTTCTTCTTCTTCTGCTCCTCCTCCTCCTTCTTCTTCTTCTTCTGCTCCTTCTTCTTCTTCTTCTGCTCCTCCTTCTTCTTCTTCTGCTCCTCCTCCTTCTTCTTCTTCTGCTTCTTCTTCTTCTGCTTCTTCTGCTCCTCCTTCTTCTTCTTCTGCTCCTCCTTCTTCTTCTGCTCCTCCTTCTTCTTCTTCTTCTGCTCCTCCTTCTTCTTCTTCTACTCCTCCTCCTTCTTCTTCTTCTTCTGCTTCTTCTGCTTCTTCTTCTGCTCCTCCTTCTTCTTCTTCTTCTGCTCCTTCTTCTTCTTCTGCTCCTTCTTCTTCTGCTCCTCCTTCTTCTTCTTCTTCTTCTTCTGCTCCTTCTTCTTCTTCTGCTCCTCCTTCTTCTGCTCCTCCTTCTTCTTCTTCTGCTCCTTCTTCTTCTTCTTCTGCTCCTCCTCCTTCTGCTTCTTCTTCTTCTTCTTCTTCTTCTTCTGCTCCTCCTCCTTCTTCTTCTTCTTCTGCTTCTTCTCCTTCTGCTCCTTCTCCTCCTCCTCCTCCTTCTTCTTCTTCTTCTTCTTCTTCTTCTTCTTCTTCTTCTTCTTCTTCTTCTTTTGTACTTTGCGTATGTGTATGTTTTCGCCACACAAATTTGAAAAGGGCACTGTCACTGCAGCTCCACGTTACATAACATGTTTATGTAATCTCTTTGTTCCTTTCTGTGGTTTACATGTTACACAAGCAATTTGTTTTAACCATACACTGAAAAAAGTAAATGTGAATCCTGGGGTCTGACTATGATTAAGGTACATTTAAATATATTCATTTTTATATTACATTTTACCAATCTTATTTGACTTATTTCAGTACTTTGTTTCTTAAACTAAAAGATGAGTTTTTCCTTGTGTGTTCACAGTACAAGTTATATGTTAAGTAGTAGTAATATAAGACATCTATATGAATGTATGACAATATTTGCTTTTGTTGTTTATAGAGAAAGTGCAATGTCCCAGAGCTGAGGAAAGAGCAGTGATGAAGAAACAGGAATGGAAAATCCCTCATAGAGTTCATGCACCTCTCCAACACAAAGTGAGAGGGCCAGGGGAGTCATTTGTAATCACTGCATTAGCTTTTACAGCCTGGAACCACTTAGAACATACAGATTCTATGCTTAATCTTTTTTTTTCTGTCTACCATGTTATAACATTCCCTCATCAAAAATTTCCCTGAAGAGGTTTTTGATGTCATCCATGCATGTTTGAGAAATGTTGTGTTCTCTCATAATTCAAATCCCATTAGTGGGATTCGCACTGTTTGTATTGTGATAGCGCTCTAAATGGATTGTGACTTTACGTAACAGGAGGGATGGCACAGAGCGTCAACATGAAAGTGAAACTTTTAAAATATGTTACTACTTTGTTTTCATCAAATCTATCATTTTTAAATATCCCTAATTTGTGACTGAAGGACCACGTCACAGTGAAATATGACGGTTGACGGTGGGTAGATGTGATGGCTGGGGGGAGACTCCAGGTGGGGGCTCAATCTCCAATCCAAAATGGTCACCCAGCTGATGTCTTAAAGATGATGTCTTCAGGCTGAAGGATGAACGAGAGACACGGGGTGAGAGGAGGGAGTCAAGAGAGTTGACATGGACGGTGTTGTCGGGATAGGCTGTATAAATAGGGCTTCTGGGTAATTGAAGGTGCGGTCGAGATGAGCTGTGGTTAGCTGGAGAGGAGGTTGAGGTGTGGTCCAGCTCCTTAAGTTAATCATATTAACTCCACTTGCCCACATGTGAGTGAAATCAGACTTTAGACAGAAAACATAACCATTTATTTAGCATAAAAGACAAAGATTACATCATTTACATTATTTTGACCTCATGCTTGAAAATTGATCACAAAAAGATAGGGGTCCTCTGAAATTTGGCCATGATAGAGACTTAGATACTTTATTGATCACGAAGTAGATTCAAATTTTGAAAGCAGCAACAATGAAGCAAACATCATGGCAGTCCATCCTTTTGGAAACATTAGCTGTAGGAATGTGTTATACTGTACATCAATCACTCTCCAAAGTATTTTAATTTAGAAAATATATTTTTGTATGTGCTTGCCTAGTTTTAAATGAATGAGATAAATAGTTAATCTCTATATTAACCCATGTACACATCTCTTTTAAACACATCATTGCTGGAAGTGTGTGTGAAGACCCCAAATTATTCGACATTAAACCAGTAATATTTATGGTTTTGGTTTTGTGTTTTCTAAAACTAATTTCTTGCTCTTCAAAGCCTCTTCATCACAGACTGGCACAAGCAGCTGATCCCCATAATGTGGAATTTGTACCACGAGAGAACCCAAGGTGAGCTCACCTCAATCACCCATTTGATCTACTAGATAAAAAATATTACACAATTTTACAATTGTCCACAACCATTTGGCCATAACCAAGCCTGATATTATCAGATCTCAGAAGCTAAGCAGGGGAAGATTTGGGCTTGGTTAGAGACTGCTAGAAAAATCAGGTGCTACTGTTGAGCGCCAGTTATGTCCTTTGGCAAGACCCTTCACCCTCATTGCCTAGTGTGACAGTGGTGTGTGCGTGACTGATGGTGGTGGTCAGATTGTAAAGCAACTTTGAGTGTTTGGAAAGCGTCTTTGAGTGCCTGGAAAAGCACTATATATATGCATTATTATTATTATTATTATTATTATTATTATTATTATTATTTCCTCATAAATCTATATTTTTATAGAGCTGAGCAGCCAGCGGGGGACCCCTATCTTCACTATCACGCCCAGCTCGACGCCTTTCAGTTCAGACACAGAGAGGAGCAAACTCCCGAGACGTACCAACTGTGAGCAATTACATATTTAGGTTCTTACTGATAGAAATGGGAATATGTGATTTGGTATTGTAGGCGTGTTCTTATTACGGAAAAGGACGACAAAATTCGGCAGGTTAAAATGATCCATATTTAATCAAAAAAGTAGTTCACCCTAACATTGCAATCTAAACAAGGCCTTGGGTGCAGACACGACGTCAGGCACTCTGCACATCGGACTGAGCCCGAATCACACAGTTAAACAATACATCATGAATAATGCATGAGCAGGCGTGGTCCTCTCCCAGGCACAGTAAGGTCACGGGTGCTTCACCAACCTCCAGCCACCTTTTCTGCACAAAATAAACAATAACAGAAACTAGACATGTTGCTCCTTCCACTTCCTGTTTTGCTCTTGTACATGGGTGAAAAAGAAGAAGCAACTTTATTGATCTCACACTGGAGAAATTCTTCTCTGCATTTAACCCATCCTGTTATTAGGAGCAGTGGGCTGCACATTACTGCACCTGGGGACCATCTCCATGTTCTTCTTGCTTCGGCTTGGTCAGGACCTAAGCTGGAGGATTTTACCTATCATGCATGTTTTGGGTTGATGGGGGAAACCGGAGTGCCCGGAGGAAACTCACCCAGACATGGGGAGAACATGCAAACTCCACACAGAAAGGCTCGGGCGACCCGGGGATCGAACCCAGACCATGCAAAAGCATACAGCAGGATGAGATGTGTCTTGCAGTGCGCATTGTGAAACTAAAAGCCCCCTCCCTTGTGATTCTAGGTAAGGGTACATTTTCAGCCAAGCCTGTATATAACATTGTGAGTGTGTGTGTGTGTCCTTAAAGGTCACCATACTTCACTCCCTCTCTTGACATCTCTTTGAGATGTCATACCAAAGCCACAAGTTGGGTGGAGCTGCTCAGAAAGTCCCTCAACTGCATCACGGGTCAAATTAGTCAAATGTAAGAGATTATAATAAACATAATTAATACGATCAACATTCTTGTTAGAAGTAATAGGGAAAAGAGCAGAAATTATGGGTATATTCACAAACCCTGCAGCATTATTTTTCAGACGTTTGGATTCACACTGTGGGGGTGGAGGAACTGAGGCCTTGATGCGAGTGGATGTAAAATCTGAGTCTAGAGCATGTTTGTGTGTGGCCTCCCATATCAAAATATAAATGAAAAAAACAAGCAAAATGCCCATTACTAAATTAAGCAATATTCCCCCCTCTTGGACTGGAATAAACCCAGTCCACCTACAGGCAGCATGTAAGCGTGTGAATGTAAAATACAACCTGGTGGCGGGTGGAGACACACAACTGTACAGACGGAACTGCGACACAGTGCAGAGAACCACCTGGAGTCCGAAACCAACACAGACCGACCCACACCGCACCAACCCTAGTGAGATAGAGCAGAAGCGAGACAGTAGGAAAAAAAGAAAGAGTCCGGACAGACTCGGGATAGACCAATGCCATAGGATCTGCATCTGGAGCAGGAGCAATTGCGTCCTTCACCTGAACAGAGAGACTGGACACAAGAGCATGCTAAGGAATGTAATGGTTAACCACTACCTTAATGGATGTAGCGTCCTCACGATTGACCAGATATGCCTCTGACCAACCTATAAAAGAGTCAAAGAAATTTCTTACCTTGCACTCTGGAGCCCAAGTCCATAAAATTAACAGTCACTTCTGCACCAGGCCAAAGAGCTGACTGAAAATGGCCTGGGGTGGGCTTAAGTCAGCCTAACATTAGACAGATTAATTAAAAGACATTAAACATTAACGACAATAGACAACAAGGACATTAGACAGTAAAAGACTGACACACACAACATTGATTACAATGGGCCCAGACCATGTATGGATGCCACCATACTTTCCTCAACATTGGCTGACAGCCAAGATGAGATGGACTGTGGGCCTCTCCCAGAGCGGCCTTTGAAAAAGGACCCAGAGGGTCCAGCCCCGAGCTGTCCCTGACAGCACCTTTTTCCCCTCCACATAGACTGTTCCAGCAGTGATGAGGTTCCCTGAGCCTCCAATAACACGTCCAACGTGAGAGCTGGCAACAAGTCTGTGGGGGAAGGAATCGTCCCTTACAATATAGGTTCCCTGAACCTGCCACTGCTTGTTAGCTGCTACCTTAGCAGCTTTGTCATCACCCCTGGTGATGTTGGCTCCCTGAGCCACATCGTTACCCCTGGCAATGATAGAATTTACTTTTGAATGTCCGGCACACTTAACTATAACCACTTCTAACTACAATTGACTACTTCTGACTACTTCTGACAGTAATTGCAGCACAATGTCCAAATATTTAATGGCGATTAAAACAACAAAAAAATGACACTTCCAAGCTACTATGTCTACAAACACTGCACCAGTGAGTCCGAATAAATAGTGACAGCCTTTGAAGGTAAACTCAAAGTGCTTACAACACTCCACCACTAGAGGAAGACAAAAGAATGCGTTAGCCAAATCCATAATTGTAAACCATTAATATTGTAGGCCCAATGTAGCCAAAATATGGTGAGGGTCAAACACAGGCAAGCAAGGTGTGAATGTCCAATCAATGATTGCTCTAAGATTGTGTGCCATGTGATAAGTGTCGTTGTTATGTTTTTGTATACGTAAATAGGGGTATTACAATTAGATTCAGAAAGTTCCAGGACCCCTGCATCCCAGAGACCATTAATGTTTTCCTCAATGCCCTGGACTGCCTTTGGTTTATATTTATATTGAGGTTAATCTGTCATCTATCTGAAATTTAACTGGTTCTAATTTTGAACAAAGTCTTCATGATCAGTGTGCTCACGGCCATGTGTTCTGGTCAATATTTCATGTTGGAGCATGCCGGAATCTGACATTTTTGCTAGTATTCAATACGCCTGTTGGGAGGGGAAGTATTGTACAGTCGTTAACTCAGAATCTTGCCACTCAGAAGCATTTAAGAGTCTACGAACCATACGTCCCAGTTCTCGAGTGTCTGTACTCTCTACACATGCATATACTGTAACTGTGACTGACAAATTGAATTTCTCCTTTTACCATAGCTGTGATTGGATATTTTATTTTGATATTGTGTTTTTTATATTTTATTACCCATTCCTCTTTTCTATTCTAACCCATACACATACATTTATTTTTATTTTTTATTTTTGCAATTATGTCTCATTGGACACCGGTCTCTTGCTCTTTTTTGCTATTTCATCTGTTTTTATTACCCCCTGTTATATATTATATTTGATAAGTGAGCTACTGTACCCAAATAATTTCCCTTGTGGATCAATAAAGTTTGTCTAAATCTAAATCTGTATCTGGGATTAAGGCCAAGGAAATGTGTGGGTTTGAGGCTTCACCCATGCAATATCACGCGCTCTATTCATTAGTTATTTCGCAATATGCAGCCACACCCTCTTTTCCTATGTAGATATCTTTTGAGTTAATCTCCCATTTGTAATCTTCAATTGGTTGAGAACGCATCTTTCTATATGTCATCGGGATCGGGATCGTAAAACAGGGTGCAATGCGTGGGGTCTATGGGCGGGTGGCAGGGAGCCAAGGAGCCAAGGAGCAATTCCAAGGTTTCCACCCAGAAACGTCGAGTACACCCCCTTTTGATGTCCTTTATGCTCTGGGTTTAGCAGAGTTTGTGGGGAGTGCACAAATTGGTGATACAAAGTCTGTCCGGCAATTTGAGTGTCCAAAGGTTTGGTGATTGCACAGTGATTGAAAAATAAGTTGCCCCCATGTCCACCAAAGCCATAACTGTCACAAGTGTCCATTGGCCTGATGTGTTCATCCACTCTGTCCACCCTGGTGCTGCCATGGTGGGGAGGTGCAAAGTATCAATAGAGGACATAGGACATAGACTGTATTTTTATGCTGTAATTCTGTTTTTCAGTGTGGCTGCGGCGCGAAATGAATACTTACAAAGAAGACAAGATGCAAACCAGTACAAGGTTCGAGCAGAGAAACAGCTGGTGAGGTCCAAAAGCATGTTACTTACATTTTGATCTGCTGTTTAGGCCTGTCACAATAATCACTATATCCACTTATCGTCCTATACATGATAGATGAAACACTTCTGCACTGGTTTTAAATGTTTTTTAAATTAACATAAATAGATGGAAAGCAGGTCTAGGTGCAGGGCAAAACGTAGTTAAATGTGACTAAAAACAATAGCTGCTGGCTTTGACATGTTTCATAGTGAAAGGAGTCCAATGAAGGCGTGTGGACGTTAAAAGCACAAAGGAGCACCACTTTATGACATCAGCAGGTGGAACTGCTGAATATACAGGATGACTCAAACATGTTGTACAAAGGACACAAAACATAACTCTAGGCATAAAACTGGATCATGCCTTGATAATTGATCTTGTGTTTTTAAGGGTCTACGTCCATCCACAGCAGAGGACCCCCGCAGGCCCAGAGGCCACATGAACGAAATGGGACCAAACCAACACACCCCACATGACAAGAAACAAAACGGACAACTAGTAAAGGACACCAATGTTATAAGATGAGCAGTCATAGTGATGACTTTATTAGGCGTTGACCATATGATGTAACTTTCACACCCACTCTTCTTAAAGGCCAACCTCTGTCATGTAGATGATAGCAGATAGTCTTAAAGGAAAATTAACGTTTTTTTACAATCTGAGCCTTCTTTCGGCAATAAAATAAGTAGTTTTACTCACCCATAGCAGTTTGGTGTCAATTGGAGCAGTATCGCAGAACTTATGTTGAGCCATTCTGTTCTACCAATGATCCCGTATCCGTTAGCGTGAGTGCTCGGGGCACTGATTTGCGGTGTCCAAATAACACAAACTTTAGCACTTTTCAAATCACAGAAGATCGCTGTGTCAGGGTAGACTTTTAGTAGATTCCAAAACGGCCTGAAACCCGATATCGCAACAGAAAAGTAAAGTTCAGAGCGGTGTTAGCTTCTTTCGGACTAGCGGTGTTTACAAAACAGCCGAGTTCACACATGCGCACTGTCCTCTCTGATGACGTCATCAAATGAAACTATAGCTGGATATCGGGTTTCAGGACGTTTTGGAATCCACTAAAAGTCTACCCTGACACAGCGATCTTCTGTGATTTGAAAAGTGCTAAAGTTTGTGTTATTTGGACAACGCAAAGTAATGCCCCGAGCACTCACGCTAACGGATACGGGATCATTGGTAGAACAGAACGGCTCAACATAAGTTCTGCGATACTGCTCCAATTGACACCAAACTGCTATGGGTGAGTAAAACTACTTGTTTTATTGCCGAAAGAAGGCTCAGATTGTAAAAAAAACGTTAATTTTCCTTTAAGTTTTTTTTTAAAGGTGCACTAACTTTTCTGATTGTAACTTTTCTGGCGGAGGATCTGCCACCTGTTTATCTCAGTGGAGATGTTCGTGACTTGCTTGGAACATTCCACTGCATAGAATTAATGTTATCTAGCTACAGGCCAGATTTGTGGAGATATGACCCTACTCTGTGTAAGAATGCATGTTTTTCCATTTTGTTTTGAGCAATAAATACTGTAATCAAACAAATGTTAGTGAGATAAGTTTAATGCCATACTGAAGATTTTAAACAAAGCAATAACATTTACATAAAGACAAGCAGGTGGGAGACCCCTCATCAGGAAGGTTACATAGTGCACTTTTAAAAACAATATAAAGCTCCATGAATTTTGATAAAATAGAAATTGTAACCTTGTTTCTGATGAATTATCTTGTATCACCCGCCCGTTTATATTATTTTATTATCAGGAGTATTTGCGTCAGCTGGAGCTGATCCGACTGCAGTATCATCAGGACGTGAAGGAGATGAAGCAGAGGGCTATGGCTGAGGTTTGTGTCTATCACAGCACCAATTGTATAATAGAACGAGTGTCAGCTACTGTTGGCTGAACATAAGTGACCAAGCGCAGCTTTGCTTTGAAAGCATACACATGAATGTTTACAGTTTCCAATCAAGTTCCTCCCCCTGCCCATCTCTGCCCATTGATGGAATTATGGAATATAATATCTTGTTATAATGGCTTTCCCTCATCATTAGCTTTAACTTAAAATAGTTTGATGTAGTTATTTTCCCTGTCCACAGCCTTGTACCTATTTGCAGTTATTCAGACTCATACACATGTTTTAAAAAGCAATGCATTATATTTTTTCAAAAATAAAAATATGTGTAGCTTAGAGCTAAATATCAGAAATAAGAAGAGAGACCTGGAATAAGAATTCCAGTTCTATGGTACATTTTTATCTCAGAGGCTCTCAGTATCTTTGATAATACACGGCTCTAAATCTTTATGTTCCAGGTTCAGCAGCAGACTAAGCATGAGATGTTTGTGGTGGAGAAACCTGAGAGAGAACCAGGGCCTCCTCCAGCCACCTGTGAACAGCCAAGATCCCCAAACCAGGTATGACATTACACTGTTCATTAACAATGGTTCCCACACATCCTGAACAATAACTGGCCTGTTTTCCACACATGAATAACACATAGAAAATTGGATAAAGGGTTATCACCCCACCCCCCTCCTCTTTGCTTTGCTTTGCTATATTATTGGATAAGTAAGAGACTGTTACTGCTATCACAGTAAACAAGAGCAACTGCAATTTTGAAAAACCTAATTTAAACCTAATTTAAACCCCAATATACAAGGCAAACAATGCAAAGAGAATATACAGTAGGTGAAAATACATCAGTATTAGTGTGTTTGCTTTGGAGTGTAATTAATTTGCGCTGGGTATAGTTAGATTGCATCTTTAATAGAAAAAGAGGGTAATATAATCACACTGTGATTACATAAAAATGCCCTGGAAAAGTCCTGGGAAAAAAGATTTGTGGGAGCCCTGAGTACGGATAAAGTCTGTAAGTAAAATATCACCTTGACTGTAATGTGTGTGTTGTTTTTTGTGCCAGGATGTTGAAACAGAACTACGGCAGATCGGACAGGTGCCCAAAGAGTCCAAAAGAGAGAAAAGACAAAGAGGAAAGGTAACACAAGCATTTTTATACAACTGATTAGATTAATATATACAGTGGTACCTCACCTTACGAAATTAATTCGTTCCAGAAGTGGTTTCGTAACGTGAAAAATTTGTAAGTTGAGTAGCTATTTCAATGGAAAAAGCCTGATTCGTTCCAAGGCCCCGATCCAAGTTTTTTTTTTTTATAGTGTAACTTTTTTTATAGTGTAACATTGTGTTCTGCGTCCTGATTGGTTTTTCAGACTGGATTTAAACTTTTCTCACATTTGTCTCTCGTTTAAACACTCAAACTTTCATAGATTTTCAACAAAATTATTAATAGTGAAGTGTGAGGGGAAGGGGGAGGGGGGAGAAAACTGCGCTCTGACACGTGTGACCTGGACTAAACCTGGACTAAACCAGGACTAAACCAGGACTAGACCAGGACTAGACCAGGTGGATTAAAGCGCCGCGCGCGGGTCTATTTTCTGGTTTCTATTTCCTGCTGGCAGCCCCACGCCGGGTCATGCTGCGCTATCACACGTGTCAGAGCGCAATTTTCTCCCCCCTCCCCCTTCCCCCCACACTTCACTATTAATAATTTTGTTGAAAATCTATGAAAGTTTGAGTGTTTAAACGAGAGACAAATGTGAGAAAAGTTTAAATCCAGTCTGAGAAAACCGTATAATGTGTGTGGCTGAGCGCATTATTTGAATTTTTGAGATTTCGCGTTTCGTAACTTGAATTTTCTTTCGTATCTAGAGACCAAAATTTACCGTGAAACCGTTTCGTAACTTGAAATTTTCGTTTGTTGGGTCATTCGTAAGGTGAGGTACCACTGTATTATATAATACAATAAGTATAATTTTGTACCATTAATGAAATGATTGTAAGTAAAACCATACAGTGACTGAATGGTAAGCACTTTCTCCTCACAGCAAGCAGGTAAAGTCTGATACCTGGAAACTTCTACCATACAATTATTACCTCTCACAATGAAAGGTACAGCATCATTTAAACGCAGTCCTATGTGTTTTGTATAGAGGGGAATTATGTTTGAGATCAGACTGAACGAACTGGAGGATGAGACAAAAGATGAAGATACGAAAACAGATGGAAATCAGAAAGAGGTAATAGTCATAAAAACACATCCAGGAACAAAATTAAAGGTGCATTGTGTAACTTTTCTGGTGGAGGGTCCACCACCAACTTGTCTCCATGGAGATATTATTGTTTTTGTCTGGAATGGCATTAAACATATCCATCTTACTTAATGAGATTTTATTTACTTTTTACTTGCATTCTTACTGTAAGCGAGCTCACCTCTCTACAGATCAGACAGTAATTTGGCCCTGTGGTGTCACCTTCTGTCTCCGTAGAGATAAATAAGTATAATGCCCTTCTGTGGAACATTCCAGGTAATATCCCCAAGGAGAGAAGCAGGTGACGTACCCTCCACCAGAAAAAATACGTAATGCACCTTTAAAACATTTGAGACTGACATATAAACTGCTGTTAAAACAAAATCTGATGTAAATGTAAACATGTAGACATCTAAACTACAAGATTTTATTTTTTTCAATAGAAAGACAGAAAATTGAAAAGTGTTGTTTATTTACTAATTCTCTGGGGGTTTAATGTCGCTCTTAAGGAACAGACTCTATACTTAAAGGAAAAGTAACGTTTTTTTTTACCATCTGAGCCTTATTTCGGTAATAAAACAAGTTGTTTTACTCACCCATAGCACTTTGGTGTCATATGGAGCACTTCCAGAGATGTTTTAAGATTTGCGGTTAGCCTAGTGCGACTTCTAGCCATAGCTCTGGGCATATAATATATTCCCCAAGCATGTAATATGCCCCGTGCGGTAGAGGTAAGATCGGGCCTAAAAAATCCAGCCCGACCCGACTCAGCCCGCGGGTATTAAAGCCCGACCCGGCCCGAGCCCGACCAATTAACTTGATTTGCAGGCCCGAGCCCGAAGCAAACCCGAAATTTCATATTTTATTTGTGAGGGGCGTTTTTTTGAAACAAATGATAATATAGATGTTTGACGATCATCAATTTTGCTAGTACAGCTGTTTAAATGCCTGCTCAGCGTCGAATGTTCCCCCTAATGTTTTATGTGTCTGAGCAAACACACTAACTCCCTGAGCGCTCCTTGGAACCCTGTGCGCGACATCCGACATGCACCCCCGCTACACGCGGAAAGAGCTGCGCGTGCTCGCGGCTTGCGCGTGCTCGTGGCTTACACCGGTAGAAGTTTAATATGAGACACATACTTTTGTTTCTGAATACTGGACGATTCCCCCGTATTCAAATGACCCCGCGGCTGAAAAAAAAGCGGAACTCTTTCATCCCTGCGCTGCATAGGTTTTCTTGTGCGCTGAGAATGTGTGAGCAGTGCCAATTGCACAGGCGCGGAGAGGGAACGTCGAGGTGCCAGTCTTTTTGCTCTCGTATGAAAGCAAAGCGCCACATTGACTACATTCAGCGAAGCCAACGCAAGTTTCTGTAGCATTTTCAACAATCAATTTGAAGCTTTTCCACACCTCACTCTTACCGGTGCGTGTTTGTCTTTTCAGTTCTCCTGTCTTTAGTTATCCTTAACTTCTTGCTCCTCCATATTGGGGATACCAGGTCAAAATAGATGCGGACTTGCGGAGGGGAAGATTATTAAGAGCGGCTCCTGTTTAATAGTTAAATAGCAATTACATTACAGCGCCTTCTCTGTTTTATCCAAATTATTTATTTTAAAACAAGTATTCCTTAGTTTAGTATCCACACATCGTTTTATTATACATTGTTATAAACATATTTTTTTTTTTTTTTAAAGTCAGCGAGAGAGAAGCCCGGCCCGAGCCCGACCCGAAGCAATGATTGACATTTTAGGCCCGAACCCGACCCGAATTTCGGGTCGGGTCAGATCGGGCTCGGGCTCGGGCTTAAGATCTTACCTCTACCGTGCGGGCTCCAAATAACACAAACTTTAGCACTTTTCAAATCATAGAAGCTTGATGTCTTAGTCTACGATTTCGTTTGAAGCAAAAGTGGCCTGTAATCCGAGATTTAGCCATAGTTTACAGCTTTGCGTTTCATGTTTGGGTCCCGGGAGCTGAGAGCACAGTCCGGACATGCGCACTGGCGTCCTCATCTACTCGAAACTATGGCTAAATCTCGGATTACAGGCAACTTTTGACCACACGAAATCGTAGGATAAGACATCGGGCTTCTATGATTTGAAAAGTGCTAAAGTTTGTGTTATTTGGAGACTGCAAATAAGTGCCCCGAGAACTCACATGATGGAGATCGCAAATCTAAAACATCTCCGGAAGTGCTCCATATGACACCAGATTGCTATGGGTGAGTAAAAGAACTTGTTTTATTACCAAAATAAGGCTCAGATGGTAAAAAACTTTTCCTTTAATACCAATTCCCATACCACGATGATAATAAAAAAACAATCTTTATTTAGACAACAGATTGTCATTTTCAACATTAAATCGTAGTACTTTCTTTTATTACCATATGGCCTTATATCTGTCTTATCGGCCTTATACCTTATGTCCCTATATCTTATACTTACACTTCTGATACAGCTCAAGATCATTCTAAAGCTATTCAGGAAAGGTTCATATCTGTCCTGTCAATGAGACCTTTTTAGTATTGATACCTTCTCAAATGAGTGTCTAGTAGTTTCAGAAGTTGTAATATTGATTAGTGTCTAATTTTTTTGTCTGTGACCCTAGTACACAGGTACAACAGGTTCTGAAATGTGATTCTACTGTTAGTTTGTCACTTCATATTTCTGTCTTTTTGTTAATTCTCTTGGACAGTGAAATTTGAACAGAATCACAAACTTTCACTCGACTGATGTAAAACTGATTAAACATGAAGATATGTTATGCAATTTAAGAGAAAGTAGTCTACACTTATTGTATGAATTAACACAACAGCGCCCTCTGCGGACAGCTTGACTCTGTGGAGATGCACTTGTGTTTCCTGGTGTACTGTACCATAATTATGGCATTAAAATGGTCAATCTCCATGGAGATAAGCAAGTGACGCCACCAGACCAAGTTATAGGTTAGAGCTATAACTTGATAAGATGTTTTTCAAGGTATTTTTGAGCAATAAATACATATACTGTATTGTGATTGAGTACTGCTCTAACACTGACACTTTACCCCAACTACTCCTCCATAGGAAAACATACCATTAAAAATATATATTGAGTTAAAATCATTGTTTATTTTTATTTCAAACCTGAAAATACCACAATGCAATCATATGCAAACATTATCTGGTTCAAAAGGGGGATGGCGGAAGCTTTCAGTACTGCATGGTATCCCACACACTGGCCTAAATGGTCCAGAATGTATCTAAAAGTAAGTTTGCCAATAGAAACCAGGTTTATTTGTGTCCTTTTCCTCCTCACCAGGGCTTAAGTCACAGCACTAAGCACAGCACAGCACTAATCCTGGGCTTTTCCTGAACAAATAAATCTAGACTTCAGTTTTAAAAGCCAGTTTTAAAACCGCATTCATTCACACATGTGGTTTATGTGTGGATGGGGGCTTCAGGAGACATCTCCCTGGGGAGGTGTTCCAGGCATATCCCATCGGAATGAGGCCATGCTGGACATGCTGGAGGGACGATGTCTCTCGGCTGGCCTGGGGTATGAATCCCTGTGGGGTGGGTGTCTTTCTCTGTGAGGGAAGGATCTGTCACTTTGGTGGTGTGACATGTGTGAATAAGAGGGGAGCAGTTGTGACAGAGGGGGTAGTGAGTCTCTGTGAAGGGGGACTCTGTCTCTGTAAGGAGGTGTCTATGGAGAGGGAGTCAATGAGCTATTAGAGTTTAGCAAGAGATGAATTTCCCCACGCGGAGAGAAGCAGGCAGGAGCCAGTGTTCTGCTGAGTTGAGCACCGAGGCTTTCTGTACCTCTGCTGCAGCCTCTCCTCAAACTTTAATGTGCTCCTTTTGTCACTCATAGAGCACTGAGAGCAGAGACATGTCTCTACAAGTGTGTTTTTTGGCTCGGCGCTGCATCGTTTTAAAATGCTACACACAAATTATTGAATGTGCACATATATTGTTAAAATATATTTTACCATAGTTTTTTGCAAACGTGACATTTTTATTGACAAATGTATGTAAAAGTATTCAATTGTGGAAAAAACTAAGCCTTAATGTTGTCAAATTTTCTAAATAGTATAGTATAGTATAGTTAAGTAATACAAGACAGTACAACAAGAGATAATTTAATACACATTTTTCATATCTCTAGGAAGTGGACCCTCTGAACCAGACCCTGAATTTTGAGGATGGAGAACAGCTGCAGGTTTGTGATTGGCTGGAGCAGAGAAGGGGGTGGAGTCAGAGGATTCCTGAAACCTTATTGGACGCTTTGGGCAACATGGATGTGATATCTGCCACAGCTTCTACTGTCCAAACCGAGCAAGGTACAACCAGAAGAGCTGTTATTGGAAGACAAAGGAATAATGTTAGTTAATCAACTGCTTAACTTAACAGGAATAATATTCTAACTATTGAATTGCATTGCACTTCAGGTAAAGATGATGTGGTCCGTAGACAGTGGACAGAGGGAGCTCAGAACACATTTCTCAAGGCTCTGGACCAAGCTCAGCTCCAAGACTCCATCCTGGGCTCTGTCACTACAGGTCTTTTAACACTTGCGGGCACTATACACAAAACTCCAGGAAAACTTTTGAAGTTTGTTTGTAAAATCCCTCAATTGTCCAGGTAGAATCCATGGCAAAGGAGAAATTCATTTTGTGAACTAGACAAAAGTATCTTTTGAAGAAAAAAGATCACTTTACCTTGCAAGCTAATAAATATCCTGAAAGTATTTAAATGTAAAAACAGCTGAGAGATACTGATACTGTTTTATTAAAATAAAGTTTTCTAAAAGGTATATTTAGTAATTGCTTCCAAGAAAATCATGTTTGGAACAAAATGTAAATTATGAGGGAAGAATAAACACTTCCCAAGTAATTACACTGTACAGTAATGCTTAAGAACACTTTTATTACAGATTTCACAGCCCTGGCCATTAGAGGTTTTAAAGATGACATCACAACATTCCACATTTTTAGAATGAGTAACAACATTAACAACATCTTCTCAAAAGAAAAGCTCAAAACACATGTAAAATGTGAAAGAGCTCTGGCATAACATAAATAACATAAATGTTTAGTATTTGTACCTGACATCTAAAACAAGAAAATCAAGTAAACTATGGAGAACCAGCTAATAATTATCTTGCAGACTGCACTTGTAATTAGGATTGTAATGTAAAGCTTTTTTTTTTTTCTCCTCAAATACATCAGTGTTTACAGATAAGACGGAAGAGTTTATGATTTTTTTTTTTCCTCAGAATGTGCATGAATCTATATCAGCTGAAACAGATGTGCTATTTCAGTTTAGGGGAATGTACAGTGTTTCCAGGATTATTCAGGGGCAACATGACCCCAGTGTAAAGAGGCTGAGTGAACCTGGTCTAGACTCTGTGAAGGAGGCTCATTGTACATTCAGAGGCACTGTAAAAAGCCAAAACCCCTGCTCTGTGGTCCAGATAAACCCCGATTCTGGACTTGAACGGACTTGAGACTTGGAGCTGGACTGAGTTAAACCAAAAGGAATAACTGTTAGATTCACACTCTAATGCCCAGGATTTATCATTGTTTCCTAATATACTTTTACCAGAATCTCCTATTCTCCATATATTGTATGTAGCTGCTATATGGATGCTTCTCCCGCTCCACTCCACCTCCCAGTAACAGTGGCTCATCAGACTCTGCTCAGGACCTGACCCCAGTAACTGAACCTGTCTGGATGATAACACTGTCCCTCATCTTCACTTGGCACTGTGGCTCTTCTGTTTCCATCAGACAGAGACAAACTATGAGCTGTGTTTTGTAAGAAGTCATCACATCCCACATGATCTTTTTTACCCAGGACAGGCCTGGAGCTGAAGATGCAGTAGCTGTGTCCACAGGGAATAAGATAAGATAAGATAAGATGTGCCTTTATTAGTCCCACAGTGGGGAAATTCGCATGTTGCAAGAGCGTGTTCAAAAACAGCAGGAAAATGTAGCATGCAATAAAACAAGATAATAAATAATGGCTTAAAATAATTTAAAAATAGACTTAAAAATAGACTCTAGAGCAGGCATGGGCAAACTGTTCCACAAAGGGCCGGTGTGGCTGCAGGTTTTCTTTCCAACCAACCAAGGCCACACCTTCAACTGTCTGAAGACTGAGATCAGTTGATTAAATGAGTCAAGTCTGGTGCTGCTTGGTTGGAAAGAAAACCTGCAGCCACACCGGCCCTTTGTGGAACAGTTTGCCCATGCCTGCTCTAGAGTATAGTTGAATATTGTAGTATAGATAAAGTTGAATGACATGTTAACAGTGTTCGTTGTACAGTCTGACAGCAGCAGGAAGGAAAAACCTGCGAAACCTCTCCTTCACACAGCGAGGGTGAATCAGTCTGTCACTGAAGCTGCTCTCCAGAGCAGACAGAGCGTCTTGCAGGGGGTGAGAGTCACAGGATCCTTCAGTAGATCCAAACACACAAGGCTTCTTGGTCGAGTGCTTTCTGTGCCATCTCTCCTGGATCAGAGCAACTGAGAAGGATAGCTGAGGGGAGACCCCACCCACTGCTTTCTATCCATCTCAGGAGGAAGCTGAGAGCGCAGGCAGTAGTTTAAAGTCATAGAGATGTGTTTTAATGCTTTATCATGATGAGATGTTACTGATTAATGCCTTCATGAGTGTTTGTAGATAAAGACTTTGTGCTTGAATTACATTTAATTTGTTTGGGATTTGTTAAAGTTTAGATTATTATGTGTTTATCTAGATATACATGAAATAAGCATTTAAACACACACTATTGGATTTTATGAATAATGTTTTTTATTTGACAGAAATAGAGAAGTTGAAGCAGCTGGAGTCAGGTGGAGGACAGGAGCAGCAACAAGAAGAGAGAGAGGAGAAAGAGAAAGTAGAGGAGGGAGAGGAGGAGGACTCAGACGTGCAGAGTGATGAAGAACGACTGGAGCCACGATCTGATGATGATGATACGTGAGATGGATTTTTTTTTTTTTTTTTTAAAGGGACCATGTTACACTATTTTCTGGTCTGTTATAATGTTGTTTCCTCATCATAAACATACCTGGAGTTGGATGTTTAACACACAAACCCTGCATACTGTACGTATTTAGTTCTTCTCTCATACAGAAAACATCACCTTATGATGTCATGTGATAAAACAGGAAGTACTGCACTGTGTTTTTAAACTGCATACACCTTCACTTGAATTATTTGGATAATTTCAGCACTGTTTCCAGTTTCTAATAAACTAAAGTTAAAAGGTAGCTGTTAACTTGAAAAGTACCACTACATGACATCACATGTCGTGGAACAGAGCATTTTGAAGTTTGGAGATGCAGAAGCTTGTGTGAATGGAACAAAACACAACCCCAGGTTTTTTTTTTTTTTTTTTATGAGGTAACAATAATATTGTAATATAACATGGCTTAAAGCTCACAATTGCTTATTATAGTGTCTTTAAAGGAGACATTTTGCTAAATTTGGTCAAACCTTCTGCCACTTAAAGGGACAGTGTGTAGGATTCGTGGCGCATAGGTGGTTAGTAGCTATTCCACTTCCTCTTTTGGCTATGGCAGACCACGAGGGTCACCCGGGCGCGCCGTAGCGCCGACAGCTCGCGTAGCCCGCGTAGCCCGCGCCGCTGTATACATAAAACGCGGTCCCCCGTTCACTTTTTTTTTTCTTTTCGCATGAAAACACACAATCCCGATCATGATTCATGACAGTCTACACATCAAATGAAACCTTACAGTCTCCTCTTTTTGACTATGCAATTCATTTCCCTGCAAAACAATCACTCCCCGAGCACATGGGGCTTTTATACAGAAAAGCACAAAACGAGGTTTGTTAGCTTACCTTTGAAGGCTCTGCACAGGTCAAACTCTGTATTTCACCATAAACTTGGTCTCAATCTGTCCATAAGGATCCAGCGAATAAAATCCAGTAAAACAATTTAGTCCAAAATACTGTTAGATCCATTACGATGTGTGATACAGCAGCATGCTTGTTTACACGAGGCTCCCCCTTCCCCCCTCCCCTTCCCCTTCTCTCCTTCGCTCCTCCGCTCCCACATGAGCAGCTGTTAGCAGGAGCCTCGGCGAAGGATGAGCCCAAATGTCCTTCTGCGGCTCTCGTATTCAAAATGGCTGCCTCTATATGGGGAAGATCCCCCTTTTATGTGACTATATCTAAGTCCAAAAGAATACTTTGATTTCATGATGGAAGTGAAAAGGCTTGGAAAACAATGTATTTTTGAATGGGTATCTTCAATTTCAGTAATTAACGGGTAAAAATCTTACACACTGTCCCTTTAAGGTTTAATAGTAGCCTTTAAACCACCACACTGAAACACTGGAATTGGAGGGTTACAGATTGATAGCAAAAACAGTGACTGAAACAGGACTAAACCACCTTTCTGCAACACAATTTTTAGCAATTAACATTTTAGTTTGTCCAGTTTGTTCTCACATTAAATTGTGTTATACTAGATAGACAGATCGATAGCTTTATTGATCCCGAAGGAAATTCAGTTTTTGGCAGCAGCAACAATGAAACATAATAAAAAATATAGCTGCAAGCAGCAATGTGGGGCCAAGCAGTGACCTAGCCTAATTTGATGACGTGCGTTGGATCAGTCTTCGCCCAAGGATCCCAGGGATACCAAGTTTTTGAAAATCGGACTTACGGACTTGGCATCCCTGGACTCCTTGGGCCAAGCCGAATCCAACGCATCCTATGACGTCATTTTCCGCCAGGGTAGATTTTCCGCCATTTTGAATTTTATGAAAAACACTCAAAATGCTTCTCCTCCCTCAGTTTTGGACCAATTTTGCTCAAATTTGGTACATAGCATCTTTGGACTGAGCCTCATCAGAAACTTTTTGATATCTCTTATCGTTTTGTCATGACAGCCAATCAAATGCTACGTTACAAGCAGAAATGTCCCTCAAATTTTGTCCTGTTGGTGGCGCTAGAGGGTTTGAGCTGGGGCTCTGTAATTCTTTGTGGGGAATACTGGGAAGGACGCGAACATCTGTGAAAAGTTTGAAAATAATCCTATGAAGGGTTCCCGAGATATGAGCTCACTTCCTGTTTGGCGTTTGATTGGCTGTCACGACAAAAAGATAAGAGATATCAAAGGCATATTTCAAAGGCATATTTCTGATGAGGCTCCATCCAAAGATGCTATGTACCAAATTTGAGCAAAATTGGTCCAAAATTGAGGGAGGAGAAGCATTTTGAGTGTTTTTCATAAAATTAAAAATGGCGGAAAATTACGTCATATGGTGCGTTGGATTCGGCTTGGCCCAAGGAGTCCAGGGATGCCAAGGTTTTGAATATTGGACGTACGGTTCAAAAGTTACACGCAGAAATGTATCTGAAAGTTCCTGCAACTTTGACCTGCTGGTGGCGCTAGAGGGTTGGGGGTGGGGGCCTAATGTGGCTGGAATGTGCAGGCAAAATTTCACAACTTTTTACCAGACGGTTCTAGGGGTTGCCATAGACTCTCAGACGCGGAAGAATATATAATAATAATAATAATAATAATAATAATAATAGGAATCAGTAGAAACACTATGGGTGCCTCGCAGCTTTGCTGCTTGGCCCCAACAATACTACTACTACTACTACTACTACTACTACTACTACTACTACTACTACTACGATAATATGGCTATATTCATAAATTGATAGAATTTTTTTTTTTTTTTTTTAAGTAACTTTGAAGAGTCGGAGGATGAGCTGAAGGAGGCTGTGGCTAACTCCATGATGAACCTGCTCATTCTGGATGAGGCCCCATGGCATGATGGGGACCAGGAAGTTGGCTCCACAGACCCGCCACAGATCGGGCAGGAAGGAGACTCCAGTGACAGTACAGGAGGAGGTGAAAAACAGGAGAACAAAGCTATGAGTAAGAACAATTGTAATGGGTTTTGATTGGAAAACCATCAGCAAATCACTCACCTGGGTGAAGGGATTTAAACCAGACGCTCTTCCAGACAGCACTTTCATTCACCTTCACCAGACCAATGGTAATGGTCCTTGTTTTTAGCCTTATTTAAGATGCTTTGACTTTGTGCCTGCTGCTGGCATTGTGCTTCTTGTGTAACTTAACTAACTTCAGTAATAGAACAGACAGAATAGTGCCTACATTAGCATCATACACACAGGGAAGGTTGATGACATCACCTGCAACAGAAATAAAGATATCAAGACTTCTGATACAACTGGGTGAATTTCTAAGCCCTTATAATGCTAAATGTTCTGTCTTAAAACTGTTCTCATCAAATCAAATACTGTAGTTATATACATATTTTTCAGGCAACTATTTATATTGTGTATTTTAGATTTCGCCTCTAGAACTCTGTATCCCTGTTTCACAAGAAATATTACCAAGCAGATAAGGTTGTATTATCTTTATTACAGAATGCATTTCAGTCAGAAACTAGAACTTGGCCCCTAGATGCGTCTCTTCTGAAAAGGACTAAACTATACATTGCACATACTGTTATATTACATTGGTCCATAAACAAACTATGAACACCTTCATTCACTCCGCTTCATTTAAACATAACTTAATTCATGTAACCCAAGGAGACTCTTGCAACTTGAACTTCCTCTAATATTAAACATCATTCAAACTGAAAATTATCTACAATGTCCATGAACAAAGCGAATTTTCAGTGTAGCATAATGTGGAACTCACCCAAAACAAAAAAAAATGTTTGTACAGAACAAAAAGTTCATTCAAAAGAAAAGAAAATCTAAAATGAAAATGGTCTTCTTTAACTGACCAGTAAATGTATTTAAAAGTGCTGCAGACTTTTTGAGCAGTACTTAAAGGGTCAGTATGTTTTTTTGTTTTTTGTTTTTAATCTGTATGACATCCCCTTCAGCAGTGTTGTGCATTAACACTGACTTATCCCTGACAGTGTCCTCTGAGTCGAGTTCTGCCCCGGTTCTGGAGCTGACGAAAGTAGGTCCGGCAAGTTAGCGGGGACAGTTAATAGAGCTTGTTTTTCTTCTCAAAACAATTTTTGTCCAAAAAGTGATATATTTGCGTCACAAAACAGTTGCACACGAAAAAGTCAGAAGTCGTAATAGCTTGGTGCTATTTTCTCTCAAGTCGTATCACTGCGCGCCTATTATTATTATTAGCCTGTTCACTTGTAAACATCGCCACTTACAAGTGAACAGGCTAATAATAATAATAGGCGCGCAATAATACGACTCGAGAGAAAATAGCACCAAGCGATTTAGACTTCTGACTTTTTCGTGTGCAACTGTGACGCAAATATATCACTTTTTGGACAAATATTGTTTTGAGAAGAAAAACAAGCTTTATTGTCCCCGCTAACTTGCCGGACCTACTTTCGTCAGCTCCAGAACCGGGGCAGAACTCGGCTCACAGGACACTGTCAGGGATAAGTCAGTGTTAATGCACAACACTGCTGAAGGGGATGTCATACAGATTCACACAAAAAAACAAAAAAAAAAACAACAACAACGAACTATCCCTTTAATAACTTGATATAATCTCTGTGTTAATATGAGTCAGGCTTTTATTGTGAAAAGATCTACCAGTACTTTTTGTAACTTCTTTTCTACTACTGCTACTTTTTCGGTACCTACCTCGTTATTTGCTTGTGTCCATGGAAATGTTCCAGAGTATGACTTATTCAAACATACTGTACATTCCTACTGTGAGCAGGATCACCACTCCACAGATCTGACCTGGCCAGGGAGCATCTTCTGCTTGCATCCATGGTCATAAATAGGTTTAATGTAGGTAAAGAAAGAACATCTCCATGGAGAGGTTATTGTTTTACCTACAGTATGATGACATAGATAGATGACATAGTGCAGATTTTCTATTTAGTCCAGAGATAAACCATCTTAAGATTTAGTCTGGGTTTGTTCTTTATGTCCTGGTTTAATCCTGGTTAATCCAGGTTTAAAGACAGAAAAAAACAACAACAAAAAAACACTCAGCGCTCATTAGCATTTTAAAGTCATCTCCATCAGCTATGATTTTATGAAACAAATGAAAAATTGCAAAATAACAGGATTTTGCAAAAATAAATAAATAAAAAAAATTACAGGATTTTACAATTTTATCTTTGTTCAATCATTGTTCCAGTTTCCTGACTCCAAGATGGTTTAGACCTGGTTTAGACCTGGTTTAGACCTGGTTTAGACCTGGTTTAGACCTGGTTTAGTTCTGGCTTTGTGCTGCTTTTCTAGTACATTTGATTTTTTTTTACCATTGTCACCAAAATGAACACAGTTTGCTTCGTTGGTGGTTTTCAGATTCTGGAATGTGATGATGTCATACTTCCACATGGGGGGCAAGAGCCAGATTTTCCTATAAATTACATTGTATTTTGCCATGAAATATCCAAAAAGTTAAAATTCATGAAAGTGGAACTGTATTATTTCTATTACTGTCTAGACTCAAGAACTCACAGTATTACAACAAAAATCTACATTCTAACAATGCTCATTTTAGCTGCCCCCATCTGTATTAAATATTAGCCTATAGAATGGTATGATGTCATCTGAAACCAGCAGTTACTTGTGATGCACTTGATTCTGGCCTGTATTTGTTTTTGTTTAGTTTTTTTTAAATGGTGAAAACGGTTTACATGTCCTTTAATTTCACACATTTACCGCTCCAGTCTCCTCATCACCGTTTCCATGGCACCCAAAAAGCTGCTCTCAAACTCCTGGTCTGAGAAGCGTTCCACCGACTGCCGCGCGTTTCGTCTGATCTCCAGTCGGGCCTGGGGGGAGAGAGAGAGGATGGTCTCCATGGAGGAGGCGTAACTATCCACGCTGTCGGCCAGAAAGCCCGTCTGTCCGCCCACAAACGGAACCACGATGTCCAGCTTCGGCCCTCCGGACTTATGGGCCAGGACTATGGTGCCCGCGGCCATGCACTCCACCACTCCTGAGGAAGAAAGAGAGAGATGGGAGAGAAAGTGGGCAGATGAGGGAGAAAGAGAGAGAAAGAGGAGAGTGAATGAGGGAGAAAGAGAGAGACAGGCGAGAGAATGAGGGAGAACGAGAGGGGAGAGAGGGGGAAGCAGGGGGGCAGATGAGGAGAGAAAGAAGCGAGAGAATGAGGGAGAAAGAGAGAGAGGGGCAGATGAGGAAAGAGAGAGGTGGGGAGTAATGAGGGAGAAAGAGGCGAGAGAATGAGGGAGAAAGAGAGACAGGCGAGAGAATGAGGGAGAAGGAGAGGGAGAAGCAGGGGGGCAGATGAGGAGAGAAAGAGAGAAAGAGGCGAGAGAATGAGGGAGAAAGAGAGAGAGAGGGGGCAGATGAGGAAAGAGAGAGGTGGGGAGTAATGAGGGAGAAAGAGGTGAGAGAATGAGGGAGAAAGAGAGACAGGCGAGAGAATGATGGAGAAAGAGAGCGGAGAGAGGGGGCAGATGAGGAGAGAAAGAGGTGAGAATGAGGGAGAGAGAGAGAGGGGGCAGATGAGGAAAGAGAGAGGTGGGGAGTAATGAGGGAGAAAGAGGCGAGAGAATGAGGGAGAGAGACAGGCGAGAGAATGAGGGAGAAAGAGAGGGGAGAGGGAGAAGCAGGGGGGCAGATGAGGAGAGAAAGAAGCGAGAGAATGAGGGAGAAAGAGAGAGAGGGGGCAGATGAGAGAGAGAGAGAGGTGGGGAGTAATGAGGGAGAAAGAAGCGAGAGATGGGAGTGTTTACTATGATGCATAACAAAATTGCAACTGAAATGTGCATATTTTCAGTTTAAATATTGATACTTTGCAGCTGATGTCATTAACATTCTCTGGGGTGTGATGCTAACTGAAAGGACTACTGTGTTAGGAGCTCTGTTACTCAAGTAAGACTTTAATCTGATCTTTATTTTAACACAGTTTTTCAGTTAGTCACTGCCACCTAAACAGGACTGTGAACACTCGTATTGATCACAGGCTCCTGACAATGTGCTGTTTTGTATTTCATTTTGTATTTTCTGTTGAGTTTTCAGATAATCTTCAAGCTTTTTGACAGTGCTTGCTAATGTGTACCTTGTGTCACCATGGTAACTGGTGAACATTCTGTCAATAAAGATATATGTAGAACACCCCCAGGATCACTGCAAAAATGCCAGAGAGCTACTTATTTTAGCGGCTGAGACTATTATAAGAAAAAGGGCGAGCCTCTGGGTACAGATAGATGCCCATAAAACATAAACCATTGTCCATTTATTAGTGCACAAAGTAAGGCTTCATAATACATTTTTATAATTTATAATGGTAATTTTTAATGGTAACAGGCATGTAATTAACCATTGTTTTGTTATTCAGCATAATGGTAGAATTTTGAAATCCCTTGTTGAGCTACAGTTGTATGGAAAAGTTTGGGCACCCCTCTGAGGTGCACAGATCACAGTGGCATGTCATTCATTTTCCAATAAAAGCCGAGGACAGGGTGGTTTTCCAGACAGATTTTAAAGGGATAGTGCGTTTTTTTATGTTAATCTGTTTGGGTTCCCTTCTAACCGGTTCGTGCGTTAACACTGGCTTACCTCTGACAGTCTCGGCTCAGCCCGGTTCTGCTCGCATTCTGGAGCTCGCGTAAGTAGGTCCGGTAAGACATGAAATAAAGCTTGTTTTTCTTTGCAAAACAACATTAGTCCAAAAAGTGATATATATTTCCATCACAGACAGTGGTGCGAAAAAATCCAGTTTCCTATTTCGCATTTGCATATTTTCTCTAGATTCGTATCACTCTGCCCACATTAGCTCTAGTAGCGGAAGTGTACGGCAGATGCGGTAAGGCCACGGCGGATGTTTACAAGTGAAGATGGTAGGTAGGCTATGCTACACGTGCCGTGATACAACTCCGAGAGAAAAGAGAACCATGCGAAATAGGCAGGTGGATTTTTTCGCACCACTGTCTGTGTTGGAAATATACATCACTTTTTAGACTAATGTTTTGTGAAGAAAAACAAGCTTTATTTCCCCGCAAACTTACCGGACCTACTTACGTGAGCTCCAGAACGCGAGCAGAACTGGGCTGAGCTGAGACTGTCAGAGGTAAGCCAGTGTTAATGCACGAACCTGTTAGAAGGGAACCCATAAAGATTAATTTTTTTTTTTTAAACGCACTATCCCTTTAAGTGTAGTAATATTCATCCATGCATCCATCTTCTTTCGCTGTGCAAAAATGTGGGCCCCCTTGTCATTTTGTTGCTTTGAAAACCTGTAACTAATCAACACAGAGTAATTGGAACACAAAATTGGTTTGATGAGCTCATTAAGCCTTGCACTTCATAGACAGACGCATCCAGTCATGACAAAAGGTATTTAAGGCAGCCAAATGGAAGTTGTTCTTCTTCTCCTCTTTGACTCTCCACAGAACAGTGGCAACATGGGGGCTTCAAAACAATTCTCAAATGAGCTGAAAACAAACATTGTTCAGCATTATGGTTTAGGGGAAGGCTACAAAAAGCTCTCTCAGAGATTTCAGCCGTCAGTCTCCACTGTGACAAACATCGTGAGGAAACAGAAGGCCACAGGCGCAGTTCTTGTTAAAGGGATATGCCACCCCCAGGGCAAATTTGGGCATCTCCCCACAGTCCAACATCGACGTGAGCCACCTGTGGGAGGATTCTCCAGCTGAGGTCCTGACCAAGCCGAAGCGGGAAGATCATGGAGATGGTCCCCGGGCGCAGTAATGTGCAGCCCACTGAAAGTGGAGGGTGCATGAGTGTTGGAGGTGGTCGGAGGGGCCGATGGCGCGGATTGGCAGCCTCGCTTCCGTCAGCATGCCCCGGGGCAGCTGTGGCTACAGAAAGTAGCTTACCACCGCCGAGTGTGGAGTGGATGAATGGTGAACTGTGGAGCGCTTTGGGATGAAAAGGCATGTCATGAAAAAGCGCTATATAAATGGAATTAAAAAAAAAAAAAAAAAAAAAAAAAAATCGAGTGCAAATCAACACGGAGAGCTTGCCTTGGTCATTTTGGGTGGGAACTATTTTCCAGTGCGGAAGAATACAGCCGAATCACGCAGCACGCTGCCAGGGGAATCCCAGTTACGCACCAGGAAGGGAGTTCCCCTGTTGCACAGCGTGGTGCGTGATTCGGCTTTATTCTTCCGCATTTGAGGCCATATGCATGGCGGCAAAAGAACACTGCACAGCCAGTGTGGGTCCTTGGGCAAGACCCTTCACGGTACTACGGGCACCGGAAAGACGAGCTGCCCACTGCTGGGCATCCTGAAAAAGGATGGGTCAAATGCAGAAGTGAATTTCTCCTGTGTGTCACTGTGTGTGAGATCAATAAAGTCTTAACCTTAATTCCAAGAAAAACACTTGCTACCCACAGTAAAATTTGGTGGGGGTCCCATCATGCTGTGGGGCTGTGTGGCCAGTGCCTGTACTGGGAATCTTGTTTAAAGGGACAGTGTGTAAGATTTTTACCCGTTAATTACTGAAATTGAAGATACCCATTCAAAAATACATTGTTTTCCAAGCCTTTTCACTTCCATCATGAAATCAAAGTATTCTTTTGGACTTAGATATAGTCACATAAAAGGGGGATCTTCCCCATGCAGAGGCAGCCATTTTGAATACGAGAGCTGCAGAAGGACATTTGGGCTCCGCCTTCGGCAAGGCTCGTGGTTTGGGGTAAACAACACAAGCATGCTGCCGGATCAGACTCGTAATGGCTCTAACACGTGTTTTGGACTAAATTGTTTTACTGGATTTTATTCGCTGGATCCTTACGGACAAATTGAGAGCAAGTTTATGGTGAAATACAGAGTTTGACCAGTGCAAAGCATTCTAAGGTAAGCTAACCTCGTTTTGTGCTTTTCCGTATAAAAGCCCCATGTGCTCGGGGAGTGTTTGTTTTGCAGGGAAATGAATTGCATAGTCAAAAAGAGGAGACTGTAAGGTTTCATTTGATGTGTAGAGTGTCATGGTACATGATCGGGAATGTGTGTTTTCATGAGGAAAAAAAAAAAAAAACGGTACCGCGCGCGGGTCCCTCGGGGTCTGCCGTAGCTAAAACAGAAAGTGCAATAGCGACTATCCACCTATGCGCCACGAATCCTACACACTGGGGCTTTAAGTTAAGGGTCGCATGGATTCCACTCAATATCAGCGGATTCTTGAGAATCATATTCAACAAGACAACGACACAAAACATTGCTCAAAATCTACTCAGGCATTCATGCAGAGGAACAAGTACAATGTTCTGAAATGGCCATCCCAGTTCCCAATATCATTGAAAATCTGTGGGATGATTTGAAGCAGGCTGTCCTGAACCCGTGGCCCACTGAACTAGAGGTGTTTTGTAAGAAGTAATGGTCCAATATACCTTCATCCAGGATCCAGACACTTATTAGTGGCTATAGGAAGCGTCCTAGAGGCTGTTATTTTTGCAAAAGGAGGCTACTAAATATTGATATGATTTTTCTGTTAAGATGTGGCACCTTAAAAGAAAAATCATATCAATATTTATGCGCAAATTTATGCACCGGTTTAATTTTGTTTTGATGCATATTGCATCAAAAACAAATTTCACTGCTGAAATACTGTGTCCATTAGTTATTTGATAGATCAAAATGACGTTGTGGACCCAAACACCTAATGATTTATAAATGAAAATAATGGCAATTGTCAAGGGTGCCCAAACTTTTTCATCCAATTGTATTTGGAAGGGGGTGGAGAGCTACTGGTAGGTCTTGAGCTACACATTAGAGACCCATGGTGTAGAGATTATGCACTGACCTCATTTTATTTGAAAATAGCCCCTCAATATGGTGGCAGTGGGGTAGAACTATGGGTAGCTCAACAAATTAAATTACATAATAATACATTTATTTATATAGCACCTTTCTAAACTCTCAAAGACACTGTGCAAAATGGAAATTGAAAGTAGTTTGAGTATGAGTTGCTGCTGTGACTGTCATGCAGGACCTTTTATGTAAACATGAAAAGTGTGAGTACATACCGATCCCAAAGTGCTCGTTCCACATGGTGTGCAGCCCAATGGTGGCGTGGCCCAGTTCTTTCTTCAGCTCCTCGAACGGCACATTTAGTTTAAACTCCACTTTATTTCCAACCTCCAGCTCTTCACAGAAGCCTCGCAACATCCGCACCCGATCCTCGTCTTCCTCATTCCTGCATCCACCAATCAGAACAAGCCTGAGCCCCTCTTTCTCACACTCTTCTTTTCTGTTCAGTAGCTCCCTGAACGCTTGGATTTGCAGCTTGTGATCTTTCTCTGGTCTGAACTGCCCAATCGACACGATGGAGGTGCACTTTTTGTCAGACTTGGCTTGAAAATTGTCATCGCCGAGCTCCCGTCCGACCTCCTCCCAGTCGTCGTCGACCTCGTTTTCGAGCGGGATGTCGAGGAAAGCGCGGACGTCGCACGGAGGGTACACAATGCTGGTACGAGACGGAGAGCGCCACAGAGCCAGAATGTGACCCAGAGTCCAGGTGGAGTTGACCATGATGATGTCACTGCAGGAGCCAGCCAAACCATAGAGCAGGGCAAAGCAACAGTAATACAACAGCTTCACCGCACTCAGGACAGCATTTCGGCTGATCAAGTCCGAGTTATTGAACCTAAGAATACAAAAAGAAATCATGTGGTGTTCATTCAGTCGCACACTGTTAAACTGCAAATCTTGGTTCTTTATTTGTGTTAATTAGTGATCTTATCTTGAATGGCAGCTCTTAACTGATATCTCTCTGTATTTTTTATACAGATGGATATCAGTCCAGTCCTCACAAACCCGGTTGCGTCTTGTGTCTGGCCAAAATATGATCATCCAATTAAATTTGTTTTTTTCAGTGCATGTGAGGCGTCGGAGCTCATTGGTCACTTATCATTTACAAATAAAATCTAATTTCTCTCACCTCAGGTTTACAGAGTTTAATTCTTTGCTTATTGATGCAGAAATCTGCCTTTTTCAGTGATATTTTTTTTTCTTTTATTTTTTTTGAATTTTGAAATCTCAAAAAAAAAAAAAAAAAGCAAAAAAAGCTTTTATATGGCGCCTTAGTGGTTCCCTAATAGTGTATATGAAGCCTTCTCCAAAATCAAGCCTTGGTGCATGATATAGCCTCTAGGAGGGAGCTCTATTCAGACTTGTGTCTCTCTACACTTTATTCTGGGTGTGTCGCTTGAATGCAAATGAGGAGGACAGAGACAGGCCAGTGCAGGCGGGTGGGGGTGTAGCCAAATACGCCACTGTTTCCTGGTTTAGTACTGTATGTAGCCGTTTTCCAATCCAGCATCGGCACGCTTGTGAGCGTCCTTGGAAGGGGATGTGCGTCATATCCGGCGCGACAAGCGCCGTTCCATTCGTTTTTTGTCCCCTGCACCGTTAAGATGAGCTACATGAAACTCTTCATAAACTACGCTAAAAATGTGTGACGGTAGCCGTAACGGCATAGATCACGGCACCTGTATTACCGTTCACATGCTTTTCCCCTTACACTTATATTTCCTTTGCTGTTGTAATGCTGGATATTCTACAGTGTCGCCATGTCCAGCGTTTACTCTAAGCTGCGCACTGTTCGCACATTCTCAGCGCACAAGAAAACCTATGCAGCGCACTGTAAATCAGGGATGAAAGAGCTGTTAGCGGATCTCCGCTTTTTATTCAGCCGCAGAGTCATTTTTTTTTATATCTGCAAAGTGCGAGCCGCGCGGGGGGCATTTCAGATGTCGCGCACAGGGCTCCAAGGAGCGCTCAGGGAGTTAGTGTGTTTGTGCAGACACATTAAAAATTAGGGGGAACATTGGCCATGTCCCAATTCCAAGTATTACTAGTCGCAATAGAATAATATTTTTTTCTTTAGGGAACAAGGAGCAGACCACCCGGCTCATTGAGCTGAGGCGGGACCTGTTCCTTTTCGCAGACGCCCATGTGAGAAACGTAGTGCACTAAGGACAGAGCGAGTGTGCGCCGTCTCGACGACAGACCGAGTGCACATTCACAAGCGTGCCGTCACTGGATTGGAAAACGGCTTTTGTGTGTAAGCGGAGGAGGAGTGCAGAAGCGATCTGCAAGTCCAGCTCTGTATTGTCCCATGAAAAAAAACACTCGTAGGCAAATTTCCACTGAAAATAAAATTAAACCACTGCTGTTTCAGAGGACATCCGAGACTCGCACGTCTCTCCAGGCAAAAACAAAACACAGCTAACAGCTCATAGCGTTTGCGCTTCTGTAGGCGTGATTTCCAGGGACAGGGAGTGGACATCCAGACAGAGGGGGTGGAAACCTTTCCTGAGTGTGATGTCAGAAAATTCCCTTGTCCAAAATCGCCCGTTTGGGCTGTCTTTTTTTCAAATGTGGAAAAGGATCGCAATTGCTCAGTTTACACATTTCGCAACTTTTAGCCATGGGGGGCACCCTGTTTACCCTCTAAACAGGGTAGGGGAGCTCACATTAATGTTCAAAAACCTCTGAAAGGCCACATGCCATGGGACCTTTAAATATAGGCAAATAGTTTAGTTTAGTTGTTACTGGGGATTGTTACCTGGGATTCCTCTGTCGGACCACTGACAGCATGTCCGTGGAGACTGTGGGGTAGTGCACGTAGCTGGCCACTTTACATCCACCCAGGTACCTGAAGATGGGCAGAGTGAAGGCGTAACCCATGGAGTCAATGTACAGGTCTGGGACAAAGGACGTCAGGGCCTCCCATCCTTAAAAATATACAAAAACATGTAGGATTATTACAAGGGTGTATTGCATGGCTTTAAAGGAGACATCTTATGCAAAACTGACCATTTTATATTTGACCTTCTCATTTACCCACACAAATTTGTATTGCGCAATCTTTATTCTCCTGCATTCAAGACATCATTGCTCACTGCCCTATACTTAAATGGTGACACACATTTAGCAATTGTTTTTCATTTTTTCTTTTTTTGTCCTTTATATTGATCAATTAACTGTTTTTATTAGAATTTTTATGGATATATTAATATAAATTATTTTTAAAGAGGAACTACATAATATAAAAGGAAAATCTTAGATAAATACATTATTCCCTTCAATGCACAGATGTATTGTAGATGAATAAAAATGCATTTGGCAGTATTTAGAAAACTATTTTGAAAATATGCCCTCTGGTGGTCAAAACTGTTTTCACAATTTTTTGTCATTAACCTCATACGCTGGGGACGGCCCGCGCAGTCCTGCTCACTTTTTTTCTTTACACATGAGAGCACACGTTCCTGATCGTGTACCATGACAATCTACACATCAAATGAAACCTTACAGTCTCATCTTTTTGACTACGCAATTCATTTCCCGGCACAACAATCACTCCCAGAGCACATGGGGTTTTTATACGGAAAAGCACAAAATGAGGGTTTTTAACTTTGAAGGCTCTGGACAGGTCAAACATCAGTATTTCACCATAAGCTTGGTCTCAATCTGTCCGTAAGGATCCAGCGAATAAAATCCAGTGAAACAATTTAGTCCAAAACACGTGTTAGATCCATTACGACAGCGAAAGTCTTCCCAACTTACATAAGTGCCGGTGTTTTTTTTTCACTTCTTTAGCCTAAATCAAGCAAAATATATCTTTCCTCACTAAATCCGCACTGCAGCCGCTAAACAGAAGGGGAAACTTCAGATTGACAGTTAGATTGGCCATAAAGGAGAGGTTTGGGCTGCTGTAGATCTGTAAAAGTCCAATCAAGTGTGACGCACCGGTAAACATCAAGTAGGAGGTCCACGCTTGCCGAGTCAACAAGTTTGGTTACACACTATGAGTGACAGTACAGGCGAACAGCCAATGGGGAGACGATCATGAAGACATACAGTTTGCTAGGCCTTTCACAGTAAGTTCCACGTGAGACAGCTGCGTAACGCTAAGTTGCGATCCATGCGTAAATGGTGTGTAAACGGTGCGTCATGCGTCCTGCGTCTTTTTGATTTCATTGATTGAAAATATGGCAAAAAGAATTGAAAAAAGGAAATATTCAAGTTTGGAGGCTGCTGAAATATGCACAAGTCGTGAAAGTGATATTTCAGATCTGGAGTCAGAGGCAGTGAGCAAACTGATGCAGATTCTGTGGAGGAAATGTTTTTTGAGGGGATGAATGTCTTACTGGATGTGTAAGTATCATTTTATTATGTATTTGATGTAGTATTTGAATAAAAAGAAAACAATAAACATTCGATTTTTTTTCTGCATTTAGATCACTTTTTGTAAAATAGACCTATTATTTATTCGGTGTTTAGATAAAATAAATAAGAATAGATTGTAGTTTTTAGATTTAGATTTTTGTCTTAGTTTTTAAAGTTTAGTTTTTGTTTTGTCTTTATATTGTCTTTTGTACACTGTCTCTTTGCACTACTTGAGAGAGAAACAAAAATTTCGATTCACTGTCTAATAAAGCTGACCTTGATCTTTGAAAATAAATTTTAGAAAGCATATTTTGAGCTTATTTCCTGTTATATATTTGTGGTTTTCTTATCACTGTGTACCAATAAAGCCCAACTGATCAGAAAATAATTATGTATAGTGAAAAATAAAGCATGTACTTCATTTCTTCTGCAGATAAGGAGCCCTACCACGACCGGATGGGCAGCAGTGGTGAGCGCACACATGGCAGGCTGAAGTGTAGAAGATGTCAGTCAAAGACAGCTGTAAAATGTTCTACCTGTGACACTGCACTCTGCTTTATTCAAACAAGGGACTGCTACAGTCAGTGGAACACACCAGACTCTTAGTGTGTAAATACCTGTAAATATGTGTGTAACGTTTAGTGTCCATGGTTTTTTGAAAATGTATACAGTGTGCAGTGTTATACAATTTTTCAATACATATTTTCATTTTCAACACTCGTTTGGTCTATTTTTGATAGAAAAAAACACCTTTTTATAGAATATAATTCTCAGGGACATAATATAGTGACCTTGTGTGCAGAAATGGATTCCTCTAGTTGTAAGCTTTCAGTAGAGCCCTCAATGATGTCTGCAGGTTGAATGAGCCAAAACTTATTAAATGTCTTCTAAATGTTTCCAATTTGGGTAGGTTTGGATAAAAGCATGATCTCTATATAAAACACCTGGACAAAGTATAACAAAAAGTGGAGTAAAAAGTTTATTTTTACAGCTATTGATTCACAATTTGAAATTTGAGTGGTCAACAACTTATTGTATTGAAAGATAGTGTATTTTAGGCCTCAGCTATGAACAGCAGCTATAGACACCTTTTATATTGACAAAAAAAATTAGGCGAGGATAAAAAAAACACTTTATTTGGTGTTCCAAGGTAACTTTTGGAGTGAATGTAAATGCTGAGGGTAAAACTAGAGAATGTTACCTTTACACAGAGACCAAACATTTCTATATAATCCATATACTTCAATAACAGGTATGATTTTAATTTGGAGAAGTCTTTTCAGGGACAATTGCTCAAAAAAGGCCCTCCACTGTAAGGGATTAAAACTGTCGAATTTATTCCTCCAGAACAGGCTGTAGACCTCTAGATTACAAAGCTGATCATTAAAGATCCCATGACATGGTACTTCTTGATGCTTTTATATGGTGCCTTAATGGTTCCCTAATACTGTAAATGAATCCTTCTTCAAAATCAACACTTAGTGCATGAGAAAGACCCATGTACACAGACATGGTAAAAAAAAAAATCTCTCTGAACACCTCATTCTGGGCGTTGTTGCTTGAATGCAAATGAGAAGGACAGAGATAGGTCAGAGCAGCGGGTGAGGGGGGGGGGCAAATGCGCCGCTGGTTCCTTGTTTTAGCAGTGCGCTGTGTGCTGGCCCCACTTCCGTGTTTTAAGAGCGGAGGAAGAAAGGAGAGCCTTTTCAATGAAAAAAACACATTTTCACAGAAAATGAAATTAAACCAGGTCCAGAGGCTCAGATAAAGGACTTCCGAGCCTGGAAACGCTCACATGTGGATCCAGGCAAATAAAAAAACGCATTTCGCATTGTGTAGCTCATTCGCAGTCCAAACTCTCTGGGTGTGATTTACTGAGACGGTGGGTAGACATCCAGACGGGGGATGGAACTGCATTTTCCGTGTGACGTCACAAAGTTTCCTTGTTCAGAATCGCCCGTTTGAACTGTGTTTTTTTTCAAACGCAGAAAAGGACCGCAAATGCTCAGTTTACACATTTCGCAACTTTTAGCCATGGGGGAGGGCCCTAAACAGGGTAGGGGAGCTCATATTAACGTTCAAAAACCTCAGAAAGTGTCAATTTCATGCCATGGGACCTTTAATATGATCATTAACTATATGATTTGATTGGATCTCGATTAAATACAAATTCTATTAATTGCGCAGCCTCAATCCTATTTGATCTTTTGACATTGCTAGTTTGTCTTACCCAGAAACATGGATCCGAGGCTCTGTCCCAGCAAAGTGAAGTGAGGGTATGAACCGGCCTCCACCAGGATTCTGGTTCTGAGGAAGACGAAGCTCACGGCCCGAGGAAGAGCGATGTTAAAGCGACGCCATGCTCCTTCAATGATCTGTTCCGGAGTCACTCCCTGATCCCCGGTGTACACAACGAAAGAGACCTCTGGGTATCTGTGAGGGAGCGGTAAAGACAGGGAAAATAATTTACACTTTAAAGGGCCCGTATTGCACTAATTTTCTAGCCTGGGAATTCCCATGCCGCTTCCGTTCGTTTCGAACTGGAAGGCGGCCTGGAAACTCGTCCAAGCGAGAGTCCCAGATTTAGGGCCCCAATCAGAGAGCGGGGGAGGTGTGGCAAGACGGTGACGCGTACTACATGACAAACGGAAGCTTGTAGTTTGAACTGACAACTGACATGATTGGCTATGGACTTACGTATACGCTCAATGATAGACATTCATAACGCCCAATAAACGGCCGTTGGCAATCGCTAACCACACCTCCACTACGGGATTTTTCGAAGCGAGTTTCCAGACCCATATCTCACTTGTGATATGGTCAGGTGTTAACCAGACTACTAATTTTCTGTTCTGTTATAATGTTCATCACAAACATACCTGGAGTTGTGTTTTGTTTCATTCACACATGTTTAACACACAAACCCTGTATATTTTGTTGTCTTGTTCTTCTCTCAAACTGAAAACACTTTTTCATCTTGTGATGTCATGTGGAAGTGCTCCACTGTTTTTTTTCCATACACCTTCACTCGAATCATTTGGATAATTTCATCCCTGGAATTGCCAATCTCTACTGAACAAAAGGTAAATGGTAGCTGTTAACTTGAAAACTACCACTTCATGATGGAGAATTTTGAGCTTTGGCGATGTAGACAGATGATAATAAAGTTACTCAAATGAATTTGAATAAAACAAAGCACAACTCCAGGTAACAACATGACTCACAGATATTTTAGCTTGAAACTAAATAAATATGAAAATATTACAAAAGAGTAACAAAAACACACATTCGATCAAAGTCTTTTTTTTGTAACTACACAGGTGCACATACTTGTTCATGAGAGCCCGGAGTGCGCACCACAGCACCCTCTCTCCCCCTCCGCCGGCATTGCAGTATGGGTGAAAAAAGGCGACAGCGGGGCCCTTGTCCTGGGACCTCCGGGCTCTCCTACGGCCCTGGAGCCAACACCTCACCCCCAGAAGAAGCAACAGCAGCAAAAGAGTGAGGAGCAGAGACAGGTACAGGCATGGGATGATCAGAGCCCATAGCAACCTGCAGCAGAGAGAGGGAGAGAGGAGGGACATCCATTTTACATTCATTTTATGCTTTTTCACAATTTAATGTTGGCAAATCCCCTTAGCAATTTCATTCACACAGTTTAATAGAATACCAGGTCTGTAGTCCACTAAAGACATGTCATGTCTCGATTAGCTGACTAAAAAGGGGGCATGGCAAAAGCGTATCCATGTACCTGACCCAAACTGCACGGGAGTTCAAGCAAAAACTACTATTTATGCTGAAAAAAATACTAGGAAACAATGTATTTAGATATGCCAAATCTTCAGCTAAATCACTCACAAACTTCTCTTTTCTGCTGTTGTCCCATATAAATCCTTATAATTTAATGCAAAAGGAGAAATTCAATTTGTCAATTGGACAAAAGTCTATTAAAATAATTTGTCGACTAACAACTCTGACCAAATAATCAACTAAACGATTGAAGTGCTACAGCACTATAGAATACAATAGCTCTAACATGTTAACAGGTTTACTGAAGTCTTTGTCTTTCTAAATAATAGTCATGTTGCAGCCAAAGCTTAGGTTACATTTGACTTAAATCACATAAAATCATATTTGCTTGCAATATTTTCAAACTTTAAATTATTATATTGACATTTACAATTAAAAATATTCATTGATCAGTTTATTCATTCATTATTGATTAACTTCAACCTGATATGTATGAATATATATTAAATCAAGACCAAACTAAAGTCAAATCAGCCTCGGATTTCTCTAAATTCTGGCCATCACATACTGTTTTTACTTTTTAAACAATATTTTAGAAGGCTTTTTGTTTTTGTTTAGGAGAGTCTTTTACTGTATTAGTTCTTGGAGTCTGGACTCATTTCTACTTGTCTATAAAATACACTTGTTTTGACCTGGAGATTTATTAGATTTATTCGATCTTACACGAAAGCCATTTCCTGCTGCGTGTATTGCAGTCTAATAACATCATCTTTCACGGGAGCTTGCTAGCGGCTAAAGTTAGCTTCCTGCGTCAGAACGGCTAAATCTGCACTTATTTTCACACTTTAACGCAATGTACTGGTTAAACTAAATATACGCTAGCGACACGGATGAAAAGGGTTATATTTACCGGATTAGATCGCACAAACAGAGAATAAGGTGTTGGTAATGGTGAAGAATATCGTAATCAGCCATTTTGACAACAGACTGACGCCAACGCGGAAGTACTAGTCAGCTGACCGCAAACACCGGCTCTGATTGGCTGAGGGTTTGTTTACCTCCAAGTCACTGACACATGATTTTTATTTTTCAATTTATTTCACCGAAACCGCATGAGAGCGATTACAGACTCACACATGACCAGTGAACGCTAGAGAAATAAGAACAAGTGGCTGTAGTTGGCTAAAATTTAATGATTAATGTGTAAAAGGCCCCCTTGTGGCCGCTTGGAGGAATAAAGCTGACTTTGATCTTTGAGCTTTGATCGTTGATCTTGATCTTTGATCAGTGTTACACTGAGAGCATCCTCTTCAGGTTTAGAGCATTTCCGTTGCCTTGTGCACGTTTTCGGTTTTGCTATGAGTTGGCTCCCCTCGCCCACTGTGGATTATGTCCAACCACACACACAGGCACATACTCAATCATTCAATAAAGATTCTTCAGCCAAGTGAAGCATCGCAGTGATTCTGACCGATCACCTGCTATGGGTTCCACCTTTAACGATCCAATAAGTAAATTGAGTTAGGAAGCACATCCTTCCTCACAATTAATGTATGTTTGTTTTTGCACAGCAGATACAAGAACCTTTAAAGTATAAAAATATGCAAGATGAATGATGTACAGAAATAAACTTTAAATCTAACAGATTAAAACAGACTACACTTAATCCTATTTTACACAAAATTGACTCTTGTGAGCTTTAAAACATTCTATATGTGAGTCCAGATCCAGACCGGGTCCAGACCCAGTCCAGACCCAGTCCTGACCCGGTTCTGACCCAGTTCTGGCGGCACAGTGGCTGAGTGGCTAGCGCTCATGTTTCACAGCAAGAAGGTTCCGGGTTCGATCCCCGGGTCGCCCAGGCCTTTCTGTGTGTGTTCTGTGTGGAGTTTGCATGCATGGTCTGGGTTCGATCCCCGGGTCGCCTGGGCCTTTCTGTGTGGAGGTTGCATGTTCTCCCTGTGTCTGGGTGGGTTTCCTCCGGGCACTCTGGTTTCCCCCACCAACCCAAAACATGCACCATAGGTAAATTCTTCTGACCAAGCCGAAGCAAGAAGATCATGGAGATGGTCCCCGGGCGCAGTAATGTGCTGCTCACTGCTCCTAATAACAGGATGGGTCAAATGCAGAGCTGGAATTTCCCCACTGTGGGACTAATAAAGGCATAGCTTTCTTAATGTTGTTCGCTCATTACCACATGACATCACAAGGTGGAACAGAGTGTTTTCTGTTTGAGAGAATGCATTTTCTGTTTGAAAATGCAGGATTAGTGTGTTGAACATGTGTGAATGAAACAAAACACCAGGTATGTTTTGATGTGAAAAACAGAGATTAGAAAATAGTGTAAAATGGGTCCTTTAAAATATAAATGATTGAGAATTGCTTCATGTTCTTTGATAATATAGCTTGTTGTATTTTTTTATTAACTGTTAATAGTACTTCTACAAAGACCTTGTGAGATTTAGGAAGTTAATACGAGATGTGGCTTTTAGTCATATTTAAAACGGTATACTTCTTTAAATGTTAACAATTGTAGCCCTGAGACAGTTCAGAGTTTTAGTATCAGAGCTTTGTTTTAAAAGAGGAAATCTTAGTTAGTTTCAGTCCCTTGGCCCCCATCAGATCATTTTCAAGTTTCACACACACGTACGCACACACACACACTTCCCTCCTGATGATTGTACCTGCTGTCTTTATTGGCATAAAACTGGTTACAACTAACTTGTGTTGTCACAAAACTAAAATTTCAAACTCGATTTCAATACTGTACTATGGAATTGGCTCAGTATTTCATACTGATTGCAATACGATGCTGACGATAAAAAATGTACTCTTTAGTAACAGAATGTAATTTTCATACTCAAAATAATAGTACTTTCTTTATGTTGCCATGAGTTCTACTAGAAGTTCTACTAAAGCGCAGAATGACACTAAAACTGTTCAGAAAAGCTTCTATTTTGTCCTGTGAATGTGACTTTTTCTTACTGATACCGAGTGCTCTAATGAGGATCTAGTTTTGATACTAGTTTTAGTATTGATTAGTATCTGATTTTTGTAATGGGCCCTACAACAATCAGTTAATTTGATAATTGATCTATAAATATCTTCTTAACGCATAACTTTTCTGCTTGTATTATTGCTTTGGCAAGAAAGTTCCACAGTCTAGCATTAAAAGTATCAACAATATGGGTTGTTGATACAGCAATGGGTCTAATTAGTTTTAAAATATTTTTGAGCAATAAAAACAGTGGAAATTACATCCAAGATCAATTAGTTTAACGCCAGACTGTGGAACATTCCAGGCAAAGTGAGAACATCTCTTTAGAGACAAAAAAAGTTACACAGTGCACCTTTAACTCCTGCCTCATAGTCATAGTCGACAACATAACTATTAGTACATTAATATATTAGTCATTCAATTATTTAAATATTGATACTTTGCAGCTGATGTCATCAACAATCCCTGGGGGTGTGATGCTAATTGTAGGCACTGCTCTGTCTGAAGCTCTGTTACTCAAATTAGACTTAATCTTAACTTTGTTGTAAGACAATCTGACCAGAAAGAACTGACTTAGCTGGAACTACAACAGGAGAGATGATTTATGCTGTTAAACAAGTCCCTCTCAAATAACATTACAGTCAAAGTAGCATTTTTCTTGTTTTCGGACAGTCTTAAAACTTTTTTGTAGTTATTGCTAATGGGTGCATTATGTTACCATGGTAACTACTGAATATTCCATCATAGGCATACAGGTAGAACATCCCCAGGGTGATCTCACTGCAATGTATTTATTTTTCAAACTCATCTGATGAACTGTTGTTTGTGCAAAAGAATACACTTGTTGCGATGCCTTTTAGCTCATGTTGTAACTTCCTGCTTTGAAAAAACGACTTCCTCAAATGCCTCTGAATGCACAGATTCCCTGTTTGGGTCCAGCAACTGCTTAAAAACGTTGATTAAACTGGCTGTTCAGTCTGTACTACTGTAAACCAGATCCATACCAGGACTAAATCAGGACTAGACCACAGCTATGTCATTCTCAAATGTTGGAACTTTGGTGTACAAATTGATTTTTTTAAAAATTGCAGTTACCACAGCAATTAGCAATTCATAATTAAATATTCTATTCTGTGTCTTTTGAATGATGATTCCAAACAGGAAACAGAGCTGCTGTATAGTCCTTAAAGGGTCCATATTACATGATTTTCATATGTGTGTGTGTTTTGTTCATGTGTGTGTGTGTGTTTTGTTCCATTCACACATTTTTAACACACAATCCTGCATATTTAGGCCAAGTTCTTCTCTCCAAACTGAAAACACTTACATACATACACCTTCACTAGAATCATTTGGATCATTTCAGCCTGGAAATGCCAATCTCTGCTGAACAAAATCTTGCAAATGACCACTTCATGACATCACAAGTTGGAAAAGAGCATTTTGAGCTTTAGAGATGTAGATACACTAATAAACCAGGATTACTCAAACATGTGTGAATGAAACAAAACACAACTCCAGGTCTGTTTTTGAGGAGGTAATAACATTATAACATGACTAAAAAGCTCACAAGAGTCAGTTTTGCATAATATAGGACCTATTATCCTTAGAAATCTCATAACCTTACTGGTCAAGCAGGACCAAACTAAGACTAAACTAGATCTAAATCAGGTCTAAACCAGGGCTGAACCCAGAACCTTCTGACTCAGATCTCGTCACCTTGCAGCCTATATAGCATTGCCATATAAAGACATAGCTCGTTCTCATGTCATTTCCTTCCTCATTGATTTGAATCCACGTTTTGCAGTTTTACACTTCTGCACGTTTGTCACTGCATCTGCACAGCCGGACATTCTCAGGTATGCCACATTTATTCATATTGGTCTGGTCATATTGGTCATATATTAGTCTGGATTTTATGTGCCGTAATGAGTGGATGTGAAGCAATGTACGCAATACAATTTTCATTAAGAATTACAGGAAGATGACTGCACATGTGTTTTTAAGCTGTGATGTTAGCAAACAAAAATATTTTTTGCATGGTATCCGCAAATAGGTAACTTGCACGAAAAGTGGTTGATTGAAGTAATTTCAGTTTGCAAACACACTTAAAAATGTCACAATTTATTTTTGTAATCGGAACAACCATCTAAGGGAGCAGCTCATTATGTAATACCATTTTTGTGCATATATTAAAACAATGTTTAGGCTTGAAAGAACACTTCAAAATTACACTTTAAGGGCAATTATCAAAAAAGCATTTCCAACTCCTTTCAAAGCGGTTTAGTTGCTAAAGGAATGAATATAGTTCATTCTTGTAGTTCATTCTGGTACAGCTTACTGTCCATGTTTCTAGTATGGGTTAAATAACTCATTAGATATAATAAATGGTAATAAAAACGTGTAAGTAATTTTGTTTTTTGGTAGTAAAAAGGACAGATGCACATCTCACAAGGTCAACTGTGACTTCATTAGCGACCTCTGCTGGCTACCTACTTAACTTGTGAGCGTTATACCAAGTTATAATGTAAATTGTTGATTTGAAACATGCCTGGAGTTGTATTGTTTAATTCACACTTTTGCGTAATCACGTACAGTGGTACCTCACCTTACGAAATGAATTCGTTCCAGAAGTGGTTTCGTAACGTGAAAAATTTGTAAGTTGAGTAGCTATTTCAATGGAAAAAGCCTGATTCGTTCCAAGGCCCCAATCCAAGTTTTTTTTTTTATAGTGTAACTTTTTTTATAGTGTAACATTGTGTTCTGCGTCCTGATTGGTTTCTCAGACTGGATTTGTCACATTTGTCTCTCGTTTAAACACTCAAACTTTCATAGATTTTCAACAAAATGTATTAATAGCAAAGTGTGGGGGGAAGGAGGAGGGGGGAGAAAACTGCGCTCTGACACGTGTGTGATAGCGGCATGTGTGACAGCTGACCCGGCGCGGGGACTGCCAGCAGGTCTAGACCTGGACTAAACCAGGACTAAACCTGGACTAAACCTGGACTAAACCTGGACTAAACCAGGACTAGAACAGGTGGATTAAAGCGCCTGGTTTCGTTTCGAGTCACAGCTGAGGCGCATGCAAGAGCTGCGGTCTAGACCTGCACTAGACCTGCCCGCGTAAGGTGCTCACAGAGCGGCCTGGATAGAACCGTGAGGTCGGCCTCTTCAAGACCTCCAGTCCGGTGACCGGGACAATCCCCGGACCCATGCCCGCTTAGAGAGCTCTTAAGGCGGGCTGGCAGTGTCCCCCTGGGTCCCTGGATGTCTGGGGCTCCGTGCCTGGAGGGGCCCTGGAGAGCAGGTCTAGACAGCTGAGGCGAGCCGCATGCGAGCAGCGGCTCGCCTCAGCTGTGACTCGAAACAAAACCAGGAAATAGACCCACGCGCGGCGCTTTAATCCACCTGGTCCTGGTCTAGTCCAGGTTTAGTCCAGGTTTAGTCCAGGTTTAGTCCTGGTTTAGTCCTGGTCTAGACCTGCTGGCAGCCCCCGCGCCGGGTCAGCTGTCACACATGCCGCTATCACACACGTGTCAGAGCGCAGTGTTCTCCCCCCTCCTCCTTCCCCCCACACTTCACTATTAATACATTTTGTTGAAAATCTATGAATGTTTGCGTGTTTAAACGAGAGACAAATGTGAGAAAAGTTTAAATCCAGTCTGAGAAAAGCGTATAATGTGTGTGGCTGAGCGCGCATTATTTGAATTTCTGAGATTTCGCGTTTCGTAACTTGAATTTTCGTTTGTTGGGTCATTCGTAAGGTGAGGTACCACTGTATTTAGTCTTTCCCTCTCTGCAGAGCTCAAAACAGTCTGTCACACTGTATGATGTCCTGAGGTGGTTAAAGTAGCCAAAAAATGTATGCAAGTAAGAGTAATGTTCAAAATCATATTCTCAAGTAGAGATACAAAGTAGTGATTCAAAAAATTGCTCAAGAATTGGGAATACTACTACTCAAGTAAGAGTAATAAAAGAGTAACTGTCGGGTGGTTTTATAGCTAAAAATGCCAAGACAAACAAACATTCTGACTGTGAGCGGGGTTGCCTCTCCACAGATCTGACCTGTTACTTGTCTGGTTTGATCTCAATAAAGATAGAAAGGTTTAATACCATACTGTGAAACATTCCAGACAAAGCAATAACATCTCCATGGAGAAAAGCAACTTTAGAACGCTGCTTCTTAATGCACCATACAGTCTGTGACCTCTCTACGCTATTCTCTGATGTTATAATGTGGTTTGCTTATCACACTCAGTTCCACCTTGTGATGTCATGCGATAATACAGGAAGCGCTCCATTGTTCAATCTCTATTAAACAAACAGTGAAAAGTAGCTGTTAACTTAAAAATATCACTTCACAAGGTGGAACAGAGCATTTTGAGCTTTGGAGATGCAGCCAGACTTATAAAAAAAAAGTGTTACTCAAACATGTATGAATGAAAGAACACACAACTCCAGGTCTGTTTTTGAGGAGGAACATTCTAGGTCAATTTAGTGTAATATATGACATTTAACTCTATTTAAATTACTGTGTTATTATGTTACTGTGCTGCAGTAACACTGTGCTGCAGCAGAAGCAGAACTGCCTGAACAGGAAGTTTGTGGTTTCAACTGAACAAGACTCTGTCAGTGCTAAACTATAAGAGCAAGAACATTAGCAAGAACATTATTACTGGTATTATTCACTTATTTTCAACTTTTGTTTTTGGTTGGAGTGGAGATATAACTTTTTATTACTGACCTCTAAAATCAATACAATGCAGGATTACTCAAACATGCACAAATCACTGAAAAGCTAGAAACAGCTCTGTACTTAAAGGTGCATGTTGTACAAGAAATACATAAACCTTAAAGGACAAGAGATACTATTGTCTATTCTAGTTCAGTCTCGTCTCACTTATCAGCTTCCTTTGTAGCAGGGCTCTCAAGTCTCACGCATTGAGAGTGTGACACACGTAATTCGACGTTTTCACACGCCACACATGGCATTTCTCACGCTGATTTTATTTTTATTTTTTTTTTGTGCCCAGAAAATCGGTCTGTGTGGCTCAGTTTATGCAGGCACCGCGCGTTTTCAGCGAAAAAAACTCTCCCCCTCCTCCCCATCCCGCTCCCCGGAAAAAAATCAGCCAATCAGAAAAAAGATTGTTCTGTTGTTGGGCAGACTGTAGAGTGTAGTTTCAGCTGCTAAGCGCACACTGCGGTGATGATAAAACAAACTGAGAACCATCAGGTAATAACTTCATTTATATAACTCTCATTAGTTGCTTTGTAGTTTAAGTTTGCTCTTTAGACAAACATTTACAGCAGGGCTCTCAAGTCTCACGCATTGAGAGAGACAATTCGACACGTTCACACGCTCACACGGCATTTCTCACGCAATTCAAGCCCCCCGCTCCTCGGGAAAAATTGTTCCTCGGAAATTACGCAGTCTCACGCACGACCCCGCTCAAAACTTGAGAGCCCTGCTTTGTAGGGAGTATTATACCTCTGATGACCTAGGCCAAAATAACAAGGACTGAGTATTTCTGCCTGGAATATTCCGCAGTGGCACTGAACTTATCTATTCACAGACATTCCAGGCAAAGCGTTAACATTTGCATGTGACATTTTTAAAATGGTGACAGTAGCTCATGGAGTGTTTGTCCTCTGGTCTGAAGGTTGGTGGTTTGAATCCGGCTCTTGACATAAACATCATTGTTAGAGCAGTCAGAACCACTGACCAACAGGTTGGCGGTGCAATTCTTGCTCCCACAGATGAATACTGTTGTTGTGTCCTTGGGCATGACACTTAACCCATCTGTGTCTGTATCTGTGTACACACACTGCAAAAAAATTGGCCATCAGAAAATGACTTAAAAGTAGTGAAATTATCTGTCCATAAGATAGTCTCAGAATAGTAAGTAGATAATAAATCTGAAAACAAACTGAATAACCTGATATATATATAAGTTTTAAAATCTTGGCCAGATCAAGAAGTTGCAGTGCAGCGTGTGTGAATGGGAGAGTAGTTCCTTGATGTAAAAGCTCTTTGAGTGCTTTCAAGATGGGAAAGCACTTTTTTTTTTTTTACTGTTTATGAAAGTACAGTTGTTGGAAAACAGGAAAAATGTTTGTGTTTATGGACATAAAAGGTAAAGAGGTGATGGGGATGAGGTCACTGTTAAATTTAAGTCTGACTCATTTAGAGACACACTCACGTGTTGCGTTATATCGTATGAGACGAGAGTTTTACTTCTGCTGCAAACCAAGGTGCTATAGTTCCATCTGACCCTCTCCTCCTCTGACCCTCTCCTCTGCTCCTCTAACCCTCTCCTCCTCTGACCCTCTCCTCTGCTCCTCTGACCCTCTCCTCTGTTCCTCTGACCCTCTCCTTTGCTCCTCTGACCATCTCCTTTGGTCCTCTGACCCGCTTCTCTGTTCCTCTGACCCGCTTCTCTGTTCCTCTGACCCTCTTCTCTGTCCCTCTGACCCTCTCCTCTGCTCCTCTGACCCTCTCCTCTGCTCCTCTGACCCTCTCCTTTGGTCCTCTGACCCTCTCCTCTCCTCTCTTCCTCTGACCCACTCCTCTGCTCCTCTGACCCACTCCTCTGCTCCTCTGACCCTCTCCTAGTTTTCACTGACATCACTGTGATATGTATAAAAAGGAGGAATTAATGTTGAAATATTGTGTGCTGTCACATGACCAAGAACTTCTCCAAAATATACAGTAATGAAATAGAAATGTTAATTTAAGACACATTTATGACTTTTGTTGTTGTTGTTTTGTTGGCCAATCTTACTCTTATGTATAAGACTTTTTACAACCAGGCGCCAGCACCACCAAACGTGTTTGTGAGATGTTGTGAAGAAGCAGGAGTCAGGAGGACCAGAGCCTCCTCTAGACTGTGACGTGAACTTTAGGTCCACCACGTTTGGACAGAACTGCTTCTATGTCAAAGCAGCAGGGGCCTGGAACTCCATACCTGTAACTGTGAGGGAGTGTAGTACAATTCAGAATTCAAATAGCAGAATTGCATTTACTTAAAGCTGTCTAGTAGTACTAGATGTACTGTACATCTTTTGGCACACCATCATCATTGCCGTGGTAAATGCTTGGCTGCAATACAAGCGCCACTGCAAGACCCTGCAGATCCCCTACTGCTGCACATTTATTTTTATCTTTACTTTCAATGCACATTCTATTTCACTGCTGTATCTTCCATTGCACATTTTTGATGCACACTGCACATTTTTGGACATCTGTAAATAGGTATTTATTTATTCTGTTGCACTGCTTTCAGATTTTAGATTTTAGATTCTAGATTTTAGATTTTTGTCTTAGATGTAGAGAGGGTGAGCAGCACCAAATTCCTGGGGGTGCACATCAGTGGACAGTGAATACTACATCACTGGCAAAGAGGGCTCAGAAGCGCCTCTATTTCCTCCGCAAACTGAGGAGAGCTGGAGCCCCCCCACCCATTATGACCACCTTCTACCGAGGCACCATTGAGAGCGTCCTGACCAGCTGCATCACTGTGTGGTACGGGAGCTGCACTGAACAGAACAGGAAAGCCCTGCAGCGCATAGTGAATGCAGCTGGGAGGATCGCTGGTGTCTCTCTCCCCTCCCTCCTAGACATTTTTAACACCCGGCTCACCCGCAGAGCGTCCAGCATTGTGGGTGACCCGAGCCACCCCGCACATAGCCTGTTCAGCCTCCTGCCCTCGGAGAGAAGGTACCGGAGTCTCCGGGCCCACTCCACCAGGCTTTCAAACAGCTTCATCCACCAGGCTGTCAGGAGGCTGAACTCACACCCGAACTCCCACCTTACCCATCTCCCACCCCCCACCCCCCATATTGGCATAACCTGTATTCCATAAAAGACACATCACTCTAGACACTTTAAAAAACTGCTGCTAAGGACGACTGTTGCACTGTTGCACATTTACATTTACTACTGGAATTTTTACTACTGTTGTTTACTCCTGTTATTGCACTAGAATTACTACTGTTGCACATTTATTTTTATCTTAACTCAAATGCACATTCTATTGCACATTACCATTTCACTGCTGTATCTTCCATTGCACATTTTTGATGCACACTGCACACTTTGGACATCTGTATATAGGTATTTATTTATTATGTTGCACTGCTTTCAGATTTTAGATCTTAGTCTTTAGTTTTAACTTTAGATCTCTGTCTTAGATAGTTTTTTGTTGTGTTTTGTCTTCATATTGTATCTTGTACACTGTCTTTTTGCACTACCTGGCCAGAGAGAAACAAAATTTCGATTCACTGTATGTTGAACACATATGGCAGAATTGACAATAAAGCTGACTTTGATCTCTTGATCTTTGAGATAGTTTTTGTTTTGTTTCGTCTTTATATTGTATTTTGTACACTGTCTTTTTTGTCAGAATTGACAATAAAGCTGACAATGATCTTTGATCTTTGATCTTTGATCTTTTTGATCCCTGTGAAGGAAGTGCTGAACAGGAGACTGTTCCAGGTACTCTCTGCCGCTCTCATTCAAATTAACACAGTAAAGAGAGGTAAACCTTCAGTGGATGAGGAAAGATCACCACTACCTAGTGGTGCTAAAAAGACAGTGTACAACACTCCGCCTCATGATGCCCAAAATGACAGCACTGGACACTTTCCTCTTAAAGATAAAAAGAGGCCGGTGGCAGGTAAGAGCAGATACACATCCACCTCTTGCATGGAGTGCGATGTCCGGCTGTGCTTCAGAGATGACAAAAACTGCTTTCTTCAGTTTCATATTTGATGAGTCACATGATAAAAAGAAGAGTCCTGCAGCACATCATTTAAAATTCTTGTTCATATACAGGATTGTTGCATTAAATATAAGTTTTGAGTAAAAAAAAAAAAAAAGTTCGAAACATTCTCATGTTCACTTAGTGCTTTTCTCTATATATAAAAAAAATCATTTTAAAATATGTTTTGATTTTATGGAGTGAGCAAAAACAAATACAAAGTTGGCTTTTATATTAAATGTGAAGTTGTAATATTGGTAACCACTAAAGCCCAGTGTTGCAAAATTATTATTATTAGCCTGTTCACTTGTAAGTGGCGATGTTTACAAGTGAACAGGATAATAAAAATAATAGGCGCGCAGTGATACGACTCGAGAGAAAAGAGCACCAAGCGATTTAGACTTCTGACTTTTTCGTGTGCAACTGTTTTGTGATGCAATTATATCACTTTTTGGACAAATATTGTTTTGAGAAGAAAAACAAGCTTTATTAACTGTCTATTAACTGTCTGTCTGAGGGAATAATGTATATATGTAAATATTTGTACATTTGTATTTGGAGCAATGATGAGCTGCCCCCTCTGCTGATGCGCTTTTAGTGCTGTAGAAAATGTGACCAATGTGACCAAAATGTGCAATGAGTTGTTGTTGTTTGTTTTTTAGCTGTATTTTAAATGTTACATGGGCATTTTATTAAGTACCCGCACACTATTACTTGATGTCACTTTGCCTCTGCCCAGAGACGACACATGAAAATTCATCTGTAGCTAAATTTGGTGTCTGCAGTACATTTATTGTGCCATGTCCTTCAAATAAATTTTAACATGTGTGTTATTTAGAGTTTCGCGATGGAGAGCAGCACACCCATCTCTCAGGAGGAGCTGGAGGAGCTCAGAGAGGCCTTCGCTAAAATCGGTAACATGCAGTTTTCTGTGCATCTGTTTTAGAGGAAAAGTGTGGACGGCGGAACTTGCTGTATAAAAATGCAGATATTTAGAGCTAAAATTTTGATTCTAAGGAATAGACTTGATACTTAATACCAATTCCGATACCACAATGATAATAAATCCCTCAATGGTCCAGGTAGTGGTCCATAAACTTATACAAGTCTATGTGCTCTTTTACTTGTTCTGATACAGCTCAAGATCATTTTAAAGACATTCAGGAAAGGTTCAGTTCTGTGCTGTGAATGCGACTCTTTTAGCATCGATTGATGATTAAATGAGTAACTAGTTTTGATACAAGTTTTAACAAAAATTAATAACTGATTTTCAATACTTTTGACAACCCCAGTTATAGATTAATTTTGCAATAAAATATGTGAGGCAACCTCAGTGTTGTAAAAGGAGAGTACAGAAGATCCTTGAGAAATACAATGAAAGGGGAATGCAAATTATAAATAAACATACACCCGAACTCTTCACATACTGAGACTGTGTCTGTGTCAGATGTGGACAACAACGGCTTCATCAGTAAAGCTGAGCTGAATGAGCTGTTCCGAGCGGCCAATCTGCCTCTGCCTGGATACAGGGTCAGAGAGATCATCCAGGAACTGACCAAGACCAGCGACCAGCTCACCTTTGAGCAGTTCATCGAGGTAACCACCTTTGACCTTTGACCAAGCTAACCTTAAAGAGGATCTAAACACCGAACACAGGCAAGTTTCAAATAGAGCTGCAAACTTGGGGGGTGAGGGGTGAGGAGGGGCAGGGTTGGGTGGACTAAAGAAGAAGAAGAAGAAGAAGAAGATAGACTTTATTCTATTATAGGGAAATTATTTCTCTGCATTTGACCCATCCTTCAGGAGCAGTGGGCAGCTCGTCTTTCAGGCGCCCGGGGACCCATCTCCATGATCTTATTGCTCGGCTTGGTCAGGACCTAAGCTGGAGGATTTTACCTGGAGCATGTTTTGGGTTAAAGGGGATAGTAGGGGTATCCACACTTCAGACTCCGCCCCTGCAGCCAGGTGTTTGTATCAAAAACACCTGGCTGTGATCATGGCAGTTCTGTCTAATGTCACCAACTACTTGACACTGCAGTGGCCACTGGAACCAGGACACACCCATATTTATACATTTTTGACTACAAATTTATCTAGTTTGCACTAAAACTGCCTGAAAATGAAGAAAAATAACTGTAGATGATGCTATCCATTAGTGAAGCTGGAACTTAAAGGTCCCATGACATGGTACTTCTTGATGCTTTTATATGGCTCCTTAATGGTTCCCTAATACTGTAAATGAATCCTTCTTCAAAATCAACACTCAGTGCATGAGAAACAGAGATAAGATGAGAAAGAGTCATAAATATCTCTCTCAAACACTTTATTCTGGGCGTTGTTGCTTGAATGCAAATGAGGAGAAAAGAGCTGGCCTATAGTAGATGGTGGGGGCGTGGCCAAACTCTCCGCTCTCCGCTGTAGCTCTCCGCTGATCCATTTTTGCACGGGGGGAGAGATTTGAAGCGTTCCATTGAAAAATAAACACATTTCCACAGAAAATAAAATTAGACCACTGCTGTTCAAAGGTCCAGAGGCTCAGATAAAGGACTTCCGAGCCTAGAAACACTCGGACGTGCCTCCAAGCAAATAAAAAAACGCATTTCGCATTGCCTAGCGCATTCGCAGTCCAAACTCTCTGGGCGTGATTTACAGACGCTGAGTACAGACAGACGGGGGTGGAACTGCATTTGCATTTCTTTTTTCGATCTGACGTCAATAAAGTGCCTTGTTCAAAATCGCCCGTTTGAGCTCCAATTTTTTGTAACGCAGAAAAGGATCGCAAATGCTCAGTTTAGACATTTTGCAACTTTTAACCATGGGGGGGAGGGGCTAAACAGGGTAGGGGAGCTCACATTAACGTTCAAAAACCTCAGAAAGTGAAAATTTCATGCCATGGGACCTTTAAAACTGGAACCTGAGAAAAAACACTGAAAAACTGAGAAAAAGTGAGATTACTTTACTACTACTACTACTACTGTAACTGTTACTACTACTACTACTACTACTACTACTACTACTACTACTGTCACTGTTACTACTATTATTACTACGGTAACTACCATTACTACTACTACCCTCATGGCAGACCCTCATGTTGTTTGCAGATTGTGCATGATCTGAAGAGCACTGAAGTGGGCAAAACATTCCGAAAAGCCATCAACAAAAAGGAGGGCATCTGCTCTGTGGCTGGGAGATCGGAGCAGTCAGGAACACAGCACTCATACTCAGGTTCAGTACCACATGTTTACATTATTCTATGTTAAAGGGCCTATGTTACACAAACTTGTGAACCTGTGAGCTTTTAGCCGTTATAATGCTGTTACCTCATCAAAAACATACACAGTTGTGGTTTGTTTTATTTACACATGTTTGAGTAACTTTATTATTAGTCTGTCTACATCTCCAGAGCTCAACATGCTCTGTTCCACCATGTGATGTCATGGAGTGGTAGTTTTCATTTTTAGTTCAGTAGAGGTTGAGAATTCAAGGGCTGAAATCATCCAAATGATTCTAGGTGATTCTTAAAGGTGTATTGAGTTTAAAAACATAGTGAAGCAAGGTAGAGTGCTTTCCATTTGAGAGAATAACTCAGCCTACATATGCAGGGTTTGTGTGTTAAACATGTGTGAATGAAACAAAACACAACTCCAGGTATAATTTTAATGAGGATGTACGTAGATCAGAAAATAGTGAAATATGGGCCCTTTAAAACAACCCAGGCTATGCATAGTAATTTACCTCTGAAACCCACAGAAATATAGGAATTTACACATGTTTTTCAGACCAATCTCCTGGGGGATTAGATAACTTTAATTGCCTGTGAGATTAAATGGCTTAAAGGAAAATTAACGTTTTTTTTACAATCTGAGCCTTCTTTCGGCAATAAAACAAGTAGTTTTACTCACCCATAGCAGTTTGGTGTCAATTGGAGCAGTATCGTAGAACTTATGTTGGAGCCGTTCTGTTCTACTAATGATCCCGTATCCGTTAGCGTGAGTGCTCGGGGCACTGATTTGCGGTGTCCAAATAACACAAACTTTAGCACTTTTCAAATCACAGAAGATCGCTGTGTCAGGGTAGACTTTTAGTGGATTCCAAAATGGCCTGAAACCCGATATCGCAACAGAAAAGTAAAGTTCAGAGCGGTGTTAGCTTCTTTCGGACTAGCGGTGTTTACAAAACAGCTGAGTTCACGCATGCGCACTGTCCTCTCTGATGACGTCATCAAATGAAACTGTAGCTGGATATCGGGTTTCAGGCCGTTTTGGAATCCACTAAAAGTCTACCCTGACACAGCGATCTTCTGTGATTTGAAAAGTGCTAAAGTTTGTGTTATTTGGAGACCGCAAAGTAATGCCCCGAGCACTCACGCTAACGGATACGGGATCATTAGTAGAACAGAAAGGCTCAACATAAGTTCTGCGATACTGCTCCAATTGACAGCAAACTGCTATGGGTGAGTAAAACTACTTGTTTTATTGCCGAAAGAAGGCTCAGATTGTAAAAAAAAATGTTAATTTTCATTTAAAAAAATGATCATGTTTTTTTTTTTTAATCTTTTATTATTACAAGGTACATATTTTAAAGGGATATGCCACCCCCAGGTCAAACTTGGGCATCTCCCCACAGTCCAGAGACTAAAATAAGTGGTGGAAAGCGTTTTTCTGGTGACGCAGCCATTGTCCAGGTCTGTCAGCACTGACCGCCGCGGTATCTGCAGCTACTCCGCGTTAGACTGGAGTCTAACGTCGCCAGAGAAAGCACACACACCACGCTGAGAGGGGAATCCCTGTTACGCACCAGGAAGGCAGTTCCCCTGTTGCGCAGTGTGGTGTGTGCTTCGGCTGTGTTTTTCCGCACTGAAAAATAGTTCCCACCCAAAATGACCAAGTCAAGCTCTCCGTGTTGATTTGCTCATTTATTTGCACTCGATATGAATGCGCACTACACAGAAAGTAATTGGGAAACGCATCGAGCAAATTAATTCCTTTTGGCCGAAATCTTTCTCTGGCGACGTTAGACTCCAGTCTAACGCGGAGGAGCTGCAGATACCGCGGCGGTCAGTGCTGACAGACCTGGACAATGGCTGGGTGAGCAGAAAAACGCTTTCCACCACTTATTTTAGTCTCTGGACTGTGGGGAGATGCCCAAGTTTGACCTGGGAGTGGCATATCCCTTTAACATCACAATAACATTCACAAAACACTTAATATGATAATGGTTAATGATGATTGATAAACCATACCATAATTTTCTCCACAAACTACAAAATCTCTGTCTCTCTTGCATGAAACTGCCAACCCTGTAATTTAGACCTGTACAAACATGTTCTGAAATGTGATTCTTGTTTGTCAGTTCAAATGTCAGTCTTTTTGTCAATACTTCTGGACATGATTAAAATGTGATCATGCAACAGAATCCTATTATCTAAACATAAATCTCAAACGCAATACACAAAATCACTAAGGAATAGACTCGATACTCAATACTGATTCCAATGCCACAATGATAATAATAAAAAAACACTCTTTATTTAGACAACAGAGTGTGATTTCCAGCATTAAATAGTAGTGCTTTCTTTTCTATTCCCATGCGTCCGTATACCTGTGTACTCCCTCAGTGGTCCTGTAGGTTCTATAGTGGTCCATGGGTGTATACTAGTCTATGTGTTCTTATACTTGTTCCGATACAGCTCAAAATCATTCTAAAGACATTCAGGAAAGCTTCATTTCCGTCTTGTGAATGTGACTTTTTTAGTATCGATACCTGCTCAAATGAGAACCTAGTTTTAAAGATCCCATGACATGGTACTTCTTGATGCTTTTATATGGCTCCTTAATGGTTCCCTAATACTGTAAATGAATCCTTCAAAATCAACACTCAGTGCATGAGAAACAGAGATAAGATGAGAAAGAGTCATAAATATCTCTCTCAAACTCTTTATTCTGGGCGTTGTTGCTTGAATGCAAATGAGGAGAAAACAGCTGGCCAATAGTAGAGGGTGGGGGCGTGGCCAAACTCTCCGCTCAGAGGTCAGAGCCCACATTTCCTTGTTTTTGCACGGGGGAGAGATTTGAAGCGTTCCATTGAAAAATAAACACATTTCCACAGAAAATAAAATTAAACCACTGCTGTTCAAAGGTCCAGAGTCTCAGATAAAGGACTTCCGAGCCTAGAAACACTCGGACGTGCCTCCAGGCAAATAAAAAAACGCATTTCGCATTGCCTAGCGCATTCGCAGTCCAAACTCTCTGGGCGTGATTTACAGAGACGCTGAGTACAGACAGACGGGGGTGGAACTGCATTTGCATTTCTTTTTTCGATCTGACGTCAATAAGGTGCCTTGTTCAAAATCGCCCGTTTGAGCTCCGATTTTTTGTAAAGCAGAAAAGGATCGCAAATGCTCAGTTTAGACATTTCGCAACTTTTAACCATGGGGAGGGGCCTAAACAGGGTGGGGGAGCTCACATTAACGTTCAAAAACCTCAGAAAGTGAAAATTTCATGCCATGGGACCTTTAATATTAGTATCGATTAGTATCTGATTTTTGATACTTTTGATAACCGTAGTCTAAACCTGTTTGTTTTGTGTGTGCAGAAGAGGAGAAGGTGGCCTTTGTGAACTGGGTCAACAAAGCGCTGGAGAAAGATGGAGACTGTAAACACGTATTGCCCATGGACCCAAACAATGACGACCTCTTCACCGCTGTGGGCGACGGCATCGTGCTCTGGTCAGTATCACATAAGAGAGACACTGGTAAAAGTACAGATACTGGAGCACAAAAATATATAAAAGTAAAAGTATCACCTGAAAAAAAATCTACTTAAGTACCTTATAGAATAAAAAGTAAAAGTTTTTCATCCAGGTTTTGAGATCTAATAAAGCTTCAAATGTAGTGATTTTGTTGAAGATTTGCACAGAATTTTGTTCAACAGAAACAAATGATTCCGTGTTTTTTATAGCCTTTTCAGAAGGTCTGACACGATCAAAAATACTTTAACTTTTCAATCCGGTTCAAAAATGTAGTGGAGTAGAAAGTACAGATACCTGCTCTCAAATGTAGTGAAGTAAAAGTAAAAAAGTATCCACTTTAAAATGTACTTAATGGAGAAGTAACGTTTTTTTTTTACAATCTGAGCCTTCTTTCGGCAATAAAACAAGTAGTTTTACTCACCCATAGCAGTTTGGTGTCAATTGGAGTGGTATCGCAGAACTTATGTTGAGCCGTTCTGTTCTATTAATGATCCCGTATCCGTTAGCGTGAGTGCTCGGGGCATTACTTTGCAGTGTCCAAATAACACAAACTTTAGCACTTTTCAAATCACAGAAGATCGCTGTGTCAGGGTAGACTTTTAGTGGATTCCAAAACGGCCTGAAACCCGATATCCAGCTATAGTTTCATTTGATGACGTCATCAGAGAGGACAGTGCGCATGTGTGAACTCAGCTGTTTTGTAAACACCGCTAGTCCGAAAGAAGCTAACACCGCTCTGAACTTTACTTTTCTGTTGCGATATCGGATTTCAGGCCGTTTTGGAATCTACTAAAAGTCTACCCTGACACAGCGATCTTCTGTGATTTGAAAAGTGCTAAAGTTTGTGTTATTTGGAGCCCGCAGTGGGCATATTACATGCTCGGGAATACATTATATGCCCCGAGCTATGGCTAGAAGTCGCGCTAACGGCTAACGGGATCATTAATAGAACAGAACGGCTCAACATAAGTTCTGCGATACTGCTCCAATTGACACCAAACTGCTATGGGTGAGTAAAACAACTTGTTTTATTACCGAAATAAGGCTCAAATTGTAAAAAACGTTACTTTTCCTTTAAGTACAGATACCTAAAATGTATACTTTTACAGTACAGTAGCCTACTACTTTTACTTTACATTATGTTCCACCACTGAAAAGAGAAAATATGGTTTGGCCCATTCTCAGTGGTCAGACTGACCTGGGCTTTGTGACAGATTAGACTATACATTTCACTAAAACACACGGCCAAAAATCTGCCAGAGAAATGCCTTCCTAGTGCGTTAGTTGTCTCTGTTGATGTGATGATGACATAGGTAGAGGTATTCACTTTCAGAACTCACTGTTGCTTCCTGTATTTTTGTACTTTCCTTTTCAACCTTTCTTCAAAAACTGTCACTTAACTGATGTAAAACTATGATAAATATTGACCACAAGTACTATTCCACTGAACCAATTCAAATTAGAAACATATGATATCTGTTATATGCACTTTATATGTGTTTTTATTGGTTGTTTGCCTTTTTCACATTATTCACTAAGTCACCACACTCTAATATTGAGTGTGACAGTTCCACATGTGACATGGGGCGTCAGTCTCTATAACAGCGTCACATTTGTGCTTCACAGTAAAATGATAAACCTGTCAGTGCCAGACACCATCGATGAAAGAACCATCAACAAGAAGAAGCTGACTCCCTTCACTATCCAGGTCAGAGATGTTCCCCCTACATCAGGACTTCACATTTACATTTTCACTGAATTGTAGTTCTTTATCTCTCTCATCAAAATCAAAATACAACTTTGAATAAAGTAATGGTGAGGAACACTGTTATAACATTGTAAAACGCCTGGTAAATACAGAATGAGATCTCTCTGTTTTTATATGCATGGATATTAGTCTGGTCACTCCCTCTGCTGAGTCAAACATGATCATCCAATCAGATTTGTTGTATCACATGTGAAACAAAGGAGCTCATTGGTCACGTAAAGTATTGGAGAAGTGTGTATTCTGCATCCCAGGCAGAGAAATTCATACATAATATGTCCCCGTATAAGGATTTATATATTTTTTTCTTCTGTGTCCTGAACCTTGAACACAACTCACTTTCCATTAGAGAAAAGCGCTCCTCACCTCTTCCTGTGCGTGTGTCCCGCAGGAGAACCTGAACCTGGCCCTGAACTCTGCGTCTGCAATCGGGTGCCACGTGGTGAACATTGGAGCAGAGGACCTGAAGGAGGGCAGACAGCACCTGGTCCTGGGTCTGCTCTGGCAAGTCATCAAGATCGGACTGTTCGCCGACATCGAGCTCAGCAGGAACGAAGGTGTGCTTCAACATTTCAATCTGTTTTACGATACAATAAATATAGTCACTTGTAGGTGTGATTCTAACTGTAGGCATGCTCTGTCTGAGGCTTTGTTAGACTTAAAGGAAAATTAATGTTTTTTTACAATCTGAGCCTTCTTTCGGCAATAAAACAAGTAGTTTTACTCACCCATAGGAGTTTGGTGTCAATTGGAGCAGTATCGCAGAACTTATGTTGAGCCGTTCTGTTCTACTAACGATCCCGTATCCGTTAGCGTGAGTGCTCGGGGCACTGATTTGCGGTGTCCAAATAACACAAACTTTAGCACTTTTCAAATCACAGAAGATCGCTGTGTCAGGGTAGACTTTTAGTGGATTCCAAAATGGCCTGAAACCCGATATCGCAACAGAAAAGTAAAGTTCAGAGCGGTGTTAGCTTCTTTCGGACTAGCGGTGTTTACAAAACAGCTGAGTTCACGCATGCGCACTGTCCTCTCTGATGACGTCATCAAATGAAACTATAGCTGCATATCGGGTTTCAGGCCGTTTTGGAATCCACTAAAAGTCTACGCTGACACAGCGATCTTCTGTGATTTGAAAAGTGCTAAAGTTTGTGTTATTTGGAGAGCGCAAAGTAATGCCCCGAGCATATGATACGAGCACCATGTTAACGGATACGGGATCATTAGTAGAACAGAACGGCTCCAACATAACTTCTGCGATACCACTCCAATTGACACCAAACTGCTATGGGTGAGTAAAACTACTTGTTTTATTGCCGAAAGAAGGCGCAGATTGTAAAAAAAAAACGTTACTTTTCCTTTAATGTGAGCTTTGTTTAACACAATCTGACCAGAAGGAGCAGTTGAGATGATTTGTGCTGTTAAACAAGTCCCTCTAAAACATTACAGCCAAAAGCTAGCTAGCATCAGCCGACAGTTTTACACAGTCACTCTCACCTTTTTATTGAAAATCAAACAGCATTGTTCACAGGCTTCTGAAAATGTGTTATTTAATTCCATTTGTATTTTCTCTTAAATCTTAAAAAGTTTTTGTCTGTTTTCTAATGTGTGCATTGTGTTACCATGGTAATTGATGAACATTCTGCCATGTATGTATGTATGTATATGGCAGAATGTTCATGATGTCACTGCAAAGTGTCAATTAGTAAAATACTGATGTGTTTTGTTACCATCTCTCCCTATTCAAAGCCTCCTTTGGTTTAATTGTAAGATTCTCTATAAATATAGAAAAAGCTCTTTCTGAAATCCTGAAATTTTAGAATTGGGAGATGCCTACAGATTGATTTGGACCCATTCCTCAGACATAAATATGTGTTGTTCTTGTGTAGCTCTGATCGCTCTGCTGAGGGATGGAGAGAGTCTGGAGGACCTGATGAAGCTCTCCCCAGAAGAGCTGCTCCTGCGCTGGGCAAACTACCACCTACAGGAGGCTGGCTGCTCCAAGATCAACAACTTCAGCTCTGATATCAAGGTACTGCTACTGCTGCTACTAATACTCCAACTACTACTATTACTACTGCAACAAACGACCTCAGTGCTGATATCAAGGTACTACCAATACTACAACAACTATAAATACTATTACTGCAACTTCAGTTCTCATAGTGTACTACTAATACTACAACTACTGTTACTCCTACTACAACCTCAGCTCTAATATTAAGGTACAAGGAGAACTGACTCATTTATTGTGGCCATACCTGCTTGTCAATGTCTGGTCTAATCAGATTTTTGGGTCAGGATTCACAGTGGATTCACACACTCTGTCATTGTGTCCTTAAGCAAGGCACTTCACTCACATCACCCACCACCACAGTGGTGGTTAGAGCAGCTGATGGTGCAGATTGAAGCCTCACGTCGTTTAGTCTGTAGCAGTATCTTACCACCTCTGAATGCTCTGCCTTTTTTTTTTTCTTCTTGATTTTTGGCGGCACAGTGGCTGAGTGGCTAGCACTCATGCTTCACAGCAAGAAGGTTCAGGTCGCCTGGGCCTTTCTGTGTGGAGTTTGCATGTTCTCCCCATGTCTGGGTGGGTTTCCTCCGGGCACTCCGGTTTCCCCCACCAACCTAAACATGCGCCATAGGCAATGTTCCCCCTAATGTTTTATGTGTCTGTGCAAACACACTAACTCCCTGAGCGCTCCTTGGACTCCTGTGCGCGATATCCGACATGCACCCCCGGTACACGCTGTTGCGAAAGAGCTGCGCGTGCTCGTGGCTTACACCGGTAGAAGTTTAATACGAGACACATACTTTTGTTTCTGAATACTGGACGATTCCCCCGTATTCAGATGACCCCGCGGCTGAAAAAAAAGCGGAACTCTTTCATCTCTGCGCTGCATAGGTTTTCTTGTGCGCTGAGAATGTGTGAGCAGTGCCAAGTGCACAAGCGCGCAGCTTAGAGGGAACGTTGGCCATAGGTAAAATCCTCCAGCTTGGGTCCTGACCAAGCCTAAACAACAAAATCATGGGGATGGTCCCCGGGTCAAATGCAGAAAACGATTTCTCCTATGTGAGATCAATAAAAAGTGAATCTTCTAATCCTTAATCATTGTAAGGCGCTTTGTGTTACATGTTTTGTATGAAAAGCGCTTTATAAATAATCTTTGATTGATTGATATGGGGGAGAGCCCAATGAGAGTGCCAGGCTCTTTTTCACAATCACCATGTTAAAACACAGGACAATACAAAAACCAAACAAATAACTGCATATGTGCATTTAAAACATTAAAAACAGGTACAGGTGTGAAACCTTTATCACCAAATTATTCAAATGCACCAGTTGCACCAGTGTTTTCACTTTTACATGTGTTCAAAATATATTCCATTTTTGGGAATCAAAATAACTGAAAGGTTTTTTCCCCACTTCTACTGTGGACAGTTTTTAGACGTGGACAATCATCTGGTATTAAAAGTTCCTGTATCAAAGTTCAACAAAACTTTACAGCTGACATCATCATTCCCTGGGGTGTGATGCAAACTGTAGGCACTGCTCTGTCTGAAGCTGTTGTGTCTGTGTTTAATACTGTGTGCATTGTGTCGTCATGGTAACTGCTTAACATTCTGCCATAGACATACATGCAGAGCTCCCCAGCGTGCTGTAACTACATAGTATCAATATCAGTCTAATGCATTATTCATTTATGAACATCTCTTGTTTGTTAAAGTCCATTTGTGTTGTTGTGTTCCAGGACTCAAAGGCGTACTACAACCTGCTGAACCAGGTGTCTCCTAAAGGGGACGAGGATGGAGTGCCCCCCATCACCATCGACATGTCCGGGCTCAGGGTAAACTCTCAAACTGCCAATATATATTCTAAAATCTGTATCAATACCATCAATATGTTCTGATCAATGCACTTGATCAAGTATGAGCCATTGGTTCTCAAACTGTGGTACCTGGGCTCCCTCTGGTGGTAATTAAGGTCCTCTGCAAGTCTAGCCCTAACAATTTGAATTTGTTAAATAATAATCTCTGTGTATATATATGTGTATTACTATATTATGAGCTATGCAAAACTAAAGTGAACTGTATCTCACTAGCTCCCCTGTCTCTGCACAGGAAAATGACGACCTGAAGCGAGCAGAGCTGATGCTGGACCAGGCCGACCGTTTGGGCTGCAGACAGTTCGTGATGCCCCCTGATGTTGTGCGAGGAAATCCCAAACTCAACTTAGCCTTTGTGGCCAATCTGTTCAACAAGTATCCAGCTCTCAAGAAGCCTGAGAACCAGGACATTGACTGGAGCTCCTTCGAGGGTAAGTAAACACACACACACACACACACACACACACGCAAATAAACAAAAAAGATTGCATGCTTTTCCTAAACTATTGTTGGTGTTGTCATCCATCCAGATGGTGGCAAGGATTAAAGGGCCCATATTATGCCATTTTAAAAATCTCTGCTCACTGACAACAGGAATCACAAACCATTATAACACATGATAACTCTGCTGTTCCTGTTGCAGGGGAGACGAGGGAGGAGCGCACTTTCAGAAACTGGATGAACTCACTGGGAGTCAACCCTCGAGTCAACCACCTGTACACGTGAGAACCTGCTCTTTACACCCGCTGATAATGTCATCCTCTCAGATGGCGGGCAGGGCCTATGTAACTCTATGAGAGAGTCACAGTTTTTCAAAGAAGTATCCAAACTTATGATCCACAAATGTCGAAACAAACTAGCAATCTGAGCATGTGAGCATGCGTGCTCCTATCTGACTCCAATTCAATTTCTATTGAAAAACTGCTCCTGTCAGGCTCTTTTTTTTCTTTTTTCTTTTTTACAGTTTTGTCCATAAATAATGAATAATTCCAAATATGGAACTCTGCCCCAAATCAGCAGTTATAACTGCTAGCCTTGATTGGCTTCATTTGGCTGGAGCCAAACACTGTGGGTGACGTCACACCCCCTTAGTCCAGTCCTTTAAACAGTGGCATAGGCCCAGTAATACAGATATTTATCATAAACCAGGTCAACCACTCTGTAAATTCTACCATAGAAGTTTGACCTGTCCAACTCCAATTTTAAGTAGAATGATTCTATAACGTTGTGAACACAACCTATTGTAAGTTTTGGGTTGATGGGTGCTACCAGGCAACCCACCCAGACACTGAGTGAAACCTGCAACCTCTGATAAACATTTACCACAGGTATTATCCCACCAAAGTGTAAAAAAGGGTGTTAGGTGGATGTGAACAGTCCGTTGAGTTGATTTCCTTTTCTTGCATTTATTCCAGAGACATAGATGATGCCCTGGTGATCTTTCAACTGTACGAGCAGATTAAAGTTCCCGTGGACTGGGACAGGGTCAACAAACCCCCCTACTCCAAACTTGGCAGCAACATGAAGAAGGTACGGCCTGGAATATAATGGACAAAAATATATAAAAAATATACTAGTAATGGTTGCGTGAAAAGTCCCTCAGTCGTCCAGGTAGAATCCATGATAAAAGGAGAAGTTCAATTTGTCAACTGGACAAAGTTTGTTTGGTTGAAGACATTTCGCCGCTCATCCGAGAGACTTCTTCAGTTCTGGTTCTAGAACCAGAACTGAAGCACCTCATAGGGCTAAATAGAGATGCTAAACGAGACGCCAGGGAAACAAAAGATACAAATTAGTTGAGATAGTTTCAGAATGATTCCAGGGTAGTGAGCTCCTCCCTGCAGCTAGATATAAACAGGGTCTAACCAGCACTAGAACCAGAACTGAAGAAGTCTCTCGGATGAGCGGCGAAACGTCTTCAACCAAACAAACTTTGTCCAGTTGACAAATTGAACTTCTCCTTTTATCACTAGTAATGGTTGTTTTTCAGATTCTAGAGAAGGGCAAGACACAGATTACCCCATTGATGACATTGTACTTTGTACCAGTACTTATATTTGACAGTGTTTTTTTATTTAGCAGCTTTTACTATAAATAGACTGCAGGTACTGGTCGTTTAACTTATTCTCACAATTAATGAATGTAATATTTACAAACAGATTCATGTATCAGTTCTTATTTCCGTATTCGTAATTTACTTGATTTTTTCCCATGGATTTGAGCAAAATGCGTTTTGCCTCAGTACAGATATATTATAAGCATCTCAAAATAAGTTAGCTGTGTACAGTCTGCATCAAATTATAAAGTAGGAAGTGGATGTTAGCATGCTAGTTGTGCAGAGAAAAAAGCTTATAAATAAATTCATTGCGGTGAATAATTAGGATGCTCTGAATGCATAAGGTAAGCAGGGCGTAACTTTAGACCACTGCAAACCGTTTAAAATGATCTAGTTCTGTTTTTCAGGACAGTAAAAATCAGGTATGGCACCTTTAATGCTCCTGGACGTGCTGAAAATATGAACTTTGAACTGAATCGAAATTTGAAAAACACAAATGGCAAATCTAATTGAAATGGCATTGTTGTTGTAGCTGGAGAACTGTAACTACGCAGTGGAGCTGGGGAAGAAGGAGGCCAAGTTCTCTCTGGTGGGAATAGCAGGACAGGACCTGAACGCAGGGAATCGAACCCTCACCCTTGCACTGCTCTGGCAACTCATGAGGAGGTAACAGAGACAGGGCCAATGCACAGTGTCATGTGTGAGTCCTTGTTGGTTTAGATTTAGAGCTGATTAGAGCTGATTTTAAATCCTCATGAAGCCCTTGTTTAATGATTAGTCTTGGTTATGTCTGATTTAATCCTGGCTTGATCCTTGTTTAGTTCTATGAATCCTGGTTTAGTCCTAATTTAGTTCAAGCTTAGTCCTAGTTTGAGTCAATGTTACATTGTGGGTTAATCTTTATTTTGTCTTGGGTTAGTAATTATTTAGTTTTGGTTTGGCCCAGTTTTTTCCCTGTTGTAATCCTGTTTTCATCATGGTGTAATCCTGTTTTAGTCTTGATATAGTTTTGGTTTAGTCCTGGTTTAGACTTGGTTTAGTCCCGGTTTAATTCCAGTTCCTGGTTTAGTCCAGTTTTTTCCCATTGTAGTCCTGTTTTCATCCTGGTTTAGACCCAGTTCCTGGTTTAGACCTGGTTTAGACCTGGTTTAGTCCCGGTTTAGTCCCAGTTCCTGGTTTAGTCTCAGCTTGGTCCCTGTTTAGTACTTGTTTAGTCCTGGTTTAAGTCCAGTTTTTTCCCATTGTAGTCCTGTTTTCATCCTGGTTTAGACCCAGTTCCTGGTTTAGACCTGGTTTAGACCTGGTTTAGTCCCGGTTTAGTCCCAGTTCCTGGTTTAGTCTCAGCTTGGTCCCTGTTTAGTACGTGTTTTGTCCTGGTTTAGTCCAGTTTTTTCCCATTGTAGTCCTGTTTTCATCCTGGTTTAGACCCAGTTCCTGGTTTAGACCCAGTTCCTGGTTTACTCCCTCTTTAGTCCTGGTTTGGTCCTGGTTTGGTTCTTATTCAGTTATCACATTGTTTGACTTTTTCCCTTAGATACACACTGAACATTTTGGAAGACCTTGGCGATGGGCAGAAGGTGACCGACGATACAATTGTGTCCTGGGTCAACCAAACTCTGACCCAGGCCGAGAAACCAACCATCTCCAGCTTCAAGGTACAATGTTTAGACTGTCTGCTCCTCTGTCTGCTCCTCTCAGTGAGAACGTTGTGGGTTAGATTCCTGGTCTCTGAGTGGAGAGCTTTGTTTAGTACTTGTTATTTCTAGGTTTAGTCCTGATTTAGTCCTGGATTAGTCCTGGTTTAGGTTTAGATTTTAGTCCTGGTTTCATCCTTTGTTACTGTGGCAGAGAGGTTTTCCTGTCTCTTCCTCTCAGTTAGAGGTTGTAGGTTATATTCCCTGTGTTTCTCTCTATAGGACCAGTCGATCAGCAGCAGTATTCCTGTGTTGGATCTCATTGATGCTATCAGACCTGGTTCGATCCGGTACGACCTCCTAAAGACAGAGGACCTGACAGAGGAGGAGAAACTCAACAACGCAAAGTACGTCTCCCACTGCACAGAACATACACGAAAACTTAAGACTATTTTCTGACCTGGTCTAATGTTATTTCCTCATCACAAACATACCTGGTGTTGTGTTTTGCTTTATTCACACATGTTTAACACCACATCACAGGGTAGAACAGAGCATTTTGAGCTTTGTAAATGTAGACAAGATCATTGTAAATTTATTCAGGATTAATTTTAAAAACCCTACTCTGTAAACCAATTTGAATTACTTTATGTACCAATTGTGCTATACAAATGAACTTACTTTGCCTTTAATGTTGAAAATATCTAAATGTGTGTTCTGTTTTTTGTAGATATGCGATTTCAATGGCGAGGAAGATTGGCGCTCGGGTCTACGCTCTGCCTGAAGATTTGGTGGAGGTCAAACCCAAAATGGTGATGACGGTCTTTGCTTGTCTGATGGCACGAGGATACAAAAATGCATAAAAAAAACAACAAAAAAAAACAAATCGTGTTTTCATTTAGAACTGTTTAAAGACTGTATTAACAGCTAACTCATAAATTGTTTAGATCACCATGTTACCTTTTATTGTTTTGAAAATGCTATATTTGCCTAAAACAACCTATTAAAAAGTTTCAGTTTTGCTTTTAATGCTATGAGTCTTCTCTCCTTTTGTTCTCAGTGCTAAGTCACTCCCCCTTCAGAGTGTTAAATATAGTGTTAATTATAAACAGCATGCATTCCTGCCCATGAAACTACTTCACATCTCATGAGGTTTGTTAAAGGGATATGCCACCCCCAGGTCAAATTTGGGCATCTCCCCACAGTCCAGAGACTAAAATAAGTGGTGGAAAGCGTTTTCCTGCTCACCCAGCCATTGTCCGAGTCTGTCGCCACTGACCGCCGCGGTATCTGCAGCTCCTCCGCATTAGACTGGAGTCTAACGTCGCCAGAGAAAGATTTCAGCCAAAAGGAATTAATTTGCTCGATGCGTTTCCCAATTACTTTCTGTGTAGTGCGCATTCATATCGAGTGCAAATAAATGTGCAAATCAACACGGAGAGCTTGCCTTGGTCATTTTGGGTGGGAACTATTTTCCAGTGCGGAAGAATACAGCCGAATCACGCAGCACGCTGCCAGGGGAATCCCTGTTACGCACCAGGAAGGGAGTTCTCCTGTTGCACAACGTGGTGCGTGATTCGGCTGTATTCTTCCGCACTGGAAAATAGTTCCCACCCAAAATGACCAAATTTGACCTGGGGGTGGCATATCCCTTTAAGTTGTTGTGTATCCTGCTTTTGTATATTTATGAAAATTCTCGTGTGGGAGCATGGGTGACGTAGGCTTGTGGGCAGAGCATTGGACAGAATCTTACAGCTAACCGTAAGAGGGTTCAAATAGGGTCTGTGAGAGATTGATGAATTATTCAAACATGCACGGATGACCTCTTCAGGCTTTAATGAAGGAAAAACATTATATAACAAGGTAGAAATCTCAATTTTGCATAATACCCCCTGTTGAAGAGTTGTGTCCTGTATTTCAAGTGTGATACTTCAATGTGATGTAACTTCTGCAACTAGATTCCTATTTCTATTTAGTTATGTTGCCCGGATTGGGGTTACCGGGGCCCCACCCTGGAGCCAGGCTTCAGGTGGGTGCTTGACAGCGAACGCCTGGTGGCCGGGCCTACCCCCACGGGGTCTAGCCGGGCACAGCCCAAAGAAGCAATGTGGGGCCATACTCACATGGACCCACCAACCGCAGGAGGATCCACAGGGGACTGGTGCATGGAGATTTGGGCGGCAGTCAGAGGCAGGGGCCTTGACGACCGGATCTCCGGACATGGAGACTAGCTCTGGGGACATCGAATGTCATCTCGCTGGGAGGGACGGAGCCCAAGCTCGTGCGGGAGGTTAAGCGTTACCGACTAGATATAGTCGGCCTCACCCACAGCTTGGGCTCTGGAACCCAACACCTTGAGGGGAGCTAGACTCTCCATTTCTGTGGCGTTGCCTGCAAGGTGATGTGGGCCTGCTCGTTGCCCCACAGCTCAGCCGCCATGTGTTGGAGTTCACCCCGGTCTGTTGAGAATGTCTGGCAGAGCCCTCTGCCAGGGGGACCTTCAATTTATACCTCCAGGAGAGCTTCTCCCAAATTCCGTGGGAGGCTGGGGACATGGAGTCCAAGTGGGCTTTGTTCTCTGCCTCTATTGTCAAAGCGGCCACTCGTAGCTGTGGTTGTAAGGTCTGTGGTGCCTGTCACGGCGGCAATCCCCGAACCCAGTGGTAGACACCGGGTTGAAGAAGGAGTCTTATCGGGCCTTGTTGGCTTATGGGACTCCTGAGGCAGTGACAGGTACCGGCGTGCAAGCATGTTGCAGCCCAAAAACTTGGGGTTGGGAGGAGTTCAGAAAGGCCATGCAGGAGGACTATCGGACAGCCTCAGAGAAATTCTGGCAAACCGTCTGGCGTCTAAGGAGGGGAAGCGGGGAATCAGTACTTCACCAACACTGTTTACGGTGCGGGAGGAGAGCTGTTGACCTCGACTGGGGATGTTGTCGGACGGTGGAAGGACTACTATGAGGATCTCCTCAATCCCATCTTCTTCTCTTCAGTCTTCTGAGGAGGAAGCAGAGGCTGGGGACTGTGTTCCTACTACTGGGGAATCACACTCTTCAGCCTCTCTGGTAAGATCTATTCCAGGGTACTGTAGAGGAGAATCCAACCGATGATTGAACCTGAGATCCAGGAGGAGCAGTGTGGTTTTCGTGGACCAGCTCTATACTCTCCATCGGGTACTCGAGGGTTCATGGGAATTTGCCCAACCAGTCTACATGTGCTTTGTGGATCTCGTCCCTCGTGGGGTCATGTGGGGAGTGCTCTGGGAGTATGGGTTCCGGGGTTCTTTGCTAAGGGCTGTCCGGTCCCTGTATGACCGGCGCATAAGCTGTGTTTGCATTGCTGTTGTTTCCTGTGCATGTTGGACTCCACCAGGGTTGCCCTTTGTCACCGGTTCTGTTCAATGTATTTATGAACAGAATTTCTAGGTGTAGTCAGGGGCCGGAGGGGATCCGGTTTGGGGACCACAGGATCTCACCACTGCTGTTTGCAGCTGATATCCTGATGGCTTCATCAAACTGGAACCTCCAACATGCACTGGGGCAGATTGCAGTTTGTGTGAAGCGGCTGGGATGAGGACCAACCCCTTCAAATCTGAGGCCATGTTTCTTGACCAGAAAAAGGTGGCTTGCCCTCTTCGGTTGGGGGGAGAGTCCTTACTTCAAGTGGAGGAGTTCAAGTATCTCGGGGTCTTGTTCACGAATGAGGGGAGGATGGAACGTGAGCTTGACAGGCGGATCGGTGCAACATCGGCAGTGATGTGGTTGCCGAACCGGAGCGTTGTGGTGAAGAGGGAGCTGAGCCAAAAGGCAATGTGGTGGAATGTTATTTTCAAACTATTAGCTAGATGTGTCATAACACTGTGTATTCTGGGGAGAGAGGATGGAAAGCAGCTGACCTTCTGACCTTAATCAAAACATATCTGGGAACAATAACAAGTTTAATAGCCAAATGTCAGACTGACCTGATTTGTTTTGGGAATGTGTTTGCGTAACTATGAAACTAGGGGATTGTCTCAACCAGTGTGTGAGCATCCCAAATATGTTCATGAGATGGGGCTTTGTTTGTTGGGGTATAATTGGACAGTCCGCACCACATTTAGGGCTGATTGTCTTTGTCATCCTAGGTCAGAAGGACATCGGTCCTTGTCACCTGTTTCGTGTCTTTTCTCTCTCTTAAGTTCCTCTATAGGCTCACATATACAATAATATTTTGTACTTTGTAACTGCGTTTATCATTTTTGAATAAATACCATTGAATGCGTAACTCTGCCTCTGTGGATTTTTTGAAAGACATCATAGCAAAGCTCTCGATTTAGCGGTCAATCTACCTTCCTACCCTCACCAAGCTGTAGGAAGTGTCCGGGGTGCAGGAAGTCTGGGAGTTCCTGCTTAGACTGTTGACCCCGTGACCCGGCCCCAGATAAGCAAAAGAAAATGGATGGATGGATGGATGGTAAATGACCATTTTTGCCTTTCTTTACAAGCCAGAACTGATGACGTAGCTTGGATGAGCTGCGAAACGTCTTTGACCAAATAAACTTTTTCCAGTTGACTAATTGAATTTCTCCTTTTACTGTTTCTCCTTTCTTTACTGTTAGCAGGTATCAAATTAGTCAAATATAGGGACACCTGGGACATTTCTTGTGTAAAGCTGGGACAAATCACTGGTTTTGTATAAATCTGCTGGGACAGGGGACACAGAGCACAAAACTGGGACTGTCCTGGGTAAATAGGGACGTCTGGTCACCCTAGCTTTAGCCCAACATAAAATTGACAAAATACAATCTTTCTATTGACTACTTTGCAATGACATCATGCTGGGGTTGTTCTACATGTATGTATATGGTGGAATAGAAATGCATGCATTAGCAAACATAGCCAAAAACAGATTTAGATCATCTGAAAACTGAAAAGAACCAAATGAATTTAAACAGAACATTTTCAGGAGGCTGTGGTCAATTTGAGCATCTATGGTCCTGTTTAAGAGTGATTTTCTACAAAAGGTGAGATTGGCTAACTGAGGCTAACTAGCTTATGACTGTAATTTTATGTGACGTAAAAGCACAAATCACCAGTTGTAGCATTAGGTCAGTTCTTTCAGGTCAAATTGTGTTAAAACAAAAACTCAAAAAAGGTATATAACTTTCTTGAAAATCAGAGAACAGCAAATAAAGCTTCCAGGAGGTATACAGCACCCTCAGACTTGAGTTACACTGAGGATGGTTATGGACAGAAGAGTGAGATGCCTCCATAACAAAGACCCCAGGTTTGTTGTAACTCTTAACACAATCTAACACGCGTTAATTCCAAACAGATCCAAACTGAATTACTGTTCATAGATTCTTGAACCAGAACCATGCTGTAACCATGAGTGAAGAAATGACAAAAAAACATTGCTCCCTCTACTGTCTTCCAAGTATATTGCAGAGGATGCCCCTCACAGAAAAGGTAAAATATTCAAAATTGCTTATAAAGGTCAGCAATATTTTCAAATCTAAAATCATGTCTTGTTTTTTCCCAGCTCCTTCCGGTGAGAGCCAACTTGGAAGAAAAGATAACTACAGCAATAAAAAGGCTCATGGATGAATTTCATGGGGGGCTGCTCTGAGGAGGCAATACTGCCAAACAACAACACACAAGGCATATTGAAAGCAGGTTAAACACCACCACAAAACTTAGGCGGGTCTGGGAGGGCATCAGGGTCATCACAGATTATAAGAGGAAATCACCACCTCCCTCAGCTGACTGTCCCACCTTAGCTGAGGAACACACAAAGTGCGTGTTCAGGACTGGCTCTACAGAGTCAACATCAGGAAAGCAGCCAGCCCAGCTCCTTCTTACATCAGGAGGCGGAGTGTTGTACACTGTCTTTTTAGCACTTAGTAGTGATCTTTCCTCATCCACTGAAGGTCTACCTCTCTTTACGGAGTTAGTGTGAATGAGAGAGGCAAAGAGCTGTACCTGGAACGGTCTCCTTTTCAGCACTTCCTTCACAGGGATCAAAAAGATCAAAGATCAAAAGATCAAAGTCAAAGTCAACTTTATTGTCAATTCTGCCATATGTGTTCAACATACAGTGAATCAAAATTTAGTTTCTCTCTGGCCAGGTAGTGCAAAAAGACAGTGTACAAAATACAATATAAAGACGAAACAAAACAAAAACTATCTAAGACAAAAAATCTAGAATCTAAAATCTGAAAGCAGTGCAACAGAATATATAAATACCTATTTACAGATGTCCAAAAATGTGCAGTGTGCATCAAAAATGTGCAATGGAAGATGCAGAAGTGAAATGGTAATGTGCAATAGAATGTGCATTGAAAGTACAGGGGGTCCTCGGGTTACGACGGTCTCGGGTTACGACGTTTCGTGGTTACGAACGCGCCCCCATTAAAAAAAATATGTATATATTACGCGTCATTCCGTCTTACGCGGTTTAGCGTGGTAAAAGATGTAAACAAACGCACGCGGCGCGCGGCGCACGGCGGAAGAACACGCTCTGTTGTGGTTGTAGGGAGAAGAAGACAGCCTCATGTGCGTGTCCAATGTGGGCGGGAGTACCTGATGTGGGCTCTGATCTGCTCCTATGAAAGCGGCAGTGATAAACAAGCATCGTAGTGGTCTAATTATTGAGATGGAAAGGTTATTGGTGCTTTGGTTGGAAGATCAAAGGCAAAATCCGGTTTACGACGAAATTCGGGTTACGACGCGTCTTAAGAACGGATCAACGTCGTAACCCGAGGACTCCCTGTAAAGATAAAAATAAATGTGCAGCAGTAGGGGATCTGCAGGCTCTTGCAGTCGCGCTTGTATTGCAGCCAAGCATTTACCACGGCAATGATGGTGTGCCAAAAGATGTACATGTACCACCGTTTGCACCTCATGTGCAACTTGTACTTGGCTGTGAAGGAATCCAGCAAGTCGATCCCACCCATGAATTTATTGTACATCTTCACAATTGATGGTCTTCTCACTTCAGTGAAGGACTTGGTGGATTTGTTCCACTGTGCAACCTTGTCGACTGGGTTTGGGCCATCAAAAGTGGAGAGAAGTGTGACTGACCAGTTATCATGCCACCTCACTGCACAGATGTTGTGTTCTTCCGACACTCTGAAGTCAAAGCTTCCTCTTCCTTGTTTTTTCAGCTCCTCTTCTGCTAACCTGAGGCTTGGCACACGCCCAGGTTAGCAGAAGAGGAGCTGAAACACACTCGAGCAGTTTAACAAGCAGAGGCGAAAAAGTTGTCTGCATACACACTGTAGTTTTGCTCTGTAGATATAGTCCAGCAGATATGTGAAATATTCTTGTAGCTTTGTTGATACAAGCATGAAATTTGGTACACAGTTATAGCATACCCTTAGGAAGCATTTTGGATATAGGGACATTCCGGATAACCCCTAGGGTCAAAATGGTGGCCATTTTACAAAATGGCTGCCACGAATAACAAATTCCGCCTACAAGGTCGGCAAAGTCATGTGTGTTTGGTGCGAAACACAATGCAGTTAGTACAATATGATTATTCAACTATCAACTAGTATGCATTTATCTACTTCATATTTGACTGAATATTGTTTCTGGAAATATAAATAGATCAAAATCAAATCAAATCAAACCCAATCAAGAGAAACAACCTCCCTCTCTTCAGCCGACCTCCAGTCAGAGAGAAGTCAAGAACACAGCTGCAGGTGTCATCTCTGAAAAACAACTGCTCCCTGTTCTCCAGGTTGTTCATTGCGTCCCAGATACATGATGGAGATCTCAATGAGTTTTTCCACATGAGAACCAAGCATGTCCCCCTGCACTGTCACACATTGGCAAGATGAGACTTGGAACAAAGTCTGATCTAGTTGGCTGCTTAGAAGATCTGGTCCCTCCACAGGAGAATGCTGCTGCTGCTAGTCCAGCAGTTGAAGTCATCATCCTTGATGGTGCAGCCATCATCAATATGCTGCCACCTGGCACAGCAAAGACCTTCAACGAGTATGCATCACAAGTATTCTTGCCATACATCACATCTCAGCTGCAGCATATGAGCAGAGTGGATATTATCTCTGATGAATACCTCACAGTTTGAAGGCAGACACTAGGAAGAAGCGAGGCAAAGGCATCAGGAGACGAGTCGAGCCATCTAGTTCCATTCCTGGAAACTGGCAGACCTTTCTTCACACAGATGAGAACAAGATAGAACTGTTTGACTTCCTAGCCACCAGGGTAGCAACAACAGACACAGACAAACAAGTCATCAGCACCCACCATAAAGATGTGATTTGTACGCAGGCCCGAGAAGTTGCTGGTCTTGCCCCTTGTAGCCATGAGAAGGCTGACACAGGAATGCTACTCCATGTTGAAGACACTGTGAGGCAGGGATACAGCAGTGTCGGTCCACACAGTAGACATTGATGTTGCGGTCCTTGCGGTGACAGCAGCTGAACGTCTGGACATTGATGAGCTCTGGGTTGCTTTTGTCACAGGAAAGAACTTCAGGTTCTTGGCAGCTCATGAGATGGCTCTAGCACTGGGACCCAACAAGTGTTGAGGGTTGCCATTCTTCCATGCCTTCATTGGATGCGACATTGTTTCAAGCTTCAGAGGCAGGGGGAAGGAAGAAAACAGCATAGAAAACCTGGAAAGTCTGTGATGAGGTCACTGATGTCACTGCAGCATTCTGTGCCTTGGCTGCCACGTCAACTCTTTCAGCCATAGATGACCACATGGATGCACTGGAGCGTTTTGTTGTTGTGCTCTATGATCACACCAGTAGCCAGGAACATGTCAATGAGTGCTGCAAGCATCTGTTTACCCAGAATGGCAGATCAATAGATGCTCTCCCAACAACTCGAGAAACCCTGAAACAGCACATCAAGAGAGGTACCTTCCAAGCCGGCTACTGTTGGGGCCAGATGATGGTGTCCACACCAGAACTCCTATTGCCCAGTGACTGGGGGTGGGTTCACACGATAATGGCTGGGACATATACTGGACAACCCTCACAGAGGCAACTGAGGCATGTTGGCAACTACTAAGGTGTGGCTGCAAAAAGGGATGCAGAGGACAGTGCATTCCAGTGCACAGCTCTGTGACTGTGGTGGGGAGTGTACGAGACAGTAGAATGGGACGACACAGATATTTATGTTAAGATTAAGATTGAGCCTTTATTTGGCGCCCGGGGGGCAGTACCGTGAAGGGTCTTGCCCATGGACCCACACTGGCTTGCATAGTAAACTCTTTTACCTGGATCTAGAGGTTCCACTGTATAATTTTGACTATGTAAGTTGATGTTATGTTCAAACAGAAGCACTTTGTCTGAGTTCAAGAGTGTCAAATGATCAACAGTCATTTCATGGTGCTTGATAACGAAAAGTAGCCTACAAAAATGCAGCAATAAATTACCAAATGAATGGTTTATTCATGCTTTGTCACCTTTATTTTTTATTTTTTTATTTGCTAGAATCTATATTTAGTTAAATAAATCCACTGGTATGCTTCTTCAATAAGTAAATATAGTTGTATCGACATGTATCCTATGTTGTGTACAACACAAAATCAGCTATTTTGTAAAATGGCCCCCATTTTGGCTCTGGGAAGAATCTGGAATATCCAAAAATCTTTGTAAGATACTGCCCTAGAAGTGTGCCAAATTTCATGCTTGTATCACTAAAGTCACAATTTTTTCACATATCTGCTGGACTAATAGTGCTGATAACCGTATCTCCTGATATGCCCAGCTCAGACCTAGCAGGCTTACCCTGCACACTCCCTTGGTACTCACCTGTACCTCACTGTCCTCAAAGGAGTGGCCTGTGGCTTTAAGGTGCAGATGTACAGTAGACTGAGGTCCACTCTGGCTCTCCCGTCTGTGTTGGTACATCCCCTTGTGAACAGCCACTTCACAAAGGTTAGGGATTCTCTGTGGAAAAGGTGCACCCTTTGTAACCCAGTGTTGCGTTTTTTGCAACATTTACATAAATCACTCTAAATCATGTGTATTATACTTTTAAAAAAATATATATATATTTAACTTTTCTAACACTAAACATGTTATGAATGAAAGAAAAAAATATTACAGATTGTATACTTACTTTTAGATTGGTTAAAATTGATCCAGAAAAGAGAGCTGGGTGGTCAGTAGAAGGCAGCTGTGTCATTTGACTTTGGAATGTGATATTCCCTCCAATATTAAAAATGTCCTTCCAAAACTGTTGTATGATGCAGTGCAGAGTGTGGGGTGCTGGGAAATGCAGTTTTTGTTACATTCAGTCAGTGTGAGGCACTACTAAACAGCTTTAAGTAAATGTTGCAATTCTGCAACTGTGGGTCTCAGAGGGTTACATAAGCATTATAGTTTATTGATTTGATGATCTGATGACTCTAGTTTATGCATGTCCAACAAAAAAGTCTGATATGAGCCTACATTTGATGTTGTCCAACAGGGTGGCAGGAAGAGGAAGAGGTCTCCAGCGCCTGTCCCTCGGACCGCGCGAGCCTGCTGCGGTGGTCCTTCGCTGAGAGGCAGCCCTCCACCCTTCTCTTTCACTCCGGTAGGCCTGTTCACATCTGCACTTTTCTCTTGTTACATTGTTGTTGTAAAGACATTTGTGTTAACCCGTGTGTTTGTGATGTTCTAGCTCCAGAAAGGCAACAGCCCAGGGCCATCCACTGCTGGGACACCCACGGTTCCTCAACAGGTAACTCATGTAGATGTTATTGGAGTTTTACATGCTTTATAGCTTTTCCATTTTTTTCTTCCTTTTAATCAAAATTGCACTTTTGTAGGCTGCCAGCAGCAGAAGCCCTCTGCCTTGGCAGAACGATCCTTCTGCTCATGTGCCGGTGAGTTTAACCTGAAATATTCAGTGATACAAGTGTATAAAATGTCAAATGGGTCATGGTCTTCTTTTGTTCCCAGCCTGTTGAGAGCCGCAGCACTGGGCCCTCCCCCTCTGGCTCCTCGCCCTCGGGCTTCTCCATGCCCACTCGCCCTGGTGCACAGGTAAGTCAAATGTTTCTCTGAATGAAACGATGTGCCATAGTTGATTGTTCAAGTCTTAAATTCAAGGAAATCTTTTCTGATTTCAAAAGCCCTCCGTGAGCCACTGCCCTCGGCACCCCACTTCAGGGTCCCGGGGCCATGGTGGCGTGGTGAGTGTCCTCATTTCCCTGTGGCAGTGTAGTGTGCTTTTTGTTTAACATTAAATTTGTGCGTTTGTTGTTGGAGCAGCTTGGAGACGTGCAGCTGTTCCTCCCTCTCTGGCTCCATGTGTGGGACGAGGCCCGCTTCCAGGAGGTATACAGCACCCTACTGTTGATCACATGTTAAATGGACACACAATACTATAAGGTGACTGTGCTCTCTTTCAGCTCCTTGGGCCTATGCTTCCCAACCTGCACCACATGGAGGACGAGGTTTGGATGTTCGTCTCTGGCCCGGACTCCATGCTGGTGACTCCCCCCTGGACGTCTGTCTCCGCTATCCGTGAGGTTGAGGAGACCATGACGTCCAGCAGGTTCAGATTCACCTACCCGCCCTACAGCACCGAGCTGTAAGCTCTGGTGTAGACTGTAAGAACTGCGGGGTTTAACTGTTTAGTTTGTCCCAGGTGAGGATCACTGTGTCTTTTTACTTGATAATGTCATTTTGAGTTTAAGGTTTGCAACACAGCAGGAGGATGCAACAGTCTACTCCACACTGCTGCCCAGTCGTCATGTGTGAAGAGCTGGGATGCCATAGTTTACAGAATGCATTTATTCACTACATGCAGATGTCTGAATGCCAAGAAAAGAGATCATCGTCGACTTCAGGAGGCACCGCACAGATCTTGCCCCCCTCTACATCAATGGCGAGTGTGTGGAGAGGGTCAACACTTTCCGGTTCCTTGTTTTTCTCATCTCCGTTGACATCTCCTGGACTGAGAACATCACAGCAATCACTAAGAAGGCCCAGCAGCATCTACACTTCCTGAGGGTGCTCAGAAAGTACAGACTAGACCCCAACCTGCTACTGACCTTCTACCGTGCATCCACTGAGAGCCTGCTGACGTACTGCATCACCGTATGGTACAGCAGCTGCACCAAGGCGGACAGGGAGCGGCTCCAGAGGGTACTTAAGATGGCACAGAAGATCATAGGCTGCCCTCTCCCCTCCCTGATGGACATCTACACCTCCCGCTTCCTCAGCAGAGCCAACAACATCATCAAGGACAGCTCCCACCCTGGCTCTCAGTTCTTTGAACTGCTACCCTCAGGAAGCAAGGACTAACAGACTGTTAAAGAAATTATGATTATGATTATGATTATATATAATATAATTATATTATATTATGTTCAAATATATTCCATTGTTAAACTTGTTATTGCAATCTTGTTCTTAATGTCTAACATCCTTGACATGGTTAAATTTGTGAAACAGGATATGGAAATCAGCTGTAAGACGACTGTTGGTCTGACCCACATACTATATCACATATGATATCATCACTTATGATAAAATGTGTTCCAGAAAGATAAGTCCCTGACTCCTCATATCTTGTTTCAGTCACAAACTGCGTATGTTCCTATGATTTATGCAATCAAAACTAATTACAGGGTAATATCCTGTGGTGCAATACTTAACAGAATGCTATAGCTTGTTGATAATATTTAATGCAGTACAATATGCTAAACTGAATTATGTGAAATATCTCCCTCTGCAATGTAGAGACTCTCTAGTGTGTGTATAAATGGTTGTAATGTGTCACCACTACTGCAATATATACTTGGCAACTAATGCGTAGTACAGGACTTTTTTGCACTAATTTGTTTTTTGCACTTTTTTTATTACCATTACTGTGTTTTATTACCTATACTGTGGAGTGTTTTAAGTCCCGTCTTAAGACCCACTTTTATTCTCTGGCTTTTAACACCGCGTGAGTTGTGTGGTCCTCTGTTGTCTTTTATTGTATTTTAGTTTTTTTTTAATTTTTTTTAAATTTTATTGTTCTTAGAGTATTCATTTATTTATTTTTTTAGCGTTTGTATTTTTATTTATTTATTTTTATTATTTTTTATTTATTCTATATTGTTTTTATTATTTTATGGTATATTTATTTGTATGCACACTTGTTTCTGTGATTATTTGTTTATTTTAAATGATGTTTCTGTGCAGCACTTTGGAAACGCTTTTAGTTTATGAAATGTGCTATATAAATAAAGTGGATTGGATTGGATTGGATACTGTGTTGTAAATATCCTGCTAGGGGTGGGCGATATAGCCTAAAATGTATATCACGGTATAATTTGAACCATAGACGGTAGATGGTATATATCACGGTATACTTTGGTATGTAACCGTATTAACTGTTAATAGTATTAACAGCTTCTTAATGGTCACCAGAGCACATGGAAAAAGCATTAAAGCAGGAAGCTGTTTTTTAAACTATTAAATAACATAAACGTCAAGAATATTACTACAATAAAATGTATTGTGCAAAACTGTAATTGTAAAAAACATAAAACAAGTAACTTCACTTTCAAGCAGTATAAAATTTGAACAAGGCAATGTAAATCGAAAATGAAACTGCTTTAACATTGGCGCCGGTGTCAGTGGTGATGCATACCTGCAACTCTTCGTCAAGTTCCCATGACTCGAGCGCTTCCCTGAGTCCCTGGGCAATCATCTCCCCTGTATGGTCATCAGGGAAATACGATGTTTGCAGTACACATGTACTGTTGAAATGGGCCGTACACAGGCATTTGCCGCACAACTTCCAGTCGTCGTCAATAAAGTGGATTGTCAGGCTGATATACGGGTCCATAGTGCGACTCGACCACAAGTCCGTAGCGGTTCCATCGTGTTTTATGTCACAAAGCTCTTTTCCCACTTGATTGCGGACCTCGTCATGCAGTCTGGGCACTTCACCTGGCTAAAATATTGGTAAAATATTGGTACCACGTACCGTTGATCCAGCGTCTTCACCATGCCTAAAAAGCCGCTTCTCTCTACGGTTTGGAAAGGCACCGTGTCGTTACACAAGAATATTGCGATGGACTTCGTTATGTCAATCCACCGCTGGCTTTTTTATCATAAGCTACGCCTTTTGAAAATGCCTGGGTGATAGACTGCTGGTGTGTAGTGCCAACTTTTTTCCTCCCACTTGAAGACTGGCTTGGCTTTTGAGTGTCACCGCCAATGTTCCCCCTAATGTTTTATGTGTCTGAGCAAACACACTAACTCCCTGAGCGCTCCTTGGACTCCTGTGCGCGACATCCGACACGCACCCCCGCTACACGCACCCCCAGTACACGCACCCCCGCTACACGCACCCCCGCTACACGCACCCCCGCTACACGCACCCCCCCTACACGCACCCCCGCTACACGCACCCCCAGTACACGCACCCCCGCTACACGCACCCCCGCTACACGCACCCCCGCTACACGCACCCCCGCTACACTCCCCCCTGCTACCCGCTGGCGCGAAAGAGCTGCGCGTGCTAGCCGCTTGCGCGTGCTCGAGGCTTGCGCGTGCTCGCGGCTTGCGCGTGCTCGCGGCTTGCGCGTGCTCGCGGCTTGCGCGTGCTCGCGGCTTGCGCGTGCTCGCGGCTTGCGCGTGCTCGCGGCTTGCGCGTGCTCGTGGCTTACACCGGTAGAAGTTTAATACGAGACACATACTTTTGTTTCTGAATACTGGACGATTCCCCCGTATTCAGATGACCCCGCGGCTGAAAAAAAAGCGGAACTCTTTCATCCCTGCGCTGCATAGGTTTTCTTGTGCGCTGAGAATGTGTGAGCAGTGCGCAATTGCACAGGCGCGCAGCTTAGAGGGAACGTTGGCATTCGTTGGCTTTCTTCGTACTCGATAACGTGTTTAGCTTTTAGGTGGTAGAACAGATTGCTTGTGTTGCCATGTTTTGCGATCACTGTCGCCCAGCATATTCTGCAGATTGTTTTCCAATTTCCTGTTCAGTATCCGACGCCTTGTATCCAAACCATGACCAGATTACAGAAGTTGAGCTGGTCTTTTTCACGAGCTCCTCCTCCATGTGCTCGCTGCTCGCAGCGATTTTTTTCTCCTTCCTTGTTGTGGTGACGCAATGAACTATCGCGATAGGAAGGTATAACCCAAATCTCTACCGTTGGCCAAATTTATACCGCATACCACTTATACCGCCCACCCCTATATCCTGCTGTGTTGTATATGTCTGCACTGAAGTGAGATGCTTTCAGTCTCATTGTGAGTATGTATGATGTAAATTGTACATATGAATAGTGACAATAAAAGGCATTCTATTCTATTCTATTCTATTCTATTCTACAGCTTCTACAGGAAAAAGGAGACCAGAGGGATGCGTGGATAAAGTATGGAGAAAGAGATGACAGTTTGTCAACACCCATTAGGACTACCCAAGCCTCCTCCTTGGTGCCTCAGATAAGCAAATCCTACATGAAACCACAATGCAACTGTTCATCATGTATGTCTCCTACAGTGCTTTCATTTGATCCTTAAATCTTCAATCTAATGCAGTATAGAAGTGGACTGTACTGCTACCTGCTGGAGAGGACTGTGTCGCTAAAACAGGATGAAGATGATGGAACCTAACTGTTGTCATCATGATGCTAATGCTTGAGCTGTCAGATGTCTGGTAGGTTTCGTGGCAGTGCCCCAAAATGTTCTTTGGTTTTGTATCCTTTAAAAAAAAACATTAAAGCTGTGGTCAAAAGTGGTAAAGCAAAAATGTTGACATCGAGTGCAGTTTTTAGTTTAATACTGTTCATCATGTTTTCTTTGTAAAAAGTATCTTTGACGATGGCCGGTCCGTCGAGCTGACCACGCAAGGGACAATGAGGCCTGTCAGAGTTCATCTATCTGAGCCAATATAGGTAACGGACGTGTGTGAGTGACTGAGCATGCCTGGGAAGAATCACTGTGTGACACGTCACAGCAGCCATCATGAGACGCTTCTGACAAAGACTGAAGGTACCATTGAAACATAAGAGAATACATCATCAACTCTTATCTATATTTTATAATATGAAAGAACAACTAAATGTAAATGATACTGTGTTTTTTCTTCAACAGATACCGTTCACAAGAGGAGCACAAACAAATACAATTGTGGCCATTTACAAGAACTTGTAAGTCATTTAAAGATATTATCTTTTACAACAGTGATAAAAACACTCAAAGGAAATGGCTGAATGGTAAATAAAATGGATAATAAGATCGCTATCACACTGCCACCACTAGCCCAAACATGCGCCATAGATAAAATCCTCCAGCTTAGGGCCTGACCTTACCTGGCCAGCCAAATGATATCTCTCTGTATTTCCTATACAGCGCGATACCATCTGGACACCCTCCATCCACCCTCGCTCCTCCGGTTAACAACGGACTCCGGGATTCTGATTCGTTCAAAGATGGTGACGTCAGTGCACGTCAGTGAGGGTGTGCGTATTCACGGGGCTCTGTGTGCGTGAAATACGTTGTCTTCAGCAGTCAAATGATGGCCTCTCACACGTGTGTGAATAATGCGGTGTGTGTGTGTGTGTGTGTGAACAAGACTGACCCACTAGGGTCGGTCCACAGAGCATAGTAACGTGTGAAATAACTGTCTTAACATTACTGTGTTGTTTTTTTTCAGCGTATTACAATTCTGGATGGTTCTGGACAGGAGAGAGGGATTTCTCCATAAGAATGCTACAAGGTTTGTTGGGTAGCTCTTAGAATTCTCTCATGCTCGTTCCTAACAGCTTAAAATTGAATTTCTATTCATAGATTGACGAATCAGAACATGTACCATCCTGTCATCATGAATGAAGAACTGAGAAGAAAACTGTGTTCCCTCTGCTGTGTTCCAAGTGTATTTCAGAGTATGGCTCCTACAGAAAAAGTCCAATATTCAGAATTGCTTATTAAAGGGATATGCCACCCCCAGGTCAAACTTGGGCATCTCCCCACAGTCCAGAGACTAAAATAAGTGGTGGAAAGCGTTTTTCTGGTGACGCAGCCATTGTCCAAGTCTGTCAGCACTGACCACCGCGGTATCTGCAGCTCCTCCGCGTTAGACTGGAGTCTAACGTCGCACTGAAAAATAGTTCCCACCCAAAATTACCAAGTCAAGCTCTCCGTGTTGATTTGCACATTTATTTGCACTCAATATGAATGTGCACTACACAGAAAGTAATTGGGAAACGCATCGAGCAAATTAATTCCATTTGGCCGAAATCTTTCTCTGGCGCCGTTAGACTCCAGTCTAACGCGGAGTAGCTGCAGATACCGCGGCGGTCAGTGCTGACAGACTCGGACAATGGCTGCGTCACCAGAAAAACGCTTTCCACCACTTATTTTAGTCTCTGGACTGTGGGGAGATGCCCAAGTTTGACCTGGGGGTGGCATATCCCTTTAAGGTCGAGAATATTTGAACCCTGTCCACCTGCCCACGTCATGGGTCCCACCCTGCTTCCAAGCAGCCATAGTCCCCCAGTTGTTAGATTATAAATCATTCTATATCTCTACATTTGAGTGGCAAAGTGAAACAAAAAACATCTATTATGTAGATAATGTGTGGCTGAATCAGGGCAAAAAGACAAAAGACAAAAATGGTTACATAAACCTCAAGAGCTATGAAGCAAGCAGTGTTGCTGATGAAGGTGTTTATTCAGAGCATGGCAGACAGAAGCTCCACATGTGGTTTGGAATCAATGAACTGATTTTACATTTACTGAAGCAAATACTCACCCATGCATAGCACTTTTAAAACAGTCTTTTTTGTGCCAATACAAAATTCAAGATATCAACAGAAGTGATAAAATAATATTAAACAAGAGTTTGTTTGTTTGTGTTCCAAACCAGGTTCACCATTAGCTCCTGAACCCTAATCTAATTGATTGCTCCAAACAAATCCTGAATGCAGTGTAATGTCACTACTTTATTATAAATATTTCGTCATCACAGTTTGAATTTGTAAATTAAAAAAATAACATTACCAGAGGGAAAAAAAAGTGTTGTTGCTGTTTTTGTGTTTGAATGTTTTTGATAAAGATATTTTCACATATAGTTCTACTGGAGATGTTTCAGAGAAACCTCCAGCCACAAAACTCTCTCTACCTGGGTCTGACTTTAAATGAGTGAGTGACTTACAAAAGGCCTGAAGAAAAAACTTTTCAGCAAGGGAAAGGGAAAAAAGTGTTTCAGAATGTGGCCAGAGGTGGTATAGTAGCCAAAAAATAATTAAGTAAAAGTACTGTTAATTTAATAATAAAGTAAAAGTGCCCACTAGTGGTTCAAGGAAACAAATATTGGGAAACTGCTAGGCTAGTCAATAGTAATTATATGAGTTAGTTAAGGGTGAAAAGTAACTAATTACAAATTTGTAATTGAGTATATTTTATGGGTAATTGTACATTTTTGATTCAATTTTTAAACCTGTACTTGTTCTTGTGATTTAGAATAATTTTATCCATCTAATTGTATTATTTAGTTAAACGTACAGTGGAGGAGATAAGTATTTGATTTGCTGATTTCATAGGTTTGCCCACTGACAAAGAAATTAACAGTCTATAATTTATAATTTTCTATAATTCTATTATTTTAATTTTTTTTTTACATTGAGAGAGATTTTATATATATATATATATATATATATATATATATATATATATATACATATATATATATACATATATATATGTGTGTGTGTGTGTGTGTGTCCAACCGCAGCAAAAACAATACCAACCGCGGAGGTGTTTTGAGTTCACAGATTCTGAAAGTACAGGTTCTAAGCTTTCCAATGATGTCTTACACGTGAAAATCTGACCATATTTAAAAAAGTTGTCTCTATTTGAAAGCAGGCACAGCAGATTTTCTAAATCCTAAAAAAGTTTCCTCTCTTCAGCCCTCCTTGCCTAATTTGCATGACATTAAGCTAAGCCCTCCCCCATCATGACTATCACTGTGGTGTGGTGTCCAGGCAGGTCAGAATCATTCAATAATTTAATAATACACAGGATAATATGTTAAGTCAAAGTTTACTACAAAATGTACTTATAGTCAGGAAGTACTAATAGCATAGCAAAGTAACCAATATAATAATTTTAAAAAAGTAATAAAATATGTAATAAAATACCAAGGTACAGGTATTTAAGGAGTATTTCACAGGAGGTAATACTGCTCAAATGAATTTCGTATTGCACATTATATATATATATATATATACAGTATATATATAAGGGCTGTCAGTTTAACACGTTAATTAGATTAATTAATTACACCGCAAATCAACACGTTATAAAATCGCAATTAATTATGAGCGGCAATTCAATGCACGCACATTTTGGGCCTTTGAACGGCAAGTTTATTTATAAAAATGTGACGGCGCAGGTCCGTCCCTAAGCCCGTTGTCCTCGAGGAGAGCACGTGAAGACGCACGCGCCCGTTTCCGTATCTGCTGCGCTTCGCGCGCCGAACCCTTTTCAATTCCCCATAACCTCTCCAGCGTGTTCTGCCGTGACTAAGGCTGCACACTTAGAAACACCAGTTTTGCCCATCCAAATTGCTAAACCTGATCATTTACTTACAGCGCGGCCGCCTTCTTCCTCCTCCCGCGGTGCGATCTGGCAAACCCGCGGGTTCCGGGGGTCATGTGAGCCATGAGTAATTTGCACGGGCAATTATTTGTATTCTCTGTATATTTGAAGCTTTGCATATTATTTATTGACATTGCATGAAAGCTACTGCACGTGCTCACCTTTTGGCGCCAGAAATATTCACCATTTAATAGTGGAATGGTGTAAATGAGCTTTCGAATGAATGTTATGTAATGTGGGAGGGGGAATAGGGGTCTGTCAGCAGTCTTGTCTTGTGTGCACGGAGAGAAAGAAAGCGAGCCAAAGACTGAAAAACTTAAAGACTTAAACGGGAAGGCTGCAGTCTTCACTGTACCACTATAAATCAATCACACGTTTGACACCTTTTTTGCACTGTGGGAGAGCACAATAAACCACCTAAAAAAATTATTAAAATGCGATTAATTAGGTTAATTAATTACAAATCCTGTAATTAATTAGATATTTTTTTTTAATCGCCTGACAGCACTAATAGTAACAGGCCGTTTTGGAATCTACTAAAAGTCTACCCTGACACAGCGATCTTCTGTGATTTGAAAAGTGCTAAAGTTTGTGTTATTTGGACACCGCAAAGTAATGCCCCGAGCACTCACGCTAACGGATACGGGATCATTGGTAGAACAGAACGGCTCAACATAAGTTCTGCGATACTGCTCCAATTGACACCAAACTGCTATGGGTGAGTAAAACTACTTGTTTTATTGCCGAAAGAAGGCTCAGATTGTAAAAGAACGTTAATTTTCCTTTAAATCGGGTGACTAGTTCAGGTGAGGAGTTGATTAAGAGTGTCTATCTAGTCTGTGGGAGCCAGAACTCTTAATGGTTGGGAGCGGATCAAATACTTATTTCACACAATGAAATGCAAATAAATGAATATATTTTCTATAATGTGATTTTAGACTGTTCATTTGTCAGTTGCCAAACCTACAACATCAGCAAGGGATCAGATACTTATTTCCTCCACTGTAATATTACATTTAAAATTATTTGAGACCCGAGTACAGCAAAACAAAATCTCAAATTATTTTTTACATTTGTGAGAATTTATTATGTACCCAACGTTTGAGTGTAAAATCATAGTTATGGGGTTTATTACATCTGTGAGGCTACACACACATTTTATCAATGGGACATTTGTTAAGGCCCATGCAAACTGCACGTTTATTCACTTAATATTTCTCCATCAAAGAACACAGCAGACGTCATAATAATTTAACTGAAATTTTTTAATGAAATCAAAACATAACATTGGAAAAGGGAAAAGCAAGTTTGAAAAAGCACAGGTTTATTTGGTGAGGCGTGGGATTTGTACATGTTTAGTTGGGGATTGGGGACAGTCTGTTTTTGTATTATTATTTGGGCGGCTTGGCGTCAGCAGGGCTCTCTCCAGTGTCCAGTGTCTTGAGCAGTCTGAAGAGCCCCGCTGCCTCTCGGATCCGACTGAACTCGATACAAAATGCCTGAACTTCGATGAACAAATCCTGAACGTTTATGATTTTGTTTCGGATCAAAGACTGGAGGAAGACGCACACGAGGCGCACCAAACGATTCTGAAATACAACAACACAACATAAGATTTTGAATTTTTCCCATAAGACTTTTATGGTTCTTAAGGGCCTGTATTGCACTATTTTCTGATCTCTGTTCTAATGTTGTTTCCTCATCACAAACAGACCTGGAGTTGTGGTTTGTTTCACACGCAAACCCTGTATATTAAGGCTGAGTTCTTCTTTCAAACAGAAAACACAGTGGAAATGCTCCATTGTGTTTTTTAAGGGTGGTGGAGAGTCCTCCTCAGGTGGAGGAGTTCAAGTATCTCGGGGTCTTATTCACGAGTGAGGGGAGGATGGAGCGTGAGATTGACAGGCGGATCGGTGCGGCGTCGGCAGGGATGCGGTCGTTGTACCGGACCGTTGTGGTGAAGAGGGAGCTGAGCCAAAAGGCGAAGCTCTCAATTTACCGGTCAATCTACGTTCCTACTCTCACCTATGGTCATGAGCTTTGGGTAATGACCGAAAGGACGAGATTGCGGATACAAGCGGCCGAAATGAGTTTCCTCCGCAGAGTGGCTGGACGCACCCTTAGAGATAGGGTGAGGAGCTCAGTCACACGGGAGGAGCTCGGAGTAGAGCCGCTGCTTCTCCACATTGAGAGGAGCAGCTGAGGTGGCTCAGGCGTCTGTTCTGGATGCCTCCTGGTCGCCTCCCTCAGGAGGTGTTCCGGGCATGTCCCACCAGGAGGAGGCCCCGGGGAAGACCCAGGACACGCTGGAGGGACTATGTGTCCCGGCTGGCCTGGGAACACCTTGGGGTCCCCCCGGAGGAGCTGGAGGAAGTGTCCGGGGTGAAGGAAGTCTGGGAGTCCCTGCTTAGACTGTTGCCCCCGCGACCCGGCCCCGGATAAGCAGAAGAAAATGGATGGATGGTGTTTTTTAAGTTCATACACCTTTCATCCCTGGAATTGCCAATCTCTGCTGAACTAAAGGCAAAAGGTAGTTGTTATCGTGAGAACTAGGGCTTCATGACATCACAAGGTGGAACAGAGCATTTTGGGCTTTGGAGATGTAGACAGCCTAATAAAGGGTTACTCAAACATGTGAATGAAACAAAACACAACTTGTTTTTGATGAGGTAACAACATTATAACATGGCTTAAAGCTCCCAAGAGTCAATACAGGACCTTGAAAAATGCTAAAAATTTTGCAGAGAGATATTTATTATCTCTGTGCAAGATTTTTTTTAAGTAAGTATCTTATTTTTAAGTAAGCAGTATCTCAGATGATGTTATACAACTGTGACAATAATTGCTAATGAGCAAATGGCATCTAAAGACTAAAAACAGAATTCACTTCAAAAATCACTTTGCAGAAACTTCTTGTGTCTGATTTTTAACGTCCCCCCAGTTTTCATGAGCTGTTCGTAGTTCATACTCGGGCTTGTCATACCTGCATGTACTTGTCCTTGATCTGTTCACAAGTGGAGATGCAGTTGGAGATATACAGGTGAATGAACTCTGGAGGGAGATCCACGGCTGTAGTTAGTCTAAAACAAAAAGAAATCGTTCTTTATACTGTGATTTGCAAGCCAAACACCAATGCTCAACTCATTTCATCTCGTCAACAAAGCTTTTGTCACTTGTAGACTTGCTTACAGTGGGAAGAGTTACCAAAATGTTAAATCAAGAATGAGTACTGTTACACTGTATATTTCTGAAGGAGTAAAAGTATGCTACTAGAAAAGTACTCTCTCTAATTTTCTAGGCTCTGTGTGTGAATGGGGCTTTGTTAGGCGAGTGTTACCTGTTAACGACCTCCATGCTGTGCAGAGACATGTCCATATTGACGAGCACAGAGAAGTACTCTGTGATCTGACTGCTCGGCATCAGTTTGAGCAGCATTTCTATGGCGACCAGAGGGTTGTTCTCCACCAGGTCAGGAAGCTTTGAGGGGGACAGGCCAATGTGGTACACCAGCTTTGGGTCCTTCTCCAGCTCGGCCAGTAACTGAACCAGACACAATGAAGAGCTAAACAAACGCACTCATGTTTCACAGTAAAGCTAAAGAGGGTAAAAAACAAAACAAAAAATGACACGCTGACATTCACATTATGGTCTAGTTGTAGGAATCAGAGGCCAGTCAGAACCACACACTTTGACAAAACTTTACAAAGACAAGTGGATCTGGACACGTTTCCTGTCTCTTCAATTCGAGTTGGGCGTGATTGACAGGTGAATTAACCAGTCAGACAAACACATGGTCCGTTTCCAAATAAAAGTTATTTTTAAGAGACCAGCGTGTCTACATACATAGGCCTATCATGATCATTACTAGATAGACTTATCGTTCAATATATGAAAGCTGGAACAATACATTTGTAATAATGGGGAGATTTGTGTTATTTTTGTTATACAGTGGTACCTCACCTTACGAATGACCCAACAAACGAAATTTTCAAGTTACAAAACGACTTCACGTCAAATTTTGGTCTCTAGATACGAATGAAATTTCAAGTTACGAAACGCGAAATCTCAAAAATTCAAATAATGCGCGCTCAGCCACACACATTATACGCTTTTCTCAGACTGGATTTAAACTTTTCTCACATTTGTCTCTCGTTTAAACACTCAAACTTTCATAGATTTTCAACAAAATTATTAATAGTGAAGTGTGGGGGGAAGGAGGAGGGGGGAGAAAACTGCGCGCGGACACGTGTGTAATAGCGCACATGACCCAGCGCGGAGCTGACAGCAGATCCAGACCAAGGTCTAAACCTGGACTGGACCAGGACTAAACCTGGACCAAACCCGGACCAAACCAGGACCAAACCAGGTGGATTAAAGCGCGCGCGGTCCATTTCCTGGTTTTGTTTCGAGTCACAGCTGAGGGGAGCAGCGAGGAGGAACGCACGCAGTCTGAGCGCATGAACGAGACCCATGCAAGAGCCGCGGTGGTCTAGACCTCCTCTAGACCTGACCAGGTCTAGAGGAGCGCCGTGCGTGCGTCCACCCCCTGGCCTCGCCTCGAGCCACAGCGAGCCACCGCTCGCACGCAAGAGCCGCGACGGTCCAGACCCGCTCCAGACCTGCCCGTGTAAGGTGCTCACAGAGCGGCCTGGTGACCGGGACAATCCTCTGAGCTATGCCTGCATAAGGTGTTCACAGAGCAGTGGCTCGCCACAGCCGCGACCCGAAACGAAACCAGGAAACAGACGCGCGCGGTGCCTCAATCCACCCGGTCCAGTCCTGGCCCAGTCCTGGTCCAGTCCAGGTTTAGTCCAGGTTTAGTCCAGGTTCAGTCCAGGCTCAGTCCCGGCTCAGTCCAGGTCTAGACCTGCAGGTGTCTGCTGGGCCATGCTGCGCCAACACACGTGTCCGCCCTCCCCCTTCCCCCCACACTTCACCACCACTACACCCTGTCGAAAATCCACGAAAGTTTGTGTGTCCAAACGAGAGACAAACGCGAGAAAAGTCCAAATCCAGTTTGAGAAACCAATCAGGAAGCAGAAAACAATGTTACACTATAAAAAAGTTACACTATAAAAAAAAAAAAAAAACTTGGAACGGGGCCTTGGAACGAATCAGGCTTTTTCCATTGAAATAGCTACTCAACTTACGAATTTTTCACGTTACGAACCCACTTCTGGAACGCATTAATTTCGTAAGGTGAGGTACCACTGTAATACAATAAGATTTGAGCGGTAAAATGTTGACCAAGTCAATTCTACAACTAATTATTGGTTCTTTCAGTTTATTTTTAAATGGTTTACTGGGTATATATTATTATATTGCCTTATTTTTATTGTGTCAGTGGCATAAAGTAGTTTCAGTATTATAAGGTTCATAATTTGTGATTGTGACAGGCCTACACACATACACATGAAGATGCAGAATGCATCCAAAACTTATGTGACAGACCAGTGTATGGACACTGGTCTGCTGAAAATAACTTTTTTTGAAAAGCATTCAAAATATCAGTATGACCCCTGTTCCCCCTCCTCACCTGGGACTGCTGCTGCGCAGACAGGGGACTCTTGAAGGCTTTGGCCATGATGCGTTTGATTTCCACACCAGTGCTGTTCTTCACACACATGGAGCGGTCCCATTGGACGCTGTGCTCCGGCTCCGTGGGGTTGAGCCAGGCGAGTTCATCCTCGCACACATGCAGAGGGGGAGGAGGGCGGATCAGCTCAGGGCGAAAGTGACCTGCAGATAAATAAAAAGGGTCAACAGGATCAATATAAGCACAGACTACAGCAGAGGGGAGGTGTGGAAATTTTCCAGAATCACTTTTCAGACTAATTTCACTAAAACATACTTAACATCATTATACTGACCATTTTGAAAAGATTTATTCTCCTTAATATGAACTAACGCCTCCCACCTTTAGCAGAAACATGCACTGTGTGACCATTTCTGACCAATTAGGGCGATGCAGATAGAGCAGAGCTAAAACTGAGCAGCCATCATGTTTACAGCCACGTTTCATTTTTTTCTACAGCTGTGGACTTTAGTTACGACTTGAAATTTACAAAATTAACACCACCACGTGTGTGTGAGAAATGTAGTCCTCTTACTCTCCAGCGGAGGGCGCGGTCCGGTCACTAAGGACTCGATGATCTGATTGGCCACTGAGCTGTCGAAGCCGGAGTTTGACGAGTCTGGGTCGGGGTCGTTGAGGATACTGGGGAAACTGGCTTTGCTCTGAGTGGGCAGCTCCGACTGACGCTCTGCATGAAAGAATACATAGGAAATAAAGACACTTCACAATGTTAAATAATCTACCGTAACGTAGGAGTAACAGTGATTTATTGTTTACTTTATTTATGTATTTTATTCATTTACTTTAGCTAGCTAATGTTACAGTAACTGTTGTAGTGCCGGTTCTTTCTTGTGTAGAACTTTTGCTGTTATGACCTGGCATAAACCTCTGAATATTTACTCCCATTGATTATACTGGTTCTGATCCAGCTCCAGATCATTCTAAAGCTATTTGGGAAAGGTTCATTTCTGTCCTGTGAATGCGACTTTTTTAGTATCTGTTCAAATGAGGATCTAGTTTCAATACCAGTTTTAGCATCAATTCATAGCATAGCATCTGATTTTCAATACTTCTGACAACCCTACTAGGGATTCTGACTTTTAAAGGTCCCATGGCATGAAATTTTCACTTTCTGAGGTTTTTGAACGTTAATGTGAGCTCCCCTACCCTGTTTAGCCCCCCCCCATGATTAAAAGTTGCGAAATGTCTAAACTGAGCATTTGCGATCCTTTTCTACGTTACAAAAAATCGGAGCTCAAACGGGCGATTTTGAACAAGGCACCTTATTGACGTCAGATCGAAAAAAGAAATGCAAATGCAGTTCCACCCCCGTCTGTCTGTACTCAGCGTCTCTGTAAATCACGCCCAGAGAGTTTGGACTGCGAATGCGCTAGGCAATGCGAAATGCGTTTTTTTATTTGCCGGGAGGCACGTCCGAGTATTTCTAGGCTCGGAAGTCCTTTATCTGAGCCTCTGGACCTTTGAACAGCAGTGGTTTAATTTTATTTTCTGTGGAAATGTGTTTATTTTTCAATGGAACGCTTCAAATCTCTCCCCCGTGCAAAAACATGGAAATGGATCAGCTGAGAGCTACAGCGGAGAGCGGAGAGTTTGGCCACGCCCCCACCCTCTACTATTGGCCAGCTCTTTTCTCCTCATTTGCATTCAAGCAACAACGCCCATTATGACCTGTTCTGAGGGAGAAAAAAATACTCTTTCTCATCTTATCTCTGTTTCTCATGCACTGAGTGTTGATTTTGAAGAAGGATTCATTTACAGTATTAGGGAACCATTAAGGAGCCATATAAAAGCATCAAGAAGTACCATGTCATGGGATCTTTAAAAAGTCTATCACTCTTTTTTTTCCCCCAGACCTGCCAAGGCGAGCTGCAGTCCGCTGATGTCGATGCTCTGAGGCGCCGTGCCTATGTCCAAACATGACACCTGTCTCGGCGTCTTCTTAAACAGGTCCCGAGGAGGAGCCAACATCAGCTGAGACAGGAAGAACTTCTCCGCCTGCGTAATGGGCGGAAGGAAGCCTGCAAACACAAGAAGGACATCCAGGGATTTACTGTAACCGTTTTGCTCACTCAGTGTTAATACAGGGGACTATGGTGCCCCACAATCTAAAAACAACTTGGACTATGTACATGTACATGATTGTTTTTCGACAATAAAGCAAACTATGACTAACTATGACTATGACTATATTGACACAACAAAATTAGACTTTGTTGCGTGCTTGCACTTTGCCTCTGTCATCCAGCAGCAGTGTCCAAGGGAACCAGATGAACACAACGGGAAAGGTCTCGTTTATTTATTTTTTATTTTATTTATTTATTTATTTCAGGGACAGTGCACATTAATAAACATTTGCATGTAAATATGCCAGAATTAGCCTGAGGGCTATTTTTCATCTGTTGTCCCGGACAGGTGTAACATGTCAAACCTACAGGAAGTAAAATAGAATAAAATAGAATAAAAACAGGGTTAATATTTACACTCTAAAATCCTTCTTACATACAGTCACATACAGCTCCATGCAATTCTATACAGACATAAAACCACATTCCGCCACATACATTCATTTCCAGCCACAAACACTATATACCGTTAAGAGCATCACATACACATACATACAGACTCATACAATCAAAGTCAAACAACAGTAACACACAAGAGGCAGGATGGCGACAGGGGCATCAGGAGGTGGATGTTAGTGGTGACAGGACTGACTCTCAATTAACCATTTCTTTAAGTGGAATTTAAATGAGGTGTAAGTGGGGAGATTTCTGATTGTGGTGGGGGTGGTGTTCCAGTCATGGGCAGCTTGCACAGAGAAGGAGGTTTGGCCAAAGAAACTTTTTCTGAGGGGGATGATACAGTCCCCTCTCAATGCCCCTCTGGTTCTGCTGTGTTCTGACGTCCTGATGTGAAGAAACTGTGTGAGTGGAGGAGATGACAAGCCATGAATGATTTTATATGTGAGACACAGATGAGCAAATTTGACCAGGTTTTCCCAGTTAAGCAGATTGTGTTTTTGCAGGATTGGACAGTGGTGATAAGAGTGGGGTTTCCGGTCCAGAGTTTTGATGGTGCGTTTATAAAGAGAGTGGATGGGTTTTAAAGCTGTAGCAGTTGAGTGAGACCAGACAGTTCGACAGTAAGTGATGTGAGATAGTATCATGGAGTGCATAAACATTTTAGCTGACTGTATGGACATCTGAGGTCGAATATGTCCAAAGTTGCTGAGATTGAATTTGATACGATTACTGACCATTTTTATGTGGGATTTGAAAGAGAGTTTTGAATCAAGGATGACACCGAGATATTTATATTCATGGACCACCTGGAGCTGTTCACCGCACACACGGACATCCGGATCTATGGAGGAGCTGTTATGAGATTTGGTAAAGAACATTGCAACTGTTTTGGATGTATTTAACTGTAGACATGAGTGCTGTAACCAGTTAGTGATGTGAACAAGGGCCCCTGTGAGCTTAACAGATACAGTGGAGATGTTTTTTCCATGAGCATAAATAACAGTGTCATCCACATACATTTGTATGGAGATATCCGGACAAGCAGATGGGAGGTCGTTGATGTACAGTGAGAATAATAGTGGACCTATTCTTACTCCGCTCTGGTGTTTCGGTTGATAATGAAATGGTCTATTCCCTCAAAGTGTTTCTTCTGGAAGATCTTCTGCCACATTTGTTGCCACATATGGTGTAAAAAGCCTGTAGCATCTCAAATGTCTGTAGTTAGCTCTCCAGCTATCCTCTTGCATGGTCTCCATGGATATGTGAAAAACGAACAGCTCATTTCACAAAATCCAACCGCCCCTTACTTGTGTCATTTGAACTGCACATGCTGCACTTCTTAGTTGGTTAAAATCTCATGATATGTTAAAAACAGCTCAAAAAACAACTACTCAGTGTGTGAGCCAGCCAGGTAGCTGCGAATCACTTAACAATCTTAACCAAATCTATGGAAAAATGCTGTTTACTGTTTAGTCTTCATAACATACACGCTAATTAGGGTTTTAACTGGCCACAGTTGCAGTAACTTAGTTGTCCTGATTTGGTGAAAATTTGTAAAAGAACGTAGCTCTGTGCACTGCTTCATCTGACCCTCTCCTCTCCATCCTCTGCTCCATCTGAGCCTCTTCTCTCCATCCTCTGCTTCATCTAACCCTCTCCCTCCTCTGCTTCATCTGACCCTCTCCTCTCCATCCTCTACTCCATCTGACCTTCTGCTCTCCATCCTCTGCTCCATCTGACCTTCTCCTCTCCATCCTCTGCTCCATCTGACCTTCTCCTCTCCATCCTCTGCTTCATCTGACCTCCTCCTCTCAATCCTCTGCTTCATCTGAGCCTCTTCTCTCCATCCTCTGCTTCATCTAACCCTCTCCATCCTCTGCTCCATCTGACCTTCTCCTCTCCCTCCTCTGCTCCATCTCACCCTCTCCTCTCCATCCTCTGCTCCATCTGACCCTCTCCTCTCCATCCTCTGCTCCATCTGACCCTCTCCTCTCCATCCTCTGCTCCATCTGACCCTCTCCTCTCCATTCTCTGCTCCATCTGACCCTCTCCTCTCCATCCTCTGCTTCATCTGACCCTCTCCTCTCCATCCTCTGCTTCATCTGACCCTCTCCTCTCCATCCTCTGCTCCATCTGACCCTCTCCTCTCCATCCTCTGCTCCATCTGAGCCTCTCCTCTCCCTCTTCTGCACCATATATTCACTGTCCCTCATCTGCATGTTGTCCAAACGGAAACTTAATCTCCCAAATATCTCACCTCCATAACTTACCAGACAGGACTTTCTCATGCTCCTCTCCGTGTGGTGCAGGGTTGAGCAGATGCGCAAAGACGGCGGCAAACGGGTTCGCGGCCATGGGCTCGGTCCGGTACATCTCCCAGAGCAGGTACAGAGCCGTGAGACGCTGGGCCGAGCTGGGCAAGAGATCCGGCTGCTGCAGAAGCATTACCAGCACCGAACCGACCCTGAAATGCTCCCCTTTCCCGAAATAATGGTGAAAATGCGTGGATAAACTCTCAAACGTGTTCGTGCACGCCTCCTCGGAAATTATACTCAGAAGATTGGAGAGTTCTTTGGGGGCTAGGCTCATTTTTGAGGTATATGTTTGTCATAAATTGCTCCGGTAAAACTTTGTAGATCCTGCGCAGAAACGGGCCCCTAGTCGCAAAAAATATGCCCGGAAAAGACTGATTTACTACGCGAAAGTATGACGAAAAGATCCAGTTAGGAAATGCGTTAAAAGTCTGAGTTTGTTGAAGTTTTTGAAGGGTTTGTAGCAGCGTTAGCCATTGTTGGTTAGGTTCAAAATGTGATGGTTGTTGTTCTTCCGGGAAAGTGCATTCTGGGAAGTGTAGTGTAGAGTACATGCTGCCCTCTGCTGATTACGATTTGTAGATACATTTAAGAATTTAATTTAGAAAAATGAAGTATTGAAAATTATGATACGTAAAATGAAATTTAGAAAAGTAAAACCAAAACGTAAAAAAAACCCAAAACATGAAATATAATTAAACAGAGTAGCTTTTCAGGCATAGAAGTTATATAGTTTACTGCAGGGGTCTTCAACGTTTTTCAGGCCAGGGACCCCCAAACAGATGGCGAACTGGGCCAGGGACCCCCTACTATATATACGACATAGAATTGTGTTTTATATTAAATTGAGCTTAGTGTCATGTATAAACATGACATTTTAAGACATCAAAGAGGGTGGAGGGACAAGGAAGAAATTGATTGGGGAAAATGAAAAAATATATTGTTTTTAAAAATATTAAAATATAAAATTATATGATTTTAAATAGAAATCAAAAGATTTCGCGACCCCCCCTGCAGTACCTCCGCGACCCCCCTAGGGGTCGCAACCCCCCTGTTGAAGACCTCTGGTTTACTGCATATACTATAACAGCATCTGAAAACACAACATTTTAACATTTTGCCAGAACCATTTAGATTTTATTTGACCAATATTCTGCTTTTATTCAGCTCACTTTTACTCAGAGGAAACTCCTCCAGACATCACATCTCACCAGGATCAATACATAAGGCAGAATTTATTTAAACAGTAAAATAATACATATAAAGGGATTGGCTACCGGTAATTGCAAAAACATCAGACAAAAATAACAATTTAACTGCCGTGGGAGAAGTAGTAGTAATGGTAGTTTGAGTAGTGGCATTAGTACCAGTAGAAGAGGTACTAGTTTAAAGGAAAAGTAACATTTTTTACAATCTGAGCCTTATTTCGGTAATAAAACAAGTTGTTTTACTCACCCATAGCACTTTCGTGTCATATGGAGCACTTCCGGAGATGTTTTAGATTTGCGATCTCCATCATGTGAGTTCTCGGGGCACTTATTTGCGGTCTCCAAATAACACAAACTTTAGCACTTTTCAAATCATAGAAGCCCGATGTCTTATCCTACGATTTCGTGTGGTCAAAAGTGGCCTGTAATCCGAGATTTAGCCATAGTTTCGAGTAGATGAGGACGCCAGTGCGCATGTGCGGACTGTGCTCTCAGCTCCCGGGACCCAAACATGAAACGCAAAGCTGTAAACTATGGATAAATCTCGGATTACAGGCCACTTTTGATTCAAACGAAATCGTAGATTAAGACATCGGGCTTCTATGATTTGAAAAGTGCTAAAGTTTGTGTTATTTGGAGCCCGCACAGGGCATATTACATGCTCGGGGAATATATTATATGCCCCGAGCTATGGCTAGAAGTCGCGCTAGGCTAACCGCAAATCTAAAACATCTCTGGAAGTGCTCCATATGACACCAAAGTGCTATGGGTGAGTAAAACAACTTGTTTTATTACCAAAATAAGGCTCAAATTGTAAAACACGTTACTTTTCCTTTAACACTGGGATAGTAAAATACAGGTAAATGATTCAGAAATATTTTTGTGGGAGGATCCTGATTAAAATCGGCCAATAAGTGAAACCAACTAACAAGACCAAATGTAAAAGAATACTCAGAATGCCACAGGGAAATTTAGATTTTCAATTTAATAAACTTGAATGTTGTTTCCTCTTCAAAAACACACCCAGTTGTTTTGTTTCATTCATCACACATGCTTGACACAGACACCCTGCATATTTAGACTGAAGCTGAAAACCAAAACACTCATGTCATGCGGTAATAAGAAGTGGTCCACCTTGTTTTTAAACTGCACCTTCACTAAAATCATTTGGATTGTCAATCACTACTAAACAAAAGGTAAAAGGTAGCTGTTAAGTTAAAAGCTACCAGTTTATGACATCACAAGGCGGAACAAAGCATTTTTTGGAGAAGGTTTCCTCAAACATGTGTGGATGAAATTCTTGTATTAGCGGATCCAATTTCAGTCTCAATTCAAATACTAAAGGGATGGGAGGGCATCTGACACACTTAGATATGGATGTGTTATTTCATGTGGCCTCAAAATCCAACAAATATAGGCCAAATTTGCAGTATTCTCTTACTAAATATTTGTGCTTTTTACCATTTAATATGACACTTTGTAAAAACTAAAACTGGGGTGTTCTACATGTAATGGTGGGATGTTCAGCAGTCACCATGGTAACACATTGGCACTCTCAAAACGTTTTGCCAACTAGCTTATGACTAATTTTATGTGTGACGTGTTTAACAGCCCAAATCAGCTCTCTTGTTGTAGGTCCAGCAAAATCAGTACTTTATGGTCAGATTAAAGGAAAATTAACGTTTTTTTTACAATCTGAGCCTTCTTTCGGCAATAAAACAAGTAGTTTTACTCACCCATAGGAGTTTGGTGTCAATTGGAGCAGTATCGCAGAACTTATGTTGAGCCGTTCTGTTCTTCTATGATCCCGTATCCGTTAGCGTGAGTGCTCGGGGCACTGATTTGCGGTGTCCAAATAACACAAACTTTAGCACTTTTCAAATCACAGAAGATCGCTGTGTCAGGGTAGACTTTTAGTAGATTCCAAAACGGCCTGAAACCCGATATCGCAACAGAAAAGTAAAGTTCAGAGCGGTGTTAGCTTCTTTCGGACTAGCGGTGTTTACAAAACAGCTGAGTTCACGCATGCGCACTGTCCTCTCTGATGACGTCATCAAATGAAACTATAGCTGGATATCGGGTTTCAGGCCGTTTTGGAATCCACTAAAAGTCTACCCTGACACAGCGATCTTCTGTGATTTGAAAAGTGCTAAAGTTTGTGTTATTTGGAGAGTGCAAAGTAATGCCCCGAGCATATGATACGAGCACCATGTTAACGGATACGGGATCATTAGTAGAACAGAACGGCTCAACATAACTTCTGCGATACCACTCCAATTGACACCAAACTGCTATGGGTGAGTAAAACTACTTGTTTTATTGCCGAAAGAAGGCTCAGATTGTAAAAAAACGTTACTTTTCCTTTAAAATAAAGATCAGATTAAAGTCTCAGACAGAGCATGCCTACAGATAGCGCCACACTCCCAGGGAATGCTGATGACATGAGCTGTACCAATACCACACCAATAGAAATACACACGCTCAGTCTACAATAATTCATAACTCATTGTTTCATGGGGCTAAATAAATAACTATTTACATGATTTTACAATATACAAAAATACACTTTATGAGGATAAGGGGTAAATAAATAAAAAATAAAATATATTACAACAATGTACAGAGAGGTAAAGTCACTGTAAACATTTCACTTACTCCACAGAATCAGGATAGGCACCTTCAAAACACGGGGAGAAAACTGGAATTTAACAAATACACTTTACATGTAAGCTAAACTATGTGACTTTTCTGCAGTAGAGGGTCTGCCGTCTATTTGTCTCCATGGAGATGTTACTGCTTTGCCTGAAATGTCCCGCAGTATGACATTAAATCTACCTTGTGTTATTCAGTTGCTGGTGTTTTATTAGTAAACACATAGCTTAAAGTGGAACTATTCTGCACCATGTTATGGTTTTTCCTTTTCGCTCACCCTTCTTAAGTTGTATTTAGAGTGATTCGTGCATGTTTGAGCAACCTTCAATCGCTTATTAAGTATTATAAGACACCATTTTGCCGTTCAACTCCCATTTTCACCGCCAGCAGATTTGTTTCTTTTATTAAGTCGTTTTAGATGAATATTGTGATTTAAAATGTCCAAATTATAAACAGAATGATCCACAGGCATCAGAGATTATAACTATATAGCAAACACAAGCATAATATAATATTATAAAACGTGCTTTCTACTGTGAGAAGGGTCGCTTCTCCACAGATCTGACCTGTAGCTTAAAGGGACAGTGTGTAAGATTTTTACCCGTTAATTACTGAAATTGAAGATACCCATTCAAAAATACATTGTTTTCCAAGCCTTTTCACTTCCATCATGAAATCAAAGTATTCTTTTGGACTTAGATATAGTCACATAAAAGGGGGATCTTCCCCATGCAGAGGCAGCCATTTTGAATACGAGAGCCGCAGAAGGACATTTGGGCTCCGCCTTCGCCTTCGGCAAGGCTCGTGGTTTTGGGTAAACAACACAAGCATGCTGCCGGATCAGACGTCGTAATGGATCTAACACGTGTTTTGGACTAAATTGTTTTACTGGATTTTATTCGCTGGATCCTTACGGACAAATTGAGAGCAAGTTTATGGTGAAATACAGAGTTTGACCTGTGCAAAGCATTCTAAGGTAAGCTAACCTCGTTTTGTGCTTTTCCGTATAAAAGCTCCATGTGCTCGGGGAGTGTTTGTTGTGCAGGGAAATGAATTGCATAGTCAAAAAGAGGAGACTGTAAGGTTTCATTTGATGTGTAGAGTGTCATGGTACATGATCGGGAATGTGTGTTTTCATGAGAAAAGAAAACAAAACAAAACGGGACCGCGTTTTATTTATACAGTAGCGGCGCGCGGCTCGTGTCCGCGTTACGGCGCGCCCGGGTGACCCTTGAAGTCTGCTGTAGCTAAAACAGAAAGTGCAATAGCACCCTCCACCTATGCGCCACGAATCCTACACACTGGGGCTTTAAAGGGACAGTGTGTAGGATTCGTGGCGCATAGGTGGTTACTAGCTATTCCACTTCCTCTTTTGGCTATGGCAGACCTCGAGGGTCACCCGGACGCGACGTAGCGCCGACATCGCGCGTGCCCGCGCACGAACCGCGCACCGCTGTATACATAAACCGCGGTCCCCCGTTCACTTTTTTTTTTTCTTTTCGCATGAAAACACACAATCCCGATCATGATTCATGACAATCTACACATCAAATGAAACCTTACAGTCTCCTCTTTTTGACTATGCAATTCATTTCCCTGCAAAACAATCACTCCCCGAGCACATGGGGCTTTTATACAGAAAAGCACAAAACTTAGCTTACTTAGCTTACCTTTGAAGGCTTTGCACAGGTCAAACTCTGTATTTCATCATAAACTTGGTCTCAATCTGTCCATAAGGATCCAGCGAATAAAATCCAGTAAAACAATTTAGTCCAAAATACGTGTTATATCCATTACGATGTCTGATCCAGCAGCATGCTTCTTTACACGAGGCTCCCCCCTTCCCCCCTCCCCTTCCCCTTCTCTCCTTCACTCCCATATGCAGCGCGGCTGAGCAGCTGTTAGCAGGAGCCGAGGCGAAGGATGAGCCCAAATGTCCTTCTGCGGCTCTCGTATTCAAAATGGCTGCCTCTGCATGGGGAAGATCCCCCTTTTATGTGACTATATCTAAGTCCAAAAGAATACTTTGATTTCATGATGGAAGTGAAAAGGCTTGGAAAACAATGTATTTTTGAATGGGTATCTTCAATTTCAGTAATTAACAGGTAAAAATCTTACACACTGTCCCTTTAAGCTTAAGCCTCCACCGGACAAGTTACACTGTATACGTTTAAATGAAAAGATAAAAATTAGTTTAAAAACTGCACTGGCGCTGCTTTCAAACTGCACTTCCCTTTCTCATAAAACTATGCAAACCGTTTTTATTTTATATATTCATGTAAAAGTTTGAAATACCTCACCTGTATGGAGTATACTGCATATTTTTTTTCTATTAATACTTTTAATACTTTGCAGTGACATCACCCTGGGAGGAAGGGAGTCAGCATAACTATGGCAGAATGTTCAGCAGTTTCCATGGTGACACAATGCACACATTATGATCAAAGGAGAAGTTCAATTTGTCAACTGGACAAAGTTTGTTTGGTTGAAAACGTTTCGCCGCTCATCCGAGAGGCTTCGTCAGCTCTGGTTATTGTACTGGTTAGACCCTGCTTATATCTAGCTGCCGGGAGGCGTGTCTGACAATGACAAAAGCTCTGAAAACGATCCCCCTAATCTGTCTCTTTGTTTTTCAAATTACTCTGACGTAATACGTAATACTTTTAGGGGGATCGTTTTCAGAGCTTTTGTCATTGTCGGACGCGCCTCCCGGCAGCTAGATATAAGCAGGGTCTAACCAGTACAATAACCAGAGCTGACGAAGCCTCTCGGATGAGCGGCGAAACGTTTTCAACCAAACAAACTTTGTCCAGTTGACAAATTGAACTTCTCCTTTGATCATGGATTCTACCTGGACGACTGAGGGACTTTTCACGCAATGCACACATTAGAAATACTGCCTGATAAGCTTTTAGATCATGTGAAAACTCAAGAAAAAATACAAAAGTGATTTAAATGACACATTTTCAGGCGCCTGTGATCAGGTTGTGTCCAACCAAGCTCAGATTAAAGTCTAACTTGAGCTTCAGACAGAGCAGTGTTTCCAGTTTGCGCCATTCCCCCCAAGGACTGCTGATGTCAGCTGCAAAGTATGAATTGGCTTTTTCCATTCCAAAAATTAGCACCGTATAAACCTTGATTAAAGATCCCATGACATGGTACTTCTTGATGCTTTTATATGGCTCCTTAATGGTTTCCTAATACTGTAAATGAATCCTTCTTCAAAATCAACACTCAGTGCATGAGAAACAGAGATAAGATGAGAAAGAGTATTTTTTTTCTCTCTGAACAGGCCATAATGGGCGTTGTTGCTTGAATGCAAATGAGGAGAAAAGAGATGGCCTATAGTAGAGGGTGGGGGCGTGGCCAAATTCTCCGCTCTCTGCTGATCCATTTCCGTGTTTTTGCACGGGGGGAGATATTTGAAGCATTCCATTGAAAAATAAACACATTTCCACAGAAAATAAAATTAAACCACTGCTGTTCAAAGGTCCAGAGGCTCAGATAAAGGACTTCCGAGCCTAGAAACACTCGGACGTGCCTCCAGGCAAATAAAAAAACGCATTTCGCATTGCCTAGCGCATTCGCAGTCCAAACTCTCTGGGCGTGATTTACAGAGACGCTGAGTTCAGACAGACGGGGGTGGAACTGCATTTGCATTTCTTTTTTCGATCTGACGTCAATAAGGTGCCTTGTTCAAAATCGCCCGTTTGAGCTCCGATTTTTTGTAACGCAGAAAAGGATCGCAAATGCTCAGTTTAGACATTTCACAACTTTAAGGTAGGGGAGCTCACATTAACGTTCAAAACCCTCAGAAAGTGAAAATTTCATGCCATGGGACCTTTAAAGTATTAGTGTGATATATTTGAGAACCTGCTGATGTAAAAGTTTTTCCAAAAGGCACATGGCTACACACACCATTTTCATTTTCATGCATTATCTTGTATCTGAGGAAATTGTGTCATTTAAGTGTCTTTTTCTAAAATTCAAATTAAAACAGAATTTACCACTAATTTCTCCACAAATTGCACTTCACTGAGTCGTGTTATTGCCATGGACTGTATACATAAATGGACATAGTTGACCGCCTAGTCGCCGCGTTCCAAATAGGAAGTGAGAATGGGGGCACTTCCCTCTTCATCAACTCTGGCTCTAATTCACTTTGTATCGAAAAAAAAAAAAGCATCATTTTGGACTTAAAATGTTCATATTAACCCGCTGTACATGATCCTGATGTTTTTATTTCACTATTTCACTCTTTTCCTATGCCTAATATGGAATTCAGCTCCCAATTCGCTCCTATAACCGCCAGCCTCAATCAGCTTCATTTGACTGGAGCTGAACGCTATGGGTGACGCCACACTCCCTTAGTCCACTTTTTAATACAGTCTATAGATATTGCACTTTGAATATGGCTCTGAATATTTATAGGAATGGCTTCAGAAATAGAATAGAATCTCTCTCTCTCTCTTTCCTCCATCTGCCGTTGCCTCCCTCGCTCGCTCTCTCTTCTTCTCTTCTCTCTCAGTCATTGTAGTGCATGACAGACAGACTCCACGTAGTTGACAGGGAACAATCAGGTAGTAGCATTCATCACTTCTCTCTTTCTCTCCCTACCCTTTCTCCCTCCCTCCTCTTCCCGCTCTCTTGCTCACTGTAGTACATTATCAACTCCACGTAGTTACGAGGGTACAGTCCGGTAGTAGCATTCATCACTCCTTCTCTCTCTCGCGCTCCCCGTCTCTCTCTCTTTTCCTCTCTCCCTCTCTCTCTCTCCTCTCTTCTCTCTCTCAGTCTTTGTAGTCCATGATAGACTCCATGTAGCTGCCAGGGAACAGTCAGGTAGTAGCATTCATCCTTCTCTCTTTCCCTTCCTACCTCTCTCCTCTCGCTTTTTCCCCCTCCCTCCCTCTCTCTCTCCTCTCTCTCTCAGTCATTGTAGTGCATGATAGACTCCACGTAATTGCCAGGGAACAGTCCGGTGGTAGCGTTCATCACTCCTTCGTACCAACCGTCTTCGTTCTTCTTGATCACGTAAATTATAGCCCCTTCCTGAAACGACAGCTCGTCCTCTTTGTCCGCCATGTAGTCGTAGATGGCCACCACTAGAGGGCGACACACACACAGACTTAAAGATCAAAGGAGAAGTTCAATTTGTCAACTGGACAAAGTTTGTTTGGTTGAAAACGTTTCGCCGCTCATCCGAGAGGCTTCGTCAGCTCTGGTTATTGTACTGGTTAGACCCTGCTTATATCTAGCTGCCGGGAGGCGCGTCCTACAATGACAAAAGCTCTGAAAACGATCCCCCCTAATCTGTCTCTTTGTTTTTCAAATTACTCTGACGGCTGGTTTCGACACCCTATTCAACGTCTAACGACCCTCTCCACCCCTCTGCCCTGGCTCTGTTTGACTGGTCTAAGAATCGCATTATAAATTGGAGACAAGTTATGTCTCACTCCCCCATTTCTGTTTAATGACGGATTCTCTTTTTTGACAAAAATAGCCTCTTTAACTCCCCTCTCAAACCAGTTCTTTTCCCTGGCTAAGATCTGAACCTCACTGACCTCAAAAGAATGGCCCGTGGCTTCTAGGTGAAGATGTACCGCAGAAGCCGGTCCACTCTGGCACGCCCGCCTGTGTTGGTACATCCTCTTGTGAAGTGGCTGTTTTGTTTCCCCAATGTAGCGCTCACTGCAGTCTTCACTACACTGAATGGAGTAGACCACATTGCTTTGTTTGTGGCTCGGTGTTCTGTCCTTTGGGTGGACCAGTTTTTGTCTTAAAGTGTTTGTGGGTTTGAAATAAACTGGAATTTCATATTGTCTGAAAATCCTCTGTAGTTTTTCCGAAACGCCGGCCAGGTACGGAATCGCTACCCCTTTCCTCCTGGGTTCGGATTCTCTGTTGTCTTGTTTATTGTCCTTGTCTCTCTTGGTTTTGTTGACAGCCCATTTAGGATATCCACATTTAGGATAGACTACATCACGGCAGCGGAAACCGCCATTAGAAACAACAAGCTCACAGAGACAGAAGCTGGAGACCTTAGACTGAAATTAACAGCTGCATTGAGCAATGCAAAACTTCCACCCTCAAACGTAACACCAGAGGAGAGGAAGGCCATCATTGCTCTAGAGAGGGACCAGAGCATCCAAATCCTGCCTGCGGACAAAGGGAGATGCACGGTGATCTTGGACGCAGCTGATTATGAGGCTAAGGTGAACAGCCTACTCAGTGACACGACAACATACGAAATACTGAAACAGGACCCCACCAATGGGTACAAAAAGAAGATCATTGATTGCTTGCAGAAGTTGAGGAAAGAAGAAGTCATTGATCTACAGCTGTATTACAGATTGTACCCTGGTGATGCTATCCCGTGCATCTATGGCCTCCCGAAGATTCACAAACAAGGAGTACCACTCAGACCCATTGTGTGTAGTGTTGACTCTATCACATATAATTTGGCCAAACACCTTAAAACCATCTTGGCGCCATTGGTGGGTAACACGGAGCACCACATTGAGAACACAGCCGAATTTGTAAACAAAGTTAAGTTTCTCCAGTTTGGTCAGGATGAGACAATGGTTTCCTTTGATGTAACCTCTCTTTTCACTTGTATCCCCACAGCTGTAGCGGTCGAAGCAGCGAGAAGGAGTTTACTACAGGATTCCAAGCTAGAAGAGAGAACCAAACTTTCTCCTGACCAAATCTGCCAACTGCTGGAAATTTGTCTAAATACCACCTATTTCCAGTTCAGAGGGAACTTTTACAGGCAGATCCACGGCTGTGCGATGGGCTCACCGGTCTCCCCTATCATGGCTAATTTATACATGGAACAATTTGAACAGAGTGCCTTAGCTTCATATCCAGGCACTCCTCCCACACACTGGTTTCGTTATGTTGATGATAATTTTACAAAAATCAAAATTCAAGATTTGGAACCTTTCACTGCACATATCAATTCTGTAGATCCGAACATCAAATTCACCCGTGAAGATGCCAAGGATAACACATTGGCATTCTTAGATTGTGCAGTAACGATAGGAGGAGACCGGGGACTCCAAGTAGAAGTCTTCAGGAAGCCCACACACACAGACCAATACCTGCTTTTTGATTCACACCACCCACTGCAGCACAAACTGGGTGTTATTCGGACATTACAACACAGGGCCCAAGTGGTTCCCACAAGCACAGAGGGCAAGGAGAAAGAAGAGCAACATGTGCAGGAAGCCCTCTCTGTTTGTGGATATCCTAAATGGGCTGTTAACAAAACCAAGAGAGACAAGGGCAAGAAACAAGACAACAGAGAATCCGAACCCAGGAGGAAAGGGGTAGCGATTCCGTACCTGGCCGGCGTTTCGGAAAAACTACAGAGGATTTTCAGACAATATGAAATTCCAGTTTATTTCAAACCCACAAACACTTTAAGACAAAAACTGGTCCACCCAAAGGACAGAACACCGAGCCACAAACAAAGCAATGTGGTCTACTCCATTCAGTGTAGTGAAGACTGCAGTGAGCGCTACACTGGAGAAACAAAACAGCCACTTCACAAGAGGATGTACCAACACAGGCGGGTGTGCCAGAGTGGACCGGCTTCTGCGGTACATCTTCACCTAGAAGCCACGGGCCATTCTTTTGAGGACAGTGAGGTTCAGATCTTAGCCAGGGAAAAGAACTGGTTTGAGAGGGGAGTTAAAGAGGCTATTTTTGTCAAAAAAGAGAATCCGTCATTAAACAGAAATGGGGGAGTGAGACATAACTTGTCTCCCATTTATAATGCGATTCTTAGACCAGTCAAACAGAGCCAGGGCAGAGGGGTGGAGAGGGTCGTTAGACGTTGAATAGGGGGTCGAAACCAGCCGTCAGAGGAATTTGAAAAACAAAGAGACAGATTAGGGGGGATCGTTTTCAGAGCTTTTGTCATTGTAGGACGCGCCTCCCGGCAGCTAGATATAAGCAGGGTCTAACCAGTACAATAACCAGAGCTGACGAAGCCTCTCGGATGAGCGGCGAAACGTTTTCAACCAAACAAACTTTGTCCAGTTGACAAATTGAACTTCTCCTTTGATCATGGATTCTACCTGGACGACTGAGGGACTTTTCACGCACACAGACTTAAAGTGCATATGACACGTTTGTACGATTCTCACATTTTGATTTGGTGAGAACTACTGTAAATAGTTGATAAAAAGTCTATTCAAATTCTAATTCTATCCAAAGGTTTGGCATCATTTACACAAGAAACAAATTTTATCTTTATTAAAACATTATTTCAACAAAATAAAGGTTTTCTTATATTTTTATTTGTCAGATAATAATTATTTCTGTGTACATTAGATGAGTTTTGCTTGGTAACAGTTATAAAATTCCCTAGTGTGATGTCAACATTTCTAACCAGGAAGTAAACTTTTAAACCTAAAAAAATGGCAAAATTGGGAAAACGAGTGTGAATGTTTTTACTCTTACTTATTTTTTGTACCAATACTTTGTGCATCTACTTAAAGGAAAATAAACGTTTTTTTTTTTTTACAATTTGAGCCTTATTTCAGTAATAAAACAAGTTGTTTTACTCACCCATTGCACTTTGGTGTCATATGGAGCACTTCCAGAGATGTTTTAAGATTTGCGGTTAGCCTAGCGCGACTTCTAGCCATAGCTCGGGGCATATAATATATTCCCCGAACATGTAATATGCCCCGTGCGGGCTCCAAATAACACAAACTTTAGCACTTTTCAAATCATAGAAGCCCGATGTCTTAGTCTACGATTTCGTTTGAAGCAAAAGTGGCCTGTAATCCGAGATTTATCCATAGTTTACAGCTTTGCGTTTCATGTTTGGGTCCCGGGAGCTGAGAGCACAGTCCACGCATGCGCACTGGCGTCCTCATCTACTCGAAACTATGGCTAAATCTCGGATTACAGGCCACTTTTGACCAAACGAAATCGTAGGATAAGACATCGGGCTTCTATGATTTGAAAAGTGCTAAAGTTTGTGTTATTTGGAGACCGCAAATATATGCCCCGAGAACTCACATGATGGAGATCGCTAATCTAAAACATCTCCAGAAGTGCTCCAAAGTGCTATGGGTGAGTAAAACAACTTGTTTTATTACCGAAATAAGGCTCAGATTGTAAAAAAACGTTACTTTTCCTTTAAGGCTGGGAAATTAATCAAATGAATTTTATTAATTTGAGATTCTGAACAACAAAAAAATTATTATTACAATGGAGTTATTATGAAACAAGTGTTCTCCTGACTTTCTTACTTGCAAAGCAGGGACATTTACAGTTTTTGTAAGAAAAGTGTTTTTTTCAGTAAAGTTTGATTGATTGAACATGTGTACCTTTCTCCAAGTAGCTCCGCGGGGCCCAGACTGGCTCCTCCTCTGTGTAGGGGTCAGTGAACTCTGTGTCCTGCTCTGGTTTGTCCACAAGAGGGGGCTGTGGAGAGATGAGCGGCTCCTCTGATTGGCTCTGAGGAGGAGAGGGTGGAGCTCCTTCTGAGACTATGGAGAAATTAAATACTGCATTTAATTATGTTGCTTATGTAACTTTGAGAGTACTACACTTAGATGTACTAGGATTATAAACCCAACCCAGCCAGACTCGATTTGGGGCTCATGCGTGCTGTTAAGATCTGTTCACACTGTCTTGGTTTAGTCCACCATTTACTTTACGTTTTGAATGATAAACTGGTATTATTAAAAAGGCTTGGATTAGTTTGGGTTTATACATACGCAAGTGAAGCAAGATACTTTAGGAGTCAGATCTATGAAGAGGACACCCCAATCACAGTATAAATACACTTTTTTTTTTTTTTTGCAACATTTCTTAGTAATAAAAACATGGTTCGATCTCGTGCTCGCAGCCCCGGTGTACGCGCAGCCTCGCGCCGGTCACGTTGCTCTGTCACGGATTTGTCCACGATGGGGGGTGCACGTGTCGCGCACTTCTCCCCGCGTTCCGGGACCTGGCAGTGCTCCTCGCGCGTCCGGCTGGGCTTCCGGGGCCGTGTCTCCCCCCACGTGTCACTATTAATACATTTTGTTGAAAATCTATGAAAGTTTGAGTGTTTAAACTAGAGACAAATGTAAGAAAAGGTTCATTCCAGTCTGAGAAAAATGTATAATGTGTGTGGTGAGGCATTTACAGCCTTAAAGCATGTACGAGGGTGGGCTGAAAAGTTCATAGCCTGACCCAGAAGGACTTATGCCACACTGATGAAACTAGGTTTATTTTTCAACGTAGTCTCCCCTAAGGTCCACACACTTCTTCCAGCGGTGTTGCAGTGCTTTGATCCCGTTGCTGTAGAAACTTTCATTCTGATCCCCAAAAAAGTCCTCAACAGCTGATATGACCTCATCATCAGTCTGATACCGCTTCCCAGCCAAATGTTTTTTCATGTTTGGGAACAGAAAAAAGTCAGATGGTGCCAAATCCGGAGAATATGGGGGATGATCAACCAGTTCAAAGCCACAGTCTCTCACAGCAGCCATTGCAACCACCGACTTGTGTGCAGGAGCATTGTCCTGGTGAAACAGGACCCCCTTCGTCAGTTTTCCTGGCCTTTTTGACTTGATTGCCTTTCTGCTATCTGATTAACAGTTAAAGTCTGTCATCCATCACCATGTGGTGAACACGGTCGATGTTTTCTTGGGTCGTTGCTGATGCTGGACGACCAGACCTTGGGTCATCTTCAAGGCTCTCCCTACCCCTCTTGAATTCAGCTGCCCACTTTTTCACAGTTGATAAAGCTGGAGCATCATCCCCTAACGTAGCAACCATATCGGCATGAATGTCCTTGGGGGTTAACCCCTTTTTCTGCAGATATTTGATAACACCACGGTGCCAAATTTTGTCCATCTTCATCAAAAGTCTCTGGTCCCACTTTTCAAAGTTTCAAAAAACTACATCAGCATCAGTAAATCTGAAAATAAACTATGCCGTTAGTGTCACAAATGATTGAATTTAATGCATGTCAAGTTTCATCAGTGTGGCATAAGTCCTTCTGGGTCAGGCTATGAACTTTTCAGCCCACCCCTAACCCCCGCGATAAATGAGGGATTACTGTAATCCTGCATTATTAGTCTGTCTACATCTCCAAAGCTCAAAATGCTCTGTCCCACCTTGTGATGTTATGCAATGGTATTTTTTAAGTGAACAGCTCCTTTTACCTTTAGTTTAGTAGAGATCAGCAGTTCTGTGACTGAAATCATCCAAATGATTCTAGTGAAAGTGTATGGAGTTTAAAAACATAGCGAAGCACTTCCTGTATTACCACATGACATTACAAAGTAGAACAGAGTGCTTTCAGTTTGAGAGAACTCTGCCTAAATATGCAGGGTTTGTGTGTTAAACATGTGTGAATGAAACAAAACATAACTCCGAATAAATGAAAGCACTCACTGGATTCTTGAACCCGAGCGACAAAGCCCATCAGGGGGAGCTGTGGAGTGAACTGCAGCAGAGACAGAGGAGGAGGAGAGGCTGGAGACACAAACAGACCTGATCACTAACATACATTTTGTTCATTTCTCATCATACAATTGAAACAATTGCTCCTAACCTGGGCTGTGGTTGTAGTAAGTTCCCCCGCTGACTGTGCCCTGAACTGTGATAGGCTGTGCTGTAGAGATGGGGGCGGGGCTAACCCTGTTTTGGGCTGCTGTTATTGGCTGCCCGGTAACAGAGGGGGGGCGGCGGTAAGGCAGGGACCCGCCCACCTGAGGGGCCTGGTGTCGAGGCTGAGGGCGGTTCATACTGTAGAACTGAGGCATGATAGCTCCTGAGAAAAAAAACAGTACTTAATTTGTTGTCAAACAGTTAACGTCATCATTAATCTGTGTAGGGTAAAACATACAAATATCTTGGATCCATCTACCATTTCTTTTAAATTACATCCAAAGGTCAAAGTGCCATTGTATAGATATATTGTATAAGCAACTCTTAAAGGAAAAGTAACGTTTTTTACAATTTGAGCCTTATTTCGGTAATAAAACAAGTTGTTTTACTCACCCATAGCACTTTGGTGTCATATGGAGCATTTCCGGAGATGTTTTAGATTAGCGTTAGGCTAACGCCGTTAGCCTAGCGCGACTTCTAGCCATAGCTCAGAGCATATAATATATTCCCCGAGCATGTAATATGCCCTGTGCGGGCTCCAAATAACACAAACTTTAGCACTTTTCAAATCATAGAAGCTCGATGTCTTTAGTCTACGACTTCGTTTGAATCAAAAGTGGCCTGTAATCCGAGATTTATCCATAGTTTACAGCTTTGCGTTCCATGTTTGGGTCCCGGGAGCTGAGAGCACTCCTCCTCATCTACTCGAAACTATGGCTAAATCTCGGATTACAGGCCACTTTTGACCAAATAAAATCGTAGACTAAAGACATCGAGCTTCTATGATTTGAAAAGTGATAAAGTTTGTGTTATTTGGAGCCCGCACAGGGCATATTACATGCCCGAGCTATGGCTATAAGTCGCGCTAGGCTAACGGCGTTAGCCTAACGCTAATCTAAAACATCTCCGGAAATGCTCCATATGACACCAAAGTGCTATGGGTGAGTAAAACAACTTGTTTTATTACCGAAATAAGGCTCAAATTGTAAAAAACGTTACTTTACCTTTAAGGTCAAAATGTAGCACTTTTTAATTTTTATTTTAGAATACTACACAAAATTGTACATTACTATAAATAAACAAGGCCTTAAAGGTGTTGTACCTGATTTTTAATAATAATACTACACTGTCGTCACTACTCATTCACTCCACACTCTTTGGTGAAAGTTACAATTGTAGCCACAGCTGCCCTGGGGCAGACAGAATCTGCGCCATCAGCCCCTCCGAACACCACCAATCATTCATGAACACACCACTTTCATACCAAGTACTGCGGGTCTTGTCTAGTGTCTTGGCTTGACACAATGATGGAACTCAGACCTCTCTAACCACTGAGCCACTGTCACCTTTAAAAACAGAACTAGCTCATTTTGCAGTGGTTGCAAAGTATTCCTCATTTAATCTACATGTGTTTATAAGCACTTTTCACAACTTTTAAATATCAGTGTGAAGTGAAGCTAATAACAACTAGCATGCTAATGTGCACTTCCTGATAAATTGTCAATAAAATGCTTTAATTAGATGTTAGCAGCACACAGTGGCCTTTTTTATACCTCAAGAGTTGCTTATTCTATATCTGAACAGGGGCAAGACATATTTTGCTCAAATAGATGGAAAAGGTCAGGCCCTTTAAAGGGATAGTGCGTTGTTTTTAAAAAAAAAAGTTAATCTGTATGGGTTTCCTTCTAACAGTGTCGTGCATTAACACTGGCTTACCTCTAACAGTTTCGTCTCAGCCCAGTTCTGCTCGCGTTCTGGAGCTCACGTAAGTAGGTCCGGTAAGTTCGCCGGGAAATGAAATAAAGCTTGTTTTTCTTCCCAAAACAACATTTGTCCGAAAAGTAAACTTCCGCTTACGGCGGACCGCATCAGCCGTACACATCTGCTAAAAGTTAACAGGCTGATAGAGAACGTGGGCGAATTGATATGAATCGAGAGAGAAAATATGCGAATGCGAAATTCGAATTTTTAATGGACAACTGTCTGGGACGCAAATATATCACTTTTCGGACAAATGTTGTTTTGGGAAGAAAAACAAGCTTTATTTCATGTCCCGGCGAACTTACGTGAGCTCCAGAATGCGAGCAGAACCGGACTGAGACGAGACTGTCAGAGCTAAGCCAGTGTTAAAGCGCGACACCGTTAGGAAACCCATACAGATTAACATAAAAAAAACTGCACTATCCCTTTAAGCAGTTTGCATCCTGAATTCACAATTTCTTTACTGTTTATGATGTATTAACTGCTGTAAAGAATGTTTCAACTATAGATATGAAAACTTATAGTGTTCACCTTCGCTGGGGGATGGTGACGACACGAAGGAAAGAGTGGGCGGAGGAGCAGGGGAGAGCAGAGGGGAGCGATCCAGAGGAGGTGCATCAGGCTGGGGGTCGGAGGAGGAGACCAGTGGTGGGTCAGAGCTTGCCCAGGTTTGAGGAGGGGTGCTGGGGTGAGGAGAGAGGGCAGCAGGGGGGTGGGCTGTAGGTCCTGGAGGGTGAGACTGGGTCATTGTGGAGGAAGAAGAGGAGGAGGAGGAAGAGTTGGAGGGGGAGGGAGAGGAGGAGGAGCTGGGTGCTGTGGACGGAGAGGACGAGGGTGCAGCTCCAGGAGAAACTTGGGAGAAAAAGAGAAGGAAGAGAGGGAAAAGAGAAGAGAAGGAGATAAAAGAGACAGCACAAATACCAATGGGGTGTAATCTTTTTAAAATAATATTTGTATAATTATTACAGTTATTTTATTAGCTTTATTTGATTGCATGACTTCAAAATTTGGTATTGTACATATGTTTAGCCATGTTTACATGTATGGTGGAATTGGCATTCAGTGGGGTGGTTACTGGCGGGCTGGATACCTGGGTATACGTGGGTGTGGAGTTTACCTGGGTATAGGCGGGTGTGTTGTTTGTTACCCGGGTATAGGTGGGTGTGTTGTTTGTTACCCGGGTATAGGTGGGTGTGTTGTTTGTTACCTGGGTATAGGTGGGTGTTACCTGGGTGTAGGTGGGTGTGTTGTTATCTGGGTATAGGTGGGTGTGTTGTTTGTTACCTGGGTATAGGTTAGTGTGGAGTTTACCTGGGTATAGGTGTGTGTTTTACCTGGGTATAGGTGTGTGTTTTACCTGGCTATAGGTGTGTGTTTTACCTGGCTATAGGTAGGTGTGTTGTTACCTGGGTATAAGCGGGTGTGTCGTTTGTTACCTGGGTACAGGTGGGTGCTACCTGGGTATAGGTGGGTGTGTTGTTACCTGGGTATAAGCGGGTGTGTCGTTTGTTACCTGGGTACAGGTGGGTGCTACCTGGGTATAGGTGGGTGCGTTGTTTGTTACCTGGGTATAGGTGGGTGTGGAGTTTACCTGGGTATAGGTGGGTGGGTGTTACCTGGGTATAGGTGGGTGTGTTGTTACCTGAGTATAGGTGGGTGTGTTGTTTGTTACCTGGGTACAGGTGGGTGCTACCTGGGTATAGGTGGGTGTGTTGTTTGTTACCTGGGTATAGGTGGGTGTTACCTGGGTGTAGGTGGGTGTGTTGTTATCTGGGTATAGGTGGGTGTGTTGTTTGTTACCTGGGTATAGGTGGGTGTGGAGTTTACCTGGGTATAGGTGGGTGTGTTGTTACCTGAGTATAGGCGGGTGTGTCGTTTGTTACCTGGGTACAGGTGGGTGCTACCTGGGTATAGCTCGGTGTGTTGTTTGTTACCTGGGTATAGGTGGGTGGGTGCTACCTGGGTATAGGTGGGTGTGTTGTTTGTTACCTGGGTATAGGTGGGTGTGGAGTTTACCTGGGTATAGGTGGGTGTGGAGTTTACCTGGGTATAGGTGGGTGTGTGTTACCTGGGTATAGGTGGGTGTGTTGTTTGTTACCTGGGTATAGGTGGGTGTGTTGTTTGTTACCTGGGTATAGTAGGTGGGTGTGGTGTTACCTGAGTATAGGTGGGTGTGGTGTTACCTGAGTATAGGTGGGTGTGTTGTTAGCTGGGTATAGGTGGGTGTGTTGTTTGTTACCTGGGTATAGTAGGTGGGTGTGGTGTTACCTGGGTATAGGTGGGGGTGGCGTTTACCTGGGTAGGTGGCCGGGGGGGAGGGAGTGGGAACAGCGAGGGGCAGCCCCACACTCCCACTGCTGCTGTTCTCTCTGCTGCCTCCACTGCTGCCGCTGGAATTACAATCACAATCTGAGTGATTTGATTCACTCCCATTACACGGAGACCATCTCTTAGTTTCAGACATACAGGGGACCAGAAAAAGCCAACATGTTATAAAACAACTAAAATGTGCACACAAAAGCAATGAGAAAAGAACAGATTAGAGCGAGTTTACTGACACACGTTGAAGCGGCAAAGGTGAAATGCAGGTTATGGTTGTCCAGTTCATGCAGCTATTCATTTATATTTACATTTCTGGTTTTCAGATGACATCACAACATTCTATAACGTGCCACCAACATGAATTTTCGTGATTTTTCTTCAAACAAAAGTGGTGTTGCTGACAAACATACTGCAGACTATTTTAGCAGAAATGCTAATTTAGTTATAAATAATAAAATGAAAAAGCAAAATAAGAGCTGAAAGCGTCTCCGGCTCCGGCGATGGCGGCGGTGATGGAAGCTGGTACCTGCTGGTTCTGGGGCGGTGCGTTACTGTGGCTGTTCTCACTGGACTGGGGAGGTTAGCACACACACTGGGACTGGACACATTAGGCAACACAGGGGGGCGCACTGGCTCCAGAGTCCTGTAGGGGGAGCTCTTCCTGTGCGCAGTGTGTCACAGGGAACAGTGAGATTATAATGATGACAATATGCAAGCAATAAAACCACAAGGATTTTACTTCTATGAGGTACTCACAGTAACATGTAACATATTTAGATCAACATGTAACGTTTACTGTTTTGAAAATACTATATTCACCCAAAACAATGTATTGGAGTTTAGAAAGCTAAAAAAAAAATCAATTTAGCATAACACACCCCTCTGTTCCCTGCATTTTTTTTTAAATTAAGACCAATACCGTATTGGCCCGAATATAAGACGACCCTGATTATAAGACGACCCCCTCTTTTTTAAGACTCAAGTTTGAAAAAAGACTTTTTGAACACCAAATTTAATTTTTATACAGAAAATAATTACAGTACATCTGAAACAAATGATTATAACAATATATTCGAGAGAAAAAGCATGTTATTCTGCCTCATTCAAATCATGCAAAACCTGTCTATCACATCTTAATGTCTGAACATTTAAATATGTAAACTAAAGTGCAATCACATTTGTAAATGAATGGCTTCTGGTTTTTGAAATGTAAATAAACCAATCTACTGTGATAAAACAACAAAATTGCAATAACTGCATTAACCATCAAAGTGAAGTCTAAGTGAAGTCAGCTGCTGGTTAACCTGGCCGATCTTCCACCCACTTTTCTCCAGATTGTCGCTACGTTTCTCCATTTTCTGTTATCTCTTCTCTTATTTTCTTCTCTTTTCTTTCTTACCGCTATTTTTTATTTTTCTTCTTCGTGACAGGGGTTCGCTTTGGCCTGGGGAGTTCAGTTCAGCATTCGCTTTAAAGATATCTGGCGCCATCTAGCGTTGTGAATGGGTATAATGTCTAGACCCCGAATGTAAGACGACCCCCACTTTTTCAGTCTTATTTCAATGCAAAAAACATCGTCTTATATTCGGGCCAATACGGTAATTTTTTTTTATCGACTACAGCCTTATAATATCTATAATAACATTTTTTCCCCACGAACCACTCCATTTGTGGATCAGCCTCCAGGTGAGTTGCACGTCGATTTAACCAATCACAGTGAAGTGTGAACGCTTAAAAGAAGCAGTTATCTCCTAAAGGCAGTATGGAAATTCTGATTATTTTGCATTATCGCCCTCCCACTGGTGTAAGTTCTTTCTGATTAAGAGAGAGGAGCAGCCGGTGTCTCAGCATATCCCCAATCTGAACCAAAACAACAGATGGACCTGGACATTACACCTGACCAAGAAACAGCAGGGCGCTTATGGAAAATGTGTGGTTATCCTTTCTCCTCCTTTCTGTAAGGAGGTTGTGGGTTAGATTTGTGATCTTTACACAGTCAAAAAGTGAAAAAACTTGACCACAACTTGAAGGGCCCATATTACACTATGTTCTGATGTATGTTATAATGTTGTTTGCTCATCACAAACAGACCTGGAGTGGTGTTTTGTTTCATTCACACATGTTTAACACAAACCCCTGCATATTTTTTTCTCTCGAACAAAAAACACTCCTGTTCCACCTTGTGATGTCATGTGGTAATACAGGAAGTGCCCCACTGTCTTTTTAAAGGTCCCATGACATGGTACTTCTTGATGCTTTTATATGGCTCCTTAATGGTTCCCTAATACTGTAAATGAATCCTTCTTCAAAATCAACACAGTGCATGAGAAACAGAGATAAGATGAGAAAGAGTATTTTTTCTCTCTCTGAATAGTCCATTATGGGAGTTGTTGCTTGAATGCAAATGAGGAGGACAGAGATGGCCTATAGTAGAGGGTGGGGGCGTGTCCAAACTCTCCGCTCTCAGCTGATCCATTTCCGGGTTTTTGTGCGGAGAAGAGATGAGAAGCGTTCCTTTGAAAAATAAACACATTTCCACAGAAAATAAAATTAGACCACTGCTGTTCAAAGGTCCAGAGGCTCAGATAAAGGACTTCCGAGCCTAGAAACACTCAGACGTGCCTCCAGGCAAATAAAAAAACGCATTTCGCATTGCCTAGCGCATTCGCAGTTCAAACTCTCTGGGCGTAATTTACAGAGACGCTGAGTAAACACAGACGGGGGGTGGAGCTGCATTTTTCGAGCTGACGTCAATAAGGTGCCTTGTTGAGAACCGTTTGAGCTGTGTTTTTTTCTAACGCAGAAAAGGATCGCAAATGCTCAGTTTAGACATTTCGCAACTTTTAGCCATGGGGGGGGGCCTAAACAGGGTAGGGGAGCTCACATTAACGTTCAAAAACCTCAGAAAGTGAAAATTTCATGCCATGGGACCTTTAAACTCCATACACCTTCACTAGAATCATTTGGATAATTTCAGCTCTGGAACAGCCTCCACTACTGAACTAAAGGTAAAATGTAACTTGAAAACTACCGCTTCATGACATCACAAGAAAAAGAGCATTTTGAGCTTTGGTGATGTGGACAGACTAATAAAGGTTTACTCAAACCTGAATGAAACAAAACAACTCCAGGCATATTTTTAAAGCTCACAAGAATCATTTTTTTGTAATACATTATTTAGTGGGCTTTGCTGTAGATTTTAAAATATTGATATTGTTAGCGGTCAATGGCCACAGCAACAAGACCAATATCAGATATCCGTATCGGCTGAAAAATGAAAATCAGTGCATTCTAAGCACATACAGGTATTAAAAAAAAACAAATGATAAACTACAATAGAATTATTCAAACCAAAGTGAAAGCACTGACCCGTGGAGGATGCCTTTGCCAGCTCTGGGGGGACTGGGAGACTTCTGACTTGCTGCACTTGACCGAGACCCGCCCTTCTGATCTCCATTCACCTGTAGATACATATGCATGGATAGATTCTATTGAAATCCTGGTTTAGATTAAATTTGTGGCTAGTGAGATCTTACCTTGAACCTGAGCAGCCACTGTGCGCCGTGACCAGAGAAGAGGAGAGAGTTTGAAACAGAGAGGGTTACAGATCAAATGAAACAAATAAAACTGTGTTCTATTTTTGGAGAAAATCATCTACGTGCTACAGAAGCTTTAGAACATGGGATAATTTCCTCTCTTCCTTTTTTTCTTTTTTTCACATGTAAGCCGCCATGTTTGTTTTGAAATAGACTTGGTCTGTACTTCTGTCAATCAGGACCATTAGAATGTGGGGAAGAAGACCTAGTCCTAGACAACACATTCTGTGTAAGTAAAGTTCTTATTTGATTCAATTTGCAATACACCGAGACTAAAACTAGTAAAAAACTCAAAATAATTTGACTACCTTTAGCTTTTCACTTGAAATATTAAAGGAAAAGTAATGTTTTTTTTACAATTTGAGCCTTATTTCGGTAATAAAACAAGTTGTTTTACTCACCCATATCACTTTGGTGTCATATGGAGCATTTCCGGAGATGTTTTAGATTAGCGTTAGGCTAACGCCGTTAGCCTAGCGCGACTTATAGCCATAGCTCGGGGCATTCCCCGAGCATGTAATATGCCCGTGCGGGCTCCAAATAACACAAACTTTAGCACTTTTCAAATCATAGAAGCTCGATGTCTGTAGATGAGGAGGCCAGTGCGCATGTGTGGAGTGTGCTCTCAGCTCTAGACTAAGACATTGAGCTTCTATGATTTGAAAAGTGCTAAAGTTTGTGTTATTTGGAGCCCGCACGGGGCATATTACATGCTCGGGGAATGCCCCGAGCTATGGCTATAAGTCGCGCTAGGCTAACGGCGTTAGCCTAACGCTAATCTAAAACATCTCCGGAAATGCTCCATATGACACCAAAGTGATATGGGTGAGTAAAACAACTTGTTTTATTACCGAAATAAGGCTCAAATTGTAAAAAAAACCGTTACTTTTCCTTTAAGAGCGAGGGGTTGTATTCTAGTATAATATAAAGTCATCCACATACAGTGACGTGCGGTCATTAGAGGTGAGACACAGCCTCACCTGCCTCTAATGTCATCATAGTGGGAAAAAAAGTAAAATGAAAAAATAAATTAAATGGTTATATTTATCCAATGATTTGTACTATAAAGTTATTTTCTATTGAACTTAGCCATTTTAATGAATTTTCACTTTTACCGTTCAAATACTGGTGCAGAGAGGCACCAGCCATTCATGCCTCACATGGACTGACTGTGCTGTAGCTCAGCAGTGACAGATACTGCACTAAAGAGGCTGTGAAAAAGGCACGTAGTTACCTGTCCTCATGGTAGAGGCACTCATGAGTCTAGGGATTCTTCTGCAACTCCTGGGGCAGCTGATTAGAATAAGTGACAGCAAGCTACAATTTAGAGTTAGTTTAATGATCCGTTCAACTTTTTTCTTCATGTCTGGCCCTACTTTTTAAATGGAGGAAGATTTCATATTAAAACTCAAGCAGTTTTCTAAACTGGACTTTCGGTCGAAGCAGGAGGTTATGATTAAAGGAAGACAAACGCAGGAGCTAAAGGGTTTACTCCAGATTACGGGACGAAAGACTTGCTCATTTGTTGGTAAGAAATCGTCTTTTTGGCTTTTCCTGCCTTCTTTTCTCAATCTGCTGTGACACTGTCTGGGCTCAGATGGGATATTGTGACCTGAAAAATTAGCAAAGAAGCCTCGATAAACATGAGCGGTCCACCACTCACATTCAGAGCCAGATCGCCCTAAAACTGTCGCTATTTTAGTTTATGACGCTACTCGGTGAAATGCACTGAACAATAATAATTAATTTTCAGCTTCCCATCAAAAATATTGCGAGCTCCAGCCACTTACAGGAAGAAAAATTGTCCCGGGGCCAAATTTACTTGCCGACACCTGGTGACGTCACTGATGACATCAGTGCCTCACCAGCCATGACCCTCACCGCACGTCACTGCCACATACATACATATGTGCAATGCATTTGTATGACTTCATGTATTGTAATGTACCTTTACAGGCATGTTGTTCAAATAAATAAAAATGAATGAATGAAACTGAAGTCAACATGCATCATGGGAATCCAAACTATTTAATTTTACATTTGACATCATATTGTTTGTGGATCCACCAGTCACAGCGTGGCTTTGCACGTCATTCAGACCAGGTACGGTGCAGCATTTAACACGGGAGTGCAGTATAAACCATCTTTTAAAGGACCCATACTTTAGGATCTATGTGGCTTCCTCATCACAAACATACCTGGAGTTCTGTTTGACCCACTTTTTTCTTCTTTTAAACTCCATACACTTTCATTAGAATGTTTTGTATAAATTCAGCTTTGAAATTGCCCTTCTCTACAAACCAAAAGGTAAAAGCTAGCTATTAAACACATCTCCAGGTATGTTTTGGATGAGCTAACAACATTACAACATGGTTAAAAGTTCAAAAGAATAATTTTGTGTAATATAGGACCTTTAAACTGAGTGCCTCCTCCTGTCCTTGACCCTCTGTCTAAAGTTAACCAGGCCGCTGTAGTCTATATCAATGATATTGTGGTATTAAAGGGATATGCCACCCCCAGGTCAAATTTGGGCATCCCCCCACAGTCCAGAGACTAAAATAAGTGGTGGAAAGCGTTTTCCTGGTGACCCAGCCATTGTCCGAGTCTGTCACCACTGACCGCCGCAGTATCTGCTGCTCCTCCGCGTTAGACTGGAGTCTAACGTCGCCAGAGAAAGATTTCGGCCAAAAGGAATTAATTTGCTCGATGCGTTTCCCAATTACTTTCTGTGTAGTGCGCATTCATATCGAGTGCAAATAAATGTGCAAATCAACACGGAGAGCTTGACTTGGTCATTTTGGGTGGGAACTATTTTTCAGTGCGGAAGAATAAAGCCGAATCACGCAGCACGCTGCCAGGGGAATCCCAGTTACGCACCAGGAAGGGAGTTCCCCTGTTGCGCAGCGTGCTGCGTGATTCGGCTTTATTCTTCCGCACTGAAAAATAGTTCCCACCCAAAATGACCAAGTCAAGCTCTCCGTGTTGATTTGCACATTTATTTGCACTCGATATGAATGCGCACTACACATAAAGTAATTGGGAAACGCATCGAGCAAATTAATTCCTTTTGGCCGAAATCTTTCTCTGGCGCCGTTAGACTCCAGTCTAACGCGGAGGAGCAGCAGATACAGCGGCGGTCAGTGGTAACAGACTCGGACAATGGCTGAGTGACCAGGAAAACGCTTTCCACCACTTATTTTAGTCTCTGGACTGTGGGGAGATGCCCAAATTTGACCTGGGGGTGGCATATCCCTTTAAGATGCATGAAGAATCCCTCAGTCGTCCAGGCCATGGATATTGTGGTATATTATTGTAATTGTGAGTCTTAAATTTAAAGTTTTGCACCCTGACACTTCCTGTTAGACCCATAGCCCCTCCTCCTCACCTTGACCCCGTGTCCGATGTCGTCCAGGCCACTGTAGTCGATGGGCTTCCTCACGTACCTCACCGGACGCTCTGGATTTGACGGAGCAATAATTTTGTGAGATCGACACGTGGTTTTGTTCACGGTCAGAATCCCGATCTCTCTCCGAGCCACCTTCTCCTTATGGATGTCCACCGTCTGAAACACAGGGCCAAAATGTGACCACCAGCAGAAGAATTAGCTATTAGTAGGGCATTCTTTATAGACAATTGTGTAAATAATGAGAACTTATCTGCTGCAGTTGTGTGGACTTTAAAAAACAGGGGAGCTCTTCTTTGAGATGAAAGGCACTTAATCTAATTGTTTCGATCTACAGTGTTTTAAATGTATGACACAGCATTATAATATGATAAAATAGCATAGTATAGGACCATTAAGGTGTACTACAAAACTTTTCTAGTGACCTGCTTGTTTCCATGAAATGTTATTTCCACCTAAAAGTCCCAAAATATGGCATTTAACATCCATCTTGCATTAATTCAAATTCAGGTGTTTTAAAACATACATTCTTACTCTGAGTGGGCTCGCCTCTCCACAGATGTGACCTGTAACGTGGGTTGGGGGTCATGTCTGGAGATAGATTAAAATATCATACTGGGGTATGTTCCAGGCAAAGCAATAACATCTCCATGGAAACAAGAAGGTGGCTCCCTTGTGATGTAGTGGGGTTGTCAAAAGTATCAAAAAGCAGATACTAATTGATACTAAAACTAGAATCAAAACTAGATACTCCTCAGGTATCAATACTAAAAAGACCCATTCACAGGACAGAAATGAACCTTTCCTGAATGTCTTTAGAATGATCTGGAGCTGTATCAGAACAAGTATAAGAGTACATAGACTAGTATATGTCCATAGAGCACTATGGAACCTACAGGACCACATGGGCATAGAAAAGAAAGTACGATTTAATGCTGAAAATCAAATTCTTTTGTCTAAAGAAAAGTATCATAATAATAAGATAAGATAAGATAAGCCTTTATTGATCTCACACAGGAGAAATTTACTCGCCACAGTAGCTCCAGGACAATTGGACAAGAGGGAAAAAGTGCATGCAGGCAGGGAGGGGATAAAGTAAGTAATAAATAATACAAATAGTAATACGTAATAATAATAATAATGGAAAATAGTAATAATGATAATAGCAACAACAAGCATCAACATGAAAAAGGAGGATATTGCACGTCTGGCCTATATGTTAGAATTATACAGTCTGATGGCGGTGGGGATGAAGGATCTGCGGTAGCGCATAATACTATGCTAAACTACTCCAGTTTATTTCTCATGAGTTGTTTGCTCCTGGCAGCCTCCATCTTTGTGAGTCCACATTGGAGTGTGTGTGTGGGTCTGTGTGAATTTCTCCCACAGAACAGCTGTGAGGGCCAGTGTGATTATGCAGTGTAATCTCATCATGTCTGATCAGCATCTCACAATGCTCTGAGAAAAACACTAAATCCACTATGGAAGACTCAGTCTACACTCATACAATAGACTGTTGGCTCATATTTGAAGATGTTTATGGAAGGCCTACATGAAGCCATATACTTTATGGGCAGTTAGTCATTGTTATTGCTTAGCGTGGAATGCATGTTTTTTCTAAAAGGCATAAGATTCAATATTTCTTCCAAAAACTGTGAATCTCCCTCAGGGTTGTATGTCCCTGCCTCCATCTGAAATGGCCAAACTTACTTGTCCAAGCCTGACCTCCCCAGATCTCTGAGCCTCAGCAGGGCTGGGTGTGGTTAGGGCTTGGATGGGAGACTGCTGGGAATACCACATGTCACAGTATCAGAAAACTGTTGATGTGTCCTAGGGCAAAACACTTGACCCACTGGTCAGTGGCGCAAATTGCCAGGCTTCCTTCTGTCAGTCTGTCCCAGGGCAGCATTACAGGCAAAAACTTACTGCTGTCATGAACGCACACTCTTGTAAACAATGACAATCTGTAGGTATAAAACTACAATTGCAGGAACACCAGTGTTGTATAAAGTACTGGAAAATCAAACTCAAGTAAAAGTATAGGTACCCCTCCCAAAAATGACTTTGGTAAAAGTCGAAGTCACTGAAATGTTACTTGAGTAAAAGTCTTAAAGTATCTGGAACTTCTTGTACTTAAGTATGACAAGTAATGTAAAAATAAATGTACTCAAGTAATGTAATTAAAAGTACAAGTAAAAGTATCAAGCAAAGGCAGTGTGAATTTATATCTGAATAGCCTACAGCTATGCCTTCCCTTGAGCCGAAAAAGCTAGGTAGCCTGTTAGCTCCAACATCATCAAATACGCTTTGTGCAACCGAAACGATGTCACACAAAGTTAATTTCTACATGTTATGCTCAAGGTTTCACAACAGACAGAATGTCTAGAATTGGAATATAGACGCTAACAATTTAATTAATCTAGAACTTACCTCGATGTGTTTCTTGAGGTTGGACGGGGAGTTTCTGTAAGATAGCATTTCCACGTTTCTTGGAAGGCACAAGAGGCACTTCATTCGATAGGACGAATCCTTCATATCAGCGTAAGAGAACATTGTGTTTAAGTACGGCCAGGGATGCTCATCGTCAGGTCCCCCTTCATTTGTAGCCGACGTGGATGCTGTCTCCTCTTCCATCAGGGATGTTGTTTGATTAAACTAGCTGCATGAAACCAACAGGTGTAGGCTGATTGTCATGCGCAAGTAGCGAACAAGCCCAGGCAAGACCTGACTTCCTTCAGTCAGTAGAGGGGTTTTTTGTAACGAGTAACTAAACGGCACATTGAAAATGTAATGGAGTAAAAGTATGCAATTAAATTCAGAAATGTAGTGAAGTAAAAGTAAAAGTAATCATTTTTTTTTAAAACTCAAGTAAAGTACAAAGTCTCCCAAAATGTACTTAAGTACAGTAGTGAAGTATTATTACTTCGTTACTATACAACACTGAGGAACACGTTCTTCTTCAGTCACCACCAACACAATGTGGGAGGAAGGAGCACCCCCAAGTGGACACTCCACAGACTACAACCAAACCAGGCACAACTCAGTACAAATACAACAATACAAGAACATAGAAATCAAAGGGCCTTTTGTACAACTGCTGTTCCATTTCGTTTTTGTCCCATGCACAGTTAACACGCGGTCCGAACAGCGCAGTCGTTTCCATGGAAATCGGGGCCTAGACCAAGCATGCAAACATGCACGCTTCGCACATTCAAAAGCCCCAGCATGCACAGCGTGGCAGGATATATGACTACAAAGATGGACTCGCCAGCAACATCGCCATGTGACAGTTGTGACTTCACTATAAAATGTGTGTTCACCTCACCTACAACTATGCTACATGAAACTCTTCATAAACTACGCTAACCATGTGTGGCGGTAGCCGTAACGACATAGTTCACTGCCCCTGTATTACCGTTCACATGCTTTTTCCCTTACACTTCTATATTTCCTTTGCTGTTGTAATGCTGGATATTCTACAGTATAGCCATGTCCCAATTCCAAGTATTACTAGTCGCAATAGAATAATATTTTTGTCTTTAGGGAACAAGGAGCAGACCACCCGGCTCATTGAGCTGAGGCGGGACCTGTTCCATTTCGCAGACGCCCATGCGATCCACGGACTGCACTAAGGGCTGAGCAAGTATGCACCGCCTCGACTGCAGACTGAGATCACACTCCGAACCGTGCACTCGCTGATTTGGGAAACGGCTTGTGTGTGTTGAGCGATGAACATGCATGTTACACAATCAGAGGAACTTGTACCGAAAAGAGGAGCCGTGTTCGTTGTTTGGAGGTAGTTCGGGTTTAAAAAATCTGACACCGATCAAACAACAATATTCTGTAAGTGTAGTTCTAAAGTTGTAGCCGCAGGACGCAACACGAGCAATTTGCTTCACCACCTCCGTCACAATCATTTACTCAAATATGAAGAATGCATGAAACCAAGACCTGCTGCCTCTTCCACGTCTGCGGGTAACATTAAAGTTGGCACTGCAGCACAAAACGCGAATCAGCTGGCACTCAAAGGCACGTTTACTAAGGGTAGTGCCTACGACAATGAAAGCAAACGGTAGATCGATATTACTAACGCTATTAGTGACCACATAGCCAAAGACATGGTACCACTTAGTACTGTTGAGAAAAGTGGCTTCAAGCAGATGATTAAAGCTCTGGATCCCAGATATACGTTACCAAGTCGAAATTACTTCAGCCGAACAGCAATCCCTAACTTGTACCGAAAGCACAGAGCCAAGATAGAAGCAGACTTGGCTACCATTCGCCACTTCTCAGCAACAACTTATTTATGGACTAGTCGCAGCATGAAGCCATACCTAAGCCTCACTGTTCACTTTATAAGTGACGACTGAGTGTTGTCTGCAAACAAGCTTTTTCTCCAATGATCACACTGGCAGGTTTCTAGCAGCAGGCTTGCAAGAGGCACTTGATTCCTGGGGGCTATCCTGGGGACAGTGGAGCCAACATCATTAAGGCTGTCGAGCTGAATAATTGGACAAGACTCCAGTGCTTCGGTCACAGGCTTCACATAGCCATTGGTAAGCACTAGTTATTATATTAATTTGACTATACATTAATGAATCTGTTATAATAAATTTTTTTATTTTTTTTGCCATTTTTACAGAGAGAGCTATGAAAGAAGAACGCATACAACGTGCAGTTGGAGTCTGCAAAAAAATTGTGTCAGTCTTTTCATACTCATGAAAAAAAAGGAGGGACCTAGCCATGGTACAGGATGTATACTGTATACCTCATCTTGAAGCAAAGTCCGAATGGATGCAAGTTGCTTTAGTGAAAGTTTAGTTGTTTGAAGTCTTCAAGTTAAACTTTTTTATATTTTAAATAGTTGAATACTACCTGGTTGGACTTGAAAGCAATATTATTAGTTTCACAAAGTGAAAAGTTTCACACCTGTTTCAGTACCGTTTATTGTTGTCTTAATAGTTGATACAGACTCAATGAAAAAATTATTGAAGGCATCTGCAATTTTGTTTGTGTTATTTGTACTTTGTCCATTTATCCTAATTTTTAGACTTTTCCTTTTTGTGTCCTGTCCTACAAGTTTTTTCATTTGGTTCCAGATTGTTTTAGAATCTCCCTTTGCGTTCTCTATTATAGACAAGAAAAAATCTGCTTTGGCCTTTTGTATGTTTTTAACTACTTTTCCCTCGCACATACATCTTTTCCCCCCATCCCTCCTTCATTTTCTCTTTTTCCAGCCTTAGTAAATCAGACGGCTGCTTGTGCTCCACCCAACGCAGCTCCTACATTCTCCTCGGCGGCACAATCGGCCTCACAGGCCCCTCAAGCTGCAGAGTTACCCTTATTCATTCACTTCTTCTGCTCTAACCCCCCCCCACCCCCTTTCCCCAACACCCAAATGTTTTTTTCAATTGCGTCTCCTGTTTTCACTCTAGCCTCAGCCATTCCTCCAGCACAGCCAGCATCCTCCATAAATCGTCCGTCTCCTGTTTTCCCGACCCTCCGGCAGCAGATTATCAATGGTAATTACATCGATATTGCTCAGTTGATCCAACCTTCTCGCGTCAACGCAAACCAGCCGCGGGACCTGCTAACCAGCCAGGGCCTCACATCGTTTATGCTATAAACTACCCCTTCTTGTTCCAAAGACCTCACCCCAAACGAATTCACACTCGGTTTCTCTTTTTATCGGGACGTCATCTGCTCCATTTTTCCCAACCGGAGAGCCGAATTAGATGATTACCTGTCAATAATCCTCGACCTTGCACTGCATTTCGGCGGGACCGGGTTTTACAATTACCACGTTCTCTTCGGCACCCAAGCGGCAGGCAGGCTACAACAATTCAACAAAACAGGCTACAACAATTCAACAAAACCTATTGGGGGGCCCTGGATTCCGAATTCTACTGCAGGGTCTTCGCAGCTTGCACCTCTCTCTTGTGCGATCTCTGTGGAGCTCCCTCCCATCCAGCTTCACTTTGCTCAGTGGCCACGCCCTCTCACAAGCGTCCCCCGGCTTCGAAGAACCCAGCCTTCAATCGTCTGTCTTCGGCTGCTCCCCCTCCACCCGTGACTCCACACCCTTCTTCAGCCTGCCCTACCGCCCTCGTACCCATCAATAGAGGCACAGACTTCCGTGGACACCCCATCATGTATCAGGGCGGAAGGATGATCTGCAATCATTTCAACGATCGGGGTTGCAGCAGTTCTAGTTGCAGGCTCCTTCACATCTGCTCCTTTTGCGGGGGCGCCCATGCCAGGTTCTCTTGCCCGCACAATCCAGTCGCCGTCGACGGGAAGAGAGCCTCTCACACCGTTACCACCCAAGTAAAGGTAAACGCACTAATTATTGCTCTCCGCGATCACCCTGATCGCAAGTTCGTCAATTTTCTAGTTGATGGTTTTAATAACGGTTTTCACCCTGGCATCAAAATTCTGCCAGAATCTTCACACTCATGCAGTCTGCACTCGCAGATCCCTCTGCCGTGGATAACCTCTTGGCGAAGGAAGTCGCTGAAGGGTTCATGATCGGTCCCTTCAAATGCCCTCCTTATGAGTCATTCCGCATCAGCCCCATACTCCGGGAAGAAACGGCTCATCATTGACCTATCTTCACCTCATGGTACAGACGTTCCCAGCATTAACAGTCTAATTCCCGCCCCGGATTTTTCCATGCAGTACGTCAATATCAATCACGCCATCGCTTTCATTCGTCTTGCAGGCCACGGAGCATGGCTCTCTAAAGCGGACATCACCAGTGCCTTCAAGGTCCTACCCATCGACCCCGAATTCTGGCGCTACTTCGGAGTGTTCTGGAAAGGGTTGTATTACTTCGCTGTGCGCTTGACCTTCGGCTGCCGCAGGAGTCCTAAAGTTTTCGACTCCCTGTCCGAAGCCTTATGTTGGATTCTCATTAACAACTTTAAACTTCCCTACGTCCTACACCTCCTGGACGACTTCCTGGTTGTTATTCCCGCGTCTTCCCCCCCTCGTCTAGGTTTATCGTCACTCGTCAAAGCCTTCTCCAACCTTGGAGTTCCTCTGTCCGAGGAAAAGACCCTCGGCCCCTGCAGATCAATTGAGTTTCTCGGCATAACTCTCAACTCTGTCTCATTCCAAGCGTCACTTCCTCCCGAGAAGGTCCAGCGAATCTCTCTGCTCCTTTCCAACTTCATTCTAGCAACCTCATGCACAAAGAGACAACTCCTAACGCTTCTCGGTCACCTTAACTATGCCATCCGTATCATTCCTCAGGGTAAACCCTTCCTTTCACGTCTTATTACAAAGGCCGCATCTGTCCCCTCCCTCCATTCAACAATTCCGCTGAGCAGTGCTTGAAGGTCCGATATGCTCCTATGGAAACACTTCCTGGATTCCTGGAACGGCATCTCCTCCTTTTATGAAGAATTCCTTTCTTCCCCTGAAGACATCCAACTCTTCACCGATGCAGCACCTTCAGTCGGCTTCGGAGGGTTCTATCAGAGAAGGTGATTCTCTTCCACATGGGCCCCTGAGCTCCTCGCTCTCAGACCAGCAGACTGCTCTTCCGCATTGTTCAAAATTTACCCCATTATAATTGCAGCCATCCTTTGGGGGCTTGAGTGGTCACGCAAGTGCATCCTCATCCATTCCGACAGCGGGCCACATCATCAACAAGGGAAGTTCCCGTTCCCCCGTAATCTCTCAGTTCCTCCGAAAACTCACTTTTGTGTCCGCTCAGAACCAGTTTGTCATTCGCGCCGCCCATGTTCCAGGTCACGATAACTCCATTGCTGATTCACTCTCTCGTATCGATTTTCAGAAATTCAGAAGCTTGGCTCCACACTCGGACAACCAGCCCGTTCTGAGGTCCTTTGGAGTGAGCAGGCCTCTGCTCAAGACTTTTTATGACTCTGTGGTGGCCTCTGCTCTCCTCTACGCTGTCGTCTGCTGGGCCCCGAGCAGCACAGAACGGGACAGAAAAAGACTGAATAAGCTGGTTAAGAGGGCCAGCTCTGTCCTGGGCTGTCCTCTGGACCGTGTAGAGGAGGTGGCTGAGAGGAGGGTGCTGGCCAAATTCATGTCCATTAAGGACGACACCTCTCACCCTCTGCACCGGACTGTAAAGGAGCTGAGCAGCTCCTTCAGCAGCCGAATGAGGCACCCCCAGTGCAAGAAGGAGCGCTACCGCAGATCCTTCATCCCCACCGCCATCAGACTGTATAATTCTAACATATAGGCCAGACGTGCAATATCCTCCTTTTCATGTTGATGCTTGTTGTTACCATTATCATTATTACTATTTTCCATTATTATTATTATTATTACATATTACTATTGCACTATTTATTACTTACTTTATCCCCTCCCTGCCTGCATGCACTTTTTCCCTCCTGTCCAATTGTCCTGGAGCTACTGTGGCGAGTAAATTTCTCCTGTGTGAGATCAATAAAGTCTTATCTTATCTTATCTTATCTTCCAGTTCCTCCATTTTCGACCACCATCTTCAGCTAAGCCACCCAGCTCTGGCATCTCTCGTCTCCGCCTCACAACAGGCCATCCTCGACAGCCTCGCTCCGAGTTCGCTTTCCACCTACCTTACCAGATGGAACAACTTCAAAGTGTTTCTCGATTTTCATCAGCTACCCCTCTGCTCATTCGACGTCACCACTATCTGCTGTTTCATCACCTTCTCGCGCCACTCCAGGAATATCCGCATCTCCACCATTCAGGCTTATCCATCCACCCTAAGCTTTCCGATCTCTCCATACACTCTCACGACGTACTCATCTTTACTCTCCGCAAGAGTAAAACGGATCAGTTGGGAAACACCTTCCCTATCCACCTCTTTCGCCTCGACTCTCCGCTAAGTCTGTACGAACCTTTCATTAAATATCTCGCTTTACGACGCACTTCCAATTCTTCCCAAGACGATCCACTATTCATTACAGAAATGGGTAAGATGGCTTCCAGATCCTGGTTTTCTAAACATTTAAAAGAAATCTTACGGTTTTCAGGCATCGCTCCCAATTTGTTCTCCATTCATTCCTTCCGCATCGGCGCTGCTATGTCGGCCGCAAGGGCAGGTGTACCCGATCGGAAAATCCAAACCCTCGGCCGCTGGGCCTCCAACACCTACCTTGTGTACGTTCGTCACAACCTCAACGACCTCCTCCAGGCCCATTCTACTTTATGCTCTTTTAAAACTTTTGGGGGTCCCGCTCCAGCTGGGCCAACTGAAGATTGAGACGGAGCCCCCATCCATCGTCTCAACCCAGCCATCACTGCTTTCCCAACCAGTTATCCACAATCACTCAATAATAAATATCTGCACCATATTACGTTGACAGCATGGTCCTTGCTAGTGAATTCATTCTTATTATGACAGTTACATACACACCCTCTATAACAGGCTGTCTCTGTGTCACCTGAGATGTGGTTGTTATTTTCGTGTTACCTGTGAGCAATGTTCCCCCTAATTTTTCATTTGTTTGAGCAAACACGCCAACTCCATGAACGTTCCTTGGACCCTTGTGAGCAACATCCGACCTGCACACTGTGGCCACACCAGTATCACACCTGAGATCATCCCAAGTTACAGTTTATTAATCAAATTACTGCAGTTATTTCTGTTGGATTACTTTTAATATAACTGATTTTTTGGTCCACTTAGAATGACAAAGACAAAAATCTGTTCATGAGATTTATATATGTTGTATGTCAGTGTGAGTCCTCCTGTGGTCAGTGAAACATTGAACAGTACAATATTTTGAAAAATAACCTCAAATAAATAAAATAACTTCAAATAAAAAAATATTTCTTTTCCTCTCATAAATGAGCAGTGTATAAATCTGTAAAATCACATTAAGAGGCTTTTTCAGCTTGATAAATATAGCCTGCTACAGATTTTTTTTATGGATTGTAGGACCTATAGGCCATAAGATGGGTAATCTTTCTCAAAATAATGATCTCAAAATAACTATAAATTATTATCACTTTATACTGTATCTTGCTTTTAAATCATTAGCCTGTAATTTTGTGTGAGTGTCAGAGCTCTGTGGTATAACGCTCCGGGCAGTGGCGTTCCTAGAGTGATTTACTCCCTGGGCGAAAGCCACTCTTGCCCCCCCCCCCCTCCGACCAAACCCTAACATCCGCCCCACCACCCAAAAACAAACAAGACCTCCTCTTCTTTCCGTTTCTTTCGAAATTGGGCACCTGATGGCTTCAATCTTTTTCGGTCCATCACCGCGACTGTTTTGTCATACTGTACACCGTGACCTCCTCAAGACACTGACCGAAATCCGAATGATTACCCCCCTGGCCCCTCCCCCTAAAACAAACTCTGTACTGTGCTCGCAGCGTTGCCTAGCGCGAGAGGTCAGAGTCAGACTGTCATACCTGAACCATTTCACTTGACCAATTGACCACCACGGCCACTACAACCACAATATTAGAATTCTTTCGGATCATACACAACAACACGGAATGAAACGTAATGAAATGTAGACAATTTCGACCCCTTAATTGAAGTATATGAAAATAACATAGCAACACAGGGGATTGTACAGGCGCGGGCGGTGGGTGCGTGCGGTGGGGGCGCTACTCTGTCTTCACGTAACCACGAGCCAGCACCAGCCCCCCCCGCGCAAGGATCCGCGCCTCTGCGCGCCCGCGCCACCCCGGCGCGGCGATGCTGCTAGGGGCAATTGCCCAGGTGGCCCCCGTCAAAGAACGCCCCTGGCTCCGGGGAGAGGATTCACACAGAAAGTCCTGTCTTTTTGGCTCACAAAAATGCGGACCTGCCACTCTGACCCGTGGAGATGTGCAACTACAACTACGGTCATACTGAAGGAAGCTAGAGAAATGCGGTCGAAATGTGTCTGTAGTCGTCTTCTCCCTGACGTGTGTCACATTCACATGTGCATCTATCAGACTGGTCGTTCCGTGCGTCTAACCAGCGCTTTGTTTGTCAGTTCAGGTTAGATTTTATTTTATGCGCTGCACGCACGCACCTTAGAGGGAGCACTGGTTAGCATTAGCGTATCTTAACTCCGCTGCACTGTTATTACTGTTATATAGCGTGTATGTTTATGGCACGTACACAAGTACTGTCAATGCCATGATTGGCTGCGTAAATGAATCATATCGTATGATTGGCTGGACACCTGTCACTCACTGAGTTACGCAGCAAAATGATACAGAAAAAAAATGTTATAGATCTAATTCATTTACAGTGCGCTGCATAGGTTTTCTTGTGCGCTGACAATGTGCGAGCAGAGCGCAATTGTGCAGTTGCGCAGCTTAGAGGGAACATTGCCTGTGAGATGTGGTTGTTATCTCCGTGTTACCTGTGAGATGTGGTTGTTATCTCCGTGTTACCTGTGAGATGTGGTTGTTATCTCCGTGTTACCTGTGAGATGTGGTTGTTATCTCCGTGTTACCTGTGAGATGTGGTTGTTATCTCCGTGTTACCTGTGAGATGTGGTTGTTATCTCCGTGTTACCTGTGAGATGTGGTTGTTATCTCCGTGTTACCTGTGAGATGTGGTTGTTATCTCCATGTTACCTGTGAGATGTGGTTGACGGAGCTCTCCATGCGGCAGAGTTGCGAGGCCTGAATGTCGAGCATCTGCAGGACGTTATTGGCCAAAGTGTTGATGAGGTACGCCACACTGGCCAGAGACTGGGTGGTGTAGCACTTTGTCTCCTCCAGGGCACGCTCTTTATCTGCAGACTGCACACACATAAGATGCAAACAGTATTTGTGAATCATAGGGTGATAATTGGACAGTGGACTACTGAACTAAGCATACAACCTCCAGCAGAGTGTCATATCCACTACTGGACACTCATACAATCTGGAGTCAATCATCCATGAAAGAATTATTTGGCCTTACGGAGATACAAACCTGGCATTTCAAAGGACAATGCGTATATGGTCTGGGGCTAAAGCAGGTCTACACTTACACAGTACTACTACCACTACTAACCCAATACTCACATTATAGGAGGAGTATAATAGCAAATATTTGAAAAGCAGAGAAATCCTTGCACCACCTAAAGCATGTGTATCAATAGTGATAAAACGCTGAAAAACGCTGACTTTAAATGTCCTATATTACATTATTTTTTTATCTGTTATAATGTTGTTTCCTCATCACAAACAGACCTGGAATTGTGTTTTGTTTCATTCATTTCATTCCAAAAGGTGGAACAGGGCATTTTCAGATTTGGAAATGTAAACAGGCTGATAAAAAAGGTTTACTCAAACATGTGAGAACGAAATAGAACACAATTACAGGTATGTTAGCATTCTAAAATGTCTTAAAGGTCCCATGACATGGTACTTCTTGATGCTTTTATATGGCTCCTTAATGGTTCCCTAATACTGTAAATGAATCCTTCTTCAAAATCAACACTCAGTGCATGAGAAACAGAGATAAGATGAGAAAGAGTATTTTTTCTCTCTCTGAACAGGCCATTCTGGGCGTTGTTGCTTGAATGCAAATGAGGAGAAAAGAGCTGGCCTATAGTAGAGGGTGGGGGCGTGGCCAAACTCTCCGCTCTCCGCGCTCAGCTGATCCATTTCCGCGTTTTTGCACGGGGGGAGAGATTTGAAGCGTTCCATTGAAAAATAAACACATTTCCACAGAAAATAAAATTAAACCACTGCTGTTCAGAGGTCCAGAGGCTCAGATAAAGGACTTCCGAGCCTAGAAACACTCGGACGTGCCTCCAGGCAAATAAAAAAACGCATTTCGCATTGCCTAGCGCATTCGCAGTCCAAACTCTCTGGGCGTGATTTACACAGACGCCGAGTACAGAGAGACGGGGGTGGAACTGCATTTGCATTTCTTTTTTTGATCTGACGTCAATAAGGTGCCTTGTTCAAAATCGCCCGTTTGAGCTCCGATTTTTTGTAAGGCAGAAAAGGATCGCAAATGCTCAGTTTAGACATTTCGCAACTTTTAACCATGGGGGAGGGGGGGGGGGGGGGCTAAACAGGGTAGGGGAGCTCACATTAACGTTCAAAATGGGACCTTTAAAGCTCACAAGAGTCAATTTTGCACGATAAAGAGCCACTAAATTCTTATTACAAAATCAAATGTACAACCTCCACATTAAAGTGTACACACGTTTTCATTTTTGTTGACTCAAAGTAAAATAAATTCTTCTGTAACATGCATATAATAATGATGGGAAACAGGATCATATTTGTCATAATATTATCTCTCTCTTCCCTCTCTCACTTCAGTCAGACAAATCCAGTCTGATGTTCCACACCGTTTCTCCCTCCCGCTCTCTCCCCTCCTCCTCTTCTCCTTTCCTCCTCTCTCTGGCTCAGTTCATTCAGACAGATCTAGGATGACGCTCATGTGCCTGGAGTAAAACTACGTAGTGCACTTGGTTTGTCCACATGTGCTGCTGACGGAGCACAGAGACAGGAGGGGCACAATCTAGGTCACATCATTCAGACCTTTCACACTACACTGAATCACCACGGCAACCATCACATGATAATACTATACACACTTATTTGCATGTGACATTTTAGTGCACTCTTTTTTTTAAATATATATTTGTATTTGTGGCTTTAGGGCCACATGCCATTACTCACAACAGCAATATTACTAAGATTAAACCCAGAATAAACCAGGATCAATCTCAGACAAAAGGACTAAGTGCCTGTTGACACGAGAACGCTTACGGGTAAAAACAACAAAATATTTTATCGGAAGTGCCTTTCGTTTACACGATGACGGCGTTTTTGGGGCCTAAAAACGCAAAAATCTGAAACCACCCTCCAGAGTGGAAAAGTTAAATACGCTCCGCTGTAGCGTTTCCGTGTAAACCGCCCAAGACGCAAAACTGGTCAGATCTGCTCACGTCGCGTACGCGTTTATGTCACATAGATGCGGCAATACAAGAGTAATTTCAACAATTGTATAAATCGCACCCACACACGTCTACGGTCTTTTCTCTTCTTCCCGTACAAGTCTTTCTCACACTCTCACAGCCACACAGACGCCAAGACAAGCGGCTTCCGCATGAGGCACTTCAAATGAAACCCGATGTGATTTTATATTTTCTAATTCACTGTAATCCTCCTGTAATGTAACTATTTTCAGTACAATATTCAAAAACATGTAAACAAAAATACAAGTCACTGAAATGTTTGGAGGGAACTTAACAACTCATTTAAAAGGCAACTAGAACATTTTATTTTGAAGTTTTACCTTTCTCTTTTCCGGTGGTCGTAGTTAGAAATGTAACTTGACGCTGTTGTGATGTGAAAACGAGTGAAAACGATGTAATACATACGCCACACCGATATGTGGTGCTGTAAACAGGAAAGAGCCAGAGCCACCGGAAACGCAATACTACAAAGAGCGCACGTGCATAAAGTCCTTTCTCTTCCGCAAGCAAACAAACACAAGAAGATAATAATGATGGCGAACACACACACATTTGGACTGATGACGAAGTGGAGTTACTTCTACGAGTTACGTTGGATTACCAAAGTATCAGTATCAGCAGAACGTCGAATGGTGACGGCATTGCGACGGCATCGTTTTCTAAAAGCTGCGTCTTGCTCGTCCACATGACAACACGACCCCCGGCATTCTCAGATTTCTCCACTCTGGAACCTGGTTTCAAAAAACACAGTTTTCGCCCCTACAAAATGCTGATGCCATGTGGACGAAAGGCCAAAAGGAATACAGTTTTAAGGCGCCTCACCACACACATTATACACTTTTCTCAGACTGGTATTAACATTTTCTCACATTTCTCTCTTGTTTAAACACTCTCGTAGATTTTCAACAGTGAAGCGTGGTGGGGGGGGGGGGGGGGGGGGGGGCATGTGCACCCGTGGTCATGAAACAAGGCAAAGAGCCGCATAATCCTGGTTTAGACCTGGTCTAGTCCTGGTTTAGTCCAGGTTTAGACCTGGTTTAGACCTGGTTTAGTCCTGGTTTAGTCCACGTTTAGTCCTGGTCTACTTCCGGTCTAGTCCCGGTCTGGTTCCGGTCTGGTCCCAGTCTGGTCCTCATGTCTTAGTCCCGGTCTGGACTTCCTACGGATCCAGTGACTCATGTCTCCGCTCCTCGTGCATCCGGCCCCGGAGCCCGGTGCGGCTCGGACTGCTTCTCATTCAAACATAGTGTGAGCACAGAGGGACGAGCAGGGCGCACCGCGCTCATCCCACAGCACTGCCACATCTTGGGACATCTTGGTTCTGAACTGTAGTGGGAATGCATCAGTGCGCTCTCAGGACTGGTTCCGCCGCCTGGACTCCAGGTTTCACCAGTTCGTTCTGCTGCTACTGCTGCTACTTCCCGCATTGACCACCCGGAGAAGTGTACGCGTGGACACGTGCACCTGCTCATCGTGGTCAAATCCGTGCACCTCACCTGGGGCTGCGAGTATGAGACCAAGGCCGCGGTCCTGAAAAGAAACACGGTCTGTTTCTGCAGAACGAACTGGTGGAACCTGGAGTCCAGGCGGCAGAACCAGTCCTGAGAGCGCACGGAAGCGTTCTCACTACAGTTCAGACCCTGCGTCCCAAGACGTGGCAGTGCCGTTGGATGAGCGCAGTGCGCCCTGCTGCGTCCCGCAGAACACAATGTTGATACACTAGGCCTATTTAAAAAAAAAAAAAAAAAGAGACCGCGAAAAGTGAACCGTGATAGAGCGAGGGACCACTGTACAAACTTCTCAGTTTCCACCAAAAAAACGTTGTCGTGTGGACAGGCCCTAAATCAGGTCTAAACCAGGTCTAAGCCAGGACTTAACCAGGATGAACTAGGAACTGGTATTAGATATCGGCTCCAATATTGGAGGATTGGTGGAAGACCATTTAGTGGCCAGTGATGTTCTGTAGTTACAAACCACGTTTGGATTTTTTTTTTTACTTTATGCCGTTTGTGTTTAAATAAAATTAATGATATTTGCAGTCTATGCCATATTTTAATTATATTTTAATTTTCTATTAAAATATTGGTAATTTTCAGTGCCTCTTTTCTGCGCAGTTTAGCATAGCATCGTCTCCAGGGCCTCTGTACGTGGCCCCTCCCACCAGAGCAGCACAAATGAAGACTCGCCTCTTCCCAAACGCTCTTAAAGGACCATCGTTTTGACTGTTGACCGTGACACCCTCATCAGCAAAATATCAAAAATGAGAAAAGTGGACACGGAATGCCGGATTTTCTAGGGTTTGTTCACAGAGGTGAAAGGGAAACCTGTATGCTTGTGTTGAAAGAGTTCATCAAATAAAAAATACTGAAATAAAAAATAGATTTGCATTTCTCTGCACAAATATTTGATCTTATTGCTATTTTTGGGGCCATAAGTTTTCCTTTGGGATCAAAGTAGGTTGGATATGGCCCCCGGACCAAAATGAGTTTGACACCCCTGATCTAGACAAATGAGTATCTAGTTTCAATACTAGTTTTAGTATCGAAAGTATCGTTAATATCATTCAAAAGTATAATTTTTTTATACTTTTGATGACCCTTGCCTAAACCAGGACTAAATAGAGGACCACATGTGTTGTATCTGTGCCAGGCTCACTCCAGCTTTAATATAGTAAATCGAATTAGGCGAAAGACGCGCTCTACTTCCCCTGTCCCATATTTTCAGACATGAGATTTATGAGGCAAAAACATTAGACAAACGTACAACTGATTTATACAGTGAGAAGAAGCAGAGGAGCAGAAGAGAGGTTCAGACAACAGAGGGAAGAGGAGGAGGTCAGAGGAGCAGAGGGCAGAGGAGAGGGTCAGATGGAGCAGAGGAGAGGGTCAGATGGAGCAGAGAAGAGGGTCAGATGGAGCAGAGGAGAGGGTTAGGAGCAGGAGATGCAGTAGAGGTGATGGAGAGACTGAGATGGGGTGATGGAGAGGCTGAGATAATACTATTAACTTCATATAATGGGATGAAATAGAATGTGGACACATGTCAAATGACCTTAAAGATCCCATGGCATGGTACTTCTTGATGCTTTTATATGGCTCCTTAATGGTTCCCTAATACTGTAAATGAATCCTTCTTCAAAATCAACACTCAGTGCATGAGAAACAGAGATAAGATGAGAAAATGTAATTTTTCTCTCTCTGAACACTCCATAATGGGAGTTGTTGCTTGAATGCAAATGAGGAGAAAAGAGCTGGCCTATAGTAGAGGGTGGGGGCGTGGCCAAACTCTCCGCGCTCTAGCTCTCAGCTGATCCATTTCCGTGTTTTTGCACGGGGGGAGAGATTTGAAGCGTTCCATTGAAAAATAAACACATTTCCACAGAAAATAAAATTAAACCACTGCTGTTCAAAGGTCCAGAGGCTCAGATAAAGGACTTCCGAGCCTAGAAACACTCAGACGTGCCTCCAGGCAAATAAAAAAACGCATTTCGCATTGCCTAGCGCATTCGCAGTCCAAACTCTCTGGGCGTAATTTACAGAGACGCTGAGTACAGACAGACGGGGGTGGAGCTGCATTTGCATTTCTTTTTTCGATCTGACGTCAATAAGGTGCCTTGTTCAAAATCGCCCGTTTGAGCTCCGATTTTTTGTAACGCAGAAAAGGATCGTAAATGCTCAGTTTAGACATTTCGCAACTTTTAACCATGGGGGGGGGCTAAACAGGGTAGGGAAGCTCACATTAACGTTCAAAAACCTCAGAAAGTGAAAATTTCATGCCATGGGACCTTTAAATCCTCTACAAACATGTTCTGAAATGTATGGAATTCTGGTATTATTTTCCCAGTTCATATTTTAGTCTTCTCTCAATGCTAATGCTCATTAAAGGTCCTATAGTACACAAAATGTATTCTTCTGAGCTTTGAGCCATGTTATAATGCTTGCTACCTCCTCAAAGTTGTATTTTGTTTCATTCGCACATGTTCGAGTAACTTTTTATTTAGTTTAGTTTATTGTCTACATCTTCATGGCTCAAAATACTCTGTTCCACCTTGTGATGTCATGAAGCAGTAGTGGTTGTAATGTCAAGAAATTAACAGCTACTAGGGATGTCACACAATTAATCGACTTACAATTAATTGTCGATCAAGATGTTGGCCGAACAAAATGCATTAATTGTAACTAATCACTAGAGGGCGCTACTCTGGAATGTGAACGCGAGATGTGAACCCACTCGCGAGAAAAACCCTTTCCTCTCTGGATGTTGCCATACAACTCACAGTAGAGCTGGACCTAGAACCATATATTTTTGAAAGTATAAAATGCGGGAAAAGTCCCTCAGTCGTCCAGGTAGAATCCATGATAAAAGGAGAATTTCAATTTGTCAACTGGACAAAGTTTGTTTGGTTGAAAACGTTTTGCCGCTCATCCGAGAGGCTTCTTCAATTCAGTTCTCCAGAACTGAAGAAGCCTCTCGGATGAGCGGCGAAACGTTTTCAACCAAACAAACTTTGTCCAGCTGACAAATTGAACTTCTCCTTTTATCAAAGAAATTATAAAACATGTAACTTGCATGCTTTTATAATTTCTTGATTGTTCTGGTTTGAGGCCCTGTAATGTTTTATGCTGTGTCCAGGGGCCCTGTGAAATTTATATTTTGTACTGTAACCCTTCACAGATTAAGGGAGAGAAATACTGTTGATGCCTTAGTTCAAAATAAATGTTGAGAATGTCCTAAAAATAGCCTGGATTCACTGGTTTCATCATAATATGTAGACTAAATAACATTCTGTTATTTAATTTCTTCTGTTCCTTTTAATTTCAAGATTTCCATGCTGCAAGTGCAACAACTGAGCCAGTCCTCAATTTATTTTCAATAAAGAATGTATTTTGTTATTCAGCATCAATACATTTGTCTGCTTTTTACTAAGGAATAATTAATTGAGGAAAATACAATATAATAATACTATGATATATGTTTGACTCAGTGTTATGTTACTATAGCTTATATTCTTAAAGACCCTATTGAAACACTAAAATTCAGGTAAAAACCGCCGCTTATCAGTTAATCGTAAGTTGATCGATAAGGTCAATCAACTATAGATTAATGAATTAATCGATAATTTGCATCCCTAACAGCTACTTTTACCTTTTCTTCAGCAGAGATTGGAAATTCCAGGGCTGAAATGATCCAAGTGATTCTAGTGAACGTGTATGGAGTTTAAAATGGAGCACTTTGTGTATGACATCACAAGGTGGAACAGAGTGTTTTCTGTTTGGGAGAAAAACCTAAAAAAACCTAGATATGCAGGGTTTGTGTGTTAAACATGTGTGAATGAAACAAACAGATCAGAAAATAGTGTAAAGTGTATAGAATGGACTAAAGCAGGACTAAAAATATGAGGGGCATAGTCACCCAAGAGGAGCTTGCAGTAGAGTCACTGCTCCTCCACACTGAGAGGAGCTGGAGGAAGTGTCTGGGGAGTGGGAAGTCTAGGCATCCCTGTTCAGATAAGTGGGAGCATCAGAAGAAACTGTCTGAGGATTCCTGCAGATTTATAATCAGAAATAAAAATATCTTTGTGAACAGGTGCAGAGACAAGCCGCCCACACTGTCTCTCCTCTGCATCCCTCTCTTTCTCTCTCTCTCCCTCTCCATCTCTCTCCTCCTCCTTTCTCTCTCCCTCTCTATCTCTCTCCTCCTCTTTTCTCTCTCCCTCTCCATCTCTCTCCTCCTCCTCCTTTCTCTCTCCCTCTCCATCTCTCTCCTCCTCCTTTCTCTCTCCCTCTCCATCTCTCTCCTCCTCCTTTCTCTCTCCCTGTCTTTCTCTGTCTCCCCCATCTCCCTGTCTCTCTTTCTCTATATATCTCTACCCATCACTCTGTCTTTCTTTCCTCCACCTTTCTCTCTTCTCCTCTCTCTCTCGCTCACACACACACACACACACACACACACACACACACACACACACACACGCTCTTTCTGTCTCTGTCTCGCTCTCCTCACCACCCCTTTTTCTCCACCTCCCTCCCTCCCTCGCTCGCTATCTCCTTGTGTGTGTCTCTCTCTCTCTCTTTCCTCTCTCTCTACCCCCCTCTCCCTTTCTCTCGTTTTCTCTCCCCCTCATCTCTCCCTCACTCCCTATATCTCTATCCCCCACACACACTGTCTTTCTTTACTCCTTCTTTCCGTCTTTCTCTCCTCCTCTCTCCCTTCCTGTCCCTCTCTCCCTCTGTCTCTCCATCATTACACTCCTCCGCAACTCACAGCAACATCAACGCCAAATCTGAAAATACCATTCTGTCAAAATCATGTGCAAAGACCCGCCGGCCAGTGATAAGAAATAGCTCTTAGCATTTTTCATCTTTACGTGCAAAAATACGTTAAAATTAGTGCTATCAGGTGATTTAAAAAATGGATCTAATTAATCACATTTTAAGTGTGTGAGAGAGAGAGAGAGATTGAGAGTGAGCGAGCGAACCCACTTTGCGATCGAGTTCGTCAGTTTTCAAGTGGTCGCTTTTCTCATTCATTTCCCAAATTCTGCGAGCGTGGTTTGGTGGTTTGGTGAAGTGCGCACTATCACCGGTAACGATGGAACTTGTCCGGAAGCGTTTATCGTTCAATTGATCTGTCAGGCAGGAGCAGGGTCAGTGATCGGAAAATTCTTTTTGCCAAAAGCTACAAATCACCGCGTTCTTGTTGATAGTCCCGTCTTCGTTCTTTTTATAAATAAACTTGCCGTTCAAAGGCCCTGGCAGAGATTTGCTCGCCACACGCCAAATTTAAAATGAGCGCACATTGAATTGCCGCTCATAATTAATTGCGTTAATTTTTATAACGCTTTAATTTGCAGTGTAATGAATGAATGAATGAATGAATGAATGAATGAATGAATTAACGTGTTAAAGATCCCATGACATGGTAGTCTGGTTAACACCTGACCATATCACAAGTGAGATATGGGTCTGGAAACTCGCTTCGAAAAATCCTGTAGCGGAGGTGTGGTTAGCGATTGCCAACGGCCGTTTATTGGGCGTTATGAATGTCTATCATTGAGCGTATACGTAAGTCCATAGCCAATCATGTCAGTTGTCAGTTCAAACTACAAGCTTCCGTTTGTCATGTAGTACGCGTTACCGTCTTGCCACACCTCCCCCGCTCTCTGATTGGGGCCCTAAATCTGGGACTCTCGCTTGGACGAGTTTCCAGGCCGCCTTCCAGTTCGAAACGAACGGAAGCGGCCTGGGAATTCCCAGGCTAATGACATGGTACTTCTTGATCCTTTTATATGGCTCCTTAATGGTTCCCTAATACTGTAAATGAATCCTTCTTCAAAATCAACACAGTGCATGAGAAACAGAGATAAGATGAGAAAGAGTATTTTTTCTCTCTCTGAACAGGCCATTATGGGCGTTGTTGCAAATGCAAATGCAAATGAGGAGAAAAGAGATGGCCTATAGTAGAGGGTGGGGGAGTGGCCAAACTCTCCGCTCTCTGCTCTCAGCTGATCCATTTCCGTGTTTTTGCACGGGGGGAGAGATGGGAAGCGTTCCATTGAAAAATAAACACATTTCCACATAAAATAAAATACAATTAACAGAGGCTCAGATAAACTATACTTTAGAATTGTTATTACATAATGCACCATGTTATTACATTTCCTAGAGAATAAAAAAACGCATTTCGCATTGCCTAGCGCATTCGCAGTCCAAACTCTCTGTCTCATGCCATGGGACCTTTAAACTGACAGCCCTAGTTAAAATAGGCCTATATAAAAACTAGGTTGCAGATTCAATAGTGCAAAGTTTTGAAATAAAGTGCAATAGAAAAGGTACATGACACCCACAAAAGCCCCCATACAATTTCACACATTTCAGAACGTGATTGTAAAGGTAATTTTGGCTTCTTACAGTGGTCCGGTCAGGGAAATGTTTTTAGTTCAGATGCCCTCCCACTCCAGGAGCAATCCATTTGACCTCTTGCTACTTCGTTGTAGTCCAGATATATCCATGTTTATGATTTAGAATTCGCAAGTTTAGTCCATTGTTTTAAACCTGCGCTCCTTCATTACTAAAGCTGCACTATGTAACTTTTTGGTTGGGGGTCAGTCAGTGTCTTTTTTCTACGGATATGCCACTGCGCTGCTTCAAATGTTCCACAATATGACATTAAACATACATCTACCTTACATTTATTCAATTACAAGTGGTTTTATAGCTCAAAAACACCTAGAAAAACAAGTATTCTGTGAGTGGTTTCGCCTCTTCTTCATCATGAAGACCAAACCTGTCTGATCTGGTTTGGTCTTCATGAAGATAGAAAGAAAACCAGACTTGTGGACATTTTTAATGTTTTAATGTTTAATGTTTTAATGTTGGTGTTATTGTCAATTGTCATTGTTTTATTGTTTTTGCTGTGGTGTCACCTGCCTAGGGACTACAGATGGAAATTAGCATTCTTGCTATAATCTGTCATATTTACATTGCAATGCTGCAAATGTTCATTAATGCACTGTCCCTATTAAAGGTCCCATGGCATGAAATTTTCACTTTCTGAAGTTTTTGAACGTTAATGTGAGCTCCACTACCCTGTTTAGGCCCCCCCCATGGTTAAAAGTTGCGAAATGTCTAAACTGAGCATTTGCGATCCTTTTCTGCATTACAAAAAATTGGAGCTCAAACGGGCGATTTTGAACAAGGCACCTTAGTTACGTCAGATCGAAAAAAGAAATGCAAATGCAGTTCCACCCCCGTCTGTCTGTACTCAGCGTCTCTGTAAATCACGCCCAGAGAGTTTGGACTGCGAATGCGCTAGGCAATGCGAAATGCGTTTTTTTATTTGCCTGGAGGCACGTCCGAGTGTTTCTAGGCTCGGAAGTCCTTTATCTGAGCCTCTGGACCTTTGAACAGCAGTGGTTTAATTTTATTTTCTGTGGCAATGTGTTTATTTTTCAGTGGAACGCTTCAAATCTCTCCCCCGTGCAAAAACAAGGAAATGGATCAGAGAGCTCTCAGAGCAGAGAGCGGAGCGTTTGGCCACGCCCCCACCCTCTACTATTGGCCAGCTCTTTTCTCCTCATTTGCATTCAAGTAACAACGCCCATTATAGAGTGTTCTGAGTGAGAAAAATTACTCTTTCTCATCTTATCTCTGTTTCTCATGAGTGTTGATTTTGAAGAAGGATTCATTTACAGTATTAGGGAACCATTAAGGAGCCATATAAAAGCATCAAGAAGTACCATGTCATGGGATCTTTAAATAAAGAATAAAAAAATAAAAAAAAATAAAAAAAGTTTAATGCCATACTGTGAAACATTCCAGACAAAGCAATAACATCTCCATGGAGAAAAGCACTTGATGGGCACTCCACTTGAAAAGTTACACAATGCACCTTTAAGCTACCACATGGGCAATTAAGACTACAGAAATGGCAAACATGCCCAATTAACTGCTAAAAGTGTTGGTAATCTAGTATTCTCCAAAACTGTCAAACGAATTTAGCCTTTTACGCGCCTGCTGCGCACAACGGCACGTCTCCAGACCGTCCACCTCTCGCCTCTCCCTGGGTATGTCCGCTCTCACCTGGACATAGTTGGTCTCGCAGTAGTCCGCCACGCACTCCAGGTTCGTGAAACTGTCCAGTAAAGCCCTGCGCCCCGCCGGGATCTCCTCCTCCAGCAGCATCTGTAACTCCGCCATCTTTACATGTTTCTACTGCGAGAGAGAGAGCGCGCTCCGGTGCGTTCCCACAGCGCTTTACTCTGACCAGTCCCGGTGCGCTGCGTCAGCACGCGCTTTTACTACGAGCGTCATCAGTAGTATTCTTTTTTTCTCTTCTTCTTTTTTTGCGCGCAGCAGGCGGAACCAACAGTGTTCCGCCTGCTGCACAAGAGCGAAGGAGAAGCGGATACCGGAGCAATAAAAAAACAACAACTCCTCAAGTGTGCTACAAAAGTGTTCTGGTTAAGATCGCGTCATTTGCTTGTCTCCAAATCAATGTTATTGTTTGGCCTGAAATGTTTCACAGTATGGCATTAAACTGATGTCTTATAGCAGGGGTCTTCAACGTTTTTCAGGCCAGGGACCCCCAAACTGATGGCCCCTATACGGCATAGAATTGTGTTTTATATTAAATTGAGCTTAGTGTCATGTATAAACATTGCTACTCTTTTATGGTACATCCAATACAAGGAAATAATACACAGGTTAATACTGTATTTTACACTATAAAATATAAAATTATATTATTTTAAAGTGAAATCAAAAGATTTCGCGACCCCCTGCAGTACCTCCGCGACCCCCCTAGGGGTCGCGACCCCCCTGTTGAAGACCTCTGTCTTATAGGTCAAGTTAATGGTCAGATCTGCGAAGAGGCGACCACACTCAAGTGCATGTTTATTTTGAACACTGATAAGTAAAATAATAAACAGTCAAATGCCATACCGTGGAACATTCCAGGTAAAGCAATAGCATCTCCATGGAGACAAGCAGGTAGTGGACCTCCATCAGAAAAGTTAGGTTACATCGCGCTCCTTAAAGGAAAAGTAATGTTTTTTTTACAATCTGAGCCTTATTTCGGTAATAAAACAAGTTGTTTTACTCACCCATAGCACTTTGGTGTCATATGGAGCACTTCCAGAGATGTTTTAAGATTAGCGTTAGCCTAGCGCGACTTCTAGCCGTAGCTCGGGGCATATAATATATTCCCCGAGCATGTAATATGCCCCATGCGGGCTCCAAATAACACAAACTTTAGCACTTTTCAAATCATAGAAGCCCGATGTCTTAGTCTACGATTTCGTTTGAAGCAAAAGTGGCCTGTAATCCGAGATTTATCCATAGTTTACAGCTTTGAGTTTCATGTTTGGGTCCCGGGAGCTGAGAGCACAGTCCGCACATGCGCACTGGCCTCCTCATCTACTCGAAACTATGGCTAAATCTCGGATTACAGGCCACTTTTGACCACACAAAATCATAGGCTAAGACATCGAGCTTCTATGATTTGAAAAGTGCTAAAGTTTGTGTTATTTGGAGACCGCAAACAAGTGCCCCGAGAACTCACATTATGGAGATCGCAAATCTAAAACATCTCCGGAAGTGCTCCATATGACACCAAATTACTATGGGTGAGTAAAACTACTTGTTTTATTACCGAAATAAGGCTCAGATTGTAAAAAACGTTAATTCTCCTTTAATGTTCAGATCTGCGAAGAGGCGACCACACTCAAGTGCATGTTTATTTTGAACACTGATAAGTAAAATAATAAACAGTCAAATGCCATACCGTGGAACATTCCAGGTAAAGCAATAGCATCTCCATGGAGACAAGCAGGTAGCGGACCTCCATCAGAAAAGTTAGGTTACATCGCACTCCTTAACATAAACATAAAAACGTATGGCACCTGCTCTCATACAGTATACAGCTCTGGAAAAAAATAAGAGACCACTGCAAAATGATCATTTTTTTCTGATTCTACTATTTATAGGTCTGTGTTTGGGCAAAAGGAACATTTTTGTTTGAGTCTATAAATTACTGACACCATTTCTCCCAAATTCCAAATAAAAATATCATCGTTTAGAGCATTTATTTGCAGAAAATGACAAATGGTCAAAATAACAAAAAAGATACATGTTTTCAGACCTCAAACAATTCAAAGAAACAAGATCAAATTCATTTTAAAACAAAATAATACTTATGTTTACACTTAAGAATAGTTCAGAAATCAATATTTGGTGCAATAACCCTTTCATGCGTCTTGGCATGCTCTCCACAAGTAGCTCAGCTTTGTGTTTGTGTTGGAATTCAACTGACGCTGGAATGGAAAGGCTGTAATACATGTAGAGATGCTGATTTCAGAAAAAAAAAATCCAGTGGTCTCTTATTTTTTTCAGAGCTGTAGATATTTTATTATGATAAAAGTAGTAACCCTTCTGTTGTGACTCAACTCCATAATACATATCTTTATTAAACATTTTCACCTATAGGCAACACAAATAGTTTCGATTTTTTTTCTTCTTCTTCAATTAATGACATTGTGACCCATGTCTTTTATATTATTGATGCCTATAACTACCTTAATCATTATTTGGTCAGTATTTCCAGCAATTAAAAATATGTCGGCTTATATACAGTATTTTTAAATATTATTTTAAAGAAGAATGAAGAGAAGAGCGCCTTTCAACTGTGCAACAGCCCCATCGCGTGGCCATAAGCTGTAATTGCGCCCAAAACAGACCACAGCCTGTTCCAATATACAGTGTGTATTTTATTTACAAAATGAATGTGGACTGCCTGGTTTTGGGGACAGTTTGATATGAAACAGAGTCTTTTGTTTATGCTGGGATGTCCTGGATCTCCTCTGTTCCTCGTGGATACCCCTCCACTTCCATCGTCACCAAAAAATCTAAGAAACAAAGAGATTTAATAATAAACGTTTAATTTAAACCAAAGCATTAACATCTCCATGGAGAGAAACAGACCCTCACCAGAAGAGTTACACAGTGCACCTTTAAATAATTACAGATTTTGTTCATAATTTGTCTGTTTATTACATTTTTTTAAATCAAAAAGATATTACTTACATGTCATTTCAGTAAAAGCATTGCTTCTATGGCAAATTATTATTTTATAGTTTTTTAATTGTGTCTCTTAATTGTTGTTTGTACGGTGTCCTGGAGTGCCGAGAAAGGAGCCTTAAGTAAAATTAATAATAATAATAATAATAATAATAATAATAATAATATTGGAAGTATTATTATTAGTATTATTATTATCTCCAATATTCTAGTAGTTACTTGCATTTCTGTAATATTGAATTTAATATACAGTGGTACCTCACATTACGAAATTAATTCGTTCCAGAAGTGGTTTCGTAACGTGAAAAATTCGTAAGTTGAGTAGGTATTTCAATGGAAAAAGCCTGATTCGTTCCAAGGCCCCGATCCAAGTTTTTTTTTTATAGTGTAACTTTTTTTTATAGTGTAACATTGTGTTCTGTGTTTCTCACATTTGTCTCTCGTTTAGACACTCAAACTTTCATAGATTTTCAACAAAATGTATTAACAGTGAAGTGTGGGCGGAAGCGGGAGGGGGGAGAAGACTGCGCTCTGACACGTGTGATAGCGCAGCATGACCCGGCGCGGAGCTGATAGCAGGTCTAGACCAAGGTCTAAACCTGGACTGGACCAGGACTAAACCTGGACTAAACCAGGACTAAACCTGGACTAAACCAGGACTAAACCAGGACTAGACCAGGTGGATTAAAGCAGCGAGGAGGGGACTGCACGCAGTCTGAGCGAATGAACGCATGAACGAGACCCATGCAAGAGCCGCGGGGTCCTCCTGGTTTAGTCCAGGTTTAGTCCTGGTTTAGTCCAGACCACCGCGTCTCCTCTAGACCTCCTCTAGACCTGGTCAGGTCTAGAGGAGGTCTAGACCACCGCGGCTCTTGCATGGGTCTCGTTCATGCGTTCATGCGCTCAGACTGCGTGCAGTCCCCTCCTCGCTGCTTTAATCCACCTGGTCTAGTCCTGGTTTAGTCCTGGTTTAGTCCTGGTTTAGTCCTGGTCCAGTCCAGGTTTAGACCTTGGTCTAGACCTGCTGTCAGTTCCGCGCCGGGTCATGCTGCGCTATCACACATGTACGCGCGCAGTCTTCTCCCCCTTCCCCCCACACTTCACTATTAATAATTTTGTTGAAAATCTATGAAAGTTTGAGTTTAAACGAGAGACAAATGTGAGAAAAGTTTAAATCCAGGCTGAGAAAAGCGTATAATGTGTGTGGCTGAGCGCGCATTATTAGAATTTTTGAGATTTCGCGTTTCGTAACTTGAATTTTCTTTCGTATCTAGAGACCAAAATTTACCGTGAAGGCGTTTCGTAACTTGAAATTTTCGTTTGTTGGGTCATTCGTAAGGTGAGGTACCACTGTATTTCTCCACAGTGCTGTACCTTCTGTGTAGTCGATATCCGGTCGGGTGGAGATTACAGCCCAGGCCAGTCCCACCAACAGCGCCACCACCAGGTTCACCACCATCCATGGCCTCAGGATCTGCTGCTCAGAACCGGTAGGCCTGAAGGACATAAACCTATTTTACAAATCACAGTGTTTAAAGGTTCCATATTACATTATTTTCTAATCTATTCTTATATCTCTTCTTGTCTCTCTCCAATATCTTCTCCCCCCTCTCATCCTCTCTCTCCCTTCTCTCTCCTGCTTGCTCCTTTCTCTTCTTCCCTCCCTCTCTCCCTCTCGCCTCTTTCTCTTATTCTCTCTCTCCTCTCTCCCTCCATGTCTCCTCTCTTCTTCTCTCTCTCCCTCCTCTGCCCTGCTCTCTCTCCTCTCTTCTTGTCTCTCTCCACTCTCTTCACCCCCCTCTCGCCCCCTCTCTCCTTTCTCTCTCCTGCTCGTTCCCCTCTCTTCCTCCATCTCTCCCTCTCACGTCTTTCTCTTCTAATCTCTCCCCTCTCTCCCTCTCTCCTCTCTTCTTCTCTCTCACCACTATTCTTCTCTCTCACCGCTCTCTTCTCCTCTCCTCTCTCAAACAGAAAACCACACATCTCGAAAGCTCAAAACACTCTGTTCCACCTTGTGGTATCATGTGGTAAGACAGTGAAGTGATCCATTGTGTTTTTAAACTCCATATACCTGGAACTGCCAGTCTTTACTGAACTATAGGTAGACGGTAGCTCTTCACTTGAAAACTACTTTGGGCTTCAGAACTGTACACAGGCTAATAATAAAGAGTTACTCAAACATGTGTTAATGAAACAAAACACAACTCCAGGTCTGTTTTTGAGGAGGGAACAACATTACAAAATGTCTTAAAGTTCACAAGAGCACAAGAATCCATTTTGTGTAATCTTCCTTTAAAGATCCCATGACATGGTACTTCTTGATGCTTTTATATGGCTCCTTAATGGTTCCCTAATACTGTAAATGAATCCTTCTTCAAAATCAACACTCACTGCATGAGAAACAGAGATAAAGATGAGAAAGAGTATTTTTTCTCTCTCTGAACATAATGGGCGTTGTTGCTTGAATGCAAATGAGGAGAAAAGAGCTGGCTTATAGTAGAGGGTGGGGGCGTGGCCAAACTCTCCGCTCTCGCCCTCAGCTGATCCATTTCCGTGTTTTTGCACGGGGGGGATTTGAAGCGTTCAATTGAAAAATAAACACATTTCCACATAAAATAAAATTAAACCACTGCTGTTCAAAGGTCCAGAGGCTCAGATAAAGGACTTCCGAGCCTAGAAACACTCGGACGTGCCTCCAGGCAAATAAAAAAACGCATTTCGCATTGCCTAGCGCATTCGCAGTCCAAACTCTCTGGGCGTGATTTACAGAGACGCTGAGTACAGACAGACGGGGGTGGAACTGCATTTGAATTTCTTTTTTCGATCTGATGTCAATAAGGTGCCTTGTTCAAAATCGCCCGTTTGAGCTCCGATTTTTTCTAATGCATAAAAGGATCACAAATGCTCAGTTTAGACATTTCGCAACTTTTAACCATGGGGGGGGTAAACAGGGTAGGGGAGCTCACATTAACGTTCAAAAACCTCAGAAAGTGAAAATTTCATGCCATGGGACCTTTAAAATGACTAAAATCTTCCAAACTCGTAGCATATTCATACCACAGAGTTGTGTTGGCCGTAGGATACAGGTTGATGCGGTCGCTGGTCATTTGTTGAGACAAGGACAAAATCAGAGCCACAAAGTACACTGGGAAAAACAAAAGAGTCAACTGTTGATAATATGAAAATACTAAAGGTGCATTGTGTAACTTTTCTGTCTGAAGCGACCAACCACTTGCTTGTATCCATGGCGGTGTATTTGCTTTGCTTGTTGTGCACCGCAGTATGATATTAAAATGACTTTTTAACCCTGGATACAAGCAAGGTGACAGTTCCAGATCTGTGAAGAGGCATCCCTACTCAAAGTAAGAACCTGTGTTTTACAGGATTTTTCCATTCCTTTTTGTCTTGCCTATTTTTGCTGTCTGGAAGTTTTACGATAAATAGCTGGCCACAGTATGGCCATTAAACCCGATGTTATGAATTATTCGTAGTTCTCTTTTTTGTAGTAAGAATAATGGTTCCAGTATTGATTTATAATTATTACCCAACATCTCAACACAGTAAAATATGGTGCAACTAGAGAACAATAAAGTGTATGTAGAGCTTTCTTGTCCAGAAAATACTTGGCTCTGTGTGACTCACAGAAAGAGGCCATGGCTGCAGGGTCAAGGGTCAGAAAGCCCCTCAGAGCCATTGATGCTTTGGCCAAATTCACCCTGAAAACAAAGAAAACAAAACAGATCAAATGCACACTTCACAAATATGATTTCCTTATTACCAGTTTACCACTGCACCTCCTTTTCACACTGGCAAGTGACTTTTGTTTACCCACAAACTCTTAAAGGAAAAGTAACGTTTTTTTACAATCTGAGCCTTCTTTCGGCAATAAAACAAGTAGTTTTACTCACCCATAGCACTTTGGTGTCAATTGGAGTGGTATCACAGAAGTTATGTTGGAGCCGTTCTGTTCTACTAATGATCCCGTATCCGTTAGCGTGAGTGCTCGGGGCACTGATTTGCAGTCTCCAAATAACACAAACTTTAGCACTTTTCAAATCACAGAAGATCGCTGTGTCAGGGTAGACTTTTAGTAGATTCCAAAACGGCCTGAAACCCGATATCGCAACAGAAAAGTAAAGTTCAGAGCGGTGTTAGCTTCTTTCGGACTAGCGGTGTTTACAAAACAGCTGAGTTCACGCATGCGCACTGTCCTCTCTGATGACGTCATCAAATGAAACTATAGCTGGATATCGGGTTTCAGGCCGTTTTGGAATCCACTAAAAGTCTACCCTGACACAGCGATCTTCTGTGATTTGAAAAGTGCTAAAGTTTGTGTTATTTGGAGAGCGCAAAGTAATGCCCCGAGCACTCACGCTAACGGATACGGAATCATTAGTAGAACAGAACGGCTCCAACATATCTTCTGCGATACTGCTCCAATTGACACCAAACTGCTATGGGTGAGTAAAACTACTTGTTTTATTGCCGAAAGAAGGCTCAGATTGTTAAAAAAAAACAAAAACGTTACTTTTCCTTTAATTTAAAGGTCCTTAATTTATAGGTCCTGTAACGCAAAATAGATTCTGGCGAGTTTTTAGCCATGACACCTACCACTTATCAATTTTAATTTCAATTTTCAATATTTTTTTCCCCCCACAATTTTAAATTATAACAACAGGCACACACTTATATGTAATTATGAACATGCATTTAACTAGGGCTGTCACTTTAATGCGTTAATTAGATTGCGTCATAAAAATTAACGCAATTAATTATGAGTGGCAATTCAATGCGCGCACATTTTAAATTTGGCATGCGGTGAGCAAATTGCTGCCAGGGCCTTTGAGCGGCAAGTTTATTTATAAAAAGAATGAAGACAGGACGATCGACAAGAACGTGATGATTTGTAGCTTTTGTCAAAAAGAATTTTCTGATCACCGAAGCTGCTCCAGCCTGACGGATCATTTGAACGATAAACACGTCCAGACAAGTTCCATCGTTACCGGTGATAGTGCGAGCGTGAGCGCACTTCACCAAACCAACAAACCACCAAACCACCAAACCACCAAACCACCAAACCACCAAACCACCAAACCACCAAACCACGCTCACAGTATTTGGGAAATGACTGAGCAAAGCGACCGCAGAAAAACTGACAAACTCAATTGCAAAGTGGGTTCACTCGCTTGCTTGCTCACTCACAATCTCTCTCTCTCTCTCTCTCTCTCTCTCTCTCTCTCACACACACACACACACACACACACACACTCTTAAAATGCGATTAATTAGATTAATTAATTACAAATCTGGTCATTAATTAGAGCAATTGTTTTAATCACCTGACAGCACTACATTTAACACATTATGTATGCCAATATGTAATATGGGGTCGTCATTAATTTAATGGCCCTAAGGCAGGGGTCTTCAACGTTTTTCAGGCCAGGGACCCCCAAACAGATGGCGAACTGGGCCAGGAACCCCCTACTATATATACACGGCATAGAATTGTGTTTTATATTAAATTGAGCTTAGTGTCATGTATAAACATTGCTACTCTGTTATGGTACATCCAATACAAGGAAATAATACACAGGTTAATACTGTATTTTACACTATAAAATATAAAATTATATTATTTTAAAGTGAAATCAAAAGATTTCGCCCCCCTGCAGTAGTCGCGACCCCCCTGTTGAAGACCTCTGCCCTAAGGTCATGGGCTTTGGGTAGGACAAGATCTCAGATACAAGCGGTTTAAATGAGTTTCCTCCGCAAAGTGGCTGGGCGTTTCTTAAAAGGGTGGAGAACTCGGTCACACAGGAGGAGCTTGGAGTAGAGTAGAGCAGTGTTTCCCAACCTTTTTTGTCTTATGTACCCCCTGAGCCTTTTTGTCATACCTCGAGTACCCCCTCACTCATACGTGTTGATAATTCTCCAAAAGTAGAATGTGACACAACGGATTATTAAATGAAAATCATTTTATTTCATCTCCTTAATTTGAAAATTGAATTCTCAGGCATTTTCTCTCTTTTTTACTCAAATTTACTCAAATTAGAATTTTTAAAAATCAAAAAAATCTCCCCCTGTGCCTGGCAGCGACACTGCTGAGTACCCCCTGCAGTGTGCTACTCGTACCCCTAGGGCAGTGCTTCTCAAATAGTGGGGCAGGCCCCCCTGGGGGGGCGTGGCGTGATGCCAGGGGGGGCGCGTATGACCCTGGGAAACATGTTTTTTTTGCTGTACTGTACTAGAATTAAGTGTAATTGCACATCAACAACAGTAGTTGGCAGTGGCGTTCTCACATGCGATTTACGCACAGTCTCACCATTAACAGAACATCCTCTGTCACAGAAAAAACACGTATATTCCACTGAGTCGTGTCCTTTAGTCCGACAGAAGCTGACGCATCAGTGGCACAAGGAGAGAGCGTTTTTTTTTCAGTGCTTTTAGCTTATGCAAATGAGGTGGTTTTAAGTTTCATTTCTGTAAAACGTAAACAAATGTGCGCAAAGCTGCATTAAAAACACATTAATATTTGAGTCCTCAGTGCAGTCTTTGTTGTAAGTTTCTTTCTTTTTTTTGTTTATAATGTTAATAAAAGGATACAATGGTGTTCTAATAACAATTTTCTAGACAAATAATACTATTTATAGTCACGCGCAGGAAGGGGGGCGTGAAATTTTTTCTTCTTCCTAGGGGGGGCGTCACAGAAAATAATTGAGAAGCACTGCCCTAGGGGTTGGGAAACATTGGAGTAGAGTATACTGTAATTACTATTTCTATATACACAATCATTCATATTTACAACACATTGACTCCCATGCGTGGTACCTGTCGAAGGCGGAGATGGTGCTGACGGCCAGCAGCAGGTAGAGCAGAGACTGGGCAGGATAGGCCAGAGCGTGGTACTGCTGCAGTAGGTTTGACAGAGTGGTCATCTGCTCCCCAGCCAGAACATACACCACAATGACGTTCCACACAGCGAAACCAGCCAGGAACCCGTGAGAGAACAGACCAAGCACTCTGAGGAGAGGGGAGAGGGAGAGAGAGAAGAAGGAAAAAGAGAAAGAGATAAAAGAGGTGCAGATAGGACAGAGAGAGGGGGAAAGAGAAGCAAGGCAGGTTTATTTGTATAATGCTACAGCTGCATAAAACTCACAATAGAAACAAAAACATAAACAATCTTTTGCATAGCTGAACAGAACCCAGGCAGGGACTAAACCAGGACTCTGAATTTAGATTTAACCCAGATCTAACCCAGGAGAAGAGGGTGGGAGACAAGGGAGATGGAGAGGGAGCAAAAGAGAAGGAGAAAGAGGATGAGATATTCGTCATTTGAACCCATTTATGTATGCGCAGAGAAGTGGGCGGGGATAGGTGGTAGGTGAAACACAACCGGACAATACAGGACAACTTAAAGGTCCCATGTCATGAAATTTTCACTTTCTGAGGTTTTTGTATGTTAATGTGAGCTCCCCTACCCTGTTTAGGCCCCCCCAATGGCTAAAAGTTGCGAAATGTCTAAACTGAGCATTTGCGATCCTTTTTCGCGTTTGAAAAAAACAGAGCTCAAACGGGCGATTCTGGACAAGGCACCTTATTGACGTCAGATCGAAAAAAGAAATGCAAATGCATTTCCACCATCGTCTGGATCTCCACCCCCTGTCTCTGGAAATCACGCCCAGAGAGTTTGGACTGGGGAGGAGCTACGCAATGCGAAATGCGTTTTTTTTTATTTGCCTGGAGGCACATGTGAGTGTTTCTAGGCTCGGAAGTCCTTTACCCGACCCTCTGGACCACTGAAACAGCAGTGGTTTAATTTTATTTTCTGTGAAAATGTGTTTTTTTCACTGAAATGCCTCTCCTTTCTGTCTTCGTGCTTCAAACGCGGAAGTTGGGAGACAGCGCAGAGCAGCGCTCCAGCGGCTTAGAGGAGCGGGTGGGGGCCAAAACGCGGAAGTGGGGCCAGCACAAGGAAACAAGGACCCCCCCCCCCCCCCCCTCCCGCTCCTCTAACCTATCTGTGTCCTTCTCATTTGCATTCAAGCAAGAAGGCCCAGAATGAGTTGTTCAGAGAGTGAATTTGTGACCATGTCTGTGTAAATGGGTCTTTCTCATGCACTGAGTCTTGATTTTGAAGAAGGATTCATTTACAGTATTAGGGAACCATTAAGGCGCCATATAAAAGCATCAAGAAGTACCATGTCATGGGACCTTTAAGCAAATGAATGCAATGTAATATGATTATGTAACTGTTTTGTGACGGTTTTTGTACCTAAATCCACTGTGGACCCTCAAAGCCACATCTCTGGTGCTCCAGTTGGCTCGAGGGTCCATGTACTCCTCCATCAGGTCTGAGTGCCTCTGCTCCGGCTGGAAACGACCTGTCAACACACACACACGCACATATGACCAAATATGCAAACTGGATGAGTTTGAATCAAATATGACTGTTATATACAGTATGTCTGCTCTGTTAAATGAATGTAGTCTGTCTTATGCTGTACAAGTGTGATTGTATTTATAAAACTGTAATGTGATGGTGAATGAGTGATGTACTATTTGCACTGGATGTATTATGTACTATGACCCCTCCCCTGAAGGACTACAGATGCAGTTTAGCTTTAAAACCACAGTCTGGTAGAAGTATTTCTGCTTATGCTTATTGCAATTGTACATTTCCTTAATAAATGCATGAAATATAACATATTAACAATAAACCAGGTCAAGTCAAGTACTCACGATGCCTCTCCACAAAGACCCGGCCGGAGCTCTGGCTGTGAGCCTGAGCAGCCAAGAAGGCAGAGGGCAGAGGCAGAGGGGGAGAGCGAGTGTCTACTACATCCTCCTCTTCTGGTAGAAGGTCAGTACTGCAGCTGTCTGTGGTACGGGCCTTCCTGTAAACAGCCGGGGGACAGTGCACTTTACAGACGTGTGAATAAGGAGTACATTAGGTTAAGTGTTAGTTGTAGCGTGGTGGGCTGCCAATCTTTACAGCAAATAAGTCCTATACAGATGCAGGTTTTCAAGCTGTAGGCCTATATGTCATTTTCAAGTTATTTAGAGAGACTATTATTTTTACGATTATTTTTTTTATGCTATATTGCGTCAAAGTTTCACAAAAAATATATTCTTGGTTGACATTAGACACAATATTTGGGGCCAAGCAGGCCTCTGGGAGTCTATGGCAGCCCCTAGAACCGTCTGGTAAAAAGTTGTGAAATTTGGCATGCACATTCCAGCCAGTCTCCTCATTACCCACAGCAATTTATAGGCCCCCACCCCAAACTCTCTAGCGCCACCAGCAGGTCAAAGTTGTAAGAATTTCTGCATGTAACTTTTGACATCCCTGGACTCCTTGGGCCAAGCCGAATCCAACGCACTCTATGATGACATTTTCTGCCAGGGTAGATTTTCCGCCATTTAGAATTTCATGAAAAACACTCAAAATGCTTCTCCTCCCTCAGTTTTGGACCAATTTTGCTCAAATTTGACACATAGCATCTTTGGACTGAACCTCATCAGAAATATCCCTGGATTATTTGATATCTCTTATCGTTTTGCCAATCAAACGCGTCTGTCCGAAAGCCGATGCACCCGATACTGACCTTTCACGCGTGTTGCTAGGCAACGCCCTGATCAAAGATCGTTGATCTTTATGTACCTTTGATCTGATATAGCTGCAAGCAGCAATGTGGGGCCCAGCACCGAAGGTGCATGTAGGCCTCAGCATGTATTATTAAAATTCCTGCAACTTTGACCTTAACAGGGTCTAACAGGGTCTAACAGGGTCTAACAGGGTCTAACAGGGTTTAACAGGGTCTAACAGGGTCTAACAGGGTTTAACAGGGTCTAACAGGGTCTGTTAGCCAGGCTTCCCAGGCTCCCAGGCTTCCTATGAAGGGTTCCCAAGATATGAGCTCACTTCGGCTAGATCAAAAACACATCAAAGACAGACGGTTCTAGGGGTTGCCATAGACTCCCATCCTAACAGTCGCCAAACAGGAAGTGAGCTCATATCTCGGGAACACTTCATAGGATTATTTTCAAACTTTTCTCACGATGCGTGAAAAGTCCCTCAGTCGTCCAGGTAGAATCCATGATAAACTTTTCTCACGTATTCTAGTCTGTCCTAGGATTCCCCACAAAAAAATTACAGGGCCCCAGCTCAAACCCTGTAGCGCCACTAACAGGTCATTTGAGGGACATTTCTGCTTGTAACTTTTGAACCGTAAGTCCGATTTTCAAAAACTTGGTATCTCTGGGATCCTTGGGCGAAGACTGATCCAACGCACATCATCAAATTAGGCTGGGGTCACTGCTTGTCCCCATATTGCTGCTTGCAGCTATATTTGTGTTATGTTTTATCTCCATTTTCCCCCCAACTTTGTGCTAAAACAAACAGCTTAACCCTCCGGTCGTGTTCGCCTCCAGCCCCCTACTTTAGTGTTCCCGGTCAAAATTGACCGGTCTGTTTTAACTGCTCTTAAATTAGCACAAACATTTTTTTTTCCACACCAATTTTTTTATTAAGCATTCTTTAGTTGAGAACAATGTTTCAAAGTAGTGTCTAACAACAATTTATAGAAGTAAACATTAAATAACATCAGTTAAAATACAAATGGGCACTGAAAATGAACTACAAAATGAACATATAATACAAAAAATAAATGGAATACCAAACACCAAACTCAACAGGATGTGTGTGTGTGTGTGTGTGTGTGTGTGTATGTGTGTGTGTGTGTGTGTGTGTGTGTGTGTGTGTGTGTTTTCATGCACATGAGTGGCATGTGACACTCAGGTCAGAGTGGGCCTTGCAAACATAAGCATGACATATGCAGCATGTCAGGCTCGTTTTGATGTCTCTAGGGGCATAGAGGCCACAACGCTTCCTTTTCTGCCCATGTCCTTGTTGGGGGAGAGCAGCCAGGGCTGGGGCTGGGGCTGGAGCTTGCATGCTCCTAACCAGACTGGCGGAGGCTGGTGTGCGGGGAATGTGCTGGCGTTGCTGTATAAGAGGAGTCACCAAAGCGAGGAAAAGTCTCCTCTTGAAACTTTTCCCCTGATTCCAGGTTGGGTCGATTGCTGTCCACACCACATACGCGTTGAAAGCTAACACATCCAGGATGTTGTGGAACAGTGCCACAGGCCAGCAAGCCGTCATCCGCTTACAGGTGTATGTACCAGTAAGCTTCAATAAAGGAACAATAAATAATAAGAGATTAGGAACAATATTCAATCTGTCATACACAAAATGCTGATTCACCTAGATAAAAATAAAATAAAACGCATGATGAGACTTTACATTACCTTATCAAGGCAGTCAACGCCTCCCTTGTTCTTGTTGTAGTCCTGGATCATCAGGGGCTTCCTGTCCTCTGTGGCGTCTTTGTGTACTGTGCTCATCAGGATGACATTTCTGTTCTTCTTGGGAACGTATGACACAAGTGTGAGTGTCAGTGAATGCAAATTGTGATGAGAGTGCCTGTCTTCCTCTGGTCGATACCAGCGCAGGGGGAAGTTCGGGCTTGTTCTTCCTCACTGTCCCTACCATGGTGAGCTTTCTTTTCAGTAGCTCCTGACCAAAAGCATGTGATGTGAGGAAGTTGTCACATGTGATATTATGCCCTTGGAGACCGGTTGTCATGTCCAGCACAACACGCATACCCTGGTTTGTATGTGTGTTGTGTGTGTGTGTGTGTGTGTGTGTGTGTGTGTGTGTGTGTGTGTGTGTGTGTGTGAGAGCTGGGGCAGTGTGTATGGGGATGTTTTCTGTATGTTGAATGAATTTACTCTGGATACCCATTCATTTCCTATGGCGGTCACTTTTGACCGGGAACACCACAGGTGTAACAAGGTTGATTAAAACACTCAAAATTTAACGAAATAGGTGATCATCACTTTTATATGTTCATGTCCACAGTGTGGAGGATATCATAAGGTCTTGAGGTAATCAGATGAAAAACATAATATTTATGAATATTATAAGTTGTAAAACGGTCAGATTTGACCCGAACACGACAGGAGGGTTAATATTATATACAGATATAACCAAATTAACAGATATAACCAAATAAGAACAAACAAATAACATTGATCATAAAAATAAGAAAAAAAAAAAAAATACACAAAATACATAAAATATGTATAAAGAAAGAAAAATAATAACTAATAAAATAAAAATAAAATGTAAAGAAAAAAAATCACATCTTATTTTATGCATGCCTTTTTAGCAAAGTTTATAATAAATAATAATAACAATCATATAGTGTTTTTTTTTTCAAGATATCCAAAAAAGTCAGTGTTAAAGAGATGGTGAGTGTGGATGAGGCTCTGTATTTGGGTGGGGAGGTCTTTATATTTGACAGTTATTTGACTATTCAATCAATCAATCAATTAATCAATCAATCAAACTATATTTATAAAGCGCTTTTCAAACAAAATGTAACACAAAGCGCCTTACGGTGATTAAGGATTAGAAGATTGACTTCTATTGATCTCACACAGGAGAAATTGTTTCTGCATTTGACCCGGGGACCGTCCCCATGATTATTATTATTATTCATTGTTTTATATTACATCATATCACCAAAGTTTAGTGAATTGTGTGGCAGTAAAACTCCTCTGATTCTGAGTCTGACATGATGAGTGTAACAGAGAGAGCTGGAGCACCTCTTGCGTTTGGTCTTCTTTGTCACAGGGACAGACAGCTCCTCCTCAGTCTGATCATTCAGCTCCCCATTTGGAATGTCAGGCTCTGTCTCCAGATCTGAAACACATTTTTACACTTTAATAATAACAAAATCATAGAAAATGCTAAATGATAACTATAAAATCTTTCATAAAGTATAGATATTGAAAAAAAAATCACATAAATGGGACAAAACAGAGTAGTAGTAGTAGTTATAGTATGGTCTGGATCATAACTAGCCTAGTAGTTGTAGCCTAGATGATCATAGTAGTGTTGTGCGAAAATGCTACTATGATAATCCTTTTAGTTGTAAGGAAGCATCTGGGGAGAGGGAAACAATTTTGTGGAGTCTTTATTTGTGCCATAATATGTTTATGTCTATAAAATATACATTGTTTTTTTGTTTCAGTCATACATTTTAACATGCTGCCAATTTGTCATTTCAACATGCGCCATTCCCTACTTTTGCCAGCAGAGGGCCACAGACGCCGAATCCAAGTGTTCCAAGCGTTGCTCTGAAAAGAAAAAATAAAAAACCACTTTTTCTGAAATCAGCATCTCTACATGTATTACAGCCTTTCCATTCCAGCGTCTGTTGAATTCCAACACAAACACAAAGCTGAGATACTTCAGTTCTTGCACCAGGAAAGCTGTGATTAAAAATAAGGGTTACTGCACCAAATATTGATTTCTGAACTCTTTTTAAGTGTAAACATTAGTATTATGTTGTTTTAAAATGAATTTGATCTTGTTTCTTTGCTAATCTTTTTTGTTATTTTGACCATTTGTCATTTTCTGCAAATAAATGTTCTAAACCAGACCCGGGCATTTCAAGGCCTGGGGGCCGAATACACGCGAGCTGACTCTGACCGGCCCGCAAAAGGTTGCTTGGAATTAAGAAAATAAAACACTAAAAGAAACTTTGACTTTTATTCTACAGTTTGGCAGTTAGTCAGTTAGTCATGTCTTAAAGGCAAATTAACGTTTTTTTTACAATCTGAGCCTTCTTTCGGCAATAAAACAAGTAGTTTTACTCACCCATAGCATTTTTCTGTCAATTGGAGCAGTATCGCAGAACTTATGTTGAGCCGTTCTGTTCTACTAATGATCCCGTATCCGTTAACATGGTGCTGTATCATTTGCTCGGGGCATTACTTTGCGGTGTCCAAATAACACAAACTTTAGCACTTTTCAAATCATAGAAGCCCGATGTCTTAATGAAAGATTTCGTTTGAAGCAAAAGTGGCCTGTAATCCGAGATTTAGCCATAGTTTCGAGTAGATGAGGACGCCAGTGCGCATGCGCGGACTGTGCTCTCAGCTCCCGGGACCCAAACATGAAACGCAAAGCTGAAAACTATGGATAAATCTCGGATTACAGGCCACTTTTGCTTCAAACGAAATATTACATTAAGACATCGGGCTTCTATGATTTGAAAAGTGCTAAAGTTTGTGTTATTTGGACACCGCAAAGTAATGCCCCGAAAACTCATGCTAACGGATACGCTACAACATAACTTTCTTCAAACAGCTCCAAATGACACGAACGTGATATGGGTGAGTCAAACGACTTGTTTTATTACCGAAAGAAGGCTCAGATTGTAAAATAACGTTACTTTTCCTTTAATACAAAGTTAAAGTTAAACTCAGAAAGCATTGTGGGGTTAATGTGACTGAAAAAGAGTTACAAATGTTTCACTTTTACCATTGTTTTGAATTATTTTAATGAATAAATTCAGTTTTGGTAAAACATCATTCTCTCATTACTTAGTAATAACACAGAACTTACCAGCTTTTGTAAACAATGCCATTTACTGATTTCAACGTAGAAATAAAATGAATAACCAGAGTAGACTTCAAACGTTTTGCCCGACCCTCCACAATATTTTCTGCTCATTTGGCCCCTGGGGAAAAATAATTGCCCACCCCTGCTCTAAACAATAACAGGGCTCTCATGTCTCACGTATTGAGAGTGTGACACGCGCAATTCGACGTGTTCACACGCTCACACGCCACACATGGCATTTCTCACGCTGATTTTTTTTTTTTTTGTGCCCAGAAAATCGGTCTGTGTGGCTCAGTTTATGCAGGCACCGCGCGTTTTCAGCGAAAAAAAACTCTCCCCTTCCTCCCCGTCCCGCTCCCCGGAAAAAAATCAGCCAATCAGAAAATAGATTGTTCTGTTGTTGGGCAGACTGTAGAGTGTAGTTTCAGCTGCTAAGCGCACACTGCGGTGATGATAAAACAAACTGAGAACCATCAGGTTGCTTTGTAGTTTAAGTTTGCTCTTTAGACAAACATTTACAGCAGGGTTCTCAAGTGTCTCACGTATTGAGAGTGTGACACGCGCAATTCGACGTGCAATTCACATGCTCACACGGCATTTCTCACGCAATTCAAGCCCCTCGGAAAAAATTGTTCACTCGCACCCCCCATCCCCGGCTCCTCGGAAATTACGCAGTCTCACGCACGACCCCGCTCAAAACTTGAGAGCCCTGAATAATATTTTTATTTGGAATTTGGGGGAAATGTTGTCAGTAGTTTATAGACTCAAACAAAAATGTTCCACATACCTATAAGTAGTCAAATCAGAAAAACGGATAATATTGCAGTGGTCTCTTATTTTTTTCCAGAGCTGTATATGGACATGTGTTACAAATAGTTCATATGTGGCTCTTCCAGCTCTTACTGACGCCGGCTCCCATTGACTTCCACTGGAATATTGTGGCCCCTCTGTTCATCTTATCCCGCTCTACATGATCTTGGTGTTTTTTTTTTTTTGTTCCTCTATTTTATCCGTAAAAAAACAACAAAAGAAAAACAAAACTATTCCTATTCTTTTGACTGGGGCTGAACGTTATGGATGACGTCACATTCCCTCATACAGTTCATGGTTTCAACGAAAGTGAAGACAAATTAGCGTGTTACCGATGGTGGGCGTCTTCTTTTTCTTCTTCTTCTTGTGTGGCGCAGGGTCACAGAGCTCCGGAGTCAAACACTCTGTACTTTGGGAGTTCTTCCTGTTCTTTGCTTCCTCCATCTCCACAGCAACTTATGAGAAACAGACAATAAACATTTAAAATAAACCAGGTCCAGGCTCAGCTAAGAGCTAATTCAGATCTAAACCAGGACTAAACCAGGACTAAATAAGGCTTTAAGTGAGTAAAAGAGGCCCAAACCAGTTTTCATGACCAGGGCTAAACAAAGTGTGAGATCATGGGAATACACCAGATCTAAACCAAGTCTAAAAAGAGGGCTTAACCAGGTCAAAACCAGCTCTACTCCAGAACTAAACCAGGTCTAAACCAGGACCAAACCCAGACAAAATAATGTCTAAATAATGACTAAATAATTCAGTGCTTAAACTGGGTCTCAAGACTGAACCAGGTCTAAACCAGGACTGAACCAGAACTAAACCAGGAATAAACCAGGCTAAACCAAGACTAAACCAGATCTAAATCAGGACTAACCTTCTGCTGGAGGATCCTCTTGACTCACTTCCTTCTTTGGTTTCTTCTTCTTGCCTTTTACAGTCGGCATGGTATTTCCTGTAGAATAAATAAATAAATAAATGCATTTGAGTCTGATCCAGTGACCCACAGGTTGGTGGTGTGATTCCAGCTCCCACAGATGAATGCTGCTGTTGTGTCCTTGAGCAAGACACTTAACCCACCTCGTCCCCAGTGTCTGCGTACACTGGTGTGTGAATGTGCGTGTGGATGGGTGAGTGGTTCCTTGTTGTAAAGCGCTTTGGGTGCCTTGAAGGTGGAAAGGCGCTATAAAAAATGTGACCATTTACCATCCTGGACCATCAGGAAGTGTCTCTGTCAAAGTCTGTTTGTATAATTGGTTTATGCTGATCAGTGAAGACACATGACAGAGGAGCTAAGGAGGACACTAAAACATGGTTGCCTGCCCCATTCTAATGTATATGCCTAGGAGTTATTCTAAAGGTGCACTGTGTAACTTTTCTGATGGAGGGTGCTGTCTCTCCACAGATTAGACCATTCAATTATTATTGAAAAGGAATACCAAATGTAGATATGTAAACACAGTAAATAAACTTCAACTTTGGGTCTGGTAAAATGGTAAAATTAGTAAAATTGTGTCACAGAAATTGAACCTATAATTGGATTCTTATTTTTTACAGTATCTAGTGTAGTACTTTTATAAAGACATACAGACTATTTCCTCTTCATATTTTTCACTTTGAGCATTTCACCAGAAACCAGGACAGACACAGGTCTAAATCAAACAAGTAAACCAGGACTAGACTAGACCAGGACTAAAGACTAAACCATGGCTTAAAGTTGTCACTTTAAGAAGTGACTTAATTGATCTCACACAGGAGAAATTCTTTGCATTTAACCCATCCTGTTATTAGGAGCAGTGGGCAGCACATTACTGCGCCCGGGGACCATCTCCATGATCTTCTTGCTTCAGTTTGGTCAAGATTTCAGATGGAGGATTTTTACCTATGGTGCACGTCTTGGGTTGGTGGGGGAAACCGGAGTGCCCGGAGGAAACCCACCTAGACACGGGGAGAACATGCAAACTCCACACAGAAAGTCTCGGGCGACCCAAATCTTACGGCCATAGCAATCCATGGAAACAGAAAGTTAAAGCCTAAAGACATAGTTTGGATCCATTTTCCATGGAGACAGATACATTTTATGCCATACTGTGTGTGATATTATAGTCATTATAGCCTCCTCCTGCCAAATAAGACCAAATAACAGTCATGTTTGTGGAGATGCAAGTCACTTACAGTAAGAACACATGAAAAAAGTTATATACTAAGTCTTGAACCAACCAGGTCTGAACAGGACCAGATGGGGACTAAGCAGGGCAAAACCAGCTCTGAACCTGGACTTATTTAGGTCTAAACAAGTTCTAACCATGGCTACAACAGTTGAAAAGAAATGTAATTATTGCATATAGTTACATTTAAATACTGGATCTGGAAGTCCATAAGAAATAAACATGCTCCTTACCAGAGTGCTACTGTTTACTATGTGGGCAAGAACTCCACCCCGCCACCTCAAAAATGAAGAAAATATCAGTTTGGTATTATTCCCAATCGCTCCAAAGATACTACAACAGCAAGTTTAAAGTATTTATAGATTTATTCCAATGTACTTAGTGTGCTAACATGGACAACTAGCTACAGGAGGCTTAGAGCTTACAAACAGCAGGTGGTCTGATCCGGAAATCAGCTAATCTGATTGGCTACTGAGGTCACATGGCACCACACGTCATGTACGGGCCATATGGTAAAGGTGTCTACAATGAGACTATGAGGTCTGACCCGCCTGTACATCCTCTGCTCCTCTGACCCTCTCCTCTGCTCCTCTGACCCTCTGCTTTGCTCTTCTGACCCTCTCCTCTGCTCCACCTGACCCTCTGCTCTGCTCCTCTGGCCCTCTCCTCTGCTCCATCTGACCCTCTCCTCTGCTCCACCTGACCCTCTGCTCTGCTCCATCTGACCCTCTGCTCTGCTCCTCTGACCCTCTGCTCCTCTGACCCTCTCCTCTGCTCCACCTGACCCTCTGCTCTGCTCTTCTGACCCTCTCCTCTGCTCCTCTGACCTTCTCCTCTGCTCCATCTGACCCTCTCCTCTGCTCCTCTGACCCTCTCCTCTGCTCCATCTGACCCTCTCCTCTGCTCCATCTGACCCTCTCCTCTGCTCCACCTGACCCTCTCCTCTGCTCCAGCTGACCCTCTGCTCTGCTCCATCTGACCCTCTGCTCTGCTCCTCTGACCCTCTGCTCCTCTGACCCTCTCCTCTGCTCCACCTGACCCTCTGCTCTGCTCTTCTGACCCTCTCCTCTGCTCCTCTGACCCTCTCCTCTGCTCCATCTGACCCTCTCCTCTGCTCCTCTGACCCTCTCCTCTGCTCCATCTGACCCTCTCCTCTGCTCCATCTGACCCTCTCCTCTGCTCCTCTGGCCCTCTCCTCTGCTCCATCTGACCCTCTCCTCTGCTCCATCTGACCCTCTCCTCTGCTCCTCTGACCCTCTCTTCTGCTCCATCTGACCCTCTCCTCTGCTCCATGTGACCCTCTCCTCTGCTCCTCTGACCCTCTGCTCTGCTCTTCTGACCCTCTCCTCTGCTCCTCTGACCCTCTGCTCTGCTCTTCTGACCCTCTGCTCTGCTCCATCTGACCATCTCCTCTGCTCCACCTGATCCTCTCCTCTGCTCCTCTGACCTTCTCCTCTGCTCTTCTGACCCTCTCCTCTGCTCCACCTGATCCTCTCCTCTGCTCCTCTGACCTTCTCTTCTGCTCCATCTGACCCTCTCCTCTGCTCCTCTGACCCTCTCCTCTGCTCCTCTGACCTTCTCCTCTGCTCCATCTGACCCTCTCCTCTGCTCCTCTGCTCTGCTCTTCTGACCCTCTGCTCTGCTCTTCTGACCCTCTCCTCTGCTCCTCTGGCCCTCTCCTCTGCTCCTCTGACCCTCTGCTCTGCTCTTCTGACCCTCTCCTCTGCTCCACCTGACCCTCTGCTCTTCTGTCCCTCTCCTCTGCTCCTCTGACCTTCTCCTCTGCTCCTCTGACCCTCTCCTCTGCTCCATCTGACCCTCTCCTCTGCTCCTCTGACCCTCTGCTCTGCTCCCCTGACCCTCTCCTCTGCTCCACCTGATCCTCTCCTCTGCTCCATCTGACCCTCTCCTCTGACCTTCTCCTCTGCTCCATCTGACCCTCTCCTCTGACCCTCTCCTCTGCTCCTCTGACTCTCTCCTCTGCTCGATCTGCTCCTCTGACCCTCTCCTCTGCTCCTCTGACCCTCTCTTCTGCTCCATCTGACCCTCTCCTCTGCTACATCTGACCCTCTCCTCTGTTCCATCTGACCCTCTCCTCTGCTCCTCTGATCCTCTCCTCTGCTCCTCTGACCCTCTCCTCTGCTCCATCTGACCCTCTCATTTGCTCCATCTGATGCTCTCCTCTCCATCCTCTGCTCCTCTGACCCTCTCCTCTGCTCCTCTGCTCAGTGACAACAGCGTTGTACTAAAACTCGTGACCTACTTCAGAGGATTAACCTGAAGAAAGAAAGAGAAAGTTCAGTGCAGACATATGGACCCTTTGACTTAAGTCTGAATCAGGTCAAACTGTTCTGATGCCTCTCGTTTATTTAGAACACATTTAAGGGCATTCTTTTACTTAACAGAATATTTTTTTATTGAATTAAAGAGTTTTATACATACAAGAAATGCATACGCCATTAATAAAACTACAGTGGCACTTAAGTATACTGCTAAAAATCTTAAAACTGTGAGCCTTGAAGTGGATTGAGTACATGAAGCAGATATATATTTAATGAGGAAACAATATGAGAAATAATATGACTAGAAACTAAATAAATAAGTACATAAATACATAATAATAAGGTCCTTAAAATTTCAAGTGTATGCTCTTGGTCCTCTAAGTCTGTCACCTGTTTGTTTCCATGAAGATGTTATTGCATTGCCTGGAATGTTCCACAGCAGTGGCGCCGCCAGGCGTACAGCCGTACAGCCGTACGCACTAGGCGTACCTTGGAGAGATTTTTTTTTTTTTATTCCTGTTTGGCACTTTTGCAAGACAACGTTAAAGGGACAGTGTGTAAGATCACCCGTTAATTACTGAAATTGAAGATACCCATTCAAAAATACATTGTTTTCCAAGCCTTTTCACTTCCATCATGAAATCAAAGTATTCTTTTGGACTTAGATATAGTCACATAAAAGGGGATTGACCCCATGCAGAGGCAGCCATTTTGAATACGAGAGCCGCAGAAGGACATTTGGGCTCCGCCTTCGGCAAGGCTCGTGGTTTTGGGTAAACAACACAAGCATGCTGCCGGATCAGACGTCGTAATGGATCTAACACGTGTTTTGGACTAAATTGTTTTACTGGATTTTATTCGCTGGATCCTTACGGACAAATTGAGAGCAAGTTTATGGTGAAATACAGAGTTTGACCTGTGCAAAGCATTCTAAGGTAAGCTAACCTCGTTTTGTGCTTTTCCGTATAAAAGCCCCATGTGCTCGGGGAGTGATTGTTGTGCAGGGAAATGAATTGCATAGTCAAAAAGAGGAGACTGTAAGGTTTCATTTGATGTGTACAGTGTCATGGTACATGATCGGGAATGTGTGTTTTCATGAGAAAAGAAAAAAAAAAAAAACGGGACCGCGTTTTATTTATACAGTAGCGGCGCGCGGCTCGTGCGCCCCTACACACTGGGGCTTTAAGCGAATTTTTTTTAAATAGAAATTGAATGCTTTAATATAACTAGAATGTGTGAGATGGAGGGCCCAAGCGAACTGGATCCGATCAGACTGGAAGTGCGATAAGCACCAAGTTCACAGCTCTACAGCACACTCCTCACGCCCCCCCACAAAAATGATACATCCAACATTCCATTGCAGCAGGTCACCTCCTCAGTATAAACACAACGAAGTTCGAGTCCTCTTTACTGAAATAGTGATATTGCTGGATTTGGCTGGAAAGACGTAATTAAAGTGTTGCAAATGCGATATTAAACTGTAGCCTACGACGTCCGTGGACTAGCAGACAACGGATCAAACTTAAGCTAAACCGGCTTTTACTTTATTTGCCCGCCGATGGCACTGCTGGTTCCAGACATTTACAAGATATCATTTTGATGTGGAGTTTGCATGTTCTCCCTGTGTCTGGGTGGGTTTCCTCTGGGCACTCCGGTTTCCCCCATCAACCCAAAACATGCTCCAGGTAAAATCCTCCAGTTTAGGTCCTGACCAAGCCGAGCAATAAGATCATGGAGATGGGTCCCCGGGCGCCTGAAAGACGAGCTGCCCACTGCTCCTGAAGGATGGGTCAAATGCAGAGAAATAATTTCCCTACGGGGATGAATAAAGTGTGTCTTCTTCTTCTTACAGGATTTGTAATTAATTAATCTAATTTATCGCATTTTAATAAATTTTTTAGGTGGTTTATTGTGCTCTCCCACAGTACAAAAAGGTGTCAAACGTGCAATTTATAGTGGTACAGTGAAAAGACTGCAGACTTTCCCTTTTAGTCTTTATGTTTTTCAGTCTTTGGCTCGCTCTCTTTCTCTCCATGCACACAAGACAAGACTGTTGGCAGAGCTGCAGAGTTACCTATATACCCCCATTCCCCCTCCCACATTACAGAACATTCATTCGAAAGCTCATTTACACCATTCCACTGTTAAATGGCAAATATTTCTGGTGAGCACGTGCAGTAGCTTTCATGCAACGTCAATAAATAATATACAAAGCTTCAAATATACAGAGAATACAAATAATTGCCCAAAATATTTGCCCGTGCAAATTACTCATGGCTCACATGACCCCTGGACCCCGCGGGAGGAGGAAGAAGGCGGCCGCGTGCGGGTAAGTAAATGATCGGGTTTAGGGATTTGGATGGGCAAAACTGGCACTTCTAAGTGTGCAGCCTTAGTCACGGCAGAACACGCTGGCGAGGTTAAAGGGAAATGAAAAGGGTTCGGCGTGCGGAGCGCAGCAGATTAGGAAACAGGAACGCGCGTCTTCATGTGCTCTCCCCGGGAACAACGGGCTTAGGAACGGACCTGCTCCATCACATTTTTATAAATAAACTTGCCGTTCAAAGACCCTGCATGCCAAATTTAAAATGTGCGCGCATTGAATTGCTGCTCATAATTAATTGCGTTAATTTTTATAACGTGTTAATTTGCGGTGTAATTAATTAATCTAATTAACGCGTTAAAAAGACAGCCCTAATTTATTCAATTATTTATTCAATTAGACAATTACAATTTTCATTGTTCAGATACATGTTCAAGAATTTAGAATGTCGATCGGTCTGGTGATCTGGTCTTGGTCTGGTTTGGTCTAGGTCTGTTCTTGGTCTGGACTTTTGTCTGATCTTCTTCTTGGCCTGGTCTTTGGTCTGGTCTTTGGTCTTGGTCTGGTTTGGTCTTTGTTCTGGTGATCTGGTCTTGGTCTGGTTTGGTCTTGGCCTGGTCTTTGGTCTGGTCTTTGGTCTTGGTCTGGTTTGGTCTTTGTTCTGGTGATCTGGTCTTGGTCTGGTCTTGGTCTGGACTTTTGTCTGATCTTCTTCTTGGCCTGGTCTTTGGTCTGGTCTTGGTCTGGTTTGGTCTTTGTTCTGGTGATCTGGTCTTGGTCTGGTCTTGGTCTGGACTTTTGTCTGATCTTCTTCTTGGCCTGGTCTTTGGTCTGGTCTTTGGTCTTGGTCTGGTTTGGTCTTTGTTCTGGTGATCTGGTCTTGGTCTGGTTTGGTCTTGGTCTGGTCTTGGTCTGGACTTTTGTCTGATCTTCTTCTTGGCCTGGTCTTTGGTCTGGTCTTTGGTCTTGGTCTGGTTTGGTCTTTGTTCTGGTGATCTGGTCTTGGTCTGGTTTGGTCTTGGTCTGGTCTTTGGTCTAATCTGGTCTTGGTCTGGTCTTGGTCTTAGTCTTGGTCTCTAGTCCAGCTCACAGGGACCCAGTTCTCTTGGTCCTGGGCGCGTTGGACCATGGAGCAGAGCTGGACACAGGACTGGTTCAGCTCTCCATTCACTAAAACACAGTCAAAGAACTGCCTGTACTTGAGCACAATGAGTTTGGACGTGTCCTCCAACTCCACGAAGTCCTCCTCCTGAAATCACAAAACAATGTTAAAACAACACATTAACATGCTTATAATTTTCAGTTTTCACTATTTATTTTGATGTTCTGAGTCTCCCCTCCATTTGCTCTCCATGCTAAGCCCCCCCTTCAGAGCGCCATCACAACACAATCAGCGTGCATCAATCTAATGAACTGACTGCGCATCACATCAGAAGAATTGTCATGTGGGAGCATGGGTGACATAGACTTGACATTGCACAGAATCTTAGACTTAGACTTCGACAAACTTTATTGATCCACAAGGGAAATTATTTGGGTACAGTAACTCACTTATCAAATATAATATATAACAGAGGGTAACAAAAATAGATGGTATAGCAAAAAATATAGCAAGAGACCGGTGTCAAATGAGCCATAAATAAAAATCAAAAATAATAAACGTATATGTACAACTCAAAATAAAATGGAAAAATAAATAATAAAATAACAAATAAAAATTTTAAATCACAGCTATATGCAGGAGACAAGAACGGCAGTGCAATAATACACTGATTGACAAAGCATAAGGTTATCCTTTACTTAAGTTGTTGTACAGTTGTAGGGGAGTATTATCTGTTACATAAGGGTGTATTGTTGTACACTTGTATGGAGTATGGTATGAATGTAGTCCTGTAGCTCTCACTGTTTGAGCAGAGCTGTAGGAGCCTGTTGAAAAATGAGCTCCTCTGTCCCTCTATGGTCTGGTACAGTGGGTGAGCAGGAGTGTCCATGATGGAGAGCAGCTAGATATTACTTAACAGCTCTAAAACTGAAGTCCTCCTAGTAGGCACCCCCTCCACTATCTCCAAATCCAGCAGTTTCTCTATATCTATCCATGATTCCACTGTCCTTCCTTCCCCTCAGATCAAGAGTCTGGGTGTCATCCTTGACAGCACACTTTCTTTTCAATCCCACATTAATAACATCACCCGCTCCGCCTACTTTCACCTCCGCAATATCTCTCGTCTCCGCCCCTCTCTCACTCCTCACACCACTGCCATACTCGTTCACAGCCTTGTTACTTCCCGGATTGACTATTGCAACTCCCTCCTCTTTGGTCTCCCCAATAAATCCCTCCAGAAACTGCAGCTTCTCCAAAATTCCGCTGCCCGCATCATCACCAGGACCCCTCCTCCAACCACATCACCCCCATCCTCCAACAACTACACTGGCTTCCCATAAAACAAAGAATTCACTTTAAAATTCTCCTAACCACATTCAAAGCAATCCATAACCTGGCCCCACCTTACATCACTGACCTCCTCCACATCTCCATTCCTTCTCGCTCCCTCCGCTCCTCCTCCTCTCTCCAGCTCTCTGTCCCCTCTGCTCGTCTCATCACCATGGGGGGCAGAGCCTTCAGCCGCTCTGCTCCCCTGCTCTGGAACTCTCTCCCTCCTGACCTCCGCAATATTGACTCTCTTCCCACTTTCAAATCCAGACTCAAAACACACCTGTTCAGACAATCCTACACCACATAACAGTCACTTTCACCATCTTCCAGTTTTGTATTTGTATTTTATTATCTTTGTATTTTAAGTATTTTTATGTTTTAACTTTGTTTTGTACAGTGTCCTTGGGTGTCTTGAAAGGCGCTTTTAAATAAAATGTATTATTATTATTATTATATAAGCAGTGTCTAAACAGCACAAGAACCAGAGCTGACGAAGCCTCTCGGATGAGCGGCGAAACGTTTTCAACCAAACAAACTTTGTCCAGTTGACAAATTGAACTTCTCCTTTTATCATGATGGAGAGCAGTTTGTCCAGTGTCCTCCTGTCCCTCACTGTGACAAATGTATCCAGCTCACAGCCGATCATGTGACAAGCTTTACGGATCAGTTTGTCAATCCTCCCAATGTCCTTTTTACTGGTGCTGCTCCCCCAGCAGACCACAGTGAAGTACAGACTGGTAGAAGATCTCCAGTAACTTGCTTCACACATTGAAAGACCTGAGCTTTCTCAGGAAGTAGAGTCTGCTCATGCTCTTCTTGTAGACAGCATTACAGTTGTCCCTCCAGTCCAGCCTGTTGTTCACATGGACACCAAGGTACTTGTAGCAGTCCACTATTTCCATGTCATGACCCTGGATGGTAATGGGCTCCAATGGTGCTATGTGCACTGATGGACATCCTTGTGTTTGTTATGGACAAACCGTGACTAGCACAGAAGTCCACGACACTGCTTGGGCTCAAATCAGGGAGGCTGAGGGAGGACAACGGAGTCCCCGGCTGGTTCACTGTCCAGTACCCCTCCCAGGGACTCCAAGGAGGCTGGTACTCTACATTGCTGTTTGACCTGTAGGCCGACACAACAGTGACTGTCCCTGACTTAAAGGCACAGGGACGCGACCCTCTCATTCACCGGGGTGAACTCCAACACATGGCAGCTGAGCTGTGGGGCAGTGAGCAGGCCCACACCGCAGGTCCGCTGCCGCTCCCTGTGGGCAACACCAAAGAAATGACCCCCCTCAAGGAGTTGGATTCCAGAGCCCAAATTGTGCATGGAGGTGAGGCTGACTATATCTAGTCAGTAATGCTCAATCTCGTGCACAAGTCCCCCCTTACCCCTCATGTCCCCAGAGCTAGTCTCCATGTCCGGAGATCCAGTCATTGAGGCCCCTGCCGCCGACTGCTGCCCAGATCTCCATGCACCACCCCTTTGTGGATCCTCCTGCGGGTGGTAGATCCACGGGAGGATGGCCCCACGTTGCTCCTTTGGGCTGTGCTCGGCTGTGCCTTGTGGGGGAAGGCCCAGCCACCAGGCGCTCGCCATCAAGCACCCACCTCAGGCCTGGCTTCAGAGTGGGGCCTCGGCAACGCTAATAATAATAATAATAATAATAATAATAATAATAATAATTATTATTATTATTATTATTATTATTCATAGCATTTATATAGCGCCTTTCATGACACCCAAAGTGCTTTACAGTTCATTGTTCATTCACTCCACACTTGGTGGTTGTAAGATACTTTCTGTAGCCACAACTGCCCTGGGGCAGACTAACGGAAGCGAGGCTGCCAATCTGCGCCATTGGCCCCTCTGAACACCTCCAACACTCACGCACACACCACTTTTATACTAGGCAATGTGGGTGAAGTGTCTTGCCTAAGGGCCACCGTTTTTTTTTTTAGAAACTGGCGCCCCACTGTGGCACCTGGAATTCCCAGCGATCTCCCATCCAAGTACTAACCAGGCCCTGCCTTGTTTAGATTCTGAGATCTGACGGGATCAGGCTTTGACAGGCAGGTATGGCCACATCCGGGCAACATAACTAGCCTTGCTATGTTTCTTATCAAAAGGGCTTCTGACCCATCCCCCAGCATATGTTTGCCTTGGCTGAGCCTACCAGGGGCATGAAGCCCCCAACAGCTAGCTCCTGGGATCATTTGGGCACTCAAACGCCTCCACCACGTTAAGTTGGCGGTCTCAAGGAGGGGCTCATAAATATGTTCTCATAAATATAATGAGCCTATAATTGACATACCCTGGTAGGGACACTTTCTGTTTTGGACACTAATTGCTTTGTAAGTCATGGACATAAATAGATTCTTTTTGGGTTTGCAGCTTAGTAATAATTCTCTAAACATATATGCAATAAGATCAGCAGAGCTGCAATGTCTTCCCCCACCCCCCCTTTTTCTGGAGACAGTCGGGGTTATACAATATAGAAAATACAGAAACACATATGTCTTCACTAGAATCTGTAAAATTATGTAGAGACTGGGTTGGCGTTACCAGGGCCCCACCCTGGAGCCAGACCTGGGGTGGGTGCTCGCCAGCGACCGTCTGGTGGCCGGGCCTTTCCTCATGGGGCCTGGCCGGGCGAAGCCCGAAGGAGCAACATGGGGCCATCTTCCTGTGGACCCACCACTCACAGTAGGATCCACAGGGGCCGGGTGTATGGAGCTAAACATGGTAGGGGAGCTCACATTAATGTTCAAAAACCTCAGAAAGTGAAAATTTCATGCCATGGGACCTTTAAAACCTCACTTTTTTTGTGTGTGTAATTTGGATTTTTGCTAATATCTAAGTATCTATCTGTCATGACATAGAACAGAAAGGACCCACAATGCAGGACTGCATTTGCAAAGTTGTTTAATATAACAAATAATGATTGACCAAAATCCAAAAAGGCAACCACAAAAATCCAAACAGATGTGACACTGATAATGAACCAGCAAAATGCAGAGGAAAACACAGGTAATATATGCACACAGATGAGACACAAGTGAGACACATTAGGGTGGGGCAAACAATCAGTACAAACAGGAGGTGAAACACAACTAGTGTTACAAAATAATCCCCCCCCCCCCCCCCCCCCTTCAAGGGACGGATTCCAGACGGACCAGGGAGGATGGAGGAAGCCCTGGAGGAGGGACAAACTGGAAAACCAGGAAGGTCCAGAGGCCATGAAGGCAGTACCAGTGAAGTCTGAAAAATAAATAAATCCAACGGTGGCAGGGGTTGGTTGAAAACCCCCCAAAGACTCCAAACATAGGTGTAATGGCTAAAATACCCTTCGTGTGTTCGGTAAATTCTTCTTAACATTTTCATGCAATTAACCACTCAATTCAGACAGAAAGAACAAGTCTCCTCGTGTTTAAAGTTGAACGATGGTAGAAAACAGTCTTTTACTGAAATCTCACACAAGAATACGAACACAGTGTTTACATACTGTCAATGCTCAAGCTCAAAGCGTGATGGCTCAGCGTCAGCTCCTATTGGCTATACATCTCTGGAATATTCCAAGCAACAAACTAACGCAAATAAATGTAATTATACTAAATGCAAATTATAAACATAATAATGCAGTCATAATGCGATCATAAATTCTATAATATATAATCACTAAACATAAATAACATAATAATGATTATATCTGAGCCTAAATTAAATAATAGAAAATGGCACCAACAATAGGTGAGAGCTGCAGTGATGAGTCTGGAGATTTGGGGAACATGGAGGACCCCAAGGAAGGCAAGACAGGGAATAGTGAGGGACACAGGTCAGGAGCAAAACCTGCTTAACAATCCTGGAAATGAGCAGGAAGCAACTACTGTGTTGACATCACAGGGAGGTCTTGAGGAACAGGGAACCACCCCGGACGGAGAACTATGTCCAGTGGTGCCACAGAGACAAGAACAGAAGGAATCCACCCCAGACGGAGACTCTTGTCTGGAGGTGGCTCTGGGCACAAGAAAGGTCAACACAGGGCAGCAAGTCTGATGAATTAGATCATGCTACTGAGAATCCAGGTGTAGGCGATGGTTGTTTCATTATCAGTGTCACATCTGTTTGGATTTTTGTGGTTTGTCATTAGTCATGTCATGCCTTTTTGGATTTTGGTCAATCATTATTTGTTATATTAAACAACTTTGCAAATGCCTTCCTGCATTTTGGATCCTTTCTGTTCTACGTCATGACAGAATGAACCAACCATAACTGGACTGAGCAGACTACTCAGCAGTGTGTGTGTGTGTGAGAGAGAGAGAGAGAGAGAGAGAGAGAGAGAGAGAGAGAGAGAGAGCTAACTAAAGCTAATTTCTTTAAATTTAAAGGGACAGTGTGTAAGATTTTTACCCGTTAATTACCGAAATTGAAGATACCCATTCAAAAATACATTGTTTTCCAAGCTTTTTCACTTCCATCATGAAATCAAAGTACAGGGGGTCCTCGGGTTACGACGGTCTCGGGTTACGACGTTTCGTGGTTACGAACGCGCCCCCATTAAAAAAAATATGTATATATTACGCGTCATTCCGTCTTACACGGTTTAGCGTGGTAAAAGATGTAAACAAACGCACGCGGCGCGCGGCGCACGGCGGAAGAATACGCTCTGTTGTGGTTGTAGGGAGAAGAAGACAGCCTCGTGTGTGTGCCCAATGTGGGCGGAAGTACCTGATGTGGGCTCTGATCTGCTCCTATGAAAGCGGCAGTGATAAACAAGCATCGTAGTGGTCTAATTATTGAGATGGAAAGGTTATTGGTGCTTTGGTTGGAAGATCAAAGGCAAAATCCGGTTTACGACGAAATTCGGGTTACGACGCGTCTTAAGAACGGATCAACGTCGTAACTCGAGGACTCCCTGTATTCTTTTGGACTTAGATATACAGTGCCGTGAAAAAGTATTTGCCCCCTTCCTGATTTCTGTGTTTTTTGCATATTTATCACTCAAAACATTGTCAGATCATCAAACCAATTTTAATATCACACAGAAACAACCCAAGGAAAGACAAAATTCAGTTTTTGAATGATGATTCCATTTATTAGTGCACAAAAAAAATCTAAACCTATCTGGCCCTATGTGAAAAAGTAATTGCCCCCCCTTGTTAAATCACAAACTAACTGTGACTAACCACAGTTTTGAGAAAACTTAGTTCAGTTCTACATGCCACACCCACACCTGATTGTCACCACCTGTGTTGAATCAAGAAATCACTTAAATAGTTCCTGTCAAACAAAGTGAAGTTGGCTACAACATCTCAAGAACAAACACATCATGCCACGATCCAAAGAAATTCAAGAACAAATGAGAAAAAAAGTGATAGAAGTCTATAATTCAGGAAAAGGTTACAAAGCCATTCCCAAAGCTCTGGGGCTCCAGCGAACCACTGTCAGAGCCATTATTCAAAAATGGAGGAAACTGGGAACAGTTGCAACCCTTCCCAGGAGTGGTCGACCAACTAAGATTACTCCAAGAGTGCGACGACGGCTCATTCAGGAAGTCACAAAAGAACCTAGACGCACATCGAAAGAACTACAGGCCTCGTTGGCCTCAGTTAAGGTCAGTGTTCATGACTCCACCATTAGAAAAACACTGGCCAAAAATGGCATCCATGGAAGAGTTCCCAGGAGAAAACCACTGCTTTCACAAAAGAACACAAAGGCTCGTCTCACCTTTGCCAAAAAGCACCTTGATGACCCTCAAGACTTTTGGAGAAACATTTTGTGGACCGATGAGTCTAAAATTGAACTTTTTGGAAGGTCTGCAGCCCGTTTCATCTGGCGTAAAAATGGCACAGCATTTGATAAAAAGAACATGGTGCCCACAGTAAAGCATGGTGGTGGCAGTGTGATGGTCTGGGCCTGCTTTGCTGCCTCAGGACCAGGACAACTTGCTGTGATTGACGGAAAAATGAATTCTGCTGTTTACCAGAAGATCCTGAAGGAGAATGTCCGGCCATCAGTTCGTGCCCTCAAACTCAAGCGCTCTTGGATCATGCAACAGGACAATGATCCAAAACACACCAGCAAGTCCACCTCTGAATGGCTCAAAGAAAACAAAATTAAGGTTTTGGAGTGGCCAAGTCAAAGTCCGGATTTAAATCCGATTGAGATGCTGTGGTGTGACCTTAAACGGGCAGTTCATACAAGAAAACCCTCCAATATGGCAGAATTGAAACAATTCTGCATAGAAGAGTGGGCCAAAATCCCTCCCCAGCGGTGTGAAAGACTCATCACCAATTATCGCAAACGTTTGGTTACAGTTATTGCTGTCAAAGGAGGCTCAACTGGCTATTAGATTAAGGGGGCAATTACTTTTTCACATAGGGCCAGATAGGTTTAGATTTTTTTTGTGCACTAATAAATGGAATCATCATTCAAAAACTGAATTTTGTCTTTCCTTGGGTTGTTTCTGTGTGATATTAAAATTGGTTTGATGATCTGACAATGTTTTGAGTGATAAATATGCAAAAAACACAGAAATCAGGAAGGGGGCAAATACTTTTTCACGGCACTGTAGTCACATAAAAGGGGGATCTTCCCCATGCAGAGGCAGCCATTTTGAATACGAGAGCCGCAGAAGGACATTTGGGCTCCGCCTTCGCCTTCGGCAGGGCTCATGGTTTTCACACGAGATAGTACGCGTTTGGATAAACAACGACAAGCATGTTGCTGGATCACACGTCGTAATGGATCTAACACGTGTTTTGGACCAAATTGTTTTACTGGATTTTATTCTCTGGATCCTTACGGACAGATTGAGAGCAAGTTTATGGTGAAATACAGAGTTTGACCTGTGCAAAGCATTCTAAGGTAAGCTAACCTCGTTTTGTGCTTTTCCGTATAAAAGCCTCATGTGCTCGGGGAGTGATTGTTGTGCCGGGAAATGAATTGCATAGTCAAAAAGAGGATACTATAAGGTTTCATTTGATGTGTAGATTGTCATGGTACACGATCGGGAATGTGTGTTTTCATGCGAAAAGAAAAAAAAAAAAAAACAGTGAACGGGACCGCGTTTTATTTATACAGTAGCGCCGGGTGCGCTTCACGGGTTCGTGCGCGGGTACGCGAGCTGTCCGTGTTACGGCGCGCCCGGGTGACCCTCGAGGTCTGCCGTAGCTAAAACAGGAAGCGCAATAGCACCATCCACCTATGCACCACGAATCCTACACACTGGACCTTTAACTTATTTATTTAACTTATAAGTCAGGTGTTTTGTGCAAAAGATGAACAGCTATTCCTACAGATCATGTGTATGAGGACATGTTACCACGTGTTTCAGGGCAGGGCAGAATTAGAAGGTACTTTGTTAATATGGAAATGCTTTTATAACAAAAAGTCCATATAATCATACAATAATTCAATAATACACAGGATATATGTTATCACACACATACACACACACACACACACACACACACACACACCTTAGTCCTGGTTTAGTCTTGGTTTAGTCCTGGTTTAGTCTTGGTTTAGTCCTGGTTTAGTCCCGGTTTAGTCCTGGCATAGTCCTGGTTTAGACCTGGTTTAGACCTGGTTTAGACCTGTTTTAGTCCTGGCTTAGTCTTGGTTTGGACCTGGTTTAGTTTTGGTTTAGTCCCGGTTTAGTCCTGGTTTAGACCTGGTTTAGACCCGGTTTAGATCTGGTTTAGTCTTGGCTTAGTCCTGGTTTGGACCTGGTTTAGTCCTGGTTTAAACCTGGTTTAGTCTTGGTTTAGTCCTGGTTTCGACCTGGTTTAGCCTTGGTTTAGTCCTGGTTTAAACCTGGTTTAGTCTTGGTTTAGTCCTGGTTTAAACCTGGTTTAGTCTTGGTTTAGTCCTGGTTTAGTGCCGAAATAGATGCAGAAATAATCTGATAATATGACTCACCCATAAGAATGCGGTCAGATCCATTCTAACAGTTTGCCGTGTTGTCTTTAATAATCCGGAGCTCCGGAGAAAAGGACATAATCCCGAACGTATCCCGTGTCCCGAGACGAGAGTTCCTTCTTACGTAGCATTAACGTAGCAAGATAAGGATTCTTCTTCTCTTGGAAATGCCACGTAAATATCAGGCTCACAGTTGATCGGCGAACAGGCGCAAACACAACAGCGGCAATCTTCATGATTGGCGGGAGCACATATCGGTGCGTAATTATGCTGCAACATGATTGGAAGCTGGAGCGCACTGGCCATTTTGACTTAAAAACGGCGAAATTCGCCAAAAGTTTAGGGATTTTCATGCCTGATTGATAAAATGCCATATGGGATGGAAGAAGGGATGCCCGTTTTAGAAGAGGGATGATTTTGACTATTTTTTCCCACAGGGGGAGTAGTCAGTACTCCCTCAACTCGAGTACTGACTACTACTAATAATAATAACCATCATCATCATAATCCAATATACTGGGCTGATGTGACCCACCTTGTCTTGCTCTGTCTCCCTCTGGTGGTCAAAGTCTTCATTCTTCGTGCGCCCTGTGGTGTTTATGCTCTTTATTTATTTAGAAAAAGATTTAACCCCAGAGGGGAACATTTGTACATTTAAATTGAGGATAGCACAAGGGTTAAAATAGAAATGCTTTTATAACTGAAAGCCCATATAATCATTCAGTAATTCAATAATACACAGGATAATATGTTAAATCAAAGTCATAAATTCATAATAAGAAATACACATGAGTCACCTGACTCTTTTCCTCACCCTTATGAAAAAAAACAACAAACAAACTGCGGTGTATAACAAGAAAACTGCAGTTTTTTCATGTCCAAAATACTGCATGATGCAGGACAAGTGTTTTTGGTAGTCTATTGGAATAATTGCTTGTAGTACTGCAGTATCTGCAATCATCATCATTTAATCACTATCACTTCACACACACAATTCAAGCATTATTCACATTAATCACCCATCGCAGACCCAGAGGAGGGCAACCTGTGCGCCTCCAACCACTGTCCATCCGACTGGTCCACCACTTCCAGAACATCGGCCCGAGAGAAGCCCACACCTGCAGCAGAACAGGAGATAGAGCAGTAGTCCACCATCGCCCGCATGTACACCTCACACACAAACAGACAAAATATGTGTTGGGCTTTCATGCTTTTTGGGGATATTACTATTATTTATATTTATTTCTTGTACACTGATGCTAACCTTGTGCCCGATTTTGTTTCACGGGAGCACAGAGATAATAAAAGCATTAAAAACCAGGACAAAATAGATGATTCAGGTCAGTTGCTAAACAGGAAATTTTAAGAATTCTGCCCAGCCCTCCATCTCACTATTAAATTAGGGGAAGTTTAGATTGCCATGTCATGTAACTCACCCTTAAAGGTGCACTATGTAAATTCTCCGGTGTAGGGTCCACCACCTGCTTGTCTCCATAGAGATGTTTTGGCTGGAGTGTTCCATGACATTAAACATATCTATCTCCATAGAGACAAGCAAGTGATGCCATATTAAGGAACATTCTAGGCAAAACATTCTCAAGTGCAGGTGACTGACCCACCACCGGAAAAATTACATAGTGTACCTTTAATGGATTAAGGATTTTACATAAACAAACAGACACTTAGTGGCTTTTGGCTGCTGCAGGTCTGACTTGAGTTTGGGATGACTTTGAACAAAATTGTGCCGTGTGAATGAACCTGAAACAGAAAAATCACAAACAGTAATTATGTTTTAAAAATCAGTCAGACAGACAGACAGACAGACAGACAGATAAACAGAAGACAGACAGATAAACAAACAGACAGACAGACAGATAAACAGACAGATAAACAGACAGACAGGTTTAGTCCTGGTTTAATTGTGGTTTAATCCTCTAGTATTGGTTTAGCTATGGTTTAGTCGTGATCTCCTTAATGCTGGTGATGTTTTGCTGGAGGTGAATGGATTATAACATTAATAACACAACTTAACAAGGTCTACTATATTGTCCATAAAATGATATTATTAAAAGCAAAATTTGATTTATTCACATTCATAGATAGTAAACATAGCAGCCTATATATTATTGGCCACAATTATTATTATTATTATTATTATTATTATTATTGTTATTATTATTATTATTATTATTATTTTATTTTATTTTATTTTATTTTTATTTTTTTTTACCAAGGTGACCAGATTTTCATAAATACAATTGTGAAAAGATTACATTAAATTGTCTATTCTTGATTCACTTGTGGGTCAGTGTATAATCTGAGGGTGCTGGTGCTTGCCTTATGGTCATTTTCAAGCATGGTTTTCTGTGTTTTAGCTAAACAAATGTCAGTATCCCTCTATATTCTATATATTCCCTCTATAATGTTTACGGGGATCAGACTGGTCAAAAATAAGGACACCTGGGACATTTCTTATATAAAACTGTGACAAATCACTGGTTTTGGATCAATCTGCTAGGATAGAGGACACAGGACTCAAAACTGAGACTCCATCCATCCATCCGTCCATTTTCTTCCACTTATCTGGGGCTGGGTCGCAGGGGCAACAGTCTAAGCAGGGACGCTCAGACCTCCTTCACCCTGGACACTTCCTCCAGCTCCTCCGGGGGGAGGCATAGTCCCCAGGCATAGTCCCTCCAGCGTGTCCTGGGTCTTCCCCGGGGCCTGACATGCCCGGAACATCTCCCGAGGGAGGCGTCCAGGAGGCATCTGGAACAGATGCCCGAGCCACCTCAGCTGGCTCCTCTTGACGTGGACAAAGCAGTGGCTCTACTCCGAGCTCCTCCAGTGTGACTGAGCTCTGGGACTAAAACTGGGACTATTCTATGTAAAAAATGATGTCTAGTCACCCACATTTTAACTAATAAAACGGTTTACCAAACTGACATTGCAAATCTTGCTTTATGTTGCTTTTTCTTTTTTCTGTTTACATTTATTTTAAACTTTCTGGTTTTCTTTAGTCATATGAAGTTTCAGCTTCAGTAGTTTCAGTGTAGTTAGCTCCTCCCTTCAGGCAGTGTCCACCCTGCAATCTGACCACAACAGAAGCTTGGATGAGCTACAAAACATCTTTGATCCAAAACTTTTGTTGACAAGATTGAATTTCTCTTTGCTGGATGGATCCTACCTGGATGACCATATACAGCCCGTATGATATATTGTATTAGTGCTACAATGTCAAGTCAGAAAGCAACAAATGCTAACTACTTCTTTTTCTTCTTTTTTGTGGTCAAGCAGCTGGCGTTACAATCATACTGGTCACTAAGATAAGATAAGATATGCCTTTATTAGTCACATAGTGGGGAAATTCCAGTGTTGCAATGCACAGATCATAGTCATAGTCATAGTCATAGTCATAGTCATAGTCATAGTTGCTTTATTGTCGACAAACAATCATATGTACATGTACATAGAGTGAATTCGAAATTTAGTTTCCCCACTAACCAGGCAGGACAGTATAGAGTGGCGAGGGGAGGGGAGGGGCACACGCCGCCGACTGGGAGATGCTGAGTAGAAAAGGTGCAATACAATCAATGACAATTATACACAACATGTAATGACAGAAAACAATTGGATAGGTAACATACGGTGTCTTTTTCTTTGGTGACAAGAGGGAAGGGTGTGGGACAAGGGAAAAGATCAGAAATCCATGAAATTGATTGAAAACTGAAGAAGAAGCAGACATCCTAAAAATAGACAGGGCAGTATTACTTAATACATGTGAGTGTGAGTCCAATAGTGTGTGGCAATGTTTTTGTAGAGTCTGTGAGATAAGCGGCAGCTGGCGGCCTTGGACGTGTTTGTGCAGAAGATGCAGTCAAAACAAAGAGTCCGGTTGAATCACATTTTTCCAGGAGAATTGATTACAAAAGGGGAATTTAACATAATTGATACATTTTAGAACCCAGGCGAACAGACAATTTGCCAGAACTCTGGTTTCTGTCAGGTCCCCACTTCCTGCAGGTCTGTGCGACTCGCAATCCTCCCCCTGGCACGTATGATAGTGAATATGGACTGAGCCACTGTTCCCCACAGTTCCAAATCCATTTATCCGCAATGTTATCTAGCGCCAGGTGAATCCCACAGATGGGATGAATCGTTCACCTGTGTTTTTCCTTCTGATGTTGCCCCAGGCCAATCCAGATGTCCTGCCATCAATATTCCAATAGTAATCGCTCCGTGTCCTCCGGTAGCAGCGGTGCCAAGCACACGACGCGTCTTTCATGTATCAGGCAGCACGTTCCCGTAGGGCTGACCAGCTCTCCAGACCGGCGCTCCTCCGTGGAAAAAAAAAAAGCGTAGGGACCAGCTTTATCCAATTCATAATTTAGGATTTGAAAAATCTGTTCCAACAGGAGAAAAAAAGACGAGACGAGAGAAATAAAACATCAAACAGAGCAAAGATGAAGGAGGAAGAGAAAAGTGTGTCTGCTCCTCATGACAGCTAGGAGGAATCAGATCAAGAACAGCAGGAAAATGTAGCATGCAATAAAACAAGATAATAAATAATAGCTTAAAATAATTTAAAAATAGACCAAAAATAGACTCTCAAGTATAGCTGAATACTGTAGTGTAGATAAAGTTGAATGACATATTAACAGTGTTCGTTGTACAGTCTGACAGCAGCAGGGAGGAAAGACCTGCGAAACCTCTCCTTCACACAGCGAGGGTGAATCAGTCGGTCACTAGAGAGAGCTCTTGACACAGAGCCGTTGTTTAGCCTCACTTGTCCATTACTCCTGCTACCAAATGTCACTTCACTTTGGGGTCACTTCTTCTTGATGGTAAGCATCTGGGTAAAAATGTAACGAATTTGACAAAGTTGAACAAGAACAAGAGGAGGAGCAGGTCGATAATGGATGCGAGTAAGGCATCGGAGCTTTACAAACTATTTTAGGAGATAAAGACGAAACTCTTCTTGGAGGTTGGGGTGGTGTTTGTTGTTTATGTTTATTTTTTTATTTTTTTATTTAATAGGGACAGCATATTAATGAACATCTGCAGCATTGCAGTGTAAATATGCCAGATTATAGCAAGAGTGCTAATTTCCATCTGCAGTCCCTAGGCAGGTGACACCACAGCAAAAACAATAAAAACAATGACAACTGACAATAACACCAACATTAAAACATTAAAACATTAAGCATTAAAACATTAAAAGTGTCCACAAGTCTGGTTTTCCTTTAGCCACTGTTTCAAGTATGATTTGAAAGTGGCCAGTGTTGGAGTCTCTCTTATTGATGATGGGAGTGTGTTCCAGAACTTAGTGCCTCTGACTGAGAGCACAGTTTGTCCAAATGTAGTGCGTCTGTGTGGGACCTCACAGTTCCCCTGGGCCGTGGCCCTAGTTCCCATCCCACTGACAGTGTTTTAATAAAATCCTCCAGTGGAGTAGGAGCAAGTCCATGTAAAACTTTATATATAAAACAACCGTATTTAAAAGTTATACTTGTCTAAAATAGTGCAGTGGTGGACTGAGAATGGTTTCTTGTCTAATATTTTCACAGCTTTTTTAAAAAGTGATTCAACTGGTTTGAGTGTTTGGTGACCATGTGGTTATGCAGTACTCCATATGAGACAGAATCATAGGGTGTAAAAACATTTGTGCCGCATATAAAGTCATAAAGGATCTTACTTGTCTAAAATTCACTGAGGCACTTAAAGATCCCATGACATGGTACTTCTTGATGCTTTTATATGGCTCCTTAATGGTTCCCTAATACTGTAAATGAATCCTTCTTCAAAATCAACACTCACTGCATGAGATATGACTCTGACAGTCTTCATGAGGCTAGATATGTGTCTAAAATGCTGTGTGTTTAACACAGGAAGACAGATGGGAGACTTTGCAATGAAAAAAGCATATTTACACAGAAAATAAAATTAAACCACTGGTATTTCAGAGGTCCAGAGGGTCGGGTAAGGGACTTGCGAGCCTAGAAACACTCAGACGTGCCTCCAAGCAAATAAAAAAACGCATTTCGCATTGTAGCGCATTCACAGTCCAAACTCTATGGGCGGGATATACAGGGACGCTGAGCGGAGACAGAGGGAGGGGCTGGAGCTGCATTTGCCGATCTGACGTCAAAAAGGTGCCTTGTCCGAACTTGCCCGTTTGAACACTGGTTTTGTGTAACGCAGAAAAGGATCGCAAATGCTCAGTTTAGACATTTCGCAACTTTTAGCCATGGGGGGGGGGCCTAAACAGGGTAGGGGAGCTCACATTAACGTTCAAAAACCTCAGAAAGTGAAAATTTCATGCCATGGGACCTTGTGTTTCTTAAATGTCAATGTTGGGTCCAACGTCAGTCCCAGGTATTTAAACTCTTTGACAAGGATGAGTTCCACCCCGTCCAGAAAGACATTGGACCGCTGTAGCTCATTTGCTTTTTTACTGAACATCATGCAGACCGTTTTCTTTGCATTGAGTTGTGCGTTTTCTTTTTTTTATGTTAATCTGTATGGGTTTCTTTCTAAAAGTAACGTGTGTTGACACCGGCTTACCTCTGACAGTCTCAGTTGATCCCGGTTCGGCTCGCTTTCTGGAGCCCACGTAAATAGGTCCGGTAACTTCCCTGGAACATGAAATAAAGCTTGTTTTTCTTCTCAAAACAAAACATTTGTCCAAAAGGTGATATATTTACATCCAAAACAGTTGTCCACGAAACATCCAGCAGCGTATTTCGCATTCGCGTATTGTCTCTCTCCACTCGTATCACTGCGCGCATGTTAACACTATCAGCCTGTTCACTTGTAAACTTCGGCGTAGGCATCCGCTGAAGGTGAACAGGCTGATAGAGTTAACATGGGCGTAGTGATACGAGTGGAGAGAGACAATATGCGAATGCGAAATACGCTGCTGGATGTTTCCTGGACAACTGTTTGGGACGCAAATATATCACCTTTCTAACAAATGTTTTGTTTTGAGAAGAAAAACAAGCTTTATTTCATGTTCCAGAGAAGTTACTGGACCTTCTTACGTGGGCTCCAGCAAGCGAGCCGAACCAGGATCAGCTGAGAGTGTCAGAGGTAAGCCGGTGTCAACACACGTAACTTTTAGAAAGAAACCCATACAGATTAACATTTTTTTTAAAACGCACTATCCCTTTAAGTACATCAACCGATCACAAATCTTCTTAGCACAGCTATGCTTTTAGCTGCTGTCAACACTCCCTCTTCGTCATTAATAGTCAATATTTAGCAAATACATGTTAAGACACTGAATCCATGGTAACACTGACAAAATGCATTCAAGTTACAGTGATCTGGATATGGAAGCTGCCATTGGTTACTCTATATAGGCCTAGACTAAGTTACCATTTCAATGGTCACTAGGTCAAATCCATAGGATTAAGTGTGATCCTTCAGATAGGGGAGGGGTGAAAGACAGTGTGTAGTTGTATTGATTAAACTTCTATATTTTAGTGTCATGGAAAGAGTGTTTTTTGTTTTATGATTATACAATGTTATTATTATAATATATAATTATTTAAATTATTGACAACATGACAACAACTGAGCATAAAAGTACTTTGAGTATTAGTACTTTAAGTTTACCTTGGATTCAGAATACACACTTCTTCCATACTTTACGAAAATGTCTGCTCACTGATGAATCTCCCAGAGTTCAAATGGGCATGATTGACAGGTGGATTAGCCAATCAGGGTCTCATATGGTCTGGCCATAAAAAAAATAAAGAAATAGAGAAGAAATATCACAGAGGACTGGAAAAACACTGCAGAATCTGTTAATATGAATTCCACGTGTAAACTGTATCTGCATTTTGGATGGAATTTCCTTGTTGATGACATGTTCCATTTTAAAACTCACTGCTACTTCCTGTATTTTTGTACAATATGGTCAATATTTAGTACAGATACAGTACCTCAAAATCTGCGTGAAGAAAGATACCTCAAAATCTGACTAATGTACAGAACTTAACTTGCATTTTGTACTTTGTTACTTTCCACCACTGATAGTCACTATGGGGTTGGATTAGTGTGTTGTTGAGTGTCTCTAAAGGCTGAAGAGTGACCGCTGGGTAATAATTATGTCTCTCCCTCAGGTCCAGTCTATTTATGCTCTGTACAGCAAGATCATATTACATCAGACAGTACAGCCTTTGCATCATTCAGGCATCAACACAGGCAGATTGCGATGTTGCACTTTTGTCCCCCTTTTTCAAGAAACCGTACATACCGTACCGTACCGTACAACCGCACTGCAGACTTCAGACACAACACGGTCAGCTGTGTCCTGCAGAAGTTCTCTGATGACTCCGCCATCATTGGTCTCATCACAGACGATGATGACGCGGAGTACAGAGGACTAACGCAGGACTTTGTGGATTGGTGTCAGCGGAACCACCTTCTCATCAACGCGGGGAAGACCAAGGAGATGGTGGTGGACTTCCGCAGACGCCACTCTACTGCCCCCACACCAGTGAACATCCAGGGAAGAGACATTGAGAGAGTGGACTCTTACAAGTACCTGGGTGTTCATCTGAACAATAAACTGGACTGGACTCATAACCATAACTCATAACTCTCAAGTTTTGAAGATTGGTAGGAGTGAGATTTCCGAGGAGCGGGGGAAGGGGGGTTCTAGCAGTAAAATGAAACCAGGGGGGATGGGGGGAAGGCCAGGGCAGAATTAGAAGGTACTTTGTTAAAATGGAAATGCTTTTATAGCAAAAAGTCCATATTATCATTCAATAATTCAATAATGCACAGGATAATATGTTATCACACACAGTCTTGGTTTAGTCCTGGTTTAGTCCTGGTTTAGTCCTGGTTTAGACCTGGTTTAGACCTGTTTTAGTCCTGGCTTAGTCTTGGTTTAGTTTTGGTTTAGTCCTGGTTTAGTCCTGGTTTAGTCCTGGCTTAGTCCCGGTTTAGTCCTGTTTTAGACCCGGTTTACATCTGGTTTAGTCTTGGCTTAGTCCTGGTTTAGTCCTAGTTTAGACCTGGTTTAGTCCTGGTTTAGTGCTGGCTTAGACCCGGTTTAGATCTGGTTTAGTCTTGGCTTAGTCCTGGTTTAGACCTGGTTTAGTCCTGGTTTAGACCTGGTTTAGTCCTGGTTTAGTGCTGGGTTAGTCCCGGTTTAGTCCTGTTTTAGACCTGGTTTAGTCCTGGTTTAGTCCTGGTTTAGACCTGGTTTAGTCTTGGCTTAGTCTAGGTTTAGACCTGGTTTAGACTTGGTTTAGTCCTGGTTTAGTCCCAGTTTAATCCTGGTTTAGACCCGGTTTAGTCCTGGTTTAGTCTTGGCTTAGTCCTGGTTTAGACCTGGTTTAGACCTGGTTTAGTCCTGGTTTAGTTCTGGTTTAGTCCTGGTCTTGTCCTGGTTTAGACCTGGTTTAGTCCTGGTTTAGTCCCGGTTTAGACCTGGTTTAGTCTTGGCTTAGTCTTGGTTTAGACCTGGTTTAGACTTGGTTTAGTCCTGGTTTAGACCCAGTTTAATCCTGGTTTAGACCCAGTTTAGTCCTGGTTTAGTCTTGGCTTAGTCCTGGTTTAGACCTGGTTTAGTCCTGGTTTAGTTCTGGTTTAGTCCTGGTTTAGTCCTGGTTTAGCCCTGGTTTAGACCTGGTTTAGTGCCGGGTTAGTCTCGGTTTAGTCCCGGTTTAGTCCCAGCTTAGTCCTGGTTTAGGCCTGGTTTAGACTTGGGGTAGTCTTCGTTTAGACCTGGTTTAGTCTTGGTTTAGTCCTGGTTTAGTCCCAATTTAATCCTGGTTTAGACCCGGTTTAGATCTGGTTTAGTCTTGGCTTAGTCCTGGTTTAGACCTGGTTTAGTCCTGGTTTAGACCTGGTTTAGTCCTGGTTTAGTGCTGGGTTAGTCTCGGTTTAGTCCTGGTTTAGACCTGGTTTAGTCCTGGTTTAGACCTGGTTTAGTCTTGGCTTAGTCTTGGTTTAGACCTGGTTTAGTCTTGGTTTAGTCTTGGTTTAGTCCCAATTTAATCTTGGTTTAGACCCAGTTTAGTCCTGGTTTAGTCTTGGCTTAGTCCTGGTTTAGACCTGGTTTAGACCTGGTTTAGTCCTGGTTTAGTGCTGGTTTAGACCCAGTTTAGATCTGGTTTAGTCTTGGCTTAGTCCTGGTTTAGTCCTGTTTTAGTCCTGGTTTAGTCCTGGTTTAGACCTGGTTTAGACCTGGTTTAGTCTTGGCTTAAGTCTTGGTTTAGACCTGGTTTAGACTTGGTTTATTCCTGGTTTAGTCCCAGTTTAATCCTGGTTTAGACCCGGTTTAGTCCTGGTTTAGTCTTGGCTTAGTCCTGGTTTAGACCTGGTTTAGACTTGGTTTAGTCCTGGTTTAGTCCGAGTTTAATCCTGGTTTAGACCCGGTTTAGTCCTGGTTTAGTCTTGGCTTAGTCCTGGTTTAGTCCCAGTTTAATCCTGGTTTAGACCCGGTTTAGTCCTGGTTTAGTCTTGGCTTAGTCCTGGTTTAGACCTGGTTTAGTCCTGGTTTAGACCTGGTTTAGTCCTGGTTTAGTGCTGGGTTAGTCCCGGTTTAGTCCTGTTTTAGACCTGGTTTAGTCCTGGTTTAGTCCTGGTTTAGACCTGGTTTAGTCTTGGCTTAGTCTAGGTTTAGACCTGGTTTAGACTTGGTTTAGTCCTGGTTTAGTCCCAGTTTAATCCTGGTTTAGACCCGGTTTAGTCCTGGTTTAGTCTTGGCTTAGTCCTGGTTTAGACCTGGTTTAGACCTGGTTTAGTCCTGGTTTAGTTCTGGTTTAGTCCTGGTTTTGTCCTGGTTTAGACCTGGTTTAGTCCTGGTTTAGTCCCGGTTTAGACCTGGTTTAGTCTTGGCTTAGTCTTGGTTTAGACCTGGTTTAGACTTGGTTTAGTCCTGGTTTAGACCCAGTTTAATCCTGGTTTAGACCCAGTTTAGTCCTGGTTTAGTCTTGGCTTAGTCCTGGTTTAGACCTGGTTTAGTCCTGGTTTAGTTCTGGTTTAGTCCTGGTTTAGTCCTGGTTTAGCCCTGGTTTAGACCTGGTTTAGTCCGGGTTTAGTCCCGGTTTAGTCCCAGCTTAGTCCTGGTTTAGACCTGGTTTAGTCCTGGCTTAGTCTTGGTTTAGACCTGGTTTAGTTTTGGTTTAGTCCTGGTTTAGTCCTGGTTTAGACCCGGTTTAGATCTGGTTTAGTCTTGGCTTAGTCCTGGTTTAGACCTGGTTTAGTCCTGGTTTAGACCTGGTTTAGTCCTGGTTTAGTGCTGGGTTAGTCTCGGTTTAGTCCTGGTTTAGACCTGGTTTAGTCCTGGTTTAGACCTGGTTTAGTCTTGGCTTAGTCTTGGTTTAGACCTGGTTTAGTCTTGGTTTAGTCTTGGTTTAGTCCCAATTTAATCTTGGTTTAGACCCAGTTTAGTCCTGGTTTAGTCTTGGCTTAGTCCTGGTTTAGACCTGGTTTAGACCTGGTTTAGTCCTGGTTTAGTGCTGGTTTAGACCCAGTTTAGATCTGGTTTAGTCTTGGCTTAGTCCTGGTTTAGTCCTGTTTTAGTCCTGGTTTAGACCTGGTTTAGACCTGGTTTAGTCCTGGTTTAGACCTGGTTTAGTCTTGGCTTAGTCTTGGTTTAGACCTGGTTTAGTCTTGGTTTAGTCTTGGTTTAGTCCCAATTTAATCTTGGTTTAGACCCAGTTTAGTCCTGGTTTAGTCTTGGCTTAGTCCTGGTTTAGACCTGGTTTAGACCTGGTTTAGTCCTGGTTTAGTGCTGGTTTAGACCCAGTTTAGATCTGGTTTAGTCTTGGCTTAGTCCTGGTTTAGTCCTGTTTTAGTCCTGGTTTAGTCCTGGTTTAGACCTGGTTTAGACCTGGTTTAGTCTTGGCTTAAGTCTTGGTTTAGACCTGGTTTAGACTTGGTTTATTCCTGGTTTAGTCCCGGTTTAGTCCTGGTTTAGTCTTGGCTTAGTCCTGGTTTAGACCTGGTTTAGACTTGGTTCAGTCCTGGTTTAATCCCAGTTTAATCCTGGTTTAGACCCAGTTTAGTCCTGGTTTAGTCTTGGCTTAGTCCTGGTTTAGACCTGGTTTAGTCCTGGTTTAGTTCTGGTTTAGTCCTGGTTTTGTCCTGGTTTAGACCTGGTTTAGTCCTGGTTTAGTCCCGGTTTAGACCTGGTTTAGTCTTGGCTTAGTCTTGGTTTAGACCTGGTTTAGATTTGGTTTAGTCCTGGTTTAGTCCCAGTTTAATCCTGGTTTAGACCCGGTTTAGTCCTGGTTAAGTCTTGGCTTAGTCCTGGTTTAGACCTGGTTTAGTCCTGGTTTAGTTCTGGTTTAGTCCTGGTTTAGTCCTGGTTTAGACCTGGTTTAGTCCTGGTTTAGTCCCGGCTTAGTCCTGGTTTAGACCTGGTTTAGTCCTGGCTTAGTCTTGGTTTAGACCTGGTTTAGTTTTGGTTTAGTTTTGGTTTAGTCCTGGTTTAGTCCTGGTTTAGACCCAGTTTAGATCTGGTTTAGTCTTGGCTTAGTCCTGGTTTAGACCTGGTTTAGTCCTGGTTTAGACCTGGTTTAGTGACGGGTTAGTCTCGGTTTAGTCCTGGTTTAGACCTGGTTTAGTCCTGGTTTAGACCTGGTTTAGTCTTGGCTTAGTCTTGGTTTAGACCTGGTTTAGTCTTGGTTTAGTCCTGGTTTAGTCCCAATTTAATCTTGGTTTAGACCCAGTTTAGTCCTGGTTTAGTCTTGGCTTAGTCCTGGTTTAGATCTGGTTTAGACCTGGTTTAGTCCTGGTTTAGTGCTGGTTTAGACCCAGTTTAGATCTGGTTTATTCTTGGTTTAATCCTGTTTTAGTCCTGTTTTAGTCCTGGTTTAGACCTGATTTAGACCTGGTTTAGTCTTGGCTTAAGTCTTGGTTTAGACCTGGTTTAGACTTGGTTTATTCCTGGTTTAGTCCCAGTTTAATCCTGGTTTAGACCCGGTTTAGTCCTGGTTTAGTCTTGGCTTAGTCCTGGTTTAGACCTGGTTTAGACCTGGTTTAGTCCTGGTTTAGTTCTGGTTTATTCCTGGTTTTGTCCTGGTTTAGACCTGGTTTAGTCCTGGTTTAGTCCCGGTTTAGTCCCGGCTTAGTCCTGGTTTAGACCTGGTTTAGTCCTGGCTTAGTCTTGGTTTAGACCTGGTTTAGTTTTGGTTTAGTCCTGGTTTAGTCCTGGTTTAGTCCCGGTTTAGTCCCGGCTTAGTCCTGGTTTAGACCTGGTTTAGTCCTGGCTTAGTCTTGGTTTAGACCTGGTTTAGATCTGGTTTAGTCTTGGCTTAGTCCTGCTTTAGACCTGGTTTAGTCCTGATTTAGACCTGGTTTAGTGCCGGGTTAGTCCCGGTTTAGTCCTGGCTTAGACCTGGTTTAGTCTTGGCTTAGTCCTGGTTTAGACCTGGTTTAGTCTTGGCTTAGTCCTGGTTTAGTCCCAATTTAATCCTGGTTTAGACCCGGTTTAGTCTTGGTTTATTCTTGGTTTAGTCCTGGTTTAGTCCCAATTTAATCCTGGTTTAGACCCGGTTTAGTCCCGGTTTAGTCCTGGTTTAGTCCTGGTTTAGGCCTGGTTTAGTCCTGTTTTAGTCCTGGCTTAGTCTTGGTTTAGACCTGGTTTAGTTTTGGTTTAGTTATGGTTTAGTCCCAGTTTAGTCCTGGTTTAGACCCGGTTTAGATCTGGTTTAGTTTTGGCTTAGTCCTGGTTTAGACCTGGTTTAGTCCTGGTTTAGACCTGGTTTAGTCTTGGTTTAGTCCTGGTTTAGACCTGGTTTAGTCTTGGTTTAGTCCTGGTTTAGTCTTGGTTTAGTCCTGGTTTTGTCCTGGTTTAGACCTGGTTTAGTCTTGGTTTAGTCCTGGTTTAGTTTTGGTTTAGTCCTGGTTTTGTCCTGGTTTAGACCTGGTTTAGTCTTGGTTTAGTCCTGGTTTAGTGCCGAAATAGATGCAGAAATAATCTGATAATATGACTCACCCATAAGAACGCGGTCACTCCCGATAGTTTGCGTATCTATGTATGCATGTGTCACGGTTTTTAATAATCCGGAGCTCCGGAGAAAAGGACATATCCCGAACTTATCCCGTGTCCGAGGCGAGAGTTCTTTCTTACGTAACATTAACGTAATTTAGTTTCTTAGTTTCTTAGTTTATTAAGGACAGTGTGCAGTTTCATTAAAAAGATGTCTGCACCAGATTTAGCTCAAAGCTAATTTCCATCTGCAGTCCTCACCGTAGCAAGTTAAGGATTCTTCTTCTCTTGGAATTGCCACGTAAATATCACGCAGCTCGCTCACAGCTGATCGGCAAACAGGCGCAAACACAACAGCGGTAATCGTCATGATTGGCGGGAGTGAGATCGGTGGGTAATTATGCTGCAACATGATTGGAAGCTGGAGCGCAGTTCGGCCTATGATTGACTCTTGGCACTGGCTATTTTGACTTAAAAATGGCGAATTTCACCAAAAGGTGAGGGATTTTCATGCCTGATTGATAACATGCCACAAGGGATGGAAGAAGGGATGACTGTTTTAGAAGAGGGATGATTTTGACTATTTTTTCCCATCGGGGGGATGCCACCATCCCATCCCCACCTCAACTCGAGTACTGGGTGCGAGTGACTGAAAACGCGCGGTGCCTGCATTAACTTACCGATTTTCTGGGCACAGAAGCGCTGTGAACAGTGGCTACAGTTTTGAATTGCTTAAAAAAAAATTCAGCGTGAGAAATACAATGTGTGGTGTGTGAGCGTGTGAACACGTCGAATTGCGTGTGTCACACTCTCAAAGCGTAAGACTTGAGAGCCCTGCTCATAACACAGATGCACTGTACAGGAAGGGCCAGAGTCGGCTCTATCTCCTGAGGAGACTGCGGTCCTTTGGAGTGAGAGGGCCACTCCTGAAGACCTTCTATTACTCTGTGGTGGCATCTGCCATCCTGTACGGTGTGGTCTGCTGGAGCAGCAGCATCACAGAGAAGGAGGAGAAGAAGAAACTGGACAAGGTCATCAGGAAGTCCAGCTCAGTCCTGGGCTGTCCTCTGGACTCGGTGCAGCAGGTGGGGGACAAGAGGGTCCTGGCTAAACTCATGTCTATGCTGGACCATGAGTGTCGCCCCCTGCAGGACGCTCTGTCGGCTCTGGAGAGCAGCATCAGTGACAGACTGATTCACCCTCGCTGTGTTAAAGAAAGATTTTGCAGATCTTTCCTTCCTGCTGGTGTCAGACTGTACAACGATCAATGCTAGTCATGTCCATCTCCATAGCAACCATGTGTCATCTCCATAGTAATAATTACAATGTGCAATGTTATTTAAAGTCACTTTACCTGCTACTTATTTATTTAACCACTGTCCATCACTGCACTGTTCACAATCATCTGAGTCACTTTATTGTAGTGATATTATATATTACTGAACTGGAGTCACTTTAACTGCTGTTTGTACACTGCTCAGAATCAAAGACATTTATTGTGCAGCGTTCCTGTGCCTTTTAACCTTACACTGTTGTGTTTTTTAGTTGATTGTACATACTTATTATTGATAACAGGAGAAGTTCAATTTGTCAACTGGACAAAGTTTGTTTGGTTGAAAACGTTTCGCCGCTCATCCGAGAGGCTTCGTCAGCTCTAACTGGTAAGACACTTGCTTATATCTTGCTGTAGAGAGGAGCTACCTAGCTAACTACTTTCCGGAACTATCTCATTGGTTTCCGTCTTTTGTTTCTCTGGCGTCTAGCTAACGATCCCTATTCATCCCTACACGCCTGTTTTTCCCACCTCTGGCCCTGACCTGGCTAGCCCTATTGTTTCCCTGTTTGCTTGATCTAGGCTTAACAATGGAATTGTAGATGGGATGCAAATTATGTCTGACTCCACCATTTCTGTTCAGAGAAGGATTCTCTTTTTTGACAAAAATAGCCTATTTAACTCCCCTCTCAAACCAATTATTTTCCCTGGCTAAGATCTGAACCTCACTGTCCTCAAATGAATGACCCGTGGCTTCTAGGTGAAGATATAAGGCAGAAGACGGTCCACTCTGGCAACACTCTGTGTTGGTACATCCTCTTGTGAAGTGGCTGCTTGGTTTCTCCAATATAGCGCTCACTGCAGTCTTCACTACACTGAATGGAGTAGACCACATTGCTTTGTTTGTGGCTCGGTGTTTTGTCCTTTGGGTGGACGAGTTTTTGTCTTAAAGTGTTTGTGGGTTTGAAATAAACTGGGATTTCATATTGTCTGAAAATCCTCTGTAGTTTTTCTGTATTACAGACTGTACCCTGGTGATGCTATCCCGTGCATCTATGGCCTCCCGAAGATTCACAAACAAGGAGTACCACTCAGACCCATTGTGTGTAGTGTTGACTCTATCACATATAATTTGGCCAAACACCTAAAAACCATCTTGGCTCCATTGGTGGGCAACACGGAGCACCACATTGAGAACACAGCCGAATTTGTAAACAAAATTAAGTTTCTCCAGTTTGGTCAGGATGAGACAATGGTTTCCTTTGATGTAACCTCTCTTTTCACTTGTATCCCCACAGCTGTAGCGGTCGAAGCAGCGAGAAGGAGTTTACTACAGGATTCCAAGCTAGAAGAGAGAACCAAACTTTCTCCTGACCAAATCTGCCAACTGCTGGAAATTTGTCTAAATACCACCTATTTCCAGTTCAGAGGGAACTTCTACAGGCAAATGCATGGCTGTGCGATGGGCTCACCGGTCTCCCCTATCATGGCTAATTTATACATGGAACAATTTGAACAGAGTGCCTTAGCTTCATATCCAGGCTCTCCGCCCACACACTGGTTTCGTTATGTTGATGATAATTTTACAAAAATCAAAATTCAAGATTTGGAACCTTTTACTGCACATATCAATTCTGTAGATCCTAATATCAAATTCACCCGTGAAGATGCCAAGGATAACACATTGGCGTTCTTAGATTGTGCAGTAACGATAGGAGGAGACCGGGGACTCCAAGTAGAAGTCTTCAGGAAGCCCACACACACAGACCAATACCTGCTTTTTGATTCACACCACCCACTGCAGCACAAACTGGGTGTTATTCGGACATTACAACACAGGGCCCAAGTGGTTCCCACAAGCACAGAGGGTAAGGAAAAAGAAGAACAACATGTGCAGGAAGCCCTCTCTGTTTGTGGTTATCCCAAATGGGCTGTTAACAAAACCAAGAGAGACAAGGGCAAGAAACAAGATAATAGAGAATCCGAACCCAGGAGGAAAGGGGTAGCGATTCCGTACCTGGCCGGCGTTTCGGAAAAACTACAGAGGATTTTCAGACAATATGAAATCCCAGTTTATTTCAAACCCACAAACACTTTAAGACAAAAACTCGTCCACCCAAAGGACAAAACACCGAGCCACAAACAAAGCAATGTGGTCTACTCCATTCAGTGTAGTGAAGACTGCAGTGAGCGCTATATTGGAGAAACCAAGCAGCCACTTCACAAGAGGATGTACCAACACAGACGGGCGTGCCAGAGTGGACCGTCTTCTGCCGTATATCTTCACCTAGAAGCCACGGGTCATTCATTTGAGGACAGTGAGGTTCAGATCTTAGCCAGGGAAAAGAATTGGTTTGAGAGGGGAGTTAAAGAAGCTATTTTTGTCAAAAAAGAGAATCCTTCTCTGAACAGAAATGGTGGAGTCAGACATAATTTGCATCCCATCTACAATTCCATTGTTAAGCCTAGATCAAGCAAACAGGGAAACAATAGGGCTAGCCAGGTCAGGGCCAGAGGTGGGAAAAACAGGCGTGTAGGGATGAATAGGGATCGTTAGCTAGACGCCAGAGAAACAAAAGACGGAGACCAATGAGATAGTTCCGGAAAGTAGTTAGCTAGGTAGCTCCTCCCTACAGCAAGATATAAGCAAGTGTCTTACCAGTATTCTTATTAGAGCTGACGAAGCCTCTCGGATGAGCGGCGAAACGTTTTCAACCAAACAAACTTTGTCCAGTTGACAAATTGAACTTCTCCTGTTATCATGGATTCTACCTGGACGACTGAGGGACTTTTCACGCATACTTATTATTATTATTTATCTTAATTTTGATGCATGCTCATATTTTCCTACTGTTTCTGAAACTTGCGTTGTGACACCACAATTTCCCCATTGTGGGACAAATAAAGGATTATCTTATCTTATCTTATAATTATCTAATTGAAAAGTATAAGATGCTGTACATGATTTTTACATCCATTTCCAACCATTCCACTCTATCCAACGTATGTAGCATATGCTCTTAAAGTTTTTAAAGACATACTACAATCACAATTGAACCTGGGTTGTCAGTGCCTGCAGACAGAGGACACATCATTATATGGACAGGGCATGCCTCATATGAAAGCTCAGAACATCCAGAAGTCACTCAGTCACCTGTGCTACTAGAGCCACAGCATGCTACTAGGGCCACAACATGCTACTAGAGCCACAACATGCTACTAGAGCCACAACATGCTACTAGCACCAGTCTAAGCGAACACAATCTGCTGGTGGGATTACTAATCTTGAACTGGGGAGAAAAGAAGCAATTCTGCAGAAATTGATATATGTGATCAATCCAAGCAATTAGCCTCTATGAGTATTGCTCTCCATAGGACCCTGCATGGGACACTGCTTCATGGGACCCTGCCTCCAGTTTGCAGCTCTCCCACTGCTCAACTCTTCGATGAGGAGGTGGTAGTCTTTCACTTTCCTGGAAACAAGTGGCTCCCCAGCTAGGCCTAACATCTCCCATACAAAGGAGGCCCAGACCCTTCCTGACCCAGAGTCTTCCATTGATTTTCCCATGCTAAAATGGAGCCCTGCTCCTGGTAATCCCAAGCAAGAAGTTATAACCTCAATGGATAACAGGTCTAGTGCTCCGTATATTACTATAGATGGTTATGTAGAGGTGCAGAAGTATGGCAGTCTTTACTTTGTCATTATGTTTACAGCTTTTATGTTAATTCTGTCCTGTAATAGCCTTATTGTGTATCTTATATGGATTCACCCAAACCTCCATGAACCAATGTCTATTTTCATTGCTGCTTTGTCTGTGAATTCTATCATCTATAGCACCACAATCTACCCCAAACTTTTGATCGACTTTGTGTCTGAAAAGTAGTTTCTTACACAGCTTGCCTTGTCCAATGGTTTACGTTTTACAATTTTGAAGGGTCTGAATTCATGCTCCTGACAGCTATGGCGTATGATAGGTATGTTTCTATATGTAAACCGCTCCAATATGCAAATATAATGAGAAGAACCAACATAATAGTTTTTGTTGCATTTGCATGGTTGTTTCCGATTTGTCAGACTATTGTTCCATTGTGTTTACCTGGCCAGCCAAATGATATCTCTCTGTATTTGCTATACAGCGAGATACCATTTGGACACCCTCGCTCCACCCTCGCTCCCCCGGTTAACAACGGACTCCGCGATTCTGATTCGTTCAAAGATGGTGACGTCAGTGCACCCGCCTTTGCCCGCAACGTCACTCTTAGGCAGCGGAAGTTCCTCCTCAGTTTTGAATCAAGATGGCGCATCGGAGAACTGAACGTCCCTTCCATTCAGCTGTAAAATTGGTCTTAAATGACCTAAAACACATCGATTCCTTAAAACCACAGCAGCTGACAGCTCTAGAGGCCTTTCTTTTCTTTCTTTTCTTTTGTTTGATTGGTTCACGTCGCTGTCCGTTAACTGTTCTCTGATTGGTTCACTTAGCTGTCTGTCTATGCGCACCGGCAGCGCATTCTGGACCAAGCATTACCAGACTTGCCGCTGGTACAGCAATGAGTCATGGATTCTTCCAGGCAACCATTGTGTTTGAATGCAAAGAAAAATATATGAAACTGAATCTACAAAAACAGTACGGTTCATAGTGATGCTACAAGGGATAATGTACCATCTGTTGTTCAATCCAGTCATATATGGGCTCAAAATGAAGGAAATTAACAGGCACATCAAAAAGTTGCTATGTCCATTTAGAAAACAAAAGTAAAGTTGAATGTGGATTTTTAAACTATTAGCTGTGGGTTTCAGTGGCTTTTTTTAATGGTTTTAATTGAAATTAATTCCTGTTGCATTTTTTGTTTGTTTTTTTTTTTTTTTTTTTTTTTCAACTAAATTGTAAATCCATAAGGGTTGAACCTTCATATATTTTGTTGGTGAATGGGTTAGCCAAATTAATCATGTTTTAAAATCCTGACAGTTTGTGTTGACGGAAAATACTTATACGAAATATCTTTTGTTTCATGTGGATAGGCCCAGTGTTTACAGAGATATTATTTAAAATTATATTTATATTATATAAAAGGACAACTAATCTGTCACAATAACCCAACCTATGAGGGAAAAAAGTATTTGCTTGTGTAACCCTGTTAATTTTGCCCCAATAAAACCCTAAAGAAATGTAATATCAGTGCTTGTTAAACCAAATTTAAGTGCAAGGATTGAGGTTAGAAGTGAGTATTGAAAAGTACCAGGTTATCACAGTGAGTCATGACCACATTTTCTGTTGTGTTAGCGTACTACAGTAACTGAAAAAGAAACTGAAAATCATACATTTGTTATATTGTTGATAAAAACCAGTCGGGGTGAATTGTTAATGCTATCCTGATAATTACTCATGGGGTTTCAATTTGGAGTAAATCAAATCTCAATTTATACTATTTAAAGAGTATCTTTTTTGTTTTTGTATGATGAATGCCAAACTGTATTTAATTCAAGGTTTTCAAGCTTACAGTTAATTTGAAAATATGGAAAATTGTAAGTTTTAGACTTTTTTAGAGGGTTTGGTCCTGATTCCTGGTCTCATCCTATTCCTGGTCCTGGTTTATATTACTGGGCCCATTTTGAGGATTTTACCATTTAAAATATTTTATATTTTGCTATAAAACCATACTACGTGCAATACGAAATCCACATGCAACACCTACACCACACCATATTATGTGCAATCTGTGAAATACTTACACCTTATTTGATCTTTGATTTAATCCTACCTGCACCTTGTACATTGTACCTTGTATTTTTTATTACATTTTATTACATATTTTATTATATTGTTTATTATATTGTTTACTTCTTCCCCTGCACTTTTGCAACACTTTTTACCATGTACTATTATTGCTGTTATTAGTACTTCTTGACTATCTTAGTGAGTCAACGGTTCTACTGATCCTAAGCATTTCATTGCATTGTTGACCTTGTGTTGATTCTGCATATGACAAATAAACAATCTTGAATCTTGAATCTTGAATAAAAGTTGATGGAATAATTATATATATTATTAACTTTTGTGATTCTTTAATCTTTAGAAATGAAGTTTCAAATGTGTACGTGACTTGTGATCATGTGTTTTGAGTTGCAGAAATGTCAGATATCTGAGGGGAGACGTGAGCAGACGGCTTGGCTCCTCCAATATCTAAGTCACAGTGACATTGTCACTGTGATAGATGTCATATCTGGAATTATCTTACAAGTGTTTTTGTTTTAATAATTATGTTTTGTCGGCTGTCCTGCCACGTTTTTCCCCCACCCCTTTATGGGCAGGACCGCAGGTGTAACTAGGGTTGTGAAAAACGGAATAAATACGCAGCGGAGGGCACAGAGGACCAGAACGCTCAGAGCAGACTGTTGCCAGAGCATTTGTGATCTGGGCTTTCTCTCTGATCGTCCTCCGCTTGCAAGTGAAAAACCTAATCTGTCTTGTCTTCCTTTCCTTGTGTACAGAATATGTTGGGTTTTTACCAGCATATTTTGCTATAAAAGGCTTTATTAGACTTGAAAAACCACAAGCTTCAGAAACTCCTCTTTCCGCTTCCTTCTTTCTTTATTCACCTTATTTTTATCCACTCTGTATGACCTTCACTTTAGTAAAGATAGAAAAGACAAACCTTTTGATTCAAGACTCTTTATTTTTACGTTACGTGACGCGTCGGAAAGAAACTTCAAGAAACACCGAGGCCGAGGCTAGTGAGTCGGTTCGCCGCACTCACACCGTGCTGTTGATTAAAATGTAAACAACAGCAAAAAAACAATAAATAAATTTTAAAGCACAAACAGCGGCACTTTCTGCACTTGTGCATGCATCCATTCATAAATTAGCCGCATCATTACGGTAAATTACGGTATTTTAATTGGACAGGCACTTTATCCCTCACTAGTACATATATGAGCAACCAACTCAAGACTGCACTTCTATCAATAGCAACAGTAATGACTAGCTTTGTTGAATGTACACTAACTAGCCGCCTAGGGCTTATAGATATGCTAATACTAGACGCCAGAGGAATTCGTAAACAAAAGAGAGTAGCTGGGATAGGTTCAGAGCTTTGTTCAGGGTAGGTAGCTCCTCCCTTGCAGCTAGATATAAACAGGGTCTAACCAGCATGAGGGCCAGAGCTGACGAAGATGAGCGGCGAAACGTTTTCAACCAAACAAACTTTGTCCAGTTGACAAATTGAACTTCTCCTTTTATCATGGATTCTACCTGGACGACAGAGGGACTTTTCACGTAACTAGCTGCAGTTAAAACTTACCAGAAGAGTCATCCCGGCTCCTTTTGTCAGCATTATCTTTTGGAGATCCAGAACGGGTTTTTATCCTCCTCGAGTATGAAGATGCTTGGTCCTCTCCCTCCATTTTGCATGCGGGATCAGAAGGACGTTCATGTTGATCGCCAGAGAACGTTTAGAAGTGTGGCTGAGTTGCTCAAACTACAAGTGTCGCTTTTACGGTCTGTTATCTGTTACGGTCTGTAAAATCTCGTGAGAAGCGCCAAAAAGACAAGAACAGACGCAGACTGCCCGCAAAAATCAAAGGAAGAAGAGAAAAAGGAGAAGTGACTTTACCAGGATGACACTGCAAAACAAAGTCAGAAAACTGATTTTTGAAGGTAGTTCAACCAAAAAAAACTTTAAAGCTAATTAAATTCCTTCAGGAAAAAAAAACTCCTAATGAAAACAATCAAATGCCGCATCTGTCACAAGAAGATGAAGATGACAAAGAGGTGCAGAGACCGTTACAGCTGGTAATAACTTTTCCCTTGGCTAATGTCAGGTAGAGTTTTTGACTAAGCAGGTTTGTGCTTATTCATTAGGCCTATTTAGCAGCCATTAGAAGGGATGCAAATTCAGCAAGTCCAGACTTTCACTATTTCAGTGGATGCAGTTCATTTATAGGTAGTACATTCCAATAAAACAAGTGTTAGATACGTGTTAGAGTCCCTCAGTCGTCCAGGTAGAATCCATGATAAAGAAGAAATGTCAACTGGAACTGACGAAGCCTCTCGGATGAGTGGCGAAACGGCGATGAGCGGCGACCAAACAAACTTTGTCCAGTTGACAAATTGAATTTCTTCTTTTATCAAGTGTTAGATAATTACTTTGGAAAAGCATTTTGCAGAAAATGTAAAACTCTTGATGTGTTATTTTCTATAGATTTGCACAGGTCCTACGTCTCAGACAGGTTGATATGATGGAAGACAATATTGCTGCAAGCCCTGCTTGTTTTTGAAATTCCATTGTTTTATACATGTTCAAGCCTCTAGGGATTACAGTGCAAACTCATGGCAACTTGCAGTGACATAATGATGGAGCGTTCTACATGTGTCTCTAATGGTGTTTAGGAGTTACCATGTTGACACTGTGCACTCAAAAAAGTTTTGTGATTATCTGAAAACTCAAGAATAAATACAAAATAGATTTAAACTACACATTTTCAGGAGCCTGTGATCAATATGAGTGTTCATGGTCCTGTTTAGGAGTTTAATTTTCAACAAAAATCTTGAGTGTGAGTAACTGAAAAACTGTTGGCTAATGTGTAAGAGACTTGCTTAACAGCACAAATGAACTTACCTGTTCCAGCTAAAGCTAAAGTCAGGTCTTTATGGCCAGATTGTGTTCAAATAAAGCACAGATTAAAGTCTAATAAAGCCTCAGACAGAGCAGAGCGTACAGTTAGTATCAATTAATCATTTATAGCAAAATATAAGCTGGGGGAAGCGGGAGGACGCGGGAGTGAATGGACATCTCGCTGCCTGGACCATCGACTACCTCACTGACCTCCACAGTACATGCAGCTGCGCGGCTGTGAGTCAGAGGTGGTAGTCTGCAGCACTGGGGTCCCCCAGGGAACTGTCCTCTCACCCTTCCTCTTCACCATCTACACCTCGGACTTCACATACAACACGGACAGCTACCATCTCCAGAATTTCTCTGACGACTCGGCCATTATGGGCTGTGTGTCTGAGGGGAACGAGCTGGAGTACCGCTCGGTCATCAGTGACTTTGTGGACTGGTGTGGGCGCAACCACCTGTGCCTTAACACCAGTAAGACAAAGGAGCTGGTGATCGACTTCAGGAGGAGACCACTACCTCACTCACCGGTGAACATCCAGGGGCAGGACATAGAGACTGTGGACAGTTTCAAGTACCTGGGTGTTCACCTCAACAATAAACTGGACTGGTCCCACAACACCGACGCCCTGTACACACTGTAAAAATGACAACTTGAATTTGTTCAGATTACTAGCATTTTAGCGTTCATAGACAATAAAACTGCCAGTTGCATCGTACACTGTCTCAAATGAGTAATTTCAACTCACTTTTGTAAGTTTCTGTTAAAAAGTTGATCTTAATTCATATTTTGAGTTGACATGATATACAAATTCAAGTGGACGGTAGTTTGGGCCAGGCCAACTAATCTGCGCATGCTCATTTGGAATAATCTACCGTTGGGATCCGCTGCAACGGGGTAACCGGAGTTTATCAGGGGTTTTCCTTGGGTTTGGCTTTGGAAAAGAAACGAAAGAAGAAAAGAAAACTTTGTCATAAAGAGAGTCTTTTTGTCAACATTGATGTTGACGAAAACTAAATGACATGTTATTTTATCTCCTCTTCGCGCATTATTTGCAGTTTTAAGTTGGCAGCAGTAGCTCAGTTGGTAGAGCACTTGTCTAGTGATCCAGGGGTTGGTGGTTCGAATCCCGCTCTTGACGGGTTGACAGATGAGCGCTGCTGTTGTGTCCTTGAGCAAGACACTTAACCCCACCTCACCCCCAGTGTCTGCGGACACTGGTAGCCCCCTTGGCAGAAGATACATTAAGGCCTGTTGTGACGTGAGCTGTCCTCCTGTGGACCCACCACCTGCGGGAGGATTCATAGGGGCTGGTGCATTGTGTTCTGGGCAGCAGAATGACCCAGAAAATGGAAAAGCGGAAGAAGATGAATGAATGCGTGAAAAGTCCCTCAGTCGTCCAGGTAGAATCCATGATAAAAGGAACTTCTCCTTTTATCATGGAATTTGTCAACTGGACAAAGTATGTTTGGTTGAAAACGTTTCGAAACTCATCCGAGAGGCCTCGTCAGCTCTGACGATGAATGAATGATTAGCTGGCACAACTTTAAAAGCTTAGTTTGCATTACTTTAAAAGCTTTGTTGACCCAACTTAACTTAAAAACTTAAAAATTTAAGTTGATACTCACAACTCAAAAACTCTGTGCAGCCGGTTGCCTTGAAAATTTGAGTTGAACTATTTATTTTTTACAGTGTAAACCTCCGCATGCAGCTCTTTGCCTGGTTTCGTGCAGCACTTGCGTTCATGTCGAGGTTTGTATTTATGATGTGCGTGTTCGCTTCTTGGCTTGGACTGGTCCCGAGGGGAGGCGCGGTCCGGTCTCGCAGCCGCAGGTGGGACGCGTGGCCTCACGCTGGTCATGCTGCTCTATCACAGATTTGACCACGATGAGCGGGTGCACGTGTCTGCGCGCACACTTCTCCGGAAGGTTGGTGCATATTGCATCCCGTGACGTGGCAGTGCCGTTGGATGAGCGCGGTGCTTCCTATGGATCCAGTGACTCATGTCTCTGCGCCCCTCGCGCATCCAGCAGGACTCCCGGAGCCGTGTCTCTCTCCCACGCTTCACTATTAATACATTTTGTTGAAAATCTACGAAGGTTTGAGTGTTTAAACGAGAGAGAAATGTGAGAAAATGTTAATTCCAGTCTGAGAAAAGTGTATAATGTGTGTGGTGAGGCGTTTACAGCCTTAAAACATGTAGAATAATTGTAAAATATAAAGTTGTCCTACTTCGCGGATTTTTTTTAGAATGTAACCCCCGCGATAAACGAGGGACAACTTGTATATACATATTATATACTATATACATAGGCTTATTGTAAATAAAGTATTTATTATTTGTTTTTGTTAGACTTTGTGCCCAGCTAGTACAGAGATATGAACCATAAACCAGATCAACAAATCTGAAATCTGACAGTTAAACAGCAAATTCCACCTGAAAGTCCTGACCTATCCTGCAGCTCAATTTTAATCTATGGGGATTCTAAAATGTTGTGATGCTACATGAATGCAACCTACTGCTATATTGTTGTCACTATTACAGTAATCTATAAACAAAAGTTATAAGGTTAAAAATGACCTTATTGACCCTTTATCTTAGGCCTATGGGTTACACAGTAGACTTTGACAAACACAGTAAACAGACATCTTCAGACTCCTCTGAGGACAGACCCTCGGGAGATGGGACAGAGTGGTTAGTCTCAGGAGGACAATTATCGTGTTACTCTTCACTTTCATCATGTTATTTTTAAAATGACCATCAGCTTAATGGCCTTTTCACACAGGTCCACAGGAACTGAACTGAAAAGTTTTCAACTCATCACTGCAGGAGCAAATGTTACACAATGACTAATTCAAACTAAAGGCATACTTTTAGTATTGATCCTCAAGAAGCAGGTCCTTATTCTGTCAAAGGTATATGTGTGCTACAGGGATGACAAGATTGCATTTACAATTTTTTAAATTTTTTAAAAGTGTTCAAACACCCACAGGGTGTATCCCAAAGAATATCAAAAGCATTGTACTTGAGTTTTACTTTCTTAAAAATGTGAAGTAGCATTGCATAGCATTTTTTGTACTGCTCACTAGCGTGATCTGCAGTACATGCTCCAGCAGAGCGGAGCAAACTTGATTCTTTTATTAAGTCATTTATTATCAATATTGACATTTTAAATTGTAACATAATAAGTCTTTTGCTTTTGGTTTAACTCAGAAATGACTTTTTAAAGGTACAGTGTGTAGAATTCGTGGCGCACTTCCTCTTTTGGCTACGGCAGACCTCGAGGGTCACCTGGGCGCGCCATAACGCGGACAGCTCACGTACCAGCGCGCACCCGGCGCTGTGTGAGTTCTCGCCGACAATTACGGTATAAATAAAACGCGGTCCCGTTTTCCTTTTCGCATGAAAACACACATTCCCGATCATGTACCATGACAATCTACACATCAAATGAAACCTTACAGTCTCCTCTTTTTGACTATCCAATTCATTTCCCTGCACAACAAACACTCCCCGAGTACATGGGGCTTTTATACGGAAAAGCACAAAACAAGGTTTGTTACTTGGCTTACCTTAGAATGCTCTGCACAGGTCAAACTCTGTATTTCACCATAAGCTTGGTCTCAGTCTGTCCGTAAGGATCCAGCGAATAAAATCCAGTAAAACAATTTAGTCCAAAACACGTGTTAGATCCATTACGACGTCTGATCCGGCAACATGCTTGTGTTGTTTACCCAAAACCACGAGCCTTGCCGAAGGCGAAGGCGGAGCCCAATTGTCCTTCTGCGGCTCTCGTATTCAAAATGGCTGCCTCTACATGGGGAAGATCCCCATTTTATGTGACTATATCTAAGTCCAAAAGAATACTTTGATTTCATGATGGAAGTGAAAAGGCTTGGAAAACAATGTATTTTTGAATGGGTATCTTCACTTTCAGTAATTAACGGGTAAAAATCTTACACACTGTCCCGTTAATATAAAATGAAACAAATTATATTATTATTATTATTATTATTATTATTATTATTATTATTATTATTATTATTATTATTATTGTTATTATTATTATTTGGTAAATCGTAATATATTATCTATAATATAAACGAAATATCCAAACATTTATTTCTATAATCCTGTGTTGAAACACTGCAGTATGGTTGCATGATTGGGCAGCATTTGTGTACATCTTTACATCTTTGTGGGTTGGACTTCAGATTCTTGTGCTCCTCTGTTTATAGGGCAACATTATATAAGAGCTGAGTTGCTCAAACTGGTCAGCGTCTTGAGCATCTCAACAATAGTTCATTTGACTGAAAACAGGTTTGCTTATTTGTTCACTTTTCCTTGGTTCAAAAGACATGAAAGGGAACTTTAGTCAAAATCCTGCGTATTTCCAACTAACACTTTTTGGAGATTATGGGCGTCTTCGATATCTGTTTTTTACACTTTGTTTGTTGATCTACATGATGATAATCTCTGCTAACATGGTCATTATAATCACCATTTTATTAGAGAAGTCTTTGCACCAGCCAATGTATATCTTTATCTGCTGTTTATGTGTGAACTCTCTGTACGGCTCTGCTGGATTCTTCCCCAGGTTTTTGGTTGATCTTTTGTCTGATTCTCATTTTGTCTCACGGCCATGCTGCTTTATTCAAATATATGTCATTTACACGTATGCTTCATATGAATTTACAATACTCGGAATCATGGCTTACGACAGGTTTGTGGCCATCTGTCAGCCTCTGCACTATCGCACTAAAATGACCATAAGGAAAGCACTGAGTTTGTGGGGAGTTGGTGTTATTTATCCTGCTTGTGCAATAGGTTATGGCGTTTCTCTGAGTGTTCAGTTACCTCTGTGTGGAAATAAACTGCCCAGGATTTTCTGCTCAAACTGGCCTGTGGTTAAAAACTCTTGTGTGGACACGACACCTAACAATGCAGTGGGTCAGTTTGTGACTATAACTACCATCTTTATCCCTCTGCTGTTTGTGCTCTTCTCATATGTGCGAATTCTTATTGTGTGCAAACAAGGCAGTACTGAACTGAGAGGTAAAGCTCTACAAACCTGTGTTCCACATTTAGTGACATTTGTCACATATTCTGTCTCTGTTTTTCTGGAGTTGTCACTGACACGATTTGACACAAACAAAATTAACCCAATAGTCACAGCTGTTTTATCTTTGGAGTATCTAATGGTGCCGTCCATTAACAACCCTCTCATCTACGGACTCAAGCTGCCACAGATCAGAGCGGCCGTGTACCAGCGATTTAAAATCAAAACATTTGTATTTGGTAGAAGAAATCAAGCTAATTAAAGTGTGAAAACAGTTATTTACCACATGCTTTTTCACATGATTTTGACTGGAGTGGGCAATGAGGGTAACACAGTGTGTTTACTTTATTCTTTTGATAGATTTATGGGATTGTCCCCTATACCCACCGTCAGCCTTCAATTCAGAAATAATGCCAGCATTAGAACATTTAAAGACACGTGTTGAATACAGAGACAACTCTATCAGCCAACAAGAGAGACAGTGACCAATGTTCCCCCTAATTTTTCATGTGTCTGAGCAAACACACTAACTCCCTGAGCGTTCCTTGGGTCCCTGTGAGCGACATCCGACATGCACACTGTGGCCACACCAGTATCACACCTGAGATCATCACAAGTTACATAGGTTATTCATCAAATTACTGCAGTGATTTCCTTTAGATTACTTTTAATATAACAGATTTTTTTTTTTGGTCCGCTTAGAATGACAAAGACAAAAATCTGTTCATGAGCTTTGTACATGTTGTATGTCAGTGTGAGGGTCCTGCTGTGGTCAGTGAAACATTGAACATTACAATATTTGAAAAATAACCTCATACATACATAAAATTTAATTATAGTGTATAAACCTGTAAAACCACATGAAGAGAGATTTTTTCAGCTTGATAAATATATAGCCTGCACATAGCTGCAGATTTTTTTAGGGATTGTAGGACCTATAGGCCACTATAAGATGAGACTTTCTCCAAATTAAGTATACATTTTTATCATTTTATATCTTGCTTTTTAATCATCAGCCTATTTAAGTAATTTTGTGTGAGTGTCAGAGCTCTGTGGAGTAACGCTCTGGGGAGAGGATTCACACTTTGAGAAAGTCCCGTTATTTTGGCTCACAAAAAACTATGACTGGGCCAGAAAAAAGAAAACAGCTGAGGATTACATTATGGCTCTACCTGTCTCCTCTTCTGTTCATCCCTACGTGGAGTGTGTGCGGCAGCGCTCCTGTCGGCTGGTGCGGACCTGCCGCTGCTCGAAGATGTGCACTACAACTACGGTCATACTGAAGGAAGCGAGCGAAATGTGTCTGTTTGTAGTTGGCTTGTCCCTAACGCATGTGCACATTCACATGTGCAAACTGAATCTATCAGACTGGATTCCGTGTGTCAAACCAGCGCTGAGTTCAAGTTAGATTTTATTTTATGCACTGAAAAGAATTTGGTGTGTGCACTGAACGTCTGGGGAGTGCGCGATTGCGCATGCGCGCACCTTAGAGGGAACATTGACAGTGACAGTTATTAATGAAAAAGTAGTGTAGAGGGCTTGGGGTCCTCGGTCAGCACAGAATCCACTCTTATTGTCATGTGTAATAAGTTACCAGGATGTGAGTGCACTGCTAAGGAATCAGGCTCGAGGTGGAAACCTGAAATCAGGATGAAGAGTATGGAAGTTCACCAGGGGCTTAAATGATTAGAAACTCTTGGTCCAGATTTATGCAAACATAAATAACTAAAAGTTATTTACCACACTTTTTTAAGGAAAGTGTACTGCAACAATTCACCCACCACCCAAATATTCAAAATTATTAAAGGTGAAAAGACAACAAAAACTAAAAGGCCCTGTGTGGGTTTAATGTTCCTAAATGGGTCCACATAATTAAAAATTTTCAGTTTGATGGCGTTGGTTTGAGATACGAGCGTTTACAATGCACTGAGTTATATAAGTCCTGTCATGGTCTGATTCTCTTAGACATGTGATTCTTGCTTGAATGTGGCAAAAATATGATGCTTATTCATCTTTACAAATTTTACAGCAACTTGCTCCCGCCACATCCTGGTCTTTGTTGTTGCTTGTTGTTACACTAAATCCTAGTGAAAAGGAAAGCTAATAAGTTATTCTGCATCATTACAAAATGTGGAAAACTCACCACGTCTCCCTGTGCCAAGAGTGATGACGTACACTACCAGTCAAAAGTTTGGACACCCCTTTTTTTAAATTTATTTTCTTATTTTCTTATTATTTAAAAATAATACTAATAATAATAATAATCATAATAATAATAATAATAATAAATAAATAAATAATAATAATAATAAAGAAATCTAAAACATGTTTTTCATATATGGGGCCAAGCACCGAAGGTCTAGCACCTTCGGTGCTTGGCCCCATATATGAAAAACATGTTTTAGATTTCTTTATTATTATTATTATTTATTTTTAGCACCATAGTGTTTCTACTGATTCTTATTATTATTATACATTATGTTACTCATCATGGGAGTCTATGGCAACCCCTAGAACTGTCTGGTAAAAAGTTGTGAAATTTGGCATGCACATTCCAGCCAGTCTCCTCATTACCCACAGCAATTTATAGGCCCCCAGCCCCAACCGTCTAGTGCCACCAGCAGGTCAAAGTTGCAAAAATTTTCCAGGAATTTTCTGCGTTGCTAGGCAACGTACCTAGCAACCTTTGATCTGTCTTTGATGTGTCTTTGATCTGTTAAACCTTGTTAGACCCTGTTAAACCCTGTTAGACCTTGTTAGACTCTGTCAGATCCTGTCAGACTCTGTTAGACCCTGTCAGACTCTGTCAGACTCTGTTAGACCCTGTCAGACTCTGACAGACCCTGTTAGACTCTGTTAGACTCTTTTAGACCCTGTTAAACCCTGTTAGACCCTGTCAGACCCTGTTAGACCCTGTCAGACCCTGTTAGACCCTGTCAGACTCTGTTAGACCCTGTCAGACTCTGTTAGACCCTGTCAGACCCTGTCAGACCCTGCATGCGGCCTACATGCTGAGGCCTACATGCACCTTCAGTGCTTGTCCCCACATTGCTGCTTGTAGCTATATTTTGAGTTTATTTTTTGTTTATTACCTTCTGTACATGTTTATTCATAGTTTTTATGACTTAATTGAGAATCTACAATGTAAATAATGACGAAAATAAAGAAGAAACATAAATGAAAAAGTGTGTCCAAACTTCTGATTGGTTGGGTATAAGCACTGCACCTAACAACTCAAACCTAATGAGAAAAGAAACTAGTTGCTTGCAATATAAACCCACCTATTTACACTACATGTCCACAATCTAATGTGAACCTGAAATAAATAAGGAAAAGTGCATGGTGGAGTTCATTACTTACAGTGCCCTCCAGTAGAATTACTGACTGTGGTATCAAACAGGATGCTCCCTAATCTATAACTTTTCTCTCACAGCCGGCTCAATGCAACTCGTGCCCCAACCAGGGGTACAATTACCCTTTGGGGTACATGAGCACACTGCAGGGGGTACTCGGCAGTGTTGCTGCCAGGCGCGGGGGGAGATTTTTTTGAATTTTTTAAATTCTAATTTGAGTAAATTTGAGTTAAAGAAAAGAGAGAAAATGCCTGAGAATTAAATTTTCAAATTAAGGAGATGAAATAAAATGATTTTCATTTAATAATCCGTTGTGTCACGTTCTACTTTTGGAGAATTATCAACACGTATGAGTGAGGGGGTACTCGAGGTATGACAAAAAGGCTCAGGGGATACACAAGACAAAAAAGGTTGGGAAACACTGCCCTAGCCCAAAGTGTGCATTGGCTTTTATTTGAACAATCTCTTGTGTAATCCTTAATTTGTTCAACTGTAAGGCTATATTAAGACATCTGCGTCAAAATGCCTTCAGACTCCTCTAGGTAGACAGCTTTGCATTTGAGGGCAGACACTTGAAACGCACTGATGCGTTGCAAATATACCGCGATTTTTCAATTCAAACACACTGGAAATGCTGGACTAGCCCAGGGGTCGGCAACCCGCGGCTCCGGAGCCGCATGCGGCTCTTTGATCTCAGTACAGCGGTCCCTCGTTTATCATGGGGGTTATGTTGTAGAAATAACCCACGATAGGCAAAATCCGTGAAGTAGTCAGCTTTATATTGCGTGTATAAATATGTGTGTATTTCACAGTTCCTCTGACCGAGGCGCCTGGCACCGCTGAGCTGTTGCGGGTTTTGTTGGGGAGAAAACTTGCAAACATAGAGCACTTCAGAGCAGTGACGGACTGGGATCATCAGCCCTGGCACCTACAAGCGGCCCCGTAGTCTGTGGAACGGGGGGGAGGGGTTCTACAGCTCTGCACCAAACACAGAACTGTAGTGAGAATGCATCCGTGCTCTCTCAGGACTGGTTCTGCCGCCTGGACTCCAGGTTCCAACAGTTCGTTCTGCAGAAACACTGCCGCTACTTCCTGATGCGCATTGACCACCCGGAGAAGTGTGCACGCGGACATGTGGTCAAATCCGTAATAGAGCACGGCCTCGGCCCTTCTGGCATGTGCTCAAATGCCAGACCGCTCAGTCTTCAGAGGCACACTGCTCATGATCGAACATTTAAATAAATTTGACAAACTGACCGCATTCTGTACAACAGACATGGAGGAGAATGACTGACTACAGTCTACAGTCCTTTAGCCAATCAGGATGCAGAACACAATACGTGTTGATACACTATTAAAAAAATCAGCGAAACAGCGAGGGACCACTGTATTTAATTAAAATGTATTTTATTTTAGTTCGTTCATATTCAAAATGTAATTCTATGGCACTGTGACCAAGACGAGTAGAGCGGCTGGATTGCAGTGAGTTCCACAAACAGATACTGGAGGCAGGATTGACGTGGTCCACAGTTTTAATGTTTTTCCCAGTTTGCACAAAAAAAATATAAAGTGCTCACGTGCAAAGTGCAGTGCAAAATAAATTAAAGTGCAAGGAGGATCAGAACGTGGTTCTTCTCCAGCAGCAGAGCTATGAATGATAGAATACAGGCGCCTTAAATACTGCTAGGTAAAACCATAAAAACTCCAAGGGGTGTATAATTAACATTAGCTGTTTAAAACTAAGTTAAAATCCTCCAATAAAATACCCATCATCAAATAAACCATACAAAACCCACATACAAAAATAAACTCTTAAAAACCAAACACCTAATAAAGTATAAAGTGAATAAACCCAATTAAAATTGGTGGCATTTCCTCCCCCCGATGTCCGCTGTCTTGAGCTGGCCCAGAACTCTTAAACAGTGTCTGGTCCCCCGGGGAATCTTTTGGCCAGACACCTGGACATGAGACACAGGTAAATAAAAGCACAACTCAACCCACGCATACCACTTTCACACTTTAAAATATCGACATCCCACACACGCAAACACACACAAGACAAAACCAATTTAAAAAGCGGCACATATTGCACATTGATTGTTGTTGTTTGTCTCCGCAGACCGGCGGCCGCCATCACCGGAAGCACCCGCCCGACCGGACTCCGTGACAAACCCTAAAAAAGTTTTCAATAAATACTTTAAAACAATACAAATGTGTGCAATCTTATATGTGCAAATTAGCGTATCTTGTAAGTGCTCCGTGCTCTAAAGGTGCAATGTAAATATATATAAAGTGCAAAGTCTATGAAAGTGCATGTGTGGATACTCATTCAGTAATGAACGGCCTGTTCGTTACAGGCACAAAGATAAAAAAAAAAAAAAAAAAAAGCCGTTATATGTGTTATTTCATTTTAAATTTCAAAAGGGTTTTGGGGCTCCCAGTGTTTTCTTTACTGTGTGAAACGGGTGCAAATGGCTCTTTGAGTGGTAAAGGTTGCCGACCCCTAGACTAGCCTAACTGTAGACATAAACCAGACATGATTGACACCGGGGTCTGAAGATTAAATTTGTTTTATTTAAATTATACAAATAAAAATCCTATGAATTATGAAATAGTTAGATTAAGATCTTCCTTGAAGTGGTCAAATAATATATTATTAATAATGTAAACAAAATGACCCAGCAATTGTTTCCATAGTGCTTCTGCAGTGCCATTGGAACACTGCTGTGTTTTGTGATTGGATGGTATTTTTGTACGTTGCATCTTTGTGGGTTTGATTTACACCTTGTTCTATTTATAGAGAAACAGTATAAAAGAGTTCAGTTGCTTAATTTTTTTAGCATTAGTGTCTTGCACATCTTAGCAAAAATGTGTATTCATGAATAATATTTTTAAACAATATTGTTACCTCTGTTTGATTCCAAAGAAATGACAACCAACTTTAGTCAAAATCCTGCGTATTTCCACCTAACACTTTTTGCAGATTATGGACATCTTCAATATTTGTTTTTTACACTTTCTTTGTTGATCTACATACTGATAATCTCTGCTAACATGGTCATTATAATCACTATTTTATTAGAGAAGTCTTTGCACCAGCCAATGTATATCTTAATCTGCTGTTTATCTGTGAACTCTCTGTACGGCTCTGCTGGATTCTTCCCCAGGTTTTTGGTTGATCTTTTGTCTGATTCTCATTTTATCTCACGGCCATGCTGCTTTATTCAAATATATGTCATTTACACGTATGCTTCATATGAATTTACAGTACTCGGAATCATGGCTTACGACAGGTTTGTGGCAATTTGTCAGCCTCTGCATTATCACACTAAAATGACCATAAGGAAAACACTGTTTCTTTGGGGAGTTGGTGTTGTTTATCCTGCGTGTGCTATAAGCTATGGTGTTTCTTTGTGTGTGCAGTTAAGTCTGTGTGGAAATAAACTGCCTAGGATTTTTTGCTCAATCTGGCCTGTGGTTAAAAACTCTTGTGTGGACACAACACATAGTATCTATGCACTGGGTGTATTTGTATCTGTAACTACAGTTTTTATACCTATGTTTTTTGTCTTGTTCTCATATGTGCAAATTCTTATTGTGTGCAAACAAGGCAGTACTGAACTGAGAGGCAAAGCTCTACAAACCTGTGTTCCACATTTAGTGACATTTGTCACATATTCTGTCTCTGTTTTTCTGGAGTTGTCACTGACACGATTTGACACAAACAAAATTAACCCAATAGTCACAGCTGTTTTATCTTTGGAGTATCTAATGGTGCCGTCCATTAACAACCCTCTCATCTACGGACTCAAGCTGCCACAGATCAGAGCGGCCGTGTACCAGCGATTTAAAATCAAAACATTTGTATTTGGTAGAAGAAATCAAGCTAATTAAAGTGTGAAAACAGTTATTTACCACATGCTTTTTTCACATGATTTTGACTGGAGTGGGCAATGAGGGTAACACAGTGTGTTTACTTTATTCTTTTGATTGATTTATGGGATTGTCCCCTATACCCACCATCAGCCTTCAATTCAGAAATAATGCCAGCATTAGAACATTTAAAGACACGTGTTGAATACAGAGACAACTCTATCAGCCAACAAGAGAGACAGTGTGACAGTTATTAATGAAAAAGTAGTGTAGAGGGCTTGGGGGTCCTCGGTCAGCACAGAATCCACTCTTATTGTCATGTGTAATAAGTTACCAGGATGTGAGTGCACTGCTAAGGAATCAGGCTCGAGGTGGAAACCTGAAATCAGGATGAAGAGTATGGAAGTTCACCAGGGACTTAAATGATTAGAAACTCTTGGTCCAGATTTATGCAAACAGGTTCATCTAGCCATGTTCATATCTCTATTGTTGTTGTATGAAAATATTAATCTTTGTAGAGCCCTTTGCAACATTCAAGGTGATCAAAATGTTTTCCAATAAAATAGAAACAATATAAAGGCACACTAATGATGTTTTGGGGATGGTCCTGATTTTAAAGAGTGTAACCTCAAATTTGTATTAAGGGGAGGTCTGGGGGTCATCCCTCAGATACAATTCTCCAAGACTTTTTAAAATAAAGACACAGTTTTATGATTCTGTCTTTCTATGAGTTAGTCATTGGTTACCACCAACCATTTTACTCAGGATATACTCCTATTTTAGACTTGGGCTCTGGTATCAAGTGTTATTAGTTATGGACTGTAGAGTTCATAAAATCCAATTATATTAAGAAGCTATTCAATTTGAAATTGTGAAAATTCTTAAAATTGTGAAAATTCTTAAAATTGTGAAAATTCTTAAAATTAGCGTTTAGCTTTTTTTTCCTTCTCCTCAGTCTCTCAAATAAGTGCAATGGGAACACACAATATTATGATATTTTGGCTTTCTGTGCCAAATTAAAAGCCTACTGCAATGGATATCTCATAAGGCCCTCAGAATTTCTGGAGAAACATATATTAAACATGAATAATAAGGTGCAAGGGTAAAAAGAAAATTCATCTAGTCAAAAAACAAAAACTGTTGTTATTAATTGAAGCATTGCTGTGACTGGCCAAAACTCTGAAATTCCTTGGAGCCATTTTGTGGATCAATTAAAATAACTGGATAAGGTATTGCTAAGCTTAAACCTGACTGACTTGTGGCTATTCCATTGGAGCGCAATGTAAACACAAGCTGCTCATGTTTAGCTGACAGGGATCTACAGCTTTCACAAAGGTTAGATTTTTGGGGCTTTTTTTTGGCTTTTTTTAGGTCATAAACTTTTTCTCTGTCCAAAATCCTTCAGTTGACTGCTTTTTAATCTTTAGCTTTGTCTCACTTTGCTATGATCTAGCTACTAGCTCTAGCTCTCTGATTGCTACTTGACACTGTGCTGCTTGAGCATGCATGTGCAAGAGAAGAGCACTGCTGTGCATGGTCGATGGGCTGTACAGCCAATGTACCTAGCTGCTGAGGCTAGTCTAGAGATGTTGTGCCTCTAGATTAGCTTCAGCTCAGCCCATTCACTTAAACGGGTGGCCATATTTAGGCCATTCCAGTGTTTACGTGTGTGCTCTGCCCACCTATGGGCTTTGCTATTGGTTACATCTCTCTTGTCAGATTCTGAGAAAGATCAAAGCAGTCAACGCATCAATCATGCCCACAGCCTAGAACAGAGGGGATTACCCTCGGCTGAGACTGCATGCGGTGCACGGCACTCTATCAATTCCATTGGCTGGACGCTAGAGTCCACTGCAGCCTTTTCCTTTAATAAATTAATATCACCACAACAAAACTGCATTTTAACGACATTTCTGATAGAATGTCTTAGGCATTAGTGTGGCAGGCCTGGCCTGGGCAATGTGCTGTACCATGTCTGTCCACTCTTGCTAAGCAGGAATAGAACCACCCGCTTTCTGCTGAAAGACCGGTGCGGGGTATCTGGAGTACTGCAATGTTGATAGCTGGCCAAGTGTCACAGGTATAAAATATGCCTTTATTAGTCCCACAATGGGGAAATTCCAGTGTTGCAACGCACAGATCAAGAACAGCACGAAAAAGTAACATGCAACAGAACAATATAATAAATAAATAAATAATGGCCTAGGATAATTTAAACCTAGACCTAAAAATATACGTATAATATAAGTATACTGCCCATCAAAGATTCCATGAGCTTCTGCCTGCTATCATCATCCACTCCCAGTGGGAATACCGTTCTTTTGGACAGGGTTTTTGGATTAATGTTAAGCTAACACTAACCAGGTATTTGCAAGCGGAGCCAGTGTCTCTGCTAACTCCATGCCCCATGCTGGTCCGTGCTAGAGAAGCGACCTTCAGCACTCTCAGGGGCTTCTAAATATCTCCACATCAGCAGATCAGCTTAGAGGGCAACAGAGGACACCCACATGAGCCATATTTCTGTCCTGATAAAATGCAGAAACATTGATGTTTTCTCAGGTTTGACATCAGGGACCGCTGCTTCCAGTACAATGGTCTCCCATCCGGCTGCTCTCTTGCCCTAAGCACTGTCTTCAAATACGTAAAGGCAGTGTTGGAACACCCATGTTGACGGTGCATTCGGATCTTGACCTACACCAATGACTGGTTGATCCTGGTGTCCTTTCACCATGAGGTGAATGAACACAGACCAGGTTCTGCACCACATACTGCATCTGCATTAGTCATGTAAATAATCATCGATTCGTATCGATGCATCGATCCTACAGCCGACGATCCAAATGCATCGATGCGTCCACAAGAGAATTTAATCGATTTTTTCTGTAACAAAATCTATTCAAAACATCATTAATACATAAAAGTGAAAACTATGCACTACTGAATCGAATCATATCGAATCGTGGGGAATTGTCAAGTATCGAAAATAATCGAATCGTTGGCTTAAGAAATCGATATCGTATCGAATCGGCAAGAAGTGTCTGATTTACACCCCTAATCTGCATGTACCTGTACTTTTACTTAAATGGATATGCCACCCCCAGGTCAAACTTGGGCATCTCCCCACAGTCCAGAGACTAAAATAAGTGGTGGAAAGCGTTTTTCTGGTGACGCAGCCATTGTCCAGGTCTGTCAGCACTGACCGCCGCGCGCAGCTGCAGCTACTCCGCGTTAGACTGGAGTCTAACGGCGCCAGAGAAAGATTTCGGCCAAAAGGAATTAATTTGCTCGATGCTTTTCCCAATTACTTTCTGTGTAGTGCGCATTCATATCGAGTGCAAATAAATGTGCAAATCAACACGGAGAGCTTGACTTGGTCATTTTGGGGTGGGAACTATTTTACAGTGCGGAAAAACACACCGAAGCACACAGGGGAATCCCTGTTACGCACCACGTAAGATTTGGCCGAAATCTTTCTCTGGTGACGTTAGCCTCCAGTCTAATGCGGAGTAGCTGCAGCTGCGCGCGGCGGTCAGTGCTAACAGACTCGGACAATGGCTGGGTGACCAGGAAAACGCTTTCCATCACTTATTTTAGTCTCTGGACTGTGGGGAGATGCCCAAGTTTGACCTGGGGGTGGCATATCCCTTTAAATGAAATATGTACTTTTACTTGAAGGAAACTACTTCCTCCCCCACTGGGAGGGACATGCAGGTGAGAGACTATAAGACGAGGGTCAGACTTGCGTCAGAGTTGTCTGTTCATTACAGAAGCTGTGGGTCTTACTCTCACAGTTGTTTTTACAGCCAATTTTAAGCCATGAAGAACAGCACTCAAAATCCTGCCTATTTTCAATTTACACTTTTTGTAGATTATGGGCGTCTTCGGTATCTGTTTTTTACATTGTCTTTGTTGATCTACATGATGATAATCTCTGCTAACATGGTCATTGTAATCACTGTTTTATTGGAGAAATCTCTGCACCAGCCAATGTATATCTTTATCTGCTGTTTATCTGTGAACTCTCTGTACGGCTCTGCTGGATTCTTCCCCAGGTTTTTGGTTGACCTTTTGTCAAACACTCACTTCATTTCACGTACATCCTGTTTTATTCAAATATATGTCATTTACACATATGCTTCTTGTGAGTTTACTATACTCGGAATCATGGCTTACGACAGGTTTGAGGCCATCTGTCAGCCTCTGCATTATCACACTAAAATGACCATAAGAAAAGCACTGTTTCTATGGGGCGCCGCTGTCGTTTACCCAATATTTACATTAAGTTACGCTATTGCTCTTACTAGTGAACTGCCCATATGTGATGACAAATTAGATAAGATTTTCTGTGCAAATAGGGCTGTTGTGAACAATTCTTGTGGCGACTCTACACACGGTGATATAGTTGGTTATTTTGTTATCTTTACAACAGTTTTCATCCCTTTGTTTTTTGTGCTGTATTCCTATGTTCGTATTCTCATTGAGTGCAAAAGGGGCAGCGCTGAACTGAGAGGAAAGGCTCTACAAACCTGTTTTCCACATTTGGTGACTTTTGTGATATATTCATTTTCTCTTTTTATTGAAATGTCCATAGCAAAATATGACACAGACCAAATTAACCCAGTGATCACCGCTATTCTATCTTTGGAGTATCTAGTGGTGCCCTCCATCAATAACCCACTAATTTATGGACTAAAGCTGCCAAAGATCAGAACAGCCATTTTTCGGCGTTTTAAAATCAGAACTAAGATCTTATTTGCTTTGGTGTAGATAGCAAATGGGGAAAAAAAATCATTTCTGTCAGCTGGACAAACGTTTCAGTTCTGAAGAAGCCACTTGAGTGAGCGGCGAAATGTCTAAAATTTCGTTTAGTTGAGTTACATTTTTTGTTTGATTTGGATCATACCGGGATGACGGAACAATTACACAGATGTGCATGTTAAATCTTTATTCATGTTAAACTAGGGCATAACAATTTGGGATTTCTCCATGAATTATGAAATATGAACTGACAAACTAATTCAAGAGTCACATTTCATAACATGTTTGTACAGATCTAAGATAAAGGGTTTGTAGTTTTAATTTGTTAGTTTTTTTTTGTTTTTGGAGGAAATTATGTTACTTAAAAAATGGGGGTACAACCTTTATTCCAACATACCGCCACTCCAACAGACCCCCTACCCCGACATACCGTCATTCCGACATGTCCCCATTCTGGCACTTTTTGATGCCACCATTCCGATAACCTACTCATAGTTTGGAGCATCACCTTTTTTGCCTGAACCAGGACTGAACCAGGACAAAACCTGGACTAAACCAGAATTGAACCAAGACTAAAGCAGGACTACACCAGGACTAAACCAGGTCTAAATCAGGAATAACCAGAAATAAACCAGGACTGAGTGTTGGGACGGGCCCGGAGGTGTACCCACATAGACCGTCGGGTGACCGCAGGCGAAAGGACCAGTGTAGAGCTCCACGTCCCACGGGGCTAAGCACAGCTGTCGCCTGATTGCACTTTGCAGATCCCCTGCTCCACGGGCTGGGGGTTCTTTCTCTCTCTCTCTCTCTCTCAAGTCCAAGATCAGTCCTGGTTCAGTTCTGCTTTAGTCCTGGTTCAGTCCTCCTGGTCCAGTCCTGGGATCAGTCCTGGTTTAGTCCTAATTCACTCCTGGTTTAGTCCTGATTCAGTCCTGGGATCAGTCCTGGTTTAGTCCTGGTTTAGTCCTGGTTCAGTTCTGGGTTCAGTCATGGGATCAGTCCTGGTTTAGTCCTGGTTCAGTCCATATGCAGCGCACATCTCAAAAAATAATGCCTGTAAAGTGAAGAGATGTATTTTTGACAGTAGAGTCACGTCTCTGAATTCGTATTCGTACTGAAGAAAGCGTAATGGCAAATTTTCATTTCGTGATTGTAATTCTTGATGTTGTAACTTTTCAATTTGTATTCTGATGAATAAAAAACAAACAATACATTTTATGTCTGACTGGACTCATTCAAGAGTTTATGAATATTTATTTTATGTTCAACTACAGCCAATTATGCACCGATTTCCCAAATGTGCCCAGATTTCTATCCTATACACACAAATATTTATGAAAGCTTTCATACTCCATACATATAGTTCATTCTAGGAGGCCTGCATATTTTTAATAATTACCTTGTTTGTTGGAATGGCGGAATGTTGAAAAAAATGCTTAAGTACCGACCAAGGGGGAAAAAAAAATGTCAGAGTGCAGGGATGTTTGATAAAAAATGTAAATGCCTCCACTCCGACAATTAAACGTCAATGTTGGAGTGGCGATATGTCGGAATGGCAGCATGTAACCAAAAAAATGCAATTTGCACTTTGGCTGTTTAATCTTGTGGTTCTACAGTAGTTACGGTAATAGGTTGTGTTCATGTGATGTCCCAGTCCATGGGTTTCAATCAATAACTATGTTTATATCTATAATGGCTATAATTTATTAGGTATGTTTACAAAACCTACACTTCATATGGCATGTGCTTAAAACATTACAACAATTATGTAAACTGTAGTGTTTGTTAAATGACATATTTTGTTCGGGGAGATGCCAGTTGCTTATGTGCTGTATTTTCTTTTAGATAAAATAATAAAATAAACATATGTGAAGAATCCCTCAGTCGTCCAGGTATTTATTTATTTATTTGATAGGGACAATGCACATTAATGAACATAAGTATAAAACAAATGTAAATATGCCGAATTTTAGCTACAAAGCTAGTTTTCATCCGTAGTCCCTAGACAGGCAAATACATAAAAATACAACATACAAGGTAGAATCCATGGTAAAGGGAGAAATCTAATTTGTCAACTGGACAAAGTTTATTTGGTCGAAGACATTTCGCAGCTTATCCAAGCTGCTTCGTCAGTTCTGGCTAGAGCAGGGCTCTCAAGTCTCACGCATTGAGAGTGTGACACACGCAATTCGACGTGTGTGTGTGGCTCAGTTTATGCAGGCACCGCGTGTTTTCAACGAAAAAAAAATTCCCCTCCCTCCTCCCCGTCCCGCTCCCCGGAAAAAAATCAGCCAATCAGAAAATAGATTGTTCTGTTGTTGGGCAGACTGTAGAGTGTAGTTTCATCTGCTAAGCGCACACTGCCCTGTCAGTGATAAGTACAGCGACTGAACACGAGGAAACGGTGATGATAAAACAAACTGACCATCAGGTAGTTATTACCATCAGGAAATAACTTCATTTATATAACTCTCATTAGTTGCTTTGTAGTTTAAGTTTGCTCTTTAGACAAACATTTACAGCAGGGCTCTCAAGTCTCACGCACTGAGAGACAATTCGACGTGTTCACATGCTCACACGGCATTTCTCACGCAATTCAAGCACCCCCCCCCCCCCCCCCCCCGCTCCTCGGGAAAAAATTGTTCACCCCCCGCAGTCTCACGCACGACCCCGCTCAAAACTTGAGAGCCCTGGGCTAGAGTGCTAGTAGACACTGCTTATATCTGCCTGAAGGGAGGAGCTAACTACAATCAAATTACTATGAAACTATCACACCTATTTGTTTTCAGTTTCTGTCTGGGGTCTTGTTTAGCATACCCATTCAGTACCACAATGGTACCATAATTCACACCCATTATGGTACTGAATGGGTAGCCAGAACTGATGAAGCAGCTTGGATGAGCTGCGAAACGTCTTCGACCAAATAAACTTTGTCCAGTTGACAAACTGAATTTCTCCCTTTACCAATAAAATAAACGCTTTGATTAATGTTGTTTTTGTGAAATGTAAAGATTAAAACAGATGTCTGACATTATAAGAACATAATATAATACTAAATTATTGTATTAGTGATGTCACAATACTAAACTCAATTTCAATACTAAGGTAAAGGCTTGACCCAAATTTCGATAGCAAAGTGATTATTAAAACATCACTTTTAAAACAATATACCATAATTTCCAGACTATAAGCCGCTACTTTTTTTCTCACACTTTGAACCCTGCAGCTTATACAACAATGTGGCTATATGGATGGATAATTTGTTTTGACGAGAAGAAATGTCTCAAACTTCAGTAGCTGGACATCCACTCATACCTGATCGATACACCTATTCCCGCCCCCCGGGAGAGCCTGAAATCTGCTGAAATCCTACGAGACACTGACATGATCCCAGACAGTACAGCGGCTCTTTCTGCAGGAGACGTGTGAGTTGAGCGAGAAGTGATGGGGTGCAAGAGCGAGACACAGGCGAAGACAGACAGGTGAAGAGATGATGTATTGAGGAAGATGCTAGTTTGATTTTGTTTTGAACACTTATTTTGCGCTTCATGCACGCACTCTGTCGAAGAAAGAAATAGAGCTGCTGCTGTAAGCTTGGCATTGGCAGTGTGACGAACTGACTCAATGCAAAAAGACGACAAAGGAGGTAGTAAAAGCTGATGCTCGGGACTTGAAAACGTTCTTGAAGATGTGGACACCTGCGGGTTCTAGAAAAATATGTGTACAAAAATAAAGTTATTTGAAAATTTTGTTGATGCGGCTTGTATTCAGATGCACTCAATAGTCCGTAAATTATGTGATTTTCAACACAAAATAGTAAATAATATCACCATGTGGATTTTACTGAAGTTCTGATAAAAAATCAAGACTCTTTTAAAACTATTCAAGATAGGTTCAGTTTTATCGTATTTACATGATTCATTCAGTATTGATACTTTTTATACTGGTTTAGTATCATTTAGAATCTGGGTATCGCTTTTTCTGAACTAAATTGTGAAAGGACCTGAAAAAGGCCAGTTTTTCCAATATATTATTTACGTGAGTCAGTCGTCCAGGTAGAATCCATGATAAAAGGAGAAATTCAATTTGTCAACTGTTCTGTCAGTTCTGAGAACTGACGAAGCCTCTCGGATGAGCGGCGAAACGTTTTCGACCAAATAAACTTTGTCCAGTTGAAAATAAATAAATAAGTTTAATAAAGGTAACAGGTATAAGCAGGTGAAGTGTGTCGCCACTTGTAATTTGAAAGGCAAAACATCAAAAAATGCATATAATCTGGCCATTTCAAGTGATAATAGTCTTAAAGGAAAAGTAGAGTTTTTTTTTTACAATTTGAGCCTTATTTCAGTAATAAAACAAGTTGTTTAACTCACCCATAGCACTTTGGTGTCATATGGAGCACTTCCGGAGATGTTTTAGATTTGCGGTTAGCCTAGCGCGACTTCTAGCCATAGCTCGGGGCATATAATATATTCCCCAAGCATGTAATATGCCCCGTGCGGGCTCCAAATAACACAAACTTTAGCACTTTTCAAATCATAGAAGCCCGATGTCTTAGTCTACGATTTCGTTTGAAGCAAAAGTGGCCTGTAATCCGAGATTTATCCATAGTTTACAGCTTTGCGTTTCATGTTTGGGTCCCGGGAGCTGAGAGCACAGTCCGCACATGCGCACTGGCGTCCTCATCTACTCGAAACTATGGCTAAATCTCGGATTACAGGCCACTTTTGACCACACAAAATCGTAGGATAAGACATCGAGCTTCTATGAAGTGCTAAAGTTTGTGTTATTTGGAGACCGCAAACATGTGCCCCGAGTGTGCCCCTTGTTTTATTACCGAAATAAGGCTCAGATTGTAAAAAACGTTACTTTTCCTTTAATCACAGTGGGCAGAGTAACTAAAGCTTTTACTCAAGTAAAAGTATGGTGCTTGAAAGTTACTCTGAGAAGTACCATATCTTTGCTCAAGTAAACAGCCTGATTATGATCTCTGTGGGAGGGACACGCTTCAAGAATATAAAACCTGGGACCATAGTGTTTCTGGGATTCTCAAACCACTTTCTACTTTTATTCCATGATTTAATAACAATAGTTTCACATATTTATTTCATAGCTGTTCTTATTTGTCTTTTTTAATGATTTAAAGTCATGAAGAATGTCACGCAAAATCCTGCCTATTTTCAACTAACACTTTTTGTAGATTATGGACGTCTTCGGTATCTGTTTTTTACATTGTCTTTGGTGATCTACATGATGATAATCTCTGCTAACATGGTCATTATAATCACTATTTTACTTGAGAGATCTTTGCACCAGCCAATGTATACTCAACAAAAATATAAACGCAACACTTTTGTTTTTGCTCCCATTTTTCCTGAGATGGACCCAAAGATCCAAAATTCACTCCAGATACACAACACTACCATTTCTCTCAAACATTGTTCACAAATCTGTCCAAATGTGTGACAGCGAGCACCTCTGCCCTGCCGAGACAATCCACCCCACCTCACAGGTGCGCCACATCAAGATGCCGATCCGACATCATGACCAGTGCACAGGTGTGCCCCAGACTGCCCACAATAAAAGGCCACCCCGAAATGTGCATTTTTTTTTTGCTTTATTGGGGGACTGGGGACTCAGAACCAGTCAGTATCTGGTGTGACCACCATTTGCCTCATGCAGTGCAACACATCTTCTTCACATAGAGTTAATCAGATTGTCAATTGTGGCCTGTGGAATGTTGGTCCACTCCTCTTCAAAGGCTGTTATGGACGAAGAACACAGGTGCATTTTATTGATGGCATTTTGAATGCACAGAGATACCGTGATGAGATTCTGAGGCCCATTGTTGTGCCATACATCCATGAACATCACCTCATGTTTCAGCAAGATAATGCACGGCCCCATGTTGCAAGGATCTGTACACAATTCTTGGAAGCTGAAAATGTCCCAGTTCTTGCATGGCCAGCATACTCACCGGACATGTCACCCATTGAACATGTTTGGGATGTGCTTGACCGGCGTATACGACAGCGTGTACCAGCTCCCACTAATATTCAGCAACTTCGCACAGCCATTGAAGAGGAGTGGACCAACATTCCACAGGCCACAACTGACAATCTGATAAACTCTATGCGAAGAAGATATGTTGCACTGCATGAGGCAAATGGTGGTCACACCAGATACTGACTGGTTCTGAGTCCCCAGACCCCCAATAAAGCAAAAAAAATGCACATTTCGGGGTGGCCTTTTATTATGGGCAGTCTGGGGCGCACCTGTGCACTGGTCATGATGTCGGATCGGCATCTTGATGTGGCGCACCTGTGAGGTGGGGTGGATTGTCTCGGCGGGGCAGAGGTGCTCGCTGTCACACATTTGGACAGATTTGTGAACAATGTTTGAGAGAAATGGTAGTGTTGTGTATCTGGAGTGAATTTTGGATCTTTGGGTCCATCTCAGGAAAAATGGGAGCAAAAACAAAAGTGTTGCGTTTATATTTTTGTTGAGTGTATATCTTTATCTGCTGTTTATCTGTGAACTCTCTGTACGGCTCTGCTGGATTCTTCCCCAGATTTTTGGTCGATCTTCTGTCTGATTCTCATTTTATCTCACGTACTTCCTGTTTTATTCAAATACATGTCATTTACACATATGTTTCAAGTGAGTTTACAATACTAGGAATCATGGCTTATGACAGGTTTGTGGCAATTTGTCAGCCTCTGCATTATCAGACTAAAATGACCATAAGGAAAGCACTGTTTCTCTGGGGCATCACTGTTGTTTACTCAGTAGTTACAGTGACTTACGCTTTGGCTCTCACTAGTCTACTCCCTTTGTGTAGAAACAAATTACATAGGATATTCTGTGTGAATAGAGCAGTTGTACACCTCTCCTGCGAGGACACCACACACAGCGTCATTGTTGGTTATTTAATTTTCTTTACAACTATTTTTGTCCCTCTGTTTTATGTCTTGTCTTCATACCTGCGAATTCTTATTGTGTGCAAAAGAGGCAACTCTGAACTGAGAGGAAAAGCTCTTCAAACCTGTATTCCACATTTAGTGACTTTTGTGGTTTATTCCTGCTCTGTTTTTACTGAGATGCTCATGACACAATTCAACACTGGACAAATTAACCCAACAATCACAGCTATTATATCACTGGAGTATCTAATGGTGCCTTCAATTAATAATCCGCTAATTTACGGTCTTAAGCTGCCAAAGATCAGGGCAGCAATTTCTCGACATTTGAAATGAAATGAAATGAAAACTTCAGATCGTCTTGGCTACACATCCAGATGAGGAATGACCAGAGGGGGGTAGTACTCAGATGCATTTACTCTTAGTTACTTAGTTGCAGTGACCTTTTCTTTTCTAGCTTTTCTAACTTTTTAAAATATTTTTATTGAAGTAACAGTCCTCTGTGAGCAAGTCTACAAGAGGAGTGGGAATGACCTTCCATTTATATTAGCTCATCTTGTCGAACAGAGCAGCAGTGCCTTTTTGTTGTTTTAAGCATTTGCACCAACAGATAATCCATTATATAAGGTACACTCAACAAAAATATAAATGCAACACTTTTGTTTTTGCTCCCATTTTTCCTGAGATGGACCCAAAGATCCAAAATTCACTCCAGATACACAACACTACCATTTCTCTCAAACATTGTTCAATCTGTCCAAATGTGTGACAGTGAGCACCTCTGCCCCGCCGAGACAATCCACCCCACCTCACAGGTGCGCCACATCAAGATGCCGATCCGACATCATGACCAGTGCACAGGTGTGCCGAAATGGGCTTTTTTTTTTGCTTTATTGGGGGTCTGGGGACTCAGAACTAGTCAGTATCTGGTGTGACCACCATTTGCCTCATGCAGTGCAACACATCTTCTTCACATAGAGTTTATCAGATTGTCAATTGTGGCCTGTGGAATGTTGGTCCACTCCTCTTCAAAGGCTGTTATGGACGAAGAACACAGGTGAATTTTATTGATGGCATTTTGAATGCACAGAGATACCGTGATGAGATCCTGAGGCCCATTGTTGTGCCATACATCCATGAACATCACCTCATGTTTCAGCAAGATAATGCACGGCCCCATGTTGCAAGGATCTGTACACAATTCTTGGAAGCTGAAAATGTCCCAGTTCTTGCATGGCCAGCATACTCACCGGACATGTCACCCATTGAGCATGTTTGGGATGTGCTTGACCGGCGTATACGACAGCGTGTACCAGCTCCCACTAATATCCAGCAACTTCGCACAGCCATTGAAGAGGAGTGGACCAACATTCCACAGGCCACAATTGACCATCTGATAAACTCTATGCGAAGAAGATGTGTTGCACTGCATGAGGCAAATGGTGGTCACACCAGATACTGACTGGTTCTGAGTCCCCAGACCCCCAATAAAGCAAAAAAAAAAAAAAAAAAATGCACATTTCGGGGTGGCCTTTTATTGTGGGCAGTCTGGGGCGCACCTGTGCACTGGTCATGATGTCGGATCGGCATCTTGATGTGGCGCACCTGTGAGGTGGGGTGGATTGTCTCGGCGGGGCAGAGGTGCTCGCTGTCACACATTTGGACAGATTTGTGAACAATGTTTGAGAGAAATGGTAGTGTTGTGTATCTGGAGTGAATGTTGGATCTTTGGGTCCATCTCAGGAAAGATGGGAGCAAAAACAAAAGTGTTGCGTTTATATTTTTGTTGAGTATACTTAGTTTTGTCTGATAGCACCCTTACACATATTATACAAAACTGACTTTTGAGCTTGTTACATTGCTCCCTTCAAAAACATACCTGGAAATGTCTTTTGCTTTTTTCATAAGTGTTTGATGAATACTTGTTTAGTAAAAGTCTCCTCTTTCTAAGATGCAAGTTTGAATTTCCCAGGATCGGAAGTTTTCTGTTCTAAGCCCTTAAATCAAAATGTGAGCATTTCGGCAGGCAAACCATGTTCATTACAACTGCATGCATGTGTTAGTGTGTCAGTAAAAGTTGCTAACCTTAGCTTTGTTATTGTTGTTGTTGTTTAGTATTGTTTGTGAGTAATAATTCACCATATTGCCAGTACACCTTGTTTTATTTATTTATGCATTTGTTTGTTTGAATTAGAACAATGCATATTAATGATATTAACATGACAACAAACAGCATCAATGTAAATATGCTGGAATTAGCACGATAGCTAGTTTACATCCGTTGTCCTAAGGCAGGTCAGAACAGAAGAACATTTAGAGAAACACACAAAAGAGACAAAATTGCACAAAGACATGACAGCAACTTAACCTCAACAGACCATTCTCTGAGTTTAAAGGAAAATTAACGTTTTTTTTTTACAATCTGAGCCTTCTTTTGGCAATAAAACAAGTGGTTTTACTCACCCATAGCAGTTTGGTGTCAAGTATCGCAGAACTTATGTTGAGCCGTTCTGTTCTACTAATGATCCCGTATCCGTTAGCGTGAGTGCTCGGGGCACTGCTTTGCGGTGTCCAAATAACACAAACTTTAGCACTTTTCAAATCACAGAAGATCGCTGTGTCAGGGTAGACTTTTAGTAGATTCCAAAATGGCCTGAAACCCGATATCGCAACAGAAAAGTAAAGTTCAGAGCGGTGTTAGCTTCTTTCGGACTAGCGGTGTTTACAAAACTGCTGAGTTCACGCATGCGCCCTGTCCTCTCTGATGACGTCATCAAATGAAACTATAGCTGGATATCGGGTTTCAGGCCGTTTTGGAATCCACTAAAAGTCTACCCTGACACAGCGATCTTCTGTGATTTGAAAAGTGCTAAAGTTTGTGTTATTTGGAGAGCGCAAAGTAATGCACCATGTTAACGGATACGGGATCATTAGTAGAACAGAACGGCTCAACATAAGTTCTGCGATACCACTCCAATTGACACCAAACTGCTATGGGTGAGTAAAACTACTTGTTTTATTGCCGAAAGAAGGCTCAGATTGTAAAAAAACGTTACTTTTCCTTTAAGAGGCCCAGAGAAGAAGAAAATCTACCTGTGAGAGCATGTTTGATTATTTTTCAACCAATGTTTCAGCGTGTTTTTGAAGGTTCAGAAGGACCCACAGTTCCTAATATGAGTAGGTAATGTGTTCCATGATTGTGATCCTCTGATAGAGCCCACCTCTAGAAGGGTCTCTATTGTCAGAAGATAGACCCCAAATTGACTCAGGTGAACTTTTGATCACGTTGGAATGTTGTGGAATTGTTGGAATATACCTAATGATAAAAACATGCCTGGAGTTGTTTTGCTTCATTCACACTTGACTGTCTACATTTCCATAGCTCTGCTCCATCTTGTGATGTCACGAAGAAGTAGTTTTCAAGTTAAGTGCTACCTTTTCCTTTTTGTTCAGTAGAGATTGGTAATTCCAGGGCTGAAATGATCTAGCGACGGTGTATGGAGTTTAAAAACACAGTGGCGCACTTCCTATATTATCACATGATGACAAGGTGGAATAGGCGGCAATAGCTCAGTTGGTAGAACATTTGTCTAATCCAGGGGTTGGCGGTTCGAATCCCGCTCTCGACGGGTTGGCCGTGTGTGATCCCAGCTCCCACAGATGAGCGCTGTCGTTGTGTCCTTGGGCAAGACACTTAACCCCACCTCACCCCCAGTGTCTGCGGACACTGGTAGCCCCCATGACTGAAGTGCATCAAGGCCGGTTGAGACGTGGACCGTGCTCCTGTGGACTGTTTGGAGTGTTTTCCATTTGTGTGCAATAAGTGTGATTGTAAACTGCATACACCTTAACTAGAATCACTTGGATAATTTCAGACCTGGTATTGGCCAAGCTCTACTGAACTAAAGACAAAAAGTAGCTGATAACTTCAAAAATACCACTTCATGACATTACAAGGTGGAATTGAGCATTTTGGAGATTGTAGAGAGACTAATAATAAAGGGTTGCTCAAATATGTGTGAATGAAACAAAACACAACCTCATAACATGTCTAAGCTCATGAGTCAATTTTGTGAAATGTAAAAACTTTAACATTAACAAGGTCCTCTGACTGTGCAGCTGTAGATTACAGAATAAGCCTGATCATTGTGGGTGGGTCACATGCACATCCTTTGACAAACCAATATATAAGACCTGAGAGTGTGGCTTTACACTTTGCAGTTTCACTCTTTACAAAATAGGAGTTTTATGTCAGCATTTATCAAGAATTGGCCTTGACATTTTTGAATTGCTGGTGAACTGATTTCAAGTTATGAAGAATTTTTCGCAAAACCCTGCCTATTTTCAGTTGACTCTCTTTGCAGATTATGGACGCCTTCGATATCTGTTATTTACTTTTTTCTTGATGTTCTACATGACGATAATCTCTGCTAACATGGTCATTATAATCACTATTTTATTAGAGAAGTCTTTGCACCAGCCAATGTATATCTTAATCTGCTGTTTATGTGTGAACTCTCTGTACGGCTCTGCTGGATTCTTCCCCAGGTTTTTATTTGATCTTTTGTCTGATTCTCATTTTATCTCACGACCCTCATGTTTCATTCAAATGTATGTCATTTACACATATGCTTCTTGTGAGCTTACTATACTAGGAATCATGGCTTACGACAGGTTTGTGGCCATCTGTCAGCCTCTGCATTATCACACTAAAATGACCTTGAGGAAAGCACTGAGTTTATGGGTGACTGCAATCAGTTATCCTTGTGTGTGTTGTTTTGCTGGTATGTATTTAACTGTACTATTACCTCTGTGTGGAAATAAACTGCCCAGGATTTTCTGCTCAAACTGGCTTGTGGTTAAAAACTCTTGTGTGGACACAACACATAACAATGCAGTGGGTCGGTTTGTGACTGTAACTACCATCTTTATCCCTCTGCTGTTTGTGCTCTTCTCATATGTGCGAATTCTTATTGTGTGCAAAAGAGGCAGCGCTGAACAGAGAGCCAAGGCTCTTCAAACCTGTGTTCCACATTTAGTGACATTTGTCACATATTCTGTCTCTCTTTTTCTGGAGGTGTCACTGACACGATTTGACACAAACAAAATTCACCCAATAGTCACAGCTGTTTTATCTTTGGAGTATCTAATGGTGCCGTCCATTAACAACCCTCTCATCTACGGACTCAAGCTGCCGCAGATCAGAGCGGCCGTGTACCAGCGATTCAGGATCCGAGCCAAAACTGTGAGCCACCATTAAAACAGAAAGACAGTTGACAGATAGCTATTGTTCAAGACTGAAAAAGTGATGAGCAAACACAGCATGAAGGATGTGCACCCACAGAAGTGATCTCTAATGTGACTCATAGGATGGTGGTTGTATTCTTACAGCATTCTCTATGTTACAGGCACAGTTCATATTTAGGCCTTCTATAGAATGCCTAGGCATCTATTATAGTTTTATGCTTTAGTCATTGTTCTGGATGTCAGCCGTTCTCTATATCAACAAAAATCTGCATTTTAACAACATACCCCCATGAAATCTTATTGGAGTATTTTCACTTGAAGCTCAGCAATATGAGCCTTCTCTTTCAGAAAGAAGACTTAGGCTACGTTCACACTGCAGCATGAAGTGACCCAAATCCGTTTTTTTCACCTCTGTGCGACCTGTATCTGATCTTCTATTGACAGTCTGAACGACACAGATCCGATTTTTTCAAATGCGACCCAGGCCACTTGGATATGTGGTCCTAAATCCGATACATATCCGACCTTTTGACATGCGACTTCAGTCTGAATGGCCAGGTCGCATTCATCCCATTCATCCAGCCTACACATCATCAACAAGTGACACAAACATCAATATTCTGCTCTGAAGTAGGCGTAAGCAGGAAAAAAACAATGGCGGACAATAACGATAACAGTAATCAGTGGAGGGACAGTGAGGTTTCTACTTTAATTCATGTTTGGGGGGATAACTATATTCAGGCCAAGCTGGAGGGGTGCCATCGAAACCGGACGTTTTTTTAAATAATTTTAAAAGAAATGGCCGAGCGCGGCTACAGGCGGTCCTGGCTCCAATGCCAAAGAAAAATTAAGAGCCTGCGAGCCAAATACAAAGAGGCTAAAGACTTGAACAATCGAAGCGGCTGTGGACATGTTACCTGTCCATTTTACAAAGAGCTGGACCGTATTTTGGGAGACAAGCCCAGCGTTGACCCAATAGAATTGCTGGATAGCTGCATTGCTGAAGAGGAGCCCTGCTCCGAGGAGAAGAGCCCAGTTCCCGCATCTAGCCCAGCTAGCAGTACAAACAGTGATACAGGTGGGCTATTTACATACTGGCCGAGGTACCGGATTATATTGCATTTCAAAGAATGACCATATTATTTTGTTCAATGCATGCACAGGTGATGGGACCCTTGCACCACCCTCTCCTGCCTCTTCCACAGATGGAAGTTCTACTCAAAGTGAAGCTACATTTATAAACAGCAGTGCGTCCTCTACACCCACTGGCTGTAAGGAATTAACTGTGATCTTTTGACAAATTAACTTAAGCTAAATGTTTAGGCAACACTGTACCTGAAAACATATGGCTGCATTTTATGTCTATATAGCAGGGGTGGCAAACAAGTTTGACACAGCTGAAATTTTTAACTGTGAGAGTCAAAGAGCCACACCACGCACTGACCTGCCAAGACAGACAGACACACAAACACACGCAATTAAAGAGATAAGATAAGATAAGACTTTATTGATCTCACACAGGAGAAATTTACTTGTCACAGTAGCTCCAGGTAGGGACAGTTTGAACAAGAAGACAAGTGCATGCAGGCAAAAAAAAGGCATAAAGATAGGTGATAATAATAATTAAAAAATAAGTAATAAATCGAATAATAATAATAGTAGTGATAATAATAAAAAAACAGTGACAGGGAGAGTATTGAAAAAATTGGAAAAACGATATTGCACGATAGGAGTATTGAAAAAACAACAATATTGCACATTGGGAAAACGATATTGCACGTCTGGACTATACAGTAGAATTATACAGTCTGATGGCGGTGGGGATGAAGGATCTGTGGTAGCGCTCCTTCTTGCACTGGGGGTGCCTCAGTCGGCTGCTGAAGGAGCTGCTTAGCTCCTCTACAGTCCGGTGCAGAGGGTGAGAGGTGTCGTCCATCATGGACATGAATTTGGCCAGTACCCTCCTCTCAGCCACCTCCTCTACAGAGTCCAGAGGACAGCCCAGGACAGAGCTGGCCCTCTTGACCAGCTTGTTGAGTCTTTTTCTGTCCCGTTCTGTGCTACTCGGGGCCCAGCAGACGACAGCGTAGAGGAGAGCAGAGGCCACCACAGAGTCATAAAAAGTCTTGATACCATATTATTAAAACCATATTATTTCCCATAACACACTCCTCTCCTTACAATACAACAGCAAGATCAAAGGAGAAGTTCAATTTGTCAACTGGACAAAGTTTGTTTGGTTGAAAACGTTTCGCCGCTCATCCGAGAGGCTTTGTCAGCTCTGGCCCTCATGCTGGTTCGACCCTGTTTATATCTAGCTGCAAGGGAGGAGCTAGCTTCCCTGAACAAAGCTCTGACCTATCCCTGCTACCCTCTTTTGTTTTACGAATTCCTCTGGCGTCTTGTATTAGCATATCTATCTGCCCGCTCACTACACTGAAACAATTCTGAAACCATCAGCTAATCTGTCTCTTTGTATTTCAAATTTCTCTGGCGTCCAATTCCCTATTCAAGACAACGACCCTCTCCACCCCTCTGCAATGGCTTGTCTGTCCTAATGATTCTTTGTTTGAGAATCGAATTATAGATGGGAGACAAGTTGTGTCTAACTCCCCCATTTCTGTTTAACGACAGATTCTCTTTTTTGACAAAAATAGCCTCTTTAACTCCCCTCTCAAACCAGTTCTTTTCCCTGGCTAAGATCTGAACCTCACTGTCCTCAAATGAATGGCCCGCGGCTTCTAGGTGAAGATGAACGGCAGATGACGGTCCACTCTGGCCCGCCCGCCTGTGTTGGTACATCCTCTTGTGAAGTGGCTGCTTGGTTTCCCCAATATAGCGCTCACTGCAGTCTTCACTACACTGAATGGAGTAGACCACATTGCTTTGTTTGTGGCTCGGTGTTTTGTCCTTTGGGTGGACCAGTTTTTGTCTTAAAGTGTTTGTGGGTTTGAAATAAACTGGGATTTCATATTGTCTGAAAATCCTCTGTAGTTTTTCCGAAACGCCGGCCAGGTACGGAATCGCTACCCCTTTCCTCCTGGGTTCGGATTCTCTGTTGTCTTGTTTCTTGCCCTTGTCTCTCTTGGTTTTGTTGACAGCCCATTTAGGATATCCACAAACAGAGAGGGCTTTCTGCACATGTTGTTCTTCTTTCTCCTTACCCTCTGTGCTTGTGGGAACCACTTGGGCCCTGTGTTGTAATGTCCGAATAACACCTAGTTTGTGCTGCAGTGGGTGGTGTGAGTCAAAAAGCAGGTATTGGTCTGTGTGTGTGGGCTTCCTGAAGACTTCTACTTGGAGTCCCCGGTCTCCTCCTATTGTTACTGCACAATCTAAGAATGCCAATGTGTTATCATTAGCATCTTCACGGGTGAATTTGATATTAGTTCAGAGGGAACTTTTACAGGCAGATCCATGGCTGTGCGATGGGCTCACCGGTCTCCCCTATCATGGCTAATTTATACATGGAACAATTTGAACAGAGTGCCTTAGCTTCATATCCAGGCACTCCTCCCACACACTGGTTTCGTTATGTTGATGATAATTTCACAAAAATGTAAATTCAAGATTTGGAACCTTTTACTGCACATATCAATTCTGTAGATCCTAATATCAAATTCACCCGTGAAGATGCTAATGATAACACATTGGCATTCTTAGATTGTGCAGTAACAATAGGAGGAGACCGGGGACTCCAAGTAGAAGTCTTCAGGAAGCCCACACACACAGACCAATACCTGCTTTTTGATTCACACCACCCACTGCAGCACAAACTAGGTGTTATTCGGACATTACAACACAGGGCCCAAGTGGTTCCCACAAGCACAGAGGGTAAGGAGAAAGAAGAACAACATGTGCAGGAAGCCCTCTCTGTTTGTGGATATCCTAAATGGGCTGTCAACAAAACCAAGAGAGACAAGGGCAAGAAACAAGACAACAGAGAATCCGAACCCAGGAGGAAAGGGGTAGCGATTCCGTACCTGGCCGGCGTTTCGGAAAAAACTACAGAGGATTTTCAGACAATATGAAATCCCAGTTTATTTCAAACCCACAAACACTTTAAGACAAAAACTGGTCCACCCAAAGGACAAAACACCGAGCCACAAACAAAGCAATGTGGTCTACTCCATTCAGTGTAGTGAAGACTGCAGTGAGCGCTATATTGGGGAAACCAAGCAGCCACTTCACAAGAGGATGTACCAACACAGGCGGGCGGGCCAGAGTGGACTGTCATCTGCCGTTCATCTTCACCTAGAAGCCGCGGGCCATTCATTTGAAGACAGTGAGGTTCAGATCTTAGCCAGGGAAAAGAACTGGTTTGAGAGGGGAGTTAAAGAGGCTATTTTTGTCAAAAAAGAGAATCCGTCATTAAACAGAAATGGGGGAGTTAGACACAACTTGTCTCCCATCTATAATTCGATTCTCAAACAAAGAATCATTAGGACAGACAAGCCATTGCAGAGGGGTGGAGAGGGTTGTTGTCTTGAATAGGGAATTGGACGCCAGAGAAATTTGAAATACAAAGAGACAGATTAGCTGATGGTTTCAGAGTTGTTTCAGTGTAGTGAGCGGGCTGATAGATATGCTAATACAAGACGCCAGAGGAATTCGTAAAACAAAAGAGGGTAGCGGGGATAGGTCAGAGCTTTGTTCAGGGAAGCTAGCTCCTCCCTTGCAGCTAGATATAAACAGGGTCGAACCAGCATGAGGGCCAGAGCTGACGAAGCCTCTCGAATGAGCGGCGAAACGTTTTCAACCAAACAAACTTTGTCCAGTTGACAAATTGAACTTCTCCTTTGATCAGGGATTCTACCTGGACGACTGAGGGACTTTTCACGCAATACAACAGCAAGTATTGTACTTGTGTTCATTTCAAGGAAAGTGTCCACCCTTAATACACCCATCAAATGCAGCTTAGGCAGAGTTAACACAGCAACTACCCTGGAGGTCAGATACCCCCTCCACACCTCTCTCTCATCTCATAAATTCACTCCCTCACTATCTAATTCTCTGCCTCTCTGACACACACAACTATTGAACACACTTCAGATGCACAGATAGAACATGTATAATGTAAATTGGATGGAATTTGATGGAATATTAAAATATTCACACAAGAATGTTCAGTCAGGTGTTTTTCCAAACTACATCTCAGATTTTCTTACCTTGCTGGAGTGATGGGATGATCATCTCAGTAGGATTTCTGGCATCTCTTGTTTCCAGTAATCCTCTGCAAATCAGGTTTGTGTTCAGTTGTAGCCACTCGGAGCAGTTCCTTTACTTGAGTGTCAGTCAGAATGGACCAATGCCTTGATTTTACGTGTTTCAAGGTAGAAAACAGGGACTCGCAGACATATGTTGACAAGAACATCAACAGCAGCTTGAGAGCGGGTACATGGGTATGTTTCAGTTGGCACAGTTCTCCAGAACGTAACAGGGCCTTCTTTCAAAAGAGATTTCAGTCTGTCATCCTCGCATAGCTCAATCTGCCTCATCAGTGACAAGCGGGGATTTCAGGCAGTCAGTCTCTGCATTAAAAGGGTCGATGAGAAAAGTGATCTGTGGTAGTTTCTGCTGCAGGTCCTCAAACCGCGAGGTAAAGTTCCTGTGCAGTTGCGCAAGGAGTGTCACGTACTGCGCTGTATTCATTTTAACGGCGGCCTTCTGCTGTGTACTGCGCAAAGAAGGAAAGTGGGATAGATTGCCATTTTGACTTCCCATTCTTCCAGAAATGTCCTGTGTTCATCTTCAAATTTTTGTTTAGCTTTGCATTTTGCCATTTTGACCATGAGAGTAACAGTCTGCACGCACATGAAATGTTTACTTAATTTTCCGGCATTAGACATAACCTGCGCAGATGATTGGTGGTCACTTGTCCGGAGCAGCATAAAAACACCCAATCTGCCAAATTAATTGTATTATTAATATTATGTCTTATTTGTTTTTAATACCCTCTGATGGATTTGTGTGTGGTTTAAGATGGGGGAAAAAAACTAAACATGAAACGAGGCAAAGAGCCACAATATATAGAAAATATGATGAGAGCCAAAGAGCCGCATGCGGCTCTCGGCCAATGAGCATGCGGCTCCGGTAGGACAGGAACACAAGAGCCGTGTGTTCGCCACCCCAGCTATATAGAAATACTTTGGCGATGAAAGTTGAACTTGTCTTCTCTTAAAAATACATATTTAAAATGGTCAAATCAAATCTTTCTGTTATTTATAACTGTGTGTTAACTGTTTTTATGTTATGTCATATCTATTACAAACATAACAACAAAAAGGCATTCAATTTAATGTTATCCAAGTAATTTATTCTTCTTTTCCCGCTACATCTGCAAAGACCAGGAAAAGAAAATCTAAAATGGAGGCAACTCTGGAGGTCTTTGCTGACAAGATTACCAGTGCCTTCAGAAACAAAGACAGCGACTTCCTGTTGAAAATGCAAGCAGCTCAGCATGAGCATGATCGCAAAATATTCATGATGTTCTCACAGTTCATGGAGAGAGCAAGCCATCCTCCACAGCCACCCCACTACCAGGCACCAATGCAGTCCTCTCAGCTGTGCAACCCAAGACACCCTCCTTCTCATCATTCTTCACTGTTTCCTATGGCTTCAGCTCCATCTCCCACCTACCCTCTGTCCTTTCTCCAAGATTTAAGTCAGCCACTGCCCTTCAAAAATGTCCATCCACATCAGTCGCTCACTCAGCGTTTTTTCCAAACACCGGCAAATGCAGAAGATCAGGATGCTTTCCTCCAGAATTGTCCTCCACCCTTTCAGCCTAAAGATAAAATCTAGACCAGATTAGTTCTAAAGTGAATTATGCACTTTTGCACAATGTTTACTTGAAAGTGATTGCAATGCAAAGTTATATTTGTTACTGTATAGTTGGATTTTTTTTGTTGTATTTCATTTTCTAATACCCTGTGAAGCATGTTGGAATAAGTTGTCTGTTTATGGGGAAGTTGTTTTGTGCTGTTAAAATATGTGGACAACAATTTCACAACTTTTGCTACACTACTGTTTTAAATAAAAGCAACACAAAAAGAATAGGACTGACCTTTTATTTTATAAATGTTTAAAGCAACTGTGGTAACAACTAAACAATAAACAACAAAAATAATATGTTGATTTGTGGATCATCATTGGCTATTAAAAAGTGGAGTCAGTGCTTCTCTGACTCTTTTTGGCTGCACTTCTGCGAAGGCCACTCCTTCAGCCTCTATCTCAACATGAGGAACTGCTCCAGCTGGTTCTTCATAGGCCTCACCATGCATTTCACACACGTTGTGGAGTGTGCAGCATGCACTTATAATCGTGGGGATGAATGGAGATGTCCACACCCAAGCGTTTAACAAGGCACCTCCAGCGGCCTTTCAGCTGAAAGCACAGCATCCTGGCTCTGCTGTGGCATTCATTGAAGTACCTCTGCTCAGCTGTCCTGTGTCAGAATATCCTTTTAAGAGCCAGCTTCGGAGAGGATAAGCAGGTCACCAAGCAGCAGGATAGGCACATGAACACCCATGATGTCTTCAGTGTCCTTAAGTACACAGATGAAAGTAATTAGAACCCAATATGTATAACAATAATAATGCATAGGTTTTATACAGCACTTTTTGAGTTAACCAAAAAACTTTATATCACATCATTCACTCACACCATAATCTGTGGTGGTGAGATCTTTGGCGAAACAGCTGCTATGGAATAGACATTATTAGATTGCTACACACTCACAAGAGGAAAAAGCTTCCCCCTCTCTGCCAGTGAGTAGATGTGGGAATTTCGGAGAACCCTGGCATCATGGACACTTCCTGGCCAGCCAGCATTTATGTTGGTAAAGCTGTTACAAGACAGTAATATATTCCTAAATATCGTTGAAGATTTAACATATTCTAAATCAGTATTGTACTAGATATATATGGCTGGACTAAACTTGTGAGAAATTGAGAAAATATTATAAACCGCAGTTATTAAAAAAATTAGTATTTACCAAAATCAATGATCAACGACACCCTGCAGGATAACCGAGTGCCACTCTTTGCGGTTGAAATAGTCAGTGTGGATTTCTTCTGGAGCAATAATGGGAATATGGCTCCCATCAACTGCCTCCGCACTGCGGAAAGCCCCATCTCTGTTTGAAGCCTTTTACAACCTCTTGCAGTTCATCTCCCTGAGGCAGCTTTATGTACTGCCCTGCAAAACTCATGTACAATGGAGCTAACGGTGGACTTGGCTATGCCAAACATGTTGGCTATTGTGTGGTAACAAGCTCCTGTTGCGAGCCAATACAGCCCAACACCAACGTATGTCCACTGAAATAGGCTGCCGAAGACGTGTTTCCTCCCGCGAGAATGGCAAAAGTAGGAGCTCACAAATGTACATACATGTTCGTCTTCTCATACGAAAATTTTGTATGAATTCCGTGTCTGTGAAATGGCTCACAAAATCCCACCACTCTTGGCTATGACTCCGCACCTACAAGTTCCTTTCTATGGAGGTTACTGCCACTGCCCCACAAAACGCTATGGCCAACAACCTTGCTCTTCTCCTTCTTAATCTTCTAGTTAAAACAAATGTATTGTACATGTGCTGGCTCCGGTAGGACAGGAACTTTAATAAAGCCAGATGCTCACTCATAGCGTCCATGTTTACTTCCGTAAACAGCACGCTCGCTGCGTGTGACGTCATCGTGTGCTCCAATGCGCATGCGGGACACTTTTGGGGTGTTTAACATTCACACTGGAGATCACATACAAGTCGCATTTAACTGGAAATGTGAAAGGCCTCGCAAAAAAATCGGATTTCACAAAAAAATCGGAATTGAGCATTAAGCCCTGCAGTCTGAACGTAGCCTTATTTAAGCTATAAGATTTTTTAAAGACCAGCATCATTTGAGTGTCTCAACAGTGGACAATTTAAATTGATTAAATTACACTCAACAAAAATATAAACGCAACACTTTTGTTTTTGCTCCCATTTTTCCTGAGATGGACCCAAAGATCCAAAATTCACTCCAGATACACACTACCATTTCTCTCAAACATTGTTCACAAATCTGTCCAAATGTGTGACAGCGAGCACCTCTGCCCCGCCGAGACAATCCACCCCACCTCACAGGTGCGCCACATCAAGATGCCGATCTGACATCATGACCAGTGCACAGGTGCGCCCTAGACTGCCCACAATAAAAGGCCACCCCGAAATGTGCTTTTTCTTTTGCTTTATTTGGGGTCTGGGGACTCAGAACCAGTCAGTATCTGGTGTGACCAACATTTGCCTCATGCAGTGCAACACATCTTCTTCGCATAGAGTTTATCAGATTGTCAGTTGTGGCCTGTAGAATGTTGTAACAGAGGACGCTATCAGGCGAGCACTCCTCTCAGTGAAGCCCAGAAAGGCTGCTGGCCCAGACGGGTACCTGGGAGAGTGCTCAGAGGGTGTGCCCACCAGCTTGACTGCGTCTTCACCAGGATATTTAACCGATCCCTGGACCAAGCAGTCATCCTATCCTGCCTGAAATCAGCCATCATAATCCCAGTACCAAGAAAGTCCCCCGTCACCAGCCTCAATGACTACCGTCCTGTGGCACTCACACCAGTAATCATGAAGTGCCTCAAAAGATTAGTCCTCCAGCATATCAAGGACTACCTCCCAGCAGACCTTGACCCCTACCAGTTTGCATACCGGGCAAACAGATGTACAGATGACACCATTGCCATAGCCCTCCACTCTGTGATGAGCCACCTGGAGCAACAGCAGAGCTACGCTCGGCTGCTCTTTGTGGATTACAGCTCAGCCTTCAACACAATCATCCCGGACATTCTAATATCAAAACTGAACATCCTTGGCCTCCCTCCTCTCACATGTGCCTGGAATAAAGACTTTCTGACTATCCGACCCCAGACTGTGAGACTCGGCCCCCACCTCTCCCCCATCCACACACTCAGCACTGGCTTCCCACAAGGCTGTGTGCTGAGCCCCCTCCTGTACTTTATCTACACCCACAACTGCAGTCCAACCAGCGACAGCAACCTCATAGTGAACTTTGCTGATGACACCACAGTGGTTGGGCTCATCTCAAAGGGTGATGAGTCAGCCTACAGAGAGGAGGTCTATCGCTCCTATCGTGCAATATAGTTTTTCCAATTTTTTTCAATACTCTCCCGGTCACTGTTTTTTATTATTATCACTACTATTATTATTATTCGATTTATTACTTTTTTTTTTATTTTTTATTATTATTATCACCTATCTTTATGCCTTTTTTTGCCTGCATGCACTTGTCTTCTTGTTCAAACTGTCCCTACCTGGAGCTACTGTGACAAGTAAATTTCTCCTGTGTGAGATCAATAAAGTCTTATCTTATCTTATCTTGAAGTTGGCTGCCTGGTGTACAGAGAACAATCTTGCTCTGAATGCCAAGAAAACCAAAGAGATCATCGTCGACTTCAGGAGGCACCGCACAGATCTTGCCCCCCTCTACATCAACGGCGAGTGTGTGGAGACACTTTCCGGTTCCTTGGTGTTCTCATCTCTGATGACATCTCCTGGACTGAGAACATCACAGCAATCACTAAGAGGGCTCAGCAGCGTCTACACTTTCTGAGGGTGCTCAGGAAGTACGAACTAGACCCCAGCATGCTACTGACCTTCTACTGTGCGTCCATTGAGAGCCTGCTGACTTACTGCATCACGGTGTGGTACGGCAGCTGCACCAAGGCGGAGAGGGAGTGGCTCCAGAGGGTAGTTAATAGTGGGCTACACACACAAAGCACATCAGGTAACAGTGGCAGACATCAGTTCCATGCATTAAACAACTGCATTAAAATCATGGAAATCAATGCTCAACCCAGCCATGATTTAAAAAAAGTGTCTTACCTTCATGCCGTTAATAAAGTGCGAACATTTTTCACCCCGACAGCAGTGCGTTCTTCAATTTTTCTCTCTTTTTCTCCCCTCCCCCCTTGTGTCGCTTAGTGCCTCCTCTTCGATTCATTTTACTAAACTATAATGCTAAGCATCCGACCATCCATCTATCTCATCTTCTACTTTGACTAACTTGACCACACTACCACAATCTTCACCGTTCTATTTCTCATGAACGTGATTAAATGTTGGGTTGTACTAACTTCCTCGAAAAGTTTTACTATTGTCTTCCATATAAAGTGTTTTCCACTTCATATGCGAGCGCTACCAATTCTTGGTAGCAACTAGTGCCGTGATTGGTCAATTCTTGGTCATTCTTGGTAGCAACTCGGCTAGACATTGGTCAAATCGTGGTAGCGCGAGCTCGACTCACGGCCAGCCGTGGGAATTTCCCATAAGGCAGTGCTTTACTTCAGTTGTCGCAAACAAATACAAAATACAGATATATTTGTTTTATTTCAAACTGTGCACATTTTTAACATTGTAGGAAGAAATATCCCGGCAAAATAAAATAATGTAATACCTTAAACACATCATCACGGTGCCACTGTCACTGTAATATATATGTAGTTGTAAGTGGTATAAATACCGAACGTGTCCTTTCAATTATAGCAATAGCACGGAATTTTTAAGACGATGGAGGCATGTAACGACCGAGTGGGCCGGGTGGGCATTGTTGGGGCCGCGGCCCTTCTGGCATGTGCCCAAATGACAGACCGCCCAGTCCGTCACTAGACGGCGCAGAAGATCATAGGCTCCCATGTTCATTCCTGATGGACATCTACACCTCCCTCTGCCTCAGCAGAGCCAACAACATCATCATGGACAGCTTCCACTCCGGCTCACAGTTCTTTGACTTGCTGCCCTCAGGAAGGCATCACAGGTTCTTCAAAGCAAGGACTAACACTCAAAAACAGCTTCTTCCCAAGGGCCATAACCACTTTGAACACTCACATGCACTGACTTACCCCATATTTCTGTCCCCCACTCTCCCCCATCCACCCATTGTGCAATTACTTAACACGGTGCAATATATCTTGTTGGACCATATTTATTACAGTGTAATAATATAGTTTTTGTAGCATATCCACCTGGGCAATATTTATTACTGTGTAATATCTGGAACTGGGTTTTGTAGCATATCCACCTGTTGTTGTGCAATACCTAATTACAATGCAATGCAATATCCTGTGGTGCAATACTTAACAGAATGCTATAGCTTGTTGATAATATTTAATGCAGTACAATATGCTAAACTGAATTATGTGAAATATCTCCCACTGGGAAAAATGGCATTGTTTCCGGGGATGTTTGTAGTCATATATCCCAGGATATTCACAATATCTGTAGATATTCGGATTGACACGCTCCGGATACGTTGGTGTCAATTCTCGTATACGGAGCATTTCCGAACTCCGGAATGGCACTGTGTCGACACGCTACATATCCGGTTCTCTGGATATTTACTGGATATCGTCCGTGTTTCACGTATTCACTGTTGGTATATCTCCGAATACGTCACGTTCTGGTACTGCGCTCACCTCCGGATATGTCAGGATACACAAGCTAGCATTCACTAGGGAGCTTTATTTTTCAAGCATTTATAGGCTACTGTATCGTGAAACCCATAGCCTTATGACCATGCAACATTTTCATACATTTATATACCAATGTTTTACAGTGTACTAGTGACTAGGCGGCTGGTAACTCGGTTAATATTTTAATTATATGCCTTAGTTATTTTAAAATAGCACAGACATTGACCAAAATGACAAACAGATTAGCATTACTAAAAACTCATCACAATTACTTTGAAAAAGCTAAGTCTACACAGCTGACAAACTTTTCTCCCAACTTCCAGGGGTGGACAATGACTAAACAGCCTACTAATGATTGCTGGTGCCCAGCTAGAGGTCATGGAAAAATGTAACCAATTTAAAGTATTTTTTTTTTACTCAAAATACATTAACAAGTACTGTTTTACTTTTACTCAAGTAGATTTATAGATGGGTACTAATTCAGTAGGCTTTAAGCAAGTAAAGATACTTAATCACATTTTTTCAGCATTTTTCCACCTCTGCCAATGTCACTAATACAATTTATACAACAGACAAGAACGTTTGATAAAGTTGTGTTTGATAAAGTTGTCTTTATTAATTAACTCATTTAGACCTAAAACGCCTGGGGGAAAAGGCCTGAAAATCTTAAGGGTGAGATCCTGAGGTTTTTCCTGGAAATTCAACAATGTCAACGCCTATTAAATAAGTGATTTCTCAGCCTCTGAAGCACAGAGACAAAATTCCAAAAGTATTTGAAAGCTTACACTTGTGGGTTTCATGAGAAGTGTGGCCTATTATTCTACACCTTAAGAAAAAAATATAAAATAATCCAGAAACACAATAATATGGAAAAAAAATAAAACAAAACAGTCACAACATGTACAGTGCACAATATTTTCAAGTTTTAAGAAATAAAGAGCAGCTCTTATTCAGGTCAAAACTGTAAAAAATAAAGTGTCCCAAGGCCATAAGGCAGTAAGATGAAGTGCACTACATACTGAACAGGTTACATCCCTTACATATACCAGTGATAGTGCTTGCCAAAGCACTCAATGTGCAGAGGTAGTTTGCACTGTTTGCATCCAAAGACTGTTGGCCCACCTACTTTCTCTGGGACCAGTTGACATTCCCGGCACAGCTTGCGCTTGTCATATATCTTTCCACAGTCATGTTGTGGAGGTGGTGTGGCTACTATGGCCCCCAAACGTCCTACAGTCGGAGAAGCAGATGGAGGCGGAGTACACGAAGAAAGAGAAGATGGAGAAGAAGGAGGAAGAGAAGGAGGAGGAGGAGGAAGAGAAAATCGAGAAGGAGGAGGAAGATAAGATGGAGGAGGAGGAAGAGAAGATGGAGAAGGAGGAGAGGAACAGCCCTTCTTGTCATTGGTGTGATAAGCTCCTCTGCCAAGTCCTCCAGCCAGTTCTTGTACCCTCTGTACTTTCTGCTGAAGGCAGGTCTTGCAGCGATGTATGCATTGTGGCAGGACACAGACAAGAAGAAGAAAAACACTCGCCTCCACCACTTCTTCGTTCGATGCTGGAACCCATAGTAGCCAACCATTTGATCAAGCAGGTCGACGCCTGGAACACACAGTAGACATTACACACTCACAAGGCAACAGTGGAAATAAACATAATAAATAATTATATTGTCACATATTTTGCCATAAAACCAAAAAGGCAAACAAACCTTTCATATTTTTTTGATAATCTGCAAGGCAAGCTGGCACTTCCACCTGTTGCTGGATGGCTCCCTCTTGCCTTCGATTGACTGAAAATGCAGAAACAGACACAGGAAAGTCACCTTGGATGAAAGTATAATATAAAACAGCATAATTTACATTGTACTGTGGCTTTGTGAGATATTCGGTCTATTGTAAATAAGATGGCACCACAAACTATGTGTATGTGATGAATAAAAATATGTATTTTTTAAATGTCTACAGGTACTGTAAATTACATTGTTCTCTTGTGTTACAGCTTGTATTTGTATGATGGTATGTATGTATCTATTTTTGTATTATATTTGTATGTATGATTATGGTTAAATAAAAGTTCAATGCATAATACCAATACCTCTCTCATCATTATGCCCAAAGATGTAAACATGAAATGCTACATAATTAGAAAAAATGTAATTTGCACTGATAATATTAATAATCACCGTTTGTTATTACATAATTATCACAATCAATCAGTATTTTAGTTCTTACCTCCATATAGCATAGAATCTGTCCCGTGCCATGGCGTCAGAGAACTGAGTCTTGACAAGATTTTTGGTGTGTCTCCAATAATCTCTCTGTGCAGGCAGAACAAGTAGACCCATGCCGATAGCCCATTAATGTCTTCATTTCAGGGACAGTTACATTCGACCACTTAAGCGTCTTTGCCCTCGATGGAGTGTGATCACATTTGGTCTGTTCACGGTAAATATTTGTCTCTTTAACGAGATGCGCCCAAAGTTCGTCTGTGAAAATGTGATTGAATACCTTTAACTTTAACTCCCGGCGTGCGGTTGAATGGAGTTCTGCTCCTTTCAGATACTGCAGGTCATCGTCATCAAGGAGGTCCTTGGCCACCTGAAGCCGCTGCTTGAAAAGCTACACAGAAGAGGGCAATATTAAGCAACACATTTCAAAAGAATGTAGAATGCAGACCTACCTGAATTCCAACGCTTGCACCCAAATAATAGTTCATGGCAGCCAGGAAGAATTTCACAACCATCAACTGGATTTTTTTTTCTTTGGTCAAGCAGTGATTAAAGATAGTGATGCCAACAAAAAATAAAGGGGAAAAAAGGCACTTGAGTTGATTTACTGTAAAAAGTCCAAAACAATCCTTTATGTGGGCTAATAAAATCACCAATGTGAATCAGCCCTACGGCCTTAATCAGGGTGTGATGCCGGTGTGAGGTGTGTTGGGGGTTGTTTTATCTACCCGGTCACGTCGACTGTTCATTTTTTTTCTTCTTTACTTCATCGGTCCTCCCAGCTAGGTCCATTTTTTGGGAGGCCTTCAGGTGTTCATAGAACCTATTTCAAGCTTCTGCAAGACAGTAAAAAGTAGAGTTAACAGACTTTTGAGTGATTGAGTAGACCTTATTAATCCCCAAAGGGGAAATTATGCCACCTGACCATTCATACAACATATACACACGCAATAGTAAGACAATGACACAAGTTAGTGTAACAGATAAAAAATAAAGAGCTAAAAATAAATAAGTGACATCCCATCATTGAAATACAAAAAGAACCACAACATTAAAATAGTGCTCAGCTATTGTTGAAAAGTCTGATTGCTGCAGGAACAAAAGACCTTCTAAATCTAGTGGAGCACCTAGGTAGGAGGAGCCTTTGGCTCCTACCACTTTTAGTGAACATGATGTACAGTGGGTGGTCATCCTTACACTTCTCCCTATTCACCTCTCAATCACCCACTCATTTAAGATTTGCTCCACAGTACTAAAACACACCAGTGATGGACCCTGCTTTCTTTATAAGCCTAAGTGTTAGATTGTGTGTATCATGCCTCTCTGAGGTTCATCACAAACTGTAACCCTCGCACACACCACTGTGAACTTTACACACGTGTGGGCTGGCCAGCATTGGAGACTCGTAGGCTCACTCACTGGTATATGTTCATTTATAAGGGTATCCACTGCAGTTCCCCAAGCCCACGGTGAAAGCGCCTCACCCGTGCCTGAATAAGAAAAAATCATAATACAACTGTATGTGGTTAAGACGACCAATATAGAAAGAAACAGTGGATAATGATGTCAGCCTAGTTATGAGACACATACATGAGTCCAGTTTGTGTCCTATTCTCAAAAACACACAATCAAGTGTTACCGCCAACTCCAAAGGGACTTTGTGGTTCTCCTGGGTCATGCGGGAGTGTTGCTGCTGCATCATGGCATCCTGCATGGTCCTCAGTTCCTTTCTCAGGTCATCCACTGAACTGCGAAGGTCACCGATTGCCCTGCAGCATTCAGAAACATTAATTTCAACATCTCATTGTCTTTTGTAATGTTTGTGATGTAGCTACATCTATCTTGGGGCAAAAGCAATGACTGTACAAATCCGTTTTGTCACACACATGTTTAAAAGGTAGTTTATTTCCAGAATGCATGCTGCTCATTCACAAATGTTACCTTTTTATGAATACTTACAACCACCATCAAATTCTAAGTATTAATTTTGACTGGGAAAGGAAAGAAATCTTTTCCATGTCTGTCATTTTGATTTTCCAGTAATAGACATTTTTTAATCTGCAGAACTACTTTGGTCATACTAGTAACTATAATTTTATTTATTACTTACTGGGTCATACTAGTAACTATAATTTTATTACTTACTTACTTTTACTAAATAATCATTAAAAGATTTTGGAAATAAGCAGCACAGTTGCAATATGTATTTACCTACTCTGGCCACAATCCTGCATATTACCTTCAAGTCTCCTGGCGGCTCTAAAACCCACCCAATTTCACAAAGCCCCCAGTTGGTTTGTATGGTAATGGACTAAGAAATGTCATATTTTTACCCACAGATTATTACGCTAAACACTTGGGTGGGAAACCTATGTAGGCTAGCTGCTACAACCTCATTAGCCCAAGATAGATCGCAGTGTCACGCTAGCTAGATGGCTACATTTAAGCTAGCAGATTACTCTCCATTTTTACACAAGTGGGATTTTGAAATTTATCTCCTGCTTATGTCGAAAATCAGACATCGACGCCATTGCATGTCATACATGCAAATTACTGATGATACATTATGTCCCAATCATTCCACCAACCAGCTTGTCATCCCACGTTATCAATGAATGGCAGGCTAACTGTGTAGCTAACGCAAACATTCACCCGCCAAATAACAATTCTGATATTTCAACTTACCTTAAAACATCTCTGATAGTGGGATTGTTCACCTCCCCATCAAAACGTGACCGCGAACTTGTCTGTCCGCCAGGAGCACGGCTAACATTGCTGTGTTTCCCAATTCAGCGAGTGCACGGTTCGGAGTGTGGTCTCAGTCTGCAGTCGAGGCGGCGCATACTCACTCAGCCCTGAGGGCAGTCCGTGGATCACATGGGCATCTGCGAAATGGAACAAGTCCCGCCTCAGCTCAATGAGGCGGGTGGTCTGCTCCTTGTTCCCTAACGACAAAAATATTATTCTATTGCGACTAGTAATACTTGGAATTGGGACATGGCCAATGTTCCCCCTAATTTTTAATGTGTCTGAGCAAACACACTAATTCCCTGAGCGCTCCTTGGATCCCTGTGCGCGACATCCGAAATGCACACCCCCCCTCGCACTTTGCAGATATAAAAAAAAAAATGACCCCGCGGCTGAATAAAAAGCGAAGATCCGCTAAAAGCTCTTTCATCCCTGATTTACAGTGCGCTGCATAGGTTTTCTTGTGCGCTGCAAATGTGCGAGCAGTGCGCAATTGTGCAGGAGCACAGCTTAGAGTAAACATTGGACATGCTGTAGAATATCCAGCATTACAACAGCAAAGGAAATATAGAAGTGTAAGGGAAAAAGCATGTGTACTGTAATATAGGTGCCGTGAACTATGCCGTTACGGCTACCGTCACACATGTTTAGCGTAGTTGATGAAGAGTTTCATGTACCATAGTTGTAGGTGAGGTGAACTAGTACACACATTTTATAGTGACGTTGCAACTGTCACATGGCGATGTTGCTGGCGAGTGTGGCAGTGTCTGAGCGCTGGCTCAAGCGCCAGTAGCAGCCAGTTTACATTGACAGCGAGCTGGCTACAGAGAGACACGAGTGCCAAAATATCTCCGGATACTAAAAGATATTGTACCCTGTGAAATCCGGAGTCCAAACACGTCAATATTTTCATGGATTCTCAAGAAGTAAGGATATGGTGAAAAACTGGTCCGGATATGTGGCGTGTCATATAAAATATCCAGTCCAAACACATCCGGATTCTAGCTTATTTTGCCCAGTGTAATATCAGGTGATTGGTCGGCAGGGGGGGGAGTGTCCGGGGTGAAGGAGGTCTGGGCGTCCCTGCTTAGATTGTTGCCCCCGCGACCCGGCCCCGGATAAGCGGAAGAAAATGGATGGATGGATGGTCGGCAGGGGCAGTATGGTAATTTACACACGCCTTGATTCTTTCCAAAAATCAAGCCAATTTCATAGACAAAATGTATGCTTTTAAAGCAACTAATGCTGTTATCTGAAACATGGAGTGGCTTCTTCATGATCTCAACAAGCACATTCTGCAAAAAAACAAAATTCACAAATTTTGAAACAAAATAAGTGCTTTCTAACATGATTTTCTTGTTTTCATAAATTCAGACATGAGGCAGGTTTCGCTGTTGCGGGTCACATATTTGTGAATGAAACAAAACACAACTCTAGCTGTTTTTGATCAGGAAACAACCTCATAACATGTCTTAAAGCTCATGAGTCAATTTTGTGAAATGTGATAAAAGGAGAAGTTCAATTTGTCAACTGGACAAAGTTTGTTTGGTTGAAAACGTTTCGCCGCTCATCCGAGAGGCTTCGTCAGCTCTGGTTATTGTGCTGGTTAGACACTGCTTATATCTTGCTGCCGGGAGGCGCTCCCTACACTGAAAAAGCTCTGAAAACGATCCCCACTAATCTGTCCCTTTGTTTTTCAAATTACTCTGGGGACTAGTTTCGCCCCCCTATTCAACGTCTAACAACCCTTTGCACCCCTCTGCCCTGGATCGTCTGCCCTAATGTTTCTTTGTCTGTTTTGACTTGGTTTAAGAATCGAATTATAAATGGGAGACAAGTTATGTCTAACTCCCCCATTTTTGTTTAACGACGGATTCTCTTTTTTGACAAAAATAGCCTCTTTAACCCCCTTCTCAAACCAGTTCTTTTCCCTGGCTAAGATCTGAACCTCACTGTCCTCAAAAGAATGGCCCGTGGCTTCTAGGTGAAGATGTACGGCAGATGACGGTCCACTCTGGCACGCCCGCCTGTGTTGGTACCAGTGGTGAAAGTAGTTTTCATTTCTTACAGGTGCTATAATGTCCAGTGCATCACTACCGTTTAACAAAAAAAACAAAAACAACCTAGGTCTACCGGGGGATCAAACCCAGAACCTTCTTGCTTTAAAACTAGTGCACTAGCCACTCAGCCACCACACCATCTAGGCTATTTCTCTGGCTACAGTCAAATAAGTTTGACAATCCTTGTGTAACAGACTGCGGATATCTCTGCACGAGAGTTTCGGCCCGAAACTCGGGTAGCTTTCAGTTCTCAATTCTTTTCAGTTTCAATTCTTTTAGCGGTGCTGCGCACTGGCTGAGAATGTTATACCGGTGCGCCGTTCCGGTGCGCACCGGCTTACTTTCACCACTGGTTGGTACATCCTCTTGTGAAGTGGCTGTTTGGTTTCTCCAGTGTAGCGCTCACTGCAGTCTTCACTACACTGAATGGAGTAGACCACATTGCTTTGTTTGTGGCTCGGTGTTCTGTCCTTTGGGTGGACCAGTTTTTGTCTTAAAGTGTTTGTGGGTTTGAAATAGACTGGAATTTCATATTGTCTGAAAATCCTCTGTAGTTTTTCCGAAACGCCGGCCAGGTACGGAATCGCTACCCCTTTCCTCCTGGGTTCGGACTCTCTGTTGTCTTGTTTCTTGCCCTTGTCTCTCTTGGTTTTGTTGACAGCCCATTTAGGATATCCACAAACCAAGAGGGCTTCCTGCACATGTTGTTCTTCTTTCTCCTTACCCTCTGTGCTTGTGGGAACCACTTGGGCCCTGTGTTGTAATGTCCGAATAACTCCCAGTTTGTGCTGCAGTGGGTGGTGTGAATCAAAAAGCAGGTATTGGTCTGTGTGTGTGGGCTTCCTGAAGACTTCTACTTGGAGTCCCCGGTCTCCTCCTATCGTTACTGCACAATCTAAGAATGCCAATGTGTTATCCTTGGCATCTTCACGGGTGAATTTGATGTTCGGATCTACAGAATTGATATGTGCAGTGAAAGGTTCCAAATCTTGAATTTTGATTTTTGTAAAATTATCATCAACATAACGAAACCAGTGTGTGGGTGGAGTGCCTGGATATGAAGCTAAGGCACTCTGTTCAAATTGTTCCATGTATAAATTAGCCATGATAGGGGAGACCGGTGAGCCCATCGCACAGCCATGGATCTGCCTGTAAAAGTTCCCTCTGAACTGGAAATAGGCGGTATTTAGACAAATTTCCAGCAGTTGGCAGATTTGGTCAGGAGAAAGTGAAATGTAAAACCTTTAACATCAAAGTCGGTCCTCTGACTGTGCTGCTGTAGATTACAGAATAAGCCTGATCATTGTGGGTGGGTCACATGCACATCCTTTGACAAACCAATATATAAGACCTGAGAGTGTGGCTTTACACTTTGCAGTTTCACTCTTTACAAAATAGGAGTTTTATGTCAGCATTTATCAAGAATTGACCTCTACATTTTTGAATTGCTGGTGAACTGATTTCAAGTTATGAAGAATTTTTCGCAAAACCCTGCCTATTTTCAGTTGACTCTCTTTGCAGATTATGGACGCCTTCGATATCTGTTATTTACTTTTTTCTTGATGTTCTACATGACGATAATCTCTGCTAACATGGTCATTATAATCACTATTTTATTAGAGAAGTCTTTGCACCAGCCAATGTATATCTTAATCTGCTGTTTATGTGTGAACTCTCTGTACGGCTCTGCTGGATTCTTCCCCAGGTTTTTGGTTGATCTTTTGTCTGATTCTCATTTTATCTCACGAGCCTCATGTTTCGTTCAAATGTATGTCATTTACACATATGCTTCTTGTGAGCTTACTATACTAGGAATCATGGCTTACGACAGGTTTGTGGCCATCTGTCAGCCTCTGCATTATCACACTAAAATGACCTTGAGGAAAGCACTGAGTTTATGGGTGACTGCAATCAGTTATAGTTGTGCGTGTTGTTTTATGGTTATGTATTTAACTGTACTATTACCTCTGTGTGGAAATAAACTGCCCAGGATTTTCTGCACAAACATACCTGTGGTTAAAAACTCTTGTGTGGACACTTCACATAACAGTGCAGCGGGTCAGTTTGTGACTATAACTACCATCTTTATCCCTCTGCTGTTTGTGCTTTTCTCATATGTGCGAATTCTTATTGTGTGCAAAAGAGGCAGCGCTGAACAGAGAGGCAAAGCTCTTCAAACTTGTGTTCCACATTTAGTGACATTTGTCACATATTCTGTCTCTCTTTTTCTGGAGGTGTCACTGACACGATTTGACACAAACAAAATTCACCCAATAGTCACAGCTGTTTTATCTTTGGAGTATCTAATGGTGCCGTCCATTAACAACCCTCTCATCTACGGACTCAAGCTGCCACAGATCAGAGCGGCCGTGTACCAGCGATTCAGGATCCGAACCAAAACTGTGAGCCACCTTTAAAACAGAAAGACAGCTGACAGATAGCTATTATTCAAGACTGAAAAAGTGATGAGCAAACACAGCATGAAGGATGTGCACCCACAGAAGTGATCTCTAATGTGACTCATAGGATGGTGGTTGTATTCTTACAGCATTCTCTATTTTACAGGCAAAGTTCATATTTAGTTCATTGCCCAAGTTCATTCTATAGAATGCCTAGGCATCTATTATAGTTTTATGCTTTAGTTCTGGATGTCAGCCGTTCTCTATATCAACAAAATCTGCATTTTAACAGCATACCCCCATGAAATCTTATTGGAGTATTTTGACTTGAAACTCAGCAATATGAGCCTTTTCTTTCAGAAAGAAGACTTATTTAAGCTATAAGAATTTTTAAAGACCAGCATCAGTTGAATATCTCAGCAGTGGACAATTTAAATTGATTAAATTAAATTCCCATATGGGACATCATTCCACATTCTCACATTTTTGCTGGGATGTGAGGATTATTAGGTTAATCGATAATCAGGATTATTAAGGCCACAATACAATTGTAAGAGCTAAGAAATAATAATTGTTACAATTTTACAATAAAAAATAAAGTAATTTCTGTTCACTCTATCCTCCATAAAAAGTACAGTTCAAGTGTTTTTTTTTCTGTTTATATATCACTTTGATCCTTTAGAAAGTTTGATTTCATAAACCAGGTCAATGGTCATAGGTCATAGGTTACAGAAATGAAAGAACATTTGGGATTTCACTGTTGTATCTCACCTGATGTAGTTCCAGCAAAATCTGGAAGATTGTGTCTAATGTGAGTCACAGATCAGACAAAGCATCCTTCTGATCTTTCAGAAAGTTTGATTTCATAAACCAGGCCATAGACGGTAACGTTACAGAAATTAAAGAACATTTCGGAATTCACTTTTGGGATCAAAGATCATGAAATTTTTAAATCATGTTTTTTAAATTATGTTTTTTTTTTTCCTCACAACAATCTTAATACTAAAATTTGATTGTGACATACCTACTGGGTGCTATGTCACAGTCCGGCTATAGTACGGGTTACATGTAGGCTTGATGGGAAGGACTATAACGCACTCTTGGATTATGCAGGAGCTTCTCTCTGTAACAATTTGGCTAAAGGACACCAGTGTTGTATAGTAACAAAGTAATAATACTTCACTACTGTACTTAAGTACATTTTGGGAGACTTTGTACTTTACTTGAGTTTTTAAAAAAAAGATAACTTTTACTTTTACTTCACTACATTTCCGAATTTAATTGCATACTTTTACTCCAATACATTTTCAATGTGCCGTTTAGTTACTCGTTACAAAAAAACCCTCTACTGATGCAAGGAAGTCAGGACGTGCCTGGGCTTGTTCACTACTTGCGCATGACAATCAGCCTACACCTGTTGGTTTTATGCAGCTAGTTTAATCAAACAACATCCCTGATGGAATTACAAATAACGTATTTTGTGCCTGCATTTACTTGCTCATAGGACGGCGTTTCATGGATATCACCAAACCCAATATCTTCGACAGTGCTCCATATGACACAAAACTACCATGGGTGAGCCCAACATGGTGTTTTACAGTAGAATTAAGGGCCCAATTGCAAAAAACCCTCTTCCTCCAAAAACACTCCTTCAATGGTGTTATGTATGCCTTATTTTCAGCACTGTTATTTAAAAAAAAAAAAAAAAAAGGTTTGGGGGGGGGGCATTAAAAAATATTAAATTCAGACTGCCTTTGCTTGATGCTTTTACTTGTACTTTTAATCACATTACTTGAGTATATTTATTTTTACATTACTTGTCATACTTAAGTACAAGAAGTTCCAGATACTTTAAGACTTTTACTCAAGTAACATTTCAGTGACTTCGACTTTTACCAAAGTCATTTTTGGGAGGGGTACCTATACTTTTACTTGAGTTTGATTTTCCAGTACTTTATACAACACTGAAGGACACGAGGAATGGACCACCATTGCCTGTAACATATACATTCTAATACTTTCACTGGCTGTACTATTAAATTGAACATCGATATGTGAAATTCCTGTGGAATTATGGAGGAAGAAGAAGAAGAAGTGAACTTTATTGAGAAATTCTTCTCTGCATTTTAACCCATCCTATATATATATATATATATATATATATATATATATATATATATATATATATATATATATAAGACATAGCTGTTTATTGCCTGGGCCTTGTTCTTGCCATTGAGCTGACTTCTTAGGACTTGCCTTACTCGTTGCAGGTATTTGGCTGTAGCCGCTTTCCTTGTTGCCTCTTCAAGGTTGCCATTTGCTTGTGGGATACCAAGGTACTTGTAACTGTCCTCAATGTCTGCTATTGTTCCCTCTGGGAGTGAGACCCCCTCTGTGTGGACTACCTTCCCTCGCTTGGTCACCATCCTACTACATTTCTCAAGCCCGAATGACATTCCAATGTCTGTGCTGTAGATCCTGGTAGTGTGGATCAGTGAGTCGAAGTCTCGGTCACTCTTAGCGTACAGCTTGATGTCATCCATGTAGAGGAGGTGACTGATGGTGGCCCCATTTCTGAGTCGGTATCCGTAGCCAGTGCTTTCAATGATTTGGCTGAGGGGGTTCAGACCTATGCAGAACAGCAGTGGGGACAGTGCATCTCCTTGGTATATGCCACATTTGATGGACACTTGCGCAAGTGGCTTGCCATTGGCTTCAAGGGTGGTTTTCCACAACCGCATCGAGTTTGCAATGAATGCCCTTAGAGTCTTATTGATATTTTACAGCTCCAAGCACTCAGTGATCCATGTGTGTGGCATTGAGTCATAGGCTTTCTTGTAATCAATCCAGGCAGTGCACAGGTTGGTCTGACGGGTTCTGCAATCACGGGCGACTGTTCGGTCAACCAGGAGACACACCAGACAAGACCCAAGGTGTAGGCTGTGTAAAGAGGCTCCTGAGACAATCCAGCACATAACTGCAGGGTGTAAGATGCTGGCAGGGAAAGCATACATGGAGCGACACAACCAAGTGGCGGGCATAGTGTACAGAAACATCTATGCAGAGTACGGGCTGGAGACCCCAAGGTCAAGGTGGGAAACACCTCCGAAGGTTGTGGAGAATGACCGAGCCAAGATCCTGTGGGACTTCCAGATACAGACTGACAGAATGGTGATGGCGAACCAACCAGACATAGTGGTGGTGGATAAGCAACACAACAGAGCCGTGGTGGTGGACATTGCAATACCAAGCGATGGTAACATCAGGAAAAAGGAACACGAGAAACTAGAGAAATACCAGGGGCTCAAGGAAGAGCTGGAGAAGGCCTGGAAGGTGAAGGCATCAGTGGTGCCCGTGGTGATCGGAGCACTCGGGGCTGTAACCCCCAAACTGGAGGAGTGGCTACAACAGATCCCAGGAAAAACATCAGACATCTCAGTCCAGAAAAGTGCAGTACTAGGAACAGCAAAGATACTGCAAAGATACTGAACTCTCAAGCTCCCAGGCCTCTGGTAGAGGACCCGAGCTGGATGAGAGTGAGAGAGAGAGACCAACCACCGTGGAAGGTGGAGCAGTGGGCAGCACACATTAGGGCGCCCGGGGGCCATCTCCATGATCTTCTTGCTTCGGCTTGGTCAGGACCTAAGCTGGAGTACCTATGGTGCATGTTTTGGGTTGGTGGGGAAAACCGGAGTGCCCGGAGGAAACCCACCCAGACACGGGGAGACTGTGCAGAGGACGCCACACTGTAAGTAAGAGCAAAACAGCGGAGAAGGAAATTCAAGCCTGTGGTTCCGTCAGTTCTGATGGGGAACGTAAGGTCACTGGAAAATAAGATGGCCTTTCTGTGTGGAGTTTGCATGTTCTCCCCGTGTCTGGGTGGGTTTCCTCTGGGCACTCCGGTTTCCCCTATCAACACAAAAAACATGCTCCAGGTAAAATCCCCCAGTTGTGGTCCTGACCAAGCCTAAGCAATAAGATCACGGAGATGGGTCCCCGGGCATAGTCATGTGCTGCCCACTGCTCCTGAATAAAGGATGGGTCAAATGCAGAGGACAAATTTCCCTTTGGGGATAGTAAGGGATATAAATAAAAATAAATAAATGGACGAACTGTGTGCGCTTGTTTAGACCCAGAGGGAGTACACTGTCAGCAGTATCATGTGCTTCATCGAGACATGGCTTCATATAAACTTCCCGGACAACAGTGCATCAGTATCAGGCTTTAAGATGGTTGTGCAGACAGAAACACTCTCCTTTGTGGTAAGAAGGAAGGTGGGATTGCTTGTAATCCTGGCCATATTAATGTGAAGGAGCGTATCTGTGTGACGGACATTGAACTTATGGATTTGGGAATGCATCCATATTATTTACCAAGGGAATTTACTTCTGTCCTGCTCATCAGAGTCACTGTGGTCGCTGGGCTGCCGTCTAAACACCCAGAGGCTTTATTACTGATTTCTGAAGACTTCAACCATGTTTCTTTAGACAGTGTCTTACCCACACTTCACCAGTATGTGGATTGTAAAACTCGGGACAATAGAACTCTGGCCTTGCTGCATGCCAATTCTAAGGAGGCCTACAGTGCCACTGCCCTGCCCCACTGGGACAATCAGACCACAATCTGGTCCTGCTAACACCTCAATATGTACCTGCAGTAAAGAGGCAGCCTGTCACCACTAGGACTGTAAGGAAGTGGAGACGGGAAGCCAGCGATGCCCTCCAGGACTGCTTTGAGAGCACAGACTTTAATGTGCTCTGCCTGCCGCATGGGGACAACATCGACAGCATGACGGACTGTATGACAGATTACATCAACTTCTGTGAGGATACAGCCGTCCCCACACACACTGTTCGCTGTTACCCCAACAGCAAGCCCTGGATCACCAGCCAACTGAAGGGGCCAACTGAAGCAGGCCTTCAACTCTGGTGACATGGACAAGGTGAAGACATGGCAGCTGAAGATCCAGCTAAGGCTGGGTCAGGAGGCCTATGGAAGGAAATTGCAGGCTAAACTCCAACAGAATAACACCAGAGATGTGTGGAGGGAAATGAAGGCCATTACTGGTCTTTCCAAAAAATAGAACAGAACAATAGCCCAGACATCCCCTGGCACCTCCATCTTTACATCTCCCAGATGCCCAACCTACACCTCGCCACAGACCACTTAGATGACCATTCATCAGCCCATCACCTCTGCTCCCACACCTACCCCCACGGAAGAACCCAGCTCAGTGTCTATGCCACCTGCCCAGGTGAGAAGGCAGTTGGAGAAAGTTCACCAAAACAAGTCTCCTGGAGCAGACCAAGTCAACCCCCACGTGCTGAGGACATGTGCAGCACAGCTCACTGGGATCCTGCACTTTTTCTTTGCACTGCTCAGTATGGGTGTCAGCTCCTCCATTTTCTCTTGGATTACTCAGTACGTGCGACTGGGGACCATCCTGTCTGACACTGACACTGATTACAAATTTTGTGGAGTGGTCCCAGGCAAACCATCTGCTCCTGAACGTGGACAAGACCAAGGAACTGGTGCTTGACTTCAGGAGAAAGAGGACAACAGTGGAGCCCATTACCATCCAGGCTCATGACTTGGAGATAGTGGACTGCTACAAGTACCTCCATGTGAACAACAGGCTGGACTGGAGGGACAATTGTAATGCTGTCTACAAGAAGAGCATGAGCAGACTGTACTTCCTGAGAAAGCTCAGGCCTTTCAATGTGTGCAGCAAGTTACTGGAGATCTTCTACCAGTCTGTGGTGGCCAGCGCCCTGTACTTCACTGTGGTCTGTTTGGGGAGCAGCACCAGTAAAAGGGACACTGTGCGGATTGACAAACTGATCCGTAAAACTGGTCACATGATCGGCTGTGAGCTGGAGACATTTGTCACAGTGAGGGACAGGAGGACACTGGACAAACTGCTCTCCATCATGGACACTCCTGCTCACCCACTGCACCAGACCATAGAGGGACAGAGGAGCTCATTCTCCAACAGGCTCCTACAGCTCCACTCAAACAGTAAGAGATACAGGACGACATTCATACCATACTCCATACAACTGTACAACAATACACCCTTATGTAACAGATAATACTCCCTACAACTGTACAACAACTCAATCTTAAGTAATGGATAACCTTATGCTTTGTCAATAAGTACATTATTGCTCTGCCATTCTTATCTCCTGTATATAGCAGTGATTTGATATTTTCTTTGATATTTTCTTTGATATTTTCTTACTTATTTTTCCATTTTATTTTGACTTGTACATATACATTTATATTCTTATTTTTATAATTATGTCTCATTTGACATCGGTCTCTTGCTAACTTTTTTTGCTATTCCATCTATTTTTTGTTACCCTCTGTTATATATTATATTATGATGAGTGAGCTACTGTACCCAAATAATTTCCCTTGTGGATCAATAAAGTTTGTCTTAGACTTGTTTAAATGAATGAAATGGTTCAATCCCTCTAAATATTTCCCCTGGAAAATGGTGTAAAAAGCCTATTGGATGTCGAATGTTCATAGCTAGCATAGCCATTTGCACGGTCTCCATGGATACAGGAAAAGCAAACTGTTCATTTCACACAATCCCACGCCTCTTACTTGTGTCCTTTGCACTGCACATGGAAAACTTCTTAAAATCCCATATGATACGAAAGACTGCAAACAGCAGAGATGAGATCCTATGGTCCCCAAAATGGACCCCCTGTGCATAGAAATTCTGTACATATAAACAATGAACAGAACCAGTGACAAAGGGCAGCCCTGGCATAGTCCCACATGCACTGACTGGGAACAGGTCTGATTCACTGCTGGCAATATGAACACAGCACTTGCTCTGGTCATACAGGGACTAGGCTAACTCCCATGAACCCTTGAGCACCAAAAACCCTGAAGAACTGCCTTCCAGGGTGTTTGTTACAGTCTGCAAGTGCCTTGTTTTATTGGTCAAGAGAGTGGCTTTAGTGTAGGGCAGACACATTTGGCCTGGCAGCAGTATATATATACAGTACATTTATACTCCAATAAGGACATGACTTAGAGTTTCTTGTTATGGTGTTTGTGGTTCCTGGATCTTTGTCTTTCTTCTCCTAGTAGTAGTCCATGACTGATTGATGCGGCGCAAAAGTTCAGCTTGTTCAATTCAAGAATGCTCAAGACGTGCTGCGTTGCCTCCAGTTTGACACCAGATTTTGACACTTTGCATGTAAACTCAATGATGGAATGTTCAGCAGGTATCATGGAGACCATAGACAGTATAAAGTACTGGACTAAGCAGGTGTGACGTCACCCATAGCGCCACTCCATCAAAGGTCACAATGCTCGAGGAGCATTGGCTCTATAGTTGGAGCCTGGCTCTATATTATAAATAGGACTTTTTAAACAGACAAAAACAGCAAAATAAAAACACCAGAGGGTGTAGTGCGGGTTAATACGGACATTTTAAGACCAAAATGACAACACTCACTGCAGCAGTTACAGAAAGAGAGGGGTCATTATCCAAGATGGCGGTGCGGACACACGCAGCGGCTGCTCTCAGTCCCAACATTACAGTGTTTTTGTGTGTTTTGTCATCTAAACAACATTGTTTTTGTTCGTTGACATCTTTGTCTATTATTATCTATTATTATTTGTCATGTGAGCCTCCTCAAAGGCGCACATACAGCCAGGAGTTTCTGCTCAACATTAACAGAAACAACACTATAATCTACTCATACATCGAAGGGATACGGGACCCACTAAGGAACAGCAGATCTCACCTGCAGTGGAGGTGTCCGAAACAGGCTAGCTGCAAACCCACAGAAGCCTGCAATCATCGTCTGCCACCATCGTACTGTCTAATGTACACTCGCTGGATAATAAGCTGGACCAGATATGTTTACTTCAGGCTACTCTAAAGTCAGTGGAGAGAGTTGTGTCCTTGTATTCTCCTCCTGAAAGAGAAGAAAAGGGCTTTCAACTCAGGGAACAGAGAGGAGCAGAAAAGAGTACAGCAGGAGCTCCAGTGGAGGATCCGATGGGCCAAGAAAGACTACGGGAGGAAGATGGAGGAGCAGCTGGCCCAGAACAACGTACGGGGCATGTGGAGAGGACTGAGGAACATCTCCAGATTTGGACAGAGTGGCAGAGGGACAGCTGACGGTGATCAGCGCTGGGCAGATTAATTAAACTTACTTTAACAGGTTTGATCCCCCACCCCACTGCAGGTAAGACTTGCAGTGGGAGACTCAATGCCTGGTGTCGGGACGCTGTCGTGGTCTATAAACACTGTTCACCACTGCTAGAGACAATGATCATCAAGTCAGACCGTTCTAACTGCCGAGGGAATTCGCAGCCATACCACTTGTTGCTGTTTATATCCCTCCTAGCTCCAATAATAACAACAGGAGGAAGGCAATTAACGAAGCTGTACCAGCACGTCAGTAAGCAGCAAGCTGCCCATTTGGATGTTTTTCTCGTTCTGATGGGCGATTTCAACCACGCAGATCCAAAGTCCGTGTTTCCCAAATTACAGAAACACATCAACTTTCCTACAAGGGAAAGCAACATCTTGGACAATGTTTGTCATGCTAATGCCAGCATACAGGCCCCTTGTCAAAGCCACCAAACTGCTTCAGAAACAGGTACGGGTGTGGCCAGAAGGGTCTTCAGAGGCACTGGAAGACTGTCCTCCACCACAGACTGGGAGATATTCAAACAGGCTGCCACCCATGACAATACCATAAATTTACAGGAATATACTGCTGATGTCACTGCCTACATCTCAAAGTGCATTGATGATGTCACAGACACCAGGACCATCACTGTTCGGGGAAACCATAAGCCATGGCTCACAGGGGAGTTCTACAGGCTGCTGAGGGTAAGGAATGCTGCCTTCAGAGCTGGAGACGAGGTGGGCCTAAGGACAGCAAGGGCAAACCTGTCACGTGGCACCAGAGCCGTTAAGAGACAATACTCTAGGACAGGGGTCGGCAACCTTTACCACTCAAAGAGCCATTTGGACCCGTTTGACACAGTGAAGAAACACATATAACGGCTTTTTTTGCCTTTGTTCCATAGAATTACATTTTGAATATGAACAAACTAAAATAAAATACATTTATTTAAATACAGTGGTCCCTCGCTATATCGAGGTTCACCTTTCGCAGCCTCGCTGTTTCGCAGATTTTTTTTTATAGTGTATCAACGCTATAAAAAGCGGCAGTATGCGGTACCGCAAAGCCGATAGCCCGTACTTTTCGTCCAATGGAGTGCGTAGCTCGAGCTTTCAAGCGCCCATTAGCTTGCAATGTCAGTCTTTGCCGCTTTCAATAAGATCTGCAACTCCATCTTCTTTCACGAGAGCAAATCAGGCCATGGTGTCAGTCCAATCAAAGTGCGAGCTGAATCATTTGCAAGCCAATCGATGTGCGTAGTGCATCTTGCCGTCTTTCTATCTTCGGCTCACTGTTGACAACAATCCCATGTGTTTCACTGCTCTCAAAAGTTGGCTAATAGCTCCGTAACGTCAACGTACTGAGAAAACGGAAATCACGGAAACCCTCATTTGCACCAGATGTAGATCCAGGGTGTCATGCTGTGCTGCAGCAGTTGGACTGGGCCCAACGATCAGAGTTTAGAGTTATCCTCACATGGAAGTAATAATATTTGCCTATTCACTTATGTCTGAGGAAATACTTCTGCATGCTTTTGTTGGTATTTAGTGTATTAGAAAATATAAATACCTAAAAATATGTCCATTCCTTTGTTTTTGTAAGGTATGACTGTGACCTCAAATATGTCATAAATGTTTCGCACCGTGGAAACAGTCACAGTCAGTAAAAAGGCAAGGTATATTGTCCAAACACAGAGCCAGTTACAAAAGAAGAGTGGCTTCAACGTATGAGAATATTGGGTTAGCTTTACTTACTTTAATATTAATAAATGTTTTTATTACCATTTAGTGTTAATAACTGTTCTATTCCAATTATAATTATTATTATCCTATTACTGTTCTATTCCTATTTATCTATGTACTCATTGTTGGTCTTGTATATTAATATCTTTATGTTTCTAATATCTTTATTAATCTAAAATTCATGTTTTTATATTCTGGTTCCTTTTCAGTTTGAAAATAATCACTGACCTAACTGAAATTACTGACTGCCAAGAAAATGTGACATTTTGGGCATACTATTGTGTTAATAAATATATTTCTTTGTGGAATTGATTGTGTTGTATTAATTTACAGTGAATTCTAGAAGCACTTATAATATCAAGAAGCTGCTTGCAGTTTGAATGAAACTTTAGAGTTACAATAAAAGGCTGTTATGGATGAAGAACACAGGTGCATTTTATTGATGGCATTTTGAATGCAGAGATACCGTGATGAGATCCTGAGGCCCATTGTTGTGCCATACATCCATGAACATCACCTCATGTTTCAGCAAGATAATGCACAGCCCCATGTTGCAAGGATCTGTACACAATTCTTGGAAGCTGAAAATGTCCCAGTTCTTGCATGGCCAGCATACTCACCGGACATGTCACCCATTGAGCATGTTTGGGATGTGCTTGACCGGCGTATACGACAGCGTGTACCAGCTCCCACTAATATCCAGCAACTTCACACAGTCATTGAAGAGGAGTGGACCAACATTCCACAGGCCACAATTGACAATCTGATAAACTCTATGCGAAGAAGATGTGTTGCACTGCATGAGGCAAATGGTGGTCACACCAGATACTGACTGGTTCTGAGTCCCCAGACCCCCAATAAAGCAAAAAAAATGCACATTTCGGGGTGGCCTTTTATTGTGGGCAGTCTGGGGCGCACCTGTGCACTGGTCATGATGTCGGATCGGCATCTTGATGTGGCGCACCTGTGAGGTGGGGTGGATTGTCTCGGCGGGGCAGAGGTGCTCGCTGTCACACATTTGGACAGATTTGTGAACAATGTTTGAGAGAAATGGTAGTGTGTATCTGGAGTGAATTTTGGATCTTTGGGTCCATCTCAGGAAAAATGGGAGGAAAAACAAAAGTGTTGCGTTTATATTTTTGTTGAGTATATAACATTTATTTTAAACTGTTTTCACGTCTAAATGTCTTGGCCGATAATATTTTTACTTACCCAAGTCCGCCCAAGTTTGACTGGGCGGATTGACAGTGTCATCATTCTCAAAGTTGCTGTCCTTTGCCATTGTGGAGTAGTACTGTCACTAATATTAAGGTAGATTATGGATTGCATGAAGTTTGTGTAACTAAACACTGTAAGGCGAGTGTTGTGCACGTCTTTGTTGGATAACTGCTCTGCTGCTGCTGTTATGGCGTGCGTGAGTGATCAAAGGGCGTCCCAGGAATGTCCTGGCACCAGCTCACAAACGAGTGATAGGAGAGATACCTGTAGCTGGACAATCAAAATTATATTTAGTTTTGCAAAGATTATCATTGGTTTGTGTTCTTGTTCTGCAAATATCCTTATGCTCCTATGGATTATCTTCAATGCTTGTGTTCTAACCATTTTTATTTTTTATTTTTTTTCTCCTGTGATGTTAATAAATCTTTGCACTATCTTTACACTGTCTACACCATTGAATGAAAAGGCACGAGGCTCTAGATTTGTGGGTAGAATTAACTGTCAACAGTTTATTTATTCTTTTATTAACTTCTGTTTAAAAAAAAAAGGAAACGTAAAGGACTAGCTCTGTATACAGTGGTACCTCACCTTACGAATGACCCAACAAACGAAAATTTCAAGTTACGAAACGCCTTCATGGTAAATTTTGGTCTCTAGATACGAAAGAAAATTCAAGTTACGAAACGCAAAATCTCAAAAATTCAAATAATGCGCGCTCAGCCACACACATTATACGCTTTTCTCAGACTGGATTTAAACTTTTCTCACATTTGTCTCTCGTTTAAACACTCAAACTTTCATAGATTTTCAACAAAATTATTAATAGTGAAGTGTGGGGGGAAGGGGGAGAAGACTGCGCTCTGACACGTGTGTGATGGCGCACATGACCCGGCGCGGAGCTGACAGCAGGTCTAGACCAAGGTCTAAACCTGGACTAAACCAGGACTAAACCAGGACTAGACCAGGTGGATTAAAGCAGCGAGTAGGGGACTGCACGCAAACTGAGCGCATGAACGCATGAACGAGACCCATGCAAGAGTGGTCTAGACCTCCTCTAGACCTGACCAGGTCTAGATGAGGTCTAGAGGAGCCGCGGTGGTCTGGACTAAACCAGGACTAAACCTGGACTAAACCAGGAGGAGCCGGGGTGGTCTGGACTAAACCAGGACTAAACCTGGACTAAACCAGGAGGAGCCCGCGGCTCTTGCATGGGTCTCGTTCATGCGTTCATGCGCTCAGACTGCGTGCAGTCCCCTCCTCGCTGCTTTAATCCACCTGGTTTCCACCTAGTCCTGGTTTAGTCCAGGTTTAGTCCTGGTTTAGTCCAGGTTTAGTCCTGGTCCAGTCCAGGTTTAGACCTTGGTGTAGACCTGCTGGCAGCCCCGCGCCGGGTCATGCTGCGCTATCACACGTGTCAGAGTGCAGTTTTCTCCGCCCTCCCGCTTCCCCCACACACTTCACTGTTAATACATTTTGTTGAAAATCTATGAAAGTTTTGAGTGTTTAAACGAGAGACAAATGTGAGAAACACGCAGAACACAATGTTACACTATAAAGAAAGTTACACTATAAAAAAAAAACTTGGATCGGGGCCTTGGAACGAATCAGGCTTTTTCCATTGAAATACCTACTCAACTTACGAATTTTTCACGTTACGAAACCACTTCTGGAACAAATTAATTTCGTAAGGTGAGGTACCACTGTATTTGGCTGTATATGTATTGTTCAGAGAGTACACGTTGATGCAGCTGTCTCTCGACCTGTCGTAGTCTTCTAGTAACCTAATTAGGATTAGAAATGGTAAGTGTCATTTTTAGGCATAAGTAGTTGTCAAATGAAGATACAAAGCTGTTTTCAATTTGTGCTACCTGAGGTATCCAAGCAGCAAATGTTCTCAGCTCCTGAGCGCATGGTAGCACAATTTCCACAGTGGCGCCTATCCAAAAAATATAGGTAGAACAGTGGTAAATATTCAGGTAAATATAAAGTAATACAGACAGATGTGATGATGGTAAATCTTCAGGAGTAAGTCATGGTTAACATGACGTCAATATATGTGAGCATAGAGAACTTTATCATTAAATATGAGCCAGAATAGTCATAGAATAGATTAGAATGCCTTCTATTATTACTGTACATATGCACAATGAGATTAAAAGCAGCCCATTCTCCAGTGCAGACATGTATGTAGATTATTTACATACATTTATAACATAGTGCAAGAAAAGATAACAAAAGGGGGGTAGGTGCACATTTCTGAGGTACATAATATGTATAATATGTAAATATTATTTACACGCACTTAAGTATCCTGGGTTTGTATTTGTGCACGTGTTAGAACGTTGTTGTTGGTAAACAGGTTACACACATGTACAGAGAATGCTTTAATGGAACAACACATTAGTATGCTAGTGTTTTTCATGTAAACCGGGATATCAATAACTCCCCATTCACTGTAAACACTGTATCCCAAATTTGATCAAAACCAGGATAAGCCTTATATTCGGGATATTAAGTGCATGTAAACATAGTCACATAGTCAAGTCATTAGGCTCCGGGAAGTTATTACCCCGCCAGCGTTGATTAATTCCATATTTAATAGCATGACGGGTGTTCTTCCTTACATAGCGAATCAGAGCAACATGAAAAGCTAACAACATAGGCTATGCTGGCTACATGCTAACCGTAACAGTATTCATAAACAAGCTAACGAAAGTATTGTTTCCAGACGTAACATTTCAAACTAACCATTGGGAGATGTCCTGCTGAAGCCGCTGATTTGTAACTTCTTCGCCTTCGGGATCATACTTGGGTTCATATTGAAAAGTTTTGAGCTTGTCCACTTTTCGTTGCAACAGACAGGTAAACATTAACATGGGCTTACCGTGCTCACAGTGACACGACCTCACCCGCCTACACTGGCCTGATCCATCCTCATCATTAGCATTAAAGGAACATGCTCAGAATGGCTCGTTAAAAGGCACATTCTCCATAGGACTGTCTCCAAGAGGCTTCACATACAATATTAGGGAATCACTAAGGCACCATATAAAAGTATCAAGAAGTACCATGTCATGGAGGAGGAAGAGCAGAATGGGCCATACATCTGATTGGTTCAAAGTCCTGTCCTGCAGAGTGTAACCCTGTAATGACACACACATTAAGAAAACTACAAAACTATTACAGGAAAATTAGAGTACATGTACATTAAGATCCAAAGGCCGTTTATATAAATCCAAATAGATAAATTAATAGTGGAATCCCACTGATGGGTGCTGGTAAAAACCCAACATATTCTGTACACACGGAAAGGAAGACAAGACAGATTAGGTTTTTCACTTGCAAGCGGAGAACGGTCAGAGAGAAAGCCCAGGTGCTCTTGGCACAATCTGCTCTGAGCATCCCGGTTCTCTGTGCCCTCCGCTGCGTATTTATTCAGTTTTTCACATCTCTGGTTACACCCTCTGTCCTGCCCATAAAGGGGTGGGGGAACACGTGGCAGGACAGCCGACAAAACATAATCATTAAAACAAAAACATAATCATTAAAACAAAAACACTTGTAAGATAATTCCAGATATGACATCTATCACAGTGACAATGTCACTGTGACTTAGATACTGGAGGAGCCAAGCTGTCTGCTCACGTCTCCCCTCAGATATCTGAACATTTCTGCAACTCAAAACATATGATCACAAGTCACGCACACATTTGAAAATTTCTAAAGATTAAAGAATCACAAAAGTTAATAATATATATAATTATTCCATCACCCACCCATATGAGAAAGGTGTAGTTTCATAATTTAAATAATGATTTCAATATAAGAATAATTAATTTGCAGCCCTGGAGTTTTCAATGCAACGTGCCCCATACCTAATCAGGGGCAGGAGTCTGGGTCAGCACACCTCCAGCACAGTGTTAGCTTTACTTTGTCATCTGCATTTGACCCATGTCATGACCCATCAGCATCTCATCAGCCAACAGTTCTGTGGCCCCAGCAGTGTTATGTCCTCATACAGGAGGCTGCAAATGAAAAGAAAATTAATCTAAAACATTTCAAACTGTTTTCTCTTTATATTAGATGTGGTAGACATAACAGGCACAGTCATGTAGTATCTACAACAGTGTCTGCACCTGTTCAATGAGCATAACCCCTTAACGCCTGGTGTTGATAATTAGCAACAAACGACTTCCTGCAGCCTGTAGCCAACATAATGCATACAATTTCTCTAATGCCGGTTTGTGCATGTTCAGGAAATACCTACGAACCTTTTGCAAGCACTTGTTCCTTGTAAGACTGCTCAGAGGCTGAACAACATCCGGGTGATGGAAGCTAAGTAGTGGAAGTAGCAAATCTCCGTTTTGAGGCTGAAAAGTTTCAGAAATTTTCCAATGTGAGGTAAGTTGTACTTGCACTAAGATAAAAATATGTACCAGTTTATTGACTCCATCTTCAACTTATTGGAATAGACTTTATGGGAATAATACTTTTTGAGTTATTTGAAGATTTCTGTTTGTTGCGAATTAGCGACATTCGTCCATAAGAGCTAACTGCGTTAGCCTCCATAGTTTGCATACATACAGCAATAATGAGTGCATTTTAGTAGTATTTCGTTTGATTTCAGTGCCAACAAGCACTGTTTTTTAGAAAACACATTTCTACCAAATTTCTATAATCCTTTCTATAATCTCTAAGTGATAAAAGGAGAAGTTCAATTTGTCAACTGGACAAAGTTTGTTTGGTTGAAAACGTTTCGCCGCTCATCCGAGAGGCTTCGTCAGCTCTGGCCCTCATGCTGGTTAGACCCTGTTTATATCTAGCTGCAAGGGAGGAGCTACCTACCCTGAACAAAGCTCTGAACCTATCCCAGCTAATCTCTTTTGTAGTATTAGCATATCTATAAGCCCTAGGCGGTGCTCACTACACTGAAATAGCTCTGTAGTGAGCGCCGCCTAGGGCTTATAGATATATTCTAATACTAGAGCCAGAGGAATTCGTAAAACAAAAGAGAGTAGCTGGGATAGGTTCAGAGCTTTGTTCAGGGTAGGTAGCTCCTCCCTTGCAGCTAGATATAAACAGGGTCTAACCAGCATGAGGGCCAGAGCTGACGAAGCCTCTCGGATGAGCAGCGAAACGTTTTCAACCAAACAAACTTTGTCCAGTTGACAAATTGAACTTCTCCTTTTATCATGGATACTACCTGGACGACTGAGGGACTTTTCATGCATAATCTCTAAGTAAAATAGCATTCTGGAATTTTTTTTTTTTTTATATATTTTACACAGAACAAAATGAAGCTGTCTATGTTTTATGCAAAGCGACCACAAGGTGAATCCCAGCCAGCTCTACCTGTTGAAAGTGATGCCAGCTCAATCAGTGACAGTGACATGTCCATCTTAAATCTGACCTGTCCAGGCAGTGTTATTTACTCTTCACTTTATAAACATGCACAGATTGTAAAAAGCAGATAATGTATTCCCAGAATTAAATGCATACGTTGGAGGCTTATATAACATGATTTACAAGTAAATATAAACTTTGATATGGTCAAAAAATTCAAAAAGGTTCAAATTGACCAAAAGTTTTTTTCCCTAACAACATTTCTAATACAGAGCTCCGGGTCCAAATTTCTGCACTGGTGCTGCAAACTGACCACTTGCTCTTCCCTCACACCAGTGGTGAAAGTAAAGCGGTGCGCACCGGAACAGCGCACCAGTATAAAATTCACAGCCGGTACTCAGCACCGCTAAGAGAATATGGTTAATGGTGGTCAAAACCCACATTTGGAAAAAAAAAGTAAGGTGCGCTATTTAAGTAGAAAACACAAACAACCACACTATGCCATTGGAGAATAACTGAAAGCTACCCAAAACTCTCGTGCAGAGATATCTGCAGTCTGTTAAGCAAGGATTGTCAAAACTTATCTGACTGTAGCTGTGAAAGTAGCCTAAACCATTGCGAGGCGGTGCTGCGCACTGGTAGAAGATTTAAGGCCAGCGCGCTGCCTGCACCTGTAAGAGAGGGTTTATGCTGACTAAAAAAATATGAAATAATTAAGTATATTAAAAAACTTATTTATCTATTACCTGGTCAGCCAAATGATATCTCTCTGTATTTCCTGGGTGGATGGAGGGTGTCCGCGATACCATTTGGACACCCTCCATCCACCCTCGCTCCTCCGGTTAACAACGGACTCCGCGATTCTGATTCGTTCAAAGATGGTGACGTCAGTGCACCCGCCTTTGCCCGCAAAGTCACTCTTAGGCAGCGGAAGTTCCGCCTCAGTTTTGAATCAAGATGGCGCAATCTCTGATTGGTTCACTTAGCTGTCTGTCTACGCGCAACTGCAGCGCATTTTGGACCAAGTGTTACCAGACTCACTCGCTGGTACAGCGATGAGTCATGGATTCTTCCAGGCAAATTTATCTATGAAAAAGGTGTAAAACATTAAAAAAAAAACAAAACAAAAAAAAACACAAAAACGGGTAAAACGAGTTTTCTTTTTTTTTTTTTTTTTTACGGTAAAGTGATGCACTGGACATTATAGCACCTGTAAGAAATGCCACTGCCTCACACACAGATAAGATAAGATAAGTCTTTATTGATCTCACACAGGAGAAATTTACTTGCCACAGTAGCTCCAGGACATTTGGACAAGAAAAGAAAGTGCATGCAGTCAGGGAGGGGATAAAATAAGTAATAATAAAAATAGTAATAATAATAATAGTAACAACAAGCATCAACATGGAAGAGAGGATATTGCACGTCTGGCCTATATGTTAGAATTATACAGTCTGATGGCGGTGGGGATGAAGGATCTGCGGTAACGCTCCTTCTTCCACTGGGGTGCCTCAATCGGCTGCTGAAGGAGCTGCTCAGCTCCTCTACAGTCCAGTGCAGAGGGTGAGAGGTGTCGTCCATAACGGACATGAATTTGGCCAGTACCCTCCTCTCAGCCACCTCCTCTACAGAGTCCAGAGGACAGCCCAGGACAGAGCTGGCCCTCTTAACCAGCTTGTTGAGTCTTTTTCTGTCCCGTTCTGTGCTGCTCGGGGCCCAGCAGACGACAGCGTAGAGGAGAGCAGAGGCCACCACAGAGTCACAAAAAGTCTTGAGCAGAGGCCTGCACACTCCAAAGGACCTCAGTCTCCTCAGGAGGTGGAGGCGACTTTGGCCCTTCTTGTACAGGGCGTCGGTGTTGTAGGACCAGTCCAGTTTATTGTTGAGGTGAATGTTACGGGCCCCAAGCACCGGGGCGAACATAACAGTAGTGTTGCGATCTGTGAACACAATAGTAGTGAGAGAACAGAAAACACGGAGCGCTCCTTTTTACATCCAGATCGCATTTTTAATAACACATAATTTTAACAAAACACATTTCCCTTTGTGCATTAATAAAGTTTGTTTAAGTCCAAGTCTAAGATGTATAATAAAATGAAATAACACCGCGACACATTCCATGCGGTATCACGACGCCCCAGACTGTGCGCATCAGAACACGCGGGTAACTCCACGGCTAATCTCAAACTTGGCTGCTAACTCGCAAACATCGGCAGACAATTACCAGCAATCACATCAATAGTACCATATACTGACAAAAGCAAGCAACAAGCAATGACTCTACAGCGCAATACTTAGGTGACTTTTCCACCGTATACCGACCTGTGAACACAATAGTAGTGAGAGAACAGAAAACACGGAGCGCTCCTTTTTACATCCAGATCGCATTTGGCTAAACAGGAAGTCCGCCGCCAAATCCAACCTGATGCAACGCCCCCAGCACAAAGGTTCCCACTACCCTTAAATTTCTAATCCCCCACTAAACAGGAAAAGTACTCGTTAATAACACGTTACTGTGTGTAAATTTGTACTTGGCATTAGTTCACCAGGAATAAAACTTATTTTCAATGACAATAAAATTATTACCAAATAGTAAAACAACAAAAGACTATGTGGTGATATTTAGGTGCACCACACGCTCCCCAACATAAAAGATGGCCCCTGACACTTAAAACATCAATCATATTCCCATTCATGGAAAAGTAACAACATTCCACAGTAATCTCACTACTTTAACCCTTCAGTACACAAAATTTGGCATTGCATAAGGTACAGTTACTGTATAAGGCATAGTCTGGTATGGAATGCAGGAATTTATCTGGAATGGTTGTATACACCACACTGGCAAAACTTGTATTCCATTCAGTCCAACATGACTCACTACTCCCTGTGGCTGGTATGAAGGCTGACCCAGGGAACTGTAGGTGAGAGTCTGTGGTGGTCTCCTTTCTCGTGTTGATCTCCTGAGGGACAAATCCTGTGCCGCAACGTGCTCCTCATGTTCCGAATCCATTTCAGGTGTAACTTGTTCACTGTCTCTTTCAAGTTCTGGTCCAAGTTGTCCTCCTTGTTCATTGTCAGTTTCAGTGTTTTGGACAAGTTAATTTCCATTTGGATACTGATCCTCTATCAGAGTGTCTCTGTTTTGGATATCAGTCTGTGAGTGTCTCATTTGTTCTCTTGGCACAAACACTTGAGATGGTGCTGGAAAAGTTTGTAGCACCCCTTGTGGTCTTGTTCTAACTGGAACCCTGAGCCAATAGCGGGTCCTGGATTCACTTTCAGAGTCTGACGTGTCACTGCTGCTGTCCCGGTTACTTTGGTTTTGGTTAGTATCGCAAGTTTTAGCTCTCTTTTTAACAGTCTTTTTGTAGTTTTCCTGGGCAATGCTCACCGGTAAGTCATTAACAAGGTGAAGGAGGTTTCTGTGGAGCACTCTAGTTTTCTGCTCATTGTTTTCAGGAAACACCTTATAAATGGGACCGTTTTTGATTTGTTCTTTGACAATGTACACAGTTTGATCCCAATATGACCTGAGCTTTCCTGGACCTCCCCTTTCACTTAAGTTGCGCACCAAGACCCTGTCACCAGGCTCCAAGACAACTCCCTTCACATGTTGGTCATAATACTTCTTACCCCGGGCGCTAGAGTGTTGGCTGTTAGCGGAGGCGATTTGATAAGCCTCCCTCATCCTCTTTGACCACTTTTGTGCGTATCCTTGTGGCGTCTCATTCCCCTTTTCAGTTTTAAGATCAAACAAGAGATCCACGGGTAGGCGGGGGTGGCGCCCAAACATTAAAAAGTGTGGCGAAAACCCGGTGGCCTCATGTTTTGTGCAGTTATATGCATGAACGACCTGGGGCAAAAAGTCTTTCCAATTGTCTTTCTCCTTCTCCCCCAGTGTTCTCAACATTTGCAGCAGAGTACGATTAAATCGTTCAGCTGGGTTACCCTGTGGGTGGTACGGTGTTGTGCGAGAGGAGCCGACACCTGACAACTGCTGAAGGCCCCTGAACAGCGCGTTCTCAAACTCACGGCCTTGGTCATGGTGCAGCTTGGCGGGGTAACCGAACCGAGGGATAAAATCATTGAAAAGTTTTTCAGCAGCCGTTTTTGCAGATTTATTTCGGGTTGGGTACACTTGAGCAAAGCGTGTAAAGTGGTCTACTGCAACTAGAATATATTCATAGCCACCTCTGCTCTTTTCTAAGTGCATGTAATCAATGGACACTAACTCCATGGGTGCACTGGTGCTGATACTGCCCATCGGTGCTCTTACATGTGTGGCAGGTTTCTTTTGTTTTATACAGGGACACTTTCTGGTTACATAGGCCTCGATGTCCTTTTTCATAAAGGGCCAATAGAAACGGTCTCGGGCTAGGCTGATAACTCTTTCGGCCCCGAGGTGACCCATATGGTTGTGAAGGTGTTTCAGCACCAGTGGCCTGTACTCTGCAGGTAAGACCAACTGGTGTCTACCCCCAGCCTCCCTGTACAACAAGTCATCCTGTATCACTAGTTTTCCCCACTCACGCATTAGTCTTTTCACTAAACCATCTGCACTTTGTCTGTCTCTGTCTGTTAGCGCAGCTTTTGTCTCTTTTAGCTTTAAAAGCTCATTGATTGCGGCATCTTGCCTTTGTGCTCTCACTAGCTCCTGATGGCTAATGCTGGGCAAGGCCGACTTGACCTGTTCAGTGTTCTGGGTCAGATTTAGGACAGCTACATAAGCAATGTCACCCTTCCTGGCTGCCTCACTACCTTCCCAAGTGGCACAAACAATATCTCTGCTAAACTCCTCTGTACACTCCCCAACATAACTGTCAATGTCCAGGGGAGGCGCGATAGAGTGTCTGCATCCACATTAGTTTTACCAGGCCTGTATTTGATGTTAAATCTGAAATCTGCGAGTTCACCCACCCACCTATGTCCTGCGGCATTTAACTTTGCAGTGCTCATTACATATGTCAACGGGTTATTGTCTGTGTATACTGTGAACTCCGGAGCATAGAACAAGTAATCCCTAAACTTTTCACAAACTGCCCACTTAAGGGCTAAAAACTCCAGTTTACCTGAGTGTAAACAATAGTTCTTTTCGGCTGGGGTCAAAGTTCGTGAGCCGTATGCAATGACCTTCAGTTTACCACTTTGCCTTTGATACAGCACGGCCCCTAGCCCTTTTTCACAGGCATCAGTGTGCAGGACAAAAGGCATTTCAAAGTTGGGATAGGCAAGGACTGGTGGGTTTGCTAAAATGTCAATGAGCTGCTTGAGGGTGTGGTCATGCTCACCTGTCCAGCTAATGGGAGTCTTTGAAGGTAGCTGAGCACTTTTTCCCTTCTTGGTTTTCAGCTGTATGTTCTCAGAGCAGCCCTTGACTTGCAGTAGGCTATACAGTGGCTTTGCGATTCTGGAAAAATCTTGAATATAGACACGGTAATAACTCAAAAAGCCAAGGAGCTTTCTTAACTCACCCACGTTGGTTGGTTTCTTTTGGCCAAGTGACTTAACCGCATCAATGTCCTTGGGATCAATCCTAACCCCATTCGCTGAGACCAGCCTACCCACATACCTGACCTCCGCTTTAAACAGCTCACATTTTGTTGGGCGGAGCTTGACTCCGTGCTGCTGCAGGGCTCTGAGGACCTTGCGCACAGCTTCAACATGTTGTACAAAACTTTTTGAGTAGCAAAGGATATCGTCCAGATACGGGATACAGCAGTCATCACGCAGTGTGTTTAGCATTTCTTCCATACTGCGCTGGAACGCTGCAGGCGCATTACTGAGGCCGAAGGGGATCCTCACCCACTCGTACAGTCCCCAGGGTGAGATGAATGCGGTCATGTGACGGGACCCCTCAGCCATGTACCCCTGATGGTAAGCTTTACCTTGGTCGAGAATGCTAAACCAACTGTGGCCCCCCAGCGTGTCTAAGAGATCCTGGATACGTGGAAGTGGGTGGCGGTCTGGCACTGTTTTTTGGTTTAATAGTCTGTAATCAATACAAAGTCTTAACGTGCCATCTCGTTTTCGCACACATACTACAGGTGCAGCAAAAGGTGACTTTGATTTCACTATCCAGCCCTTAGCGAGTAGGTCCTGAATATACTCTTTGACCTCTTTGTATAGTGGCTTAGGGATAGCTGTGTATGAGCGCTGCACTGGAATGTCATCTTTCAGATTGAGAGTCATTTGTAAACTAGGAATATTTCCAATGTCACCATCTTCTCGAGCGAAAGCACCCGATTCCTCAAATAACATCTGTTTTACCTCACTCTGCTGTTCTGGCGTTAAGTGGCTAATGTCCACTGGAGGGTGCCAGCGAGCTGCATTTGGTGGCTCCTGGTCTTGGCTGGGCTTGGGAACTGAGAGAACAGTTTGGACAGAGGCTGATGCAGTCCCACAAATACCTCTTGGATTGTCTGTTTCAACTATTTTGGCTATAGGCTCAATGGACCCGAGAACTGCTGAGCCGGGCAGGGTCACACTTCGCATCGAATAGTTTGACACCGGTATTTTGACATAGGGCCTGTCTGTCTTTTGAATTTGCAACAGTCCTGCTCCAATACTAAGTGCCTCAAGGTGTACATTGTCAAGCACTGGCTCGAATAATACAAGTGACTCTGTAGAGCTAATACTCTCTGGGACTCTGCATTTAATGTAAGCGACTTGGCTAGGGTACACAGTTACACCTTTAAAGCCCACTTTTACAGTGGTTGGCTCGTTCACTAGACGCTTTTGTGTCTGAATAAAGTTTACCAAGGCACTTAGCGCGGTAATCTCGATTCCCATAGCTCTACCAATAAGTTCTATAAGCTTGTAGTTCCCCCATTGTCTTTGATGAACTCATATATGACATTAAAGCCTACAATAGGTTTTTCAATCTTGAGCCGGCTCACAAGGAAAGGTGCGCGTATCGAAAGGTCTGGGTCATTGTTACCCTCTAGGTTGACTACTACCTCTACCCACCCATCATAAGGTATAGAGTCCCCTGTGACTGCCTTCACATTAAGATCATCGTCCATCAGTTCACTTAACGGCCTGACCTGCTGACCTGGTAGATATTTCTTTAGCCATGCATGATCTAAAAGACTCACCCCAGCCCCCGTGTCTAGCACTACAGTTACAAGATAACCAGCCATCATGACTTTCAGATGGGATTGTTGGCCAACTAATGGGGCTACTAAGCCACGTGGGTTTTCATTCTCGACAGATTCTTGTGAACTAGCATTACCTCTTCCTCCTTTTGACTTAGGTTTTGACTTTTTCTTTGGGTGGGACAGCTGGGTGGTGTCGATCAGGGGTGGTCCCTCTGCCCTGACCGTCTCCAGTTTCCCACCGGCTTGGTCCTCTTCAGGCACCCCACCGCCCGATGTCCTTCTTCTCCACAAACAAAACAATGGCGGCAATTTGGGTTGCTCTGAGCAGCACATTGTTGACAGGTCTTGGGTCTTTGCATCTTTCTCTCAGGTTGGGAATTCGGCATAGTTTCTGTCTTTCCAGGAGTTGGGACTAATGCTGTTATCGATTTTAGATTTTCCATAGCTTGAGTGAGTGCTTCAACTTGGGCGCTAAGTCTCTGTAGTGTCGAGTCTTTGTCAATGTGATTCATACCAACATTGTCCTTGGTTTTCTCTTTGTGTTCACTGTTAGCAGCATGAGCCTGTGTGACCCTAGGAACACCGCTACGTCCGAGTCTGCGCTTCCTCTCACCCTCCTCTGTTGTGGTTTTTATCACTTGTCGGAGCAGGGCCTCATCACTAACAGCGGGATCACCTAAAAGTGTCTTCAGGTCTCTGCGAACACCTTCATACTTCTCACCTATGCCCTGACAGATAGTGTTAAGAAAGATGCACTGGATTGTGGACATATCATACTTAACTACTGTGTCTGGCTGCTTGAGTGAGAACAGGATCTTTTGTTTCAGTCCAATCATTCTGTACAAGAACTGTTGAGGTGTCTCGTTTTCATGTTGTTTGGCACACATCAAATCTTGGAATAGTTCTGTACTACTCTTTTCACCTAGGTGAGACTGCAGGAAGCTTTTAAGCTCTGTAACAGTTAGATCATCCTTGATTGTCAGCATGTCACGAAAGTTACCTGGCTTAATCGCGCGGAGAACTCCCCTGATGACTTCATTTTGTGTGTGGTTTTCTTTGAGACCCTCATCAATCTGTTTACAGATGCTGTTGTAACTCAGTTCGGATGTTGTGTCACTTATCATTCCCCCATGTATTTTAAACTCTTTGCGGGACAGTAGTGGCAAGTCCCTCATGGCTATCATGCTTTCACCAGAATGGCCTGAAGAGTGTTCAGATGGAGACAAGCGCTGGCTGAGCTCACAAAGTGGGAGTGATGGCCCACCTTTGGCTTGTCGGGCAGGTGTCTGTGTTGTCTGTTGGCTTAGGGAATGATTGCTGCTTGCTGGGTGCAGGTTGGATCTCTCCCGGTCTGCAGAAGCTGTAGCAGACAGGACTTGGTTCATCTGACTTTGAATAGTGTCATAACGGGCAAGTAATGTCTGGAAGTCTGCATCACTAGTACTTGCTTCTTGCTGATCAGCAGGAACACTACCGCTCTCCGCCATTTCTAGTGGCACAGGACCTTGGCTGCGATTTACAATGGCCCCATCTATGATGCATTCAAGTCTCTTTAAAAGCGGCAAGCCCTGGTCCTCCCGTCCCAGGGTGGCTTGGCATGTCAAATACAATGTAAGGTACTCAATACAGCTTTCTTCATCATCTTGACTTATTTGTGTGGCATCAAGTCCTTCAACATCACCTAAAGAGGTGGCGATGAGGTGGGCTTCAGTAGCTGTCAGCTGGTGAAGCTTTTTCTTGATGCTCCAAACAAGTTGTTTCCTCTCGTTGGCCGACATTTTGCTGGTCTTAGGTGCTTGGGTTCGCAGTGCTGCACTCTGTAGGCTGGTGCGCCCTCTTCCCTGGTCACTGGCCTCTTTGCTGCACACTGGATCACCCCTGGCACCGGAACATGCAGTCCTCGTGGCCCCAACGTTCACTATCACTGGATCAGCAGTGGCCTATGGATGGATGGATGGCATGCTGATCCCGGACGAGCCCCCATGATCTGTTACGGGCCCCAAGCACCGGGGCGAACATAACAGTAGTGTTGCGATCTGTGAACACAATAGTAGTGAGAGAACAGAAAACACGGAGCGCTCCTTTTTACATCCAGATCGCATTTTTAATAACACATAATTTTAACAAAACACATTTCCCTTTGTGCATTAATAAAGTTTGTTTAAGTCCAAGTCTAAGATGTATAATAAAATGAAATAACACCGCGACACATTCCATGCGGTATCACGACGCCCCAGACTGTGCGCATCAGAACACGCGGGTAACTCCACGGCTAATCTCAAACTTGGCTGCTAACTCGCAAACATCGGCAGACAATTACCAGCAATCACATCAATAGTACCATATACTGACAAAAGCAAGCAACAAGCAATGACTCTACAGCGCAATACTTAGGTGACTTTTCCACCGTATACCGACCTGTGAACACAATAGTAGTGAGAGAACAGAAAACACGGAGCGCTCCTTTTTACATCCAGATCGCATTTGGCTAAACAGGAAGTCCGCCGCCAAATCCAACCTGATGCAACGCCCCCAGCACAAAGGTTCCCACTACCCTTAAATTTCTAATCCCCCACTAAACAGGAAAAGTACTCGTTAATAACACGTTACTGTGTGTAAATTTGTACTTGGCATTAGTTCACCAGGAATAAAACTTATTTTCAATGACAATAAAATTATTACCAAATAGTAAAACAACAAAAGACTATGTGGTGATATTTAGGTGCACCACATGAACACCCAGGTACTTGAAACTAATATAATACAATATGCAATTTGTTGATTTAGGATCCGCCTTCTGCTCCAGTCTTCCCCTCCTCCACAGAGTACTCTCCGGAACCAGATCCTTCCTGGCACACACTCCACAGAACCCCCAACTCCCAAGTTCAAATAATACAATCCATATGTGATTTTCACTGTTCATATAAATGTTAAGTAAAATAAGTGATATACAAACAAGTGACCTTAGAGTTTAAATATAAGTGATATAACAAATAAGTGACCTTAATGTTTAATATAAGTGATATAACAAATAAGTGGCCTTAGTGTTTTATTTAAGTAATATAATAAACATGTGCCTTTGGTGTTTATTTGAGCGTGTGCATGCACCTGAAAAGCTTTATTGATTTGACATTCCTTCAGTACTCACATGTTTTCTCTGCTCTCCGGACGGGATTTTGCTTTGTATTTTAGAACATCTGTCTGCTGCTGTGCGGTATTGGGATATGGGATATTGGAGGCCGTGAAGGATACTCGGATGTGTCCTTCATTCACGGCCAAATCTCCATGGAAACGAGGCTGGCTTTCAGGCTGCATTTGAGGGCTGCATAAAATGGGACAGGCCTTGTCGCGCCGGAAGTGACGAGGGGGCCGAAAAGGCAGCCCTCGAATTGGGACATGGCTTATGGTGGAGATGCAATGATCGTGTGTCCATCATAAACTCACATAGACTTGTGCTTGATTTTCAACAAAAAAGGTGACTGTGGTCACTGAAAAACTGTTGGCTAAGGCTATCTTTTGAGTGTAAGTTTATGTGAGAAACAGCACAAATCAGCTCACCTGTTGCAGTTCCAGCTAAATCTGGAAAATTTTAGCCGTGTCCCAATTCGACGGCTGCAGCCTCTGAAGGGTGCTTTTTTGGCCACATACATTACTTCCGGCACCCATTTCATGCAGCCAGTGTATATCTTTATCTGCTGTTTATCTGTGAAATCTCTTTACAGCTCTGCTGGATTCTTCCCCAGGTTTTAGTCGATCTTCTGTCTGATTCTCATTTTATCTCATCTACTTCCTGTTTTATTAAATACATGTAATTTACACGTACATTTCAAGTGAGTTTACAATACTAGGAATTATTGCTTATGACAGGTTTGTGGCCATCTGTCAGCCTCTGCATTATCACACTAAAATGACCATAAGGAAAGCACTGTTTCTCTGGGGCGTCACTGTTGTTTACTCTGTAGTTACAGTGACTACAGTGTTTGATGAATGCTTGTTTAGTAAAAGTCTCCTCTTTCTAAGCCCCATAGAAAGATGCAAGTTTGAATTTCCCAGCTTTGTTACATAACAGATAAAGGATCGGAAGTTTTCTGTTCTAAGCCGTTAAATCAAAATGTGAGCATTTCGGCAGGCAAATCATGTTCATTACAACTGCATGCATGTGTTAGTGTGTCAGTAAAAGTTGCTAACCTTAGCTTTGTTATTGTTGCTGTTGTTTAGTATTGTTTGTGAGTAATAATTCACCATATTGCCAGTACACCTTGTTTTTAGACCCATGAATTGTCAAAGCAAAGGTACTCAAGGATATGTTTAAAAGTCCCATATTACACCAAATTGACTCAGGTGAACTTTTGATCATGTTGGAATGTTTATACCTAATGATCAGATTATGGACGCCTTCGATATCTGTTATTTACTTTTTTCTTGATGTTCTACATGACGATAATCTCTGCTAACATGGTCATTATAATCACTATTTTATTAGAGAAGTCTTTGCACCAGCCAATGTATATCTTAATCTGCTGTTTATCTGTGAACTCTCTGTACGGCTCTGCTGGATTCTTCCCCAGGTTTTTGGTCGATGTTTTGTCTGATTCTCATTTTATTTCACGACCCTCATGTTTCGTTCAAATGTATGTCATTTACACATATGCTTCTTGTGAGTTTACTATACTAGGAATCATGGCTTACGACAGGTTTGTGGCCATCTGTCAGCCTCTGCATTATCACACTAAAATGACCATAAGGAAAGCACTGAGTTTGTGGGTAACTGGAATCAGTTATCCTTGTGTGTGTTGTTTTGTGGTTATGTATTTAACTGTACTATTACCTCTGTGTGGAAATAAACTGCCCAGGATTTTCTGTGCAAACTGGCCTGTGGTTAAAAACTCTTGTGTGGACACGACACCTAACAATGCAGTGGGTCAGTTTGTGACTATAACTACCATCTTTATCCCTCTGCTGTTTGTGCTCTTCTCATATGTGCGAATTCTTATTGTGTGCAAAAGAGGCAGTACTGAACAGAGAGGCAAAGCTCTTCAAACCTGTGTTCCACATGTAGTGACATTTGTCACATATTCTGTCTCTCTTTTTCTGGAGCTGTCACTGACACGATTTGATACAAACAAAATTAACCCAATAGTCACAGCTGTTTTATCTTTGGAGTATCTAATGGTGCCGTCCATTAACAACCCTCTCATCTACGGACTCAAGCTGCCACAGATCAGAGCGGCCGTGTACCAGCGATTCAGGATCCAAACCAAAACTGTGAGTCACCATTAAAACAGAAAGACAGTTGACAGATAGCTATTATTCAAGACTGAAAAAGTGATGAGTAAACACAGCATGAAGGACGTGCACAAGAGATAAGAAATAATAATTGTTACAATTTTTAAAAAAGTTTTAGGGAAAAAAAGTAATTTCTGTTCACTCTATCCTCCAAGAAAAGTATAGTTCAAGTGTTTTTTTTCTGTTTATATCACCTTGATCCTTTAGAAAGTTTGAAAGTTTGATTTCATAAGGTCATAGGTCATAGGTTACAAAAATGAAAGAACATTTGGGATCACTGTTGTATCTCAATTGTTGTAGTTCCAGCTAAATCTGGAAGATTGTGTTTAATTTGAATCACAGATCAGACAAAGCATCCTTCTGATCTTTCAGAAAGTTTGATTTCATAAACCAGGCCATAGACTGTAACGTTACAGAAATGAAAGAACATTTGGGATTTCACTGTTTCACTGTTAAATCATGTTTTTTTGTTTTTTTCCCCTCACAATAATCCTAATACTAAAATTTGATTGTGACATACCTACTGGGTGCTATGTCACAGTCCGGCCATAGTAGGGGTTACATGTAGGCTTGATGGGGAGGTCTATAATGCACTTTTGGATTTTGCTGTAGCTTTTCTCTGTAACAGTTTGCCTAAAGGACACAAGGCCTGGAGCACCTTTGCCTGTAACATATACATTCTAATACTTTCACTGGTTGTACCATTAAAATGAACATTGATATTTATTGCTGGATGTGCAATTTCATTTCAGTATCTCATTCCATTTAACTGTATGTCTCATATCTAAGCTTCATATACTCCTGATCAAAATTTTAAGACCAGTTGAAAAATTACAAGAATTCACATTTTGCACTGTTGGATCTTAAGAAGGTTCTAAGTAGTGCTTCAAAATGCAAAAAGAAGAAATGGGAGTGAGACAAGAAAAAAATTTGAGTAAGCAATTTATAGCAAACAACCATTAAACTAAAATAGGCTGTTTATCAGCTGATCAAAATTTGAAGACCATATCTCAAAAAAAAAAAAAAAAACTTAAACCTAAACATTTTCAAAAATTTGTTTCAAAGCATGCATGATGCTAGTGTTTCCAGGAGGCTTCACGGAGGGCATCTACTGTCTGGAACTGGTGTCCATTTTTGTAAACTTCCCTTGCCATCCAACCCCAAAGGTTCTCAGTTGGATTTAGATCAAGAGTGATGTTATTTCTCTGGAAGAAGTCCTTCGTCAGCTGGCCATTATGAACTGCAGCGTTGTCCTGTTGAAAAACCCAGTCATTACCACACAGCCGATGGCCTTCAGTCATGAGGGATGCTCCCTGCAACAGCTCCTCAGAGCCAGCTGCCGCTTGTCACCTCTGCACAACCTGAAGCTCCATTGTTCCATTGAAGGTGTGAGTGCAGCGCACTGGAGTCAGTGCGCTGCACTCACACCTTCCACTAGCCTTGAGCCTCTCGAAGTTTCTTTCCGACGTGGCACGTAACAAAAATAAAGAGTCTTGAATCAAAAGTTTGTCTTTTCTATCTTTACTAAAGTGAAAGTCATACAGAGTGGAAAAAAAAGGAATAAAACGGAAGGAAAAGAAGGAATTTCTAAGGCTTGTAACTTCCCTACATGACGTCCTACATGACGCCCTTATAATGCCTCATGACGTCCTACACGACGTCTTTATGTGCTACGTAACATCCTTCTTGACGTCCTTACGTGTCGGTCAAAAGACTGTGTAGCTTCTATGGCCCGAGACTCTCTAATACCTCGCCAATCTGTGGCTCGAGGCTCTCTCTGGCCACAACGATGTCTACTCGAGACCTCAAACTCAGTCGAAACTAGATCAAGGTTCAAAGATTAAAGATTAAAGGGATATGCCACCCCCAGGTCAAATTTGGGCATCTCCCCACAGTCCAGAGACTAAAAACAAGTGATGAAAAGCGTTTTCCTGGTCACCCAGCCATTGTCCGAGTTTGTCAGCACTGACCGCTGCGCGAGCTGCTGCTCCTCCGCGTTAGACTGGAGTCTAACGGCGCCAGAGAAAGATTTCGGCCAAAAGGAATTAATTTGCTCGATGCTTTTCCCAATTACTTTCTGTGTAGTGCGCATTCATATCGAGTGCAAATAAATGTGCAAATCAACACGGAGAACTTGCCTTGGTCATTTTGGGTGGGAACTATTTTTCAGTGCGGAAAAATAAAGGCGAAGCACAAAGCACGCAGCGTAACGGGGGAACTCCCTTCCTGGTGCGTAAACAGGGATTCCCCTGTCCGCGTGGTGCGTGCTTCGTCTGTCTTTTTCCGCACTGAAAAATAGTTCCCACGACGACTTTAAAGCTTCTCTTCGGTCCAAGCCACTTTTGCCGCTCTTGTAGCAGTGGCAAGTACTCTCGGGTCCACCTCCTCCAGAACAAGTCCGCCATATATTGGATTTGTCTCTAGCACCGCAGCGCGTAGACATCTTCTTTGATGAACACACCAGATGGCACGCTGGGCTGCGTCTTCAATAGGAGTAGATCAAGGTCACTGGGATCATCTGTGTTTGTTGTAATAGGCCTTCCATTGATGATGCTTTCAACTTCACACAGGAAGGTCTGTAATCCTTCATCGCCTAACGCTTGTCTTACAACAGAATTCAGCACCTTTCTAACGGTACGAATTTGACGTTCCCAGATGGGTTGAATAACCACTGCACTCCTTTTTGTATCATGGCTTCATTGATGTAAGATTGGTCCAGTTCTTTCAATGCCTGTCTTAGCTCTCTCTCTGCACCGACTAGGTTTGTGCCATTATCAGAACGGATAACAGACACTTGTCCTTGTCTGGCTTGAAAGCGACATAGAGCGTTAATACACGAGTCTGTGTCAAGGGGATGTGCGACTTCTATATGCACTGCTCGGACTGTCAAGCATGTGAAGAGCACATCATAACGTTTGACCTTGATGCGCCCTCTTTTGATCTCAAAGGGACCAAAATAATCCAGGCCTGTGTTGTAAAGGGCAGTTTGTCAGGAAGCAGACGATCTTGCGGAAAGTCTGCCATTTTCTGTTCTCCAACTTTGGCATGCAGCCTTTTACAGATGTTGCACTCTGTTATCACGGTTCTTGCTGCTGCATTGGCTTTAGGTATCCAATACAGTTGTCTTAATCTTGCCAGGACATGATTTCTGTCCCCGTGTCCTGATTCCAGGTGGATGTGGTGGAGAATAAGGTTGGTTATTCTGTGTTGTTTATTCAGAAGAGCAGGGTGCTTGGCTTCCTCAGGCATCGCTGACCTGTCCAGACGCACCCCTACTCTCAACTTCCTCTTTCTTCGATGATACACCCGGTGGTGCGGTATGTACCATACTCTTCGACTCAGCTGTTCATCTGGAACTCTTGTAGTGTATCCTTTCTCTAGAATTTTGGTCATAAAGTCTTTGTACTCCTGAAAGAAATCTGAATTCTTGTTGAGTTTATTCTTCAAGGAGTTAAGTCTTTGTTCGGCTACACCACGGTTGCATGGCATCTTCACACAGTCATCTTTCAGAGGTAGCTTAATGCAGTAATGACCATCTGAAAGATGTGCTGATGTGGTTATGGTGTGCATAAATTGCTTGTCATGTTGAGATGGCTCTTGCTTGTCCTCACATCGGCGTTCTGGAAAATCTGCGTCGTAATGCCTTATCAACATGTCCTCTATGGTCGACACAGAGATGCGATTAACGAAGAAATTCCGTTCTTCGGCGTCATCTAATTCTTTCTTTTGGCACTCGCTGTTGTTGACTACCCAACCTAGGATAGTCTTCACGGCGTGCAGTCCGTTGTTTTGGCTGTTTATTATCTCCCATGGCTCCATAGCCTTGCGATGAGAAGTTCAATTTTAGATTCTATTTTTGGAAGGTGTACACGGCTCAGATAGGGCCAGTTCTCTAAATCTTTCTTTGTTGGTACGTTGGCTCTCATTGCCGGTATATTAGGGTGTGTATGCACATTGGGCAGCTTGATGAAGTCTTGTCCGTCTAGTTCGCACACCTCTATACCTGTTAAGATGTAACTGCACACTTTCTTTTTCGATGACAAGGTATGAAGCCTGTACTCTATTTTTCTACCTCAGATATTCAACTTCTTCGCCAAGTCCTCAGTACAGAAAGTCGTTGTGCTTCCTGGATCCAGGAATGCATACGTTTTGATTATTCTTGTGCCATTCTTATGTTTTACTTGCACAGGCACAATGGGAAGAATACATGTTTCATTCCCGGCCCCGGTTTGTTCACCTCTTCTACACCCTGCACGTACAAGAGCTATGTGCTTTAGCCGTACCGGTTGAGCTGTCATCTGCATTGGCCTCTTCCGGTGTGTGATCCTGCTTTACGACATGCAAGATAGCAGGGTGCTTTTTGGAACAGTCAGGGCAGGAGCTCCTTCTCTTACAGTCCTTAGACATATGACCTGGCGTAAGACAGCCAAAACAAAGCCCTCGAGATTTCAGGAAGTCAGTTTTCTCCTTCCAAGGCCGCTCTTTAATCTTGTTGCACACGTTTAGTGCACGGTTCTTACAATATAAGCAGGGACTTTGGAAGGCACTGGCTGACTTTACTGCTGGTGCTTTCTTCTCCAAATGGTCTTTACCAGCATTTTTATCAGCAGCAGTCACAGTCACAGCAAAGCTGCTTCTTTTGATCTCCCTTCCTAAGTTGGTTTTCCTTTTTGCGTTTGCATGTTTATCGGTATCTGAGATGGCGTACACAGCATCTTCGAACAATGGGTCATTAATGGCTCTGGCTTCATAGTGCATGAAGTCCGCCAGATCCTGAAACATGACTTGTTGCTTCCTTTTGTCTTTAATCTTGAACGCATAACTACCCCATTTGTCTCTTAGCCTGGGGGAAAGCTTGGATACGATGGCCCTTATGTTGGCGGTATTATTCATGGCATCCATGCAGTTCTCGTCATCCACTGAGTAACGACACCCCATCAAAAACAAGGTGAAGGCGCTCAGTGCCCTCTTGTCCCCTGGCTTTATTGGCGGCCATTCCATAGCCTTTTTGATATAGGCATCGGATATCGTCAGTTGGTCACCATAAAAACGATCAAACAATGCTCTCGCTTCTTTATAAGCCCCCTCTGGCCTCAGGTTCTCACAGCTGTGAACAAGCTCAAGTGGCTGCCCTCTTGTAAACTGTTCAAGATAATACAGGCAGTCTCGATCACTATTTGTTCTGTCTTCAACGGCGTACTCGAAGGCCTTTATAAAGGATCTGTATGTCAGAGGATCTCCTTCAAACACTGGTATGTGCCTTGGAGGCAATTGAGTCGAACTTTGATGATTGACGATCGACTGCAATACCTCACGCAGGTCTTCACCAGAACCGGAAATTTGAGCATTGTCAGTCCTTTGCCTTGTTGGAGATTTTCTTCTGACTGAAGGGTCGGCTGGCTGCGCCAGTGAGACAACCGGCGCAGCTGCTTTAGACCTAACATCATGCAAAAGCCTTTCAATTTCAACATGGTCGCAGCTGGCAAACCTCTCTCCTCCACCAGTCGCACACTTCAATCCAGCTCTCGACCCTGTTTCTGACTCCCGAGCGGCATTTGCAACTGCAAGCTCAGTTTCCATCTGCAACCGCTCCTTTTTAGCTCTCAAGCACGCCTCTTTTTGCTCAAGTTCTTGCTGCAAGCGTATTTCTTCTTGCTCCCTTTCTTGCTGCAAGCACACCCTTTCTTGCTGCAAGCGTATTTCTTCTTGCTCAAGTTCTTGCCTCTGTCTCATAGCCGCTGCTCTTGCTAACAGTGCTTCATGTTCTGCTTTGAATCTTAACCGTACCGAACTAGCATTGGAACGTAGAGATGTACGGCTCATAACTGAGATAGCCCCAGAAATACTATCATCCAGTCTAATGTCATCTTGCTCGTTATCCGTGGCCTTTTAGCATTTGCGATCCCTTCCTTTGTTTCATGCATGAATGCCTTTAATTCCTCACATCTACTGTCATATTTCTCCTGATCAAACTTTTGTTCATCTTCACTCAAGATCTCCCACAATTGCTTAGTGAGACATTTGTACAATTCAAAATATCTTTCGAACTTAGGCAGAGCTTCCCATTTTACTTTATAAACATCTTGTTTCAACATTTCTATGTTTTTTCGTTGACCTGCTAGCTGTGACAAGACTCCGCTTCTCTCGTTTTTAGTTGCTTTACTTTCCGCTCAATAGCTGCTTTGTTGTCAGACAGCGCATCAGCATTTGCTCCTGACATCGTGTTTCCCGTATACATCCTTAAACTGTGACAATTCCATGAATTTCCTACAGCTTCTAACTCTTCCTAAAATTCACCAACACTCGGGAAAGGAGTTATTGGATGTGTCCTTAGGGCATGTACGTCAATTTCCGGCAGCTAGCAGACTAATAGAACTGAGAAGAGAATTGTCAGACCTGACCCAGGAAACGCTTGCTTCAGCCGTAGATGGAGTCTCTTGCTGGTTTCAGTTGGTTCTTTCTTCAGCTAAGTCTCCTGACTTGATGCCGAGTCTTTTGACTTTGATGCTAGTCTTTTGACTTTGTTGCCAAGTCTTTTGACTTTGATGTGAGTGCAGCGCACTGACTCACTAGCCTTGAGCCTCTCGAAGTTTCTTTCCGATGCGGCACGTAACAAAAATAAAGAGTCTTGAATCAAAAGTTTGTCTTTTCTATCTTTAATAAAGTGAAAGGCATACAGAGTGGAAAAAAGGAATAAAAAGGAAACAAAAGAAGGAATTTCTAAGGCATGTAACTTCCCTACATGACGTCCTACGTGACGTCCCTATAATGCCTCATGACGTCCTACACGACGTCCTTATGTGCTACGTAACGTCCTTCTTGACGTCCTTATGTGACGTGACGTCCTTCTTGACGTCCGTACGTGTCAGTCAAAAGACTGTGTATGGCCCGAGACTCTCTAATACCTCGCCAAACTGTGGCTCGAGGCTCTCTCTGGCCACAACGACGTCTACTCGAGACGTCAAACTCAGTCGAAACTAGATCAAGGTTCAAAGATTAAAGATTAATGTAGAAGATCAATAGATTAAAGTACATCAAAGTAGACCATAGCAACGCATAGCAACGTAGATATAACATAGAAAATGGCTCTAACAGAAGGAAAAAGCCCCCCAGATGCCCCAGGGCACCCCCTCCACTGTGCCGTGTTGAAAACATCTCAGGTGGGATCTCCTTGTCATGCCAGTTATGTTGGAAGCCATCGGGTCCGTCAAGGTTAAATGTTTTCTTATCGGAGAATAAAACTTTCTTCCACCTTTTAATGTCCCATGTTTGGTGCTCTCGTGCACACAAACGGGCAATTTTGTGCTGTTGAAGGAGACAAGGTCTTTGCGCATAGAAATTCTGTCCATATATAAACAATGAACAGAACCAGTGACAAGGACTGGCATAGTCCCACATGCATTGACTGGGAACAGGTCTGACTCACTGCTGGCTCTCATAGATCTCATTGAAAATATAACAGACAATACAGACAGGAAAAAATACACAATAGGGATTTTTATTGATTTAAAAAAAGCCTTTGATACCATCGACCACAATATATTAATTGAAAAAATGTGTAAATACGGTTTCAGGGGTCTTGCATTAAAATGGTTAACTTCTTATTTATCTGATCGGTGCCAGTATGTTCAGCTTGGGAATCATAAATCAATACACAAAACAATATTACGCGGAGTTCCTCAGGTTTCCATATTGGGTCCAAAATTATTTTTGCTTTACATTAATGATTTGTGTTTAATATCTGATAAATTAAAATTTGTATTATTTGCTGATGACACAACAATAACCTGCTCAGGAGACAATTTACAACAACTCACGTATCAAGTTACAGCTGAAATGAGTAAGATAAAAACATGGTTTGAAATAAATAGAGTTTCATTAAATGTCACAAAAACTAAATTTATTGTATTTGGAAATAGAGAAGTAAAATCAAAGATACAAGTGTTGATTGATAATGTTGAAATAGAAAGAGTTGATGAATTCAAATTTCTTGGCGTGACACTTGATCATAAATTAAATTGGAAATCTCACATCTCAAACATCAAATCAAAGGTGGCCAGAAATGTTTCAGTGATCGGAAAAGCAAGATTATTTCTAGACCCTCAATCCCTCCATATCTTATACAGCACGATGATTGTTCCCTACTTGAGCTACAAGTGTGGGGAAACACGTATAAAACCAATACAGATTCATTATTTAAAATACAAAAAAAGGCCGTGAGAATTCTACATGGGGTAGAACATAGAGAACATACAAACATGTTGTTTTACAAATCCAAAATTTTAAAATTTGAAGATCTGGTTAAATTTAAAACCTTACTAATTATGTATCAAGCCTGGTATAAACAACTACCAGGAAATATTCAAATATTATTTAGCAACAGAGAAGGAAATTATAATTTAAGAAATTAATTAACATGCAAAAAAATGTTCATCACAAGATGTGGAGTGGATTTGTGGAATAATTTAAATGATGAAGTTAAGAGTTGCCTAAATATATACCGTTTTGGCTCACCACCTCTTTCCCGATCGAGGATCCTACCATCGACCTCAGCTCATGACTTCACCATTCTATCCTATACGCGTCCTCAGCGATGCTCTCGCCATCTAATCCTCATCTCCTGCTCATGCTACATCATTGCATTCCTTCATCATTCTCTGCTCTCATGTCGCGACTACTATTACGGTCTCCAAATTCGACCGCTCTCATCTGTCCAGCATTCAACCCGTACCCGCCCTGTGAACATCCCCAATATGCACCTCCACCCTCAGGTCCTTAGCTGTTCCACAGGTTCCAAGCCGACTGACGACTGGCCGATTCTCACGATGTTTTACCGGCTCTCATGACCGCATGATGACCGCCAGCCCACCCAGCTCTCACGACCGCATGACAGCTCGCCTGGGTCTCACGACGGCTCGCCTGGCTCCCACGACGGCACGACAGCTCGCCTGGCTCCCACAACGGCTCGACAGCTCACCTGGCTCCCACGACGGCTCGTCAACTCGCCTGGCTCTCATAACTGCTCGACAACTCGCCTGGCTCTCACGACAGCACGACAGCTCACCTGGCTCTCATGACGGCTCGCTTGGCTCTCTCGACAGCTCTCACAATGGCTCGCCTGGCTCTCACGACGGCTCGCCTGGCTCTCATGACGGCTCTCACGACTGCTCGCTTGGCTCTCAGGACGGCTCTCACGACGGCTCTCATGACGGCTCTCACGACGGCTCGCCCGGCTCTCACGCCGAGTCTTCCGGCCCACAACGGGTCTTCTTCTCCTCCACCTCTGTCCTGACCCACAACAGGTCTTCAGGTCTTCAGGTGTGTGTTCTGTGTGGAGTTTGCATGCATGGTCTGGGTCCAGTGGTGTAGTGGGGATTTTTTAAGTGGGTGTACGCGACTAACAGCCCCGGGTTGGGGGTGTTTTTTTTACTCAAAAATGATGCGGAATTATGCTATTAATATTAACGCCATTCATAATCACATACAGAACATCAATCATAGGCTACAACACCAGTTGAACTAACGTTACATTTAATGTTTTACTACTCCAAAATAATCACAGGCCAACGTTATTAAGCATAACTCGCATTAGAACTTCAATGATCAACAAACATTTCAATAACCCGCAGACAGTGCTGCCTCGAAAGCAAAAAAAACCCAGTAACTTACATTTGATGTTTTCATTGACTGTCAAAGAAATCGCCACACTGGGTCAGGAGGTTCGCTGCGGGTTTTGGTGGCTGGTCTTGTTCTCCTGTCTTCAGCCGAGCGATGGCATCACAACCAAGTGGTCACGTAGCTTGTCGGGTCGCACTGTTTCATTGGTGGTCCATGTAGCTTGATGAACATCAAAGCAGATACCCTTTCAATCAGCAACTTTGTGTGGATCGGGGTGATTATAAGATTAATTTGGCTGAATCCCCTTTCGCACTCTGCAGTGCTGCATGGAATGAGTTTCGTGGAGTTCATTAAAGGCCTCAGATCCGCAGGTGTGTCACCGTCATCCCCGGAGCTCTCGATGAAATCCCTAAATCCATTGATTGCACTCGTTATGTGTAGTCGAAAACGTTGGCAAAGTGCAGCTATTTCGGTCTCTCCAAAGCCAGGCGGCATATCTTGCGCAGGTGGCCAGTTCCCCCGCTCCAGAACATTAAGTTGCTTAATCAACTGAACATAGTCCGACTCGTCCTGGGCATTTGCTCGTCTAGATGATACAGTAGTGAACATCCGATGGCTTATATTGTTGCTTAGACTTCTAAGAAACTGTTGTCGGTTTATGGAAACAATTTTTGCATTGTCGGTAAGCTCAACGGAACCAAATCTGCCTGTTGACACAGCAATTTCAGCAGCAAGGACTTTTGGCCCTGGTCGTTCTCCCATTGCATCAATGAATTGAATGCTACGTTTAATCAGTTTGTCTGCGTAGGGCACTGATGCAGTGCGTCTTTGCAAACATTCTGACAGCAGAGCTAACTCATGTAGCGTCATGTAGTGTCATGCATAAGTGCTAAATCCAGCAAGAACTGCTTTGAAGTCAGCCGCTTCAACAGCCCTCTATATGACATCCTGTCGGAGGCCGCTCGCTTCTCATCTGTCATTGCAAAGTTAAAGTGAGCACATAATGCTTCAAAATTATCCCAAACGGCAGACACTGTGCGCAAAGAACTAGACACCAATCTTGTACTCAACACACGTCCGATTTTCCCCACTTCTTGTTCCAATGTTGCAGCACACTCCGCCAGTTCTTTTTGATTCTGGGGTGATCTACTGTAGACAGTGTATAATTTGTCCATAAATGCCTGGAAATGGTTTACACCACTAACGTCAGACACAGTATCGCTAACTGCCACCTCTAGTCTATGATTTAGACAATGCCAAATCAAAATATTGGGATAGCGTTCAGTCATTCGTTTGGCCACACCAGATTTTCGCCCCAACATTACGCTGGCTCCATCACTTGCAAACGCTACTAAATGCTTCTTCAGGTAAGTGTCATCAAAGCCGTGTGCATCTAGGCACTTGTACGACAAATAAAGGCACAGCTTTATTTCCTCCCATCAGATCTTCCTCCCGTCAGGTCTCCCTCCCTCCCGACCCACAACGGGTCTTTCTCTGCCTCGCTCTCTCCTGACCCATGACGGGTCTCCCTCCCTCCCAACCCACGACGGGTCTTTCTCTGCCTCTCTCCCGACCCACAACGGGTCTTCTTCTCTCCACCTCTCTCCTGACCCACAACAGGTCTTCCTCCCGTCAGAACGACGGCACGACAACACGCCTGGGTCTCACGACAGCTCACCCGGCTCTCACGACTGCATGACAGCTCACCTGGGTCTCACGATGTCTCGCCTGGCTCTCACGATGTCTCGCCTGGCTCTCACGATCTCTCGCCTGGCTCTCACGATGGCTCGCCTGGCTCTCACGATGTCTCGCCTGGCTCTCACGATGGCTCGCCTGGCTCTCACGACGGCTCGCCTGGCTCTCGACGGCTCACCCAGCTCTCACATCGGGTCTTTTGACCCACAACGGGTCTCTCTCTCGACCCACGACGGGTCTCTCGACCCACGACGGGTTTTTCTCCGCCTCTCCATCTCCGTCTCCCTCCCTTCCAACCCACGACGGGTCTCCCTCTCTCCTGACCCACAATGGGTCTCACTCCTTTCCGACCCACAACGGGTCTTTCTCTGCCTCGCTCTCTCCTGACCCATGACGGGTCTCCCCCCCGACCCAAGACGGGTCTTTCTCTGCCTCTCTCCCGACCCACGACGGGAGATCTTCCTCCTGTCAGGTCTCCCTCCCGACAGGTCTCCCTCCCGACAGGTCTCCCTCCCAACAGGTGTCCCCCTCCCGACCCTCATCCCCCCGACCCTCATCCCTCCGACCCTCATCCCTCTGACCCCCCCATCCCTCCGACCCTCATCCCTCATCCATCCAACCCTCAACATTCGAGCCTTGCTTCCTTCACCTACAGGTTCCTACACTTGCCATCCGCACCCTAGCTGAAGGACGCACATCAGCATTATCATGGTCACGTCCATCAACCATCTGCGCTACCGCGTGTGACCCCACAATTAGCCTTCAGCTTCATCGGAACTTCGTCCTACTTTTCCACCATTCTTTGGGGGTCTGATTAATCCAGGCATTCCCATTCATTCTAACAATAGATCAGTCAACACCACCTTCATCAGCTTCCCCTCTGCTCATCTGACGTCAACATCATCTGCAATTTCATCACCCTCTCACGCCACTCCAGGAATGTCTGCATCTCCACCGTCCAGGCTTACCATCCATCCACCTTCTGCTTTTCAATTTCTGGGTCACAGGGGCAGCAAATCTGCTGCCCAGAATACTATGCACCGGCCCCCATGAATCCTCCCACGGGGGGAGGTCCAGGCTTACCTCTCAGGGATAAATCTCATATACAAGCTGACTTCTGGCGAAGACTGCCAGTCTCATCTTCATGTCCCCGTGCTGATTAAAGGACTGCAAAAACTGAACCTCGCCTTCCTCCGAAACGCCTACCACTTACTTCGGACCTTCTCTACCGTTGCACTCTCACTCTGCGCTCCAGCGACCTCTCGCCTTTCACGGACCTCTTCTGGCATAACACCCCATCCATTCTCCATTCATTTATTTCGCATTGGCGCCACTACCTCCACGGCCAGGGCAGATGTACCCGACCGGAAAAATTCAAACCCTTGGTTGTCGGGTCTCCAGCACCTACCTCATGTACGTTCGTCATGACCTCAACGATCTCCTCCAGACCCATTCCACTTTATGCTCTTTCCAAAACTTTTGGGGGTCCCGTTCCGCTGGGCCAATCGAAGATTGAGACGGAGCCCCCACCCATCGTCTCAACCCAGCCATTACTGCCTATTCACTCAGACATCCACTATCATTCAATAATAAATATCTTCACTGCATTATGTTGATGGCCTGGTCCTAGCTAGTGAATTGATAATTATTTAGACATAGGATGAGTTAAGGGGCTTTGCGCTACAATTTTGTATGAAAAGCGCTTTATAAATATTGTTGGATTTGATTTGATTTATATGTACATGTATGTATGTATGTATATATATATATATATATATATGTGTGTGTGTGTGTGTGTGTGTGTGTGTATATATATATATAGATATATATATAGTGTTTTCTGTTCAATTTATTGGTAAAAGCAAAGTAGTATTGTTTCGATATATATGTATATAGTATGTAGTTGTACAGGACAATGATGAGAAATGTATATTATATTGTATACAGCATATTGTATTGTATTATTATATTATATATATTATAATAGCTGTCAATATGGAATGTGTGAGAATATGGAGCAGGAGTAAATAACTTTATACTTCCACCTGCTCCATTTTGAGCAAAAGGAACTGCAGAGACATATGACATAAGTTTGTATTTGTTTGCATTTTGAGTTTGTATTTGTGAAATTATTCTTAAATGGAACCTGCAAGTTGCTCAAATAAACATAAACATAAACAACATAAACATAAACACATTCTGCAAAAAAATGAAAATTTTGAAAAAAAAAAACTTGCTTCTAACACGCGTGAAAAGTCCCTCAGTCGTCCAGGTAGAATCCATGATAACAGGAGAAGTTCAATTTGTCAACTGGACAAAGTTTGTTTGGTTGAAAACGTTTCGCCGCTCATCCGAGAGGCTTCGTCAGCTCTGGATGAGCGGCGAAGCCTCTCGGATGAGCGGCGAAACGTTTTCAACCAAACAAACTTTGTCCAGTTGACAAATTGAACTTCTCCTTTGATCATCACTGCTTCTAACACGATTTTCTTGTTTTCATAAATTGAGACATGACAGGTTTCGCCATGGCAGGTCACATATTTGTGAAACAAAACACAACTCTAGCTGTTTTTGATGAGGAAACAACCTCATAACATGTCTTAGCTCATGAGTCAATTTTGTGAAATGTAAAAACTTGAACATTAACAAGGTCCTCTGACTGTGCTGCTGTAGATTACAGAATAAGCCTGATCATTGTGGGTGGGTCACATGCACATCCTTTGACAAACCAATATATAAGACCTGAGAGTGTGGCTTTACACTTTGCAGTTTCACTCTTTACAAAATAGGAGTTTTATGTCAGCATTTATCAAGAATTGGCCTCGACATTTTTGAATTGCTGGTGAACTGATTTCAAGTTATGAAGAATTTTTCGCAAAACCCTGCCTATTTTCAGTTGACTCTCTTTGCAGATTATGGACGCCTTCGATATCTGTTATTTACTTTTTTCTTGATGTTCTACATGACGATAATCTCTGCTAACATGGTCATTATAATCACTATTTTATTAGAGAAGTCTTTGCACCAGCCAATGTACAGTGCCGTGAAAAAGTATTTGCCCCCTTCCTGATTTCTGTGTTTTTTGCATATTTATCACTCAAAACATTGTCAGATCATCAAACCAATTTTAATATCACACAGAAACAACCCAAGGAAAGACAAAATTCAGTTTTTGAATGATGATTCCATTTATTAGTGCACAAAAAAAATCTAAACCTATCTGGCCCTATGTGAAAAAGTAATTGCCCCCTTAATCTAATAGCCAGTTGAGCCTCCTTTGACAGCAATAACTGTAACCAAACGTTTGCGATAATTGGTGATGAGTCTTTCACACCGCTGGGGAGGGATTTTGGCCCACTCTTCTATGCAGAATTGTTTCAATTCTGCCATATTGGAGGGTTTTCTTGTATGAACTGCCCGTTTAAGGTCACACCACAGCATCTCAATCGGATTTAAATCCGGACTTTGACTTAGCCACTCCAAAACCTTAATTTTGTTTTCTTTGAGCCATTCAGAGGTGGACTTGCTGGTGTGTTTTGGATCATTGTCCTGTTGCATGATCCAAGAGCGCTTGAGTTTGAGGGCACGAACTGATGGCCGGACATTCTCCTTCAGGATCTTCTGGTAAACAGCAGAATTCATTTTTCCGTCAATCACAGCAAGTTGTCCTGGTCCTGAGGCAGCAAAGCAGGCCCAGACCATCACACTGCCACCACCATGCTTTACTGTGGGCACCATGTTCTTTTTATCAAATGCTGTGCCATTTTTACGCCAGATGAAACGGGCTGCAGACCTTCCAAAAAGTTCAATTTTAGACTCATCGGTCCACAAAATGTTTCTCCAAAAGTCTTGAGGGTCATCAAGGTGCTTTTTGGCAAAGGTGAGACGAGCCTTTGTGTTCTTTTGTGAAAGCAGTGGTTTTCTCCTGGGAACTCTTCCATGGATGCCATTTTTGGCCAGTGTTTTTCTAATGGTGGAGTCATGAACACTGACCTTAACTGAGGCCAACGAGGCCTGTAGTTCTTTCGATGTGCGTCTAGGTTCTTTTGTGACTTCCTGAATGAGCCGTCGTCGCACTCTTGGAGTAATCTTAGTTGGTCGACCACTCCTGGGAAGGGTTGCAACTGTTCCCAGTTTCCTCCATTTTTGAATAATGGCTCTGACAGTGGTTCGCTGGAGCCCCAGAGCTTTGGGAATGGCTTTGTAACCTTTTCCTGAATTATAGACTTCTATCACTTTTTTTCTCATTTGTTCTTGAATTTCTTTGGATCGTGGCATGATGTGTTTGTTCTTGAGATGTTGTAGCCAACTTCACTTTGTTTGACAGGAACTATTTAAGTGATTTCTTGATTCAACACAGGTGGTGACAATCAGGTGTGGGTGTGGCATGTAGAACTGAACTAAGTTTTCTCAAAACTGTGGTTAGTCACAGTTAGTTTGTGATTTAACAAGGGGGGGCAATTACTTTTTCACATAGGGCCAGATAGGTTTAGATTTTTTTTGTGCACTAATAAATGGAATCATCATTCAAAAACTGAATTTTGTCTTTCCTTGGGTTGTTTCTGTGTGATATTAAAATTGGTTTGATGATCTGACAATGTTTTGAGTGATAAATATGCAAAAAACACAGAAATCAGGAAGGGGGCAAATACTTTTTCACGGCACTGTATATCTTAATCTGCTGTTTATGTGTGAACTCTCTGTATGGCTCTGCTGGATTCTTCCCCAGGTTTTTGGTCGATGTTTTGTCTGATTCTCATTTTATTTCACGAGCCTCATGTTTCATTCAAATGTATGTCATTTACACATATGCTTCTTGTGAGTTTACTATACTAGGAATCATGGCTTACGACAGGTTTGTGGCCATCTGTCAGCCTCTGCATTATCACACTAAAATTACCATAAGGAAAGCACTGAGTTTATGGGTGACTGCAATCAGTTATCCTTGTGTGTGTTGTTTTGCTGGTATGTATTTAACTGCACTATTACCTCTGTGTGGAAATAAACTGCCCAGGATTTTCTGTGCAAACTGGCCTGTGGTTAAAAACTCTTGTGTGGACACAACACATAACAATGCAGTGGGTCAGTTTGTGGGTATAACTACCATCTTTATCCCTCTGCTGTTTGTGCTCTTCTCATATGTGCGAATTCTTATTGTGTGCAAAAGAGGCAGCGCTGAACTGAGAGGCAAAGCTCTTCAAACCTGTGTTCCACATTTAGTGACATTTGTCACATATTCTGTCTCTGTTTTTCTGGAGTTGTCACTGACACGATTTGACACAAACAAAATTCACCCAATAGTCACAGCTGTTTTATCTTTGGAGTATCTAATGGTGCCGTCCATTAACAACCCTCTCATCTACGGACTCAAGCTGCCACAGATCAGAGCGGCCGTGTACCAGCGATTCAGCATCCGAACCAAAACTGTGAGCCACCTTTAAAACAGAATGACAGTTGACAGATAGCTATTGTTCAAGACTGAAAAAGTGATGAGTAAACACAGCATGAAGGACGTGCACAAGAGATAAGAAATAATAATTGTTACATTTTTTAAAAGTTTTAGGGAAAAAAAGTCATTTCTGTTCACTCTATCCTCCAAGAAAAGTATAGTTCAAGTGTTTTTTTTCTGTTTATATCACCTTGATCCTTTAGAAAGTTTGAAAGTTTGATTTCATAAGGTCATAGGTCATAGGTTACAAAAATGAAAGAACATTTGGGATCACTGTTGTATCTCAATTGTTGTAGTTCCAGCTAAATCTGGAAGATTGTGTTTAATTTGAATCATAGATCAGACAAAGCATCCTTCTGATCTCAGAAAGTTTGATTTCATAAACCAGGCCATAGACTGTAACGTTACAGAAATGAAAGAACATTTGGGATTTCACTGTTTCACTGTTAAATCATGTTTTTTTGTTTTTTTCCCCTCACAATAATCCTAATACTAAAATTTGATTGTGACATACCTACTGGGTGCTATGTCACAGTCCAGCCATAGTACGGGTTACATGTAGGCTTGATGGGGAGGTCTATAATGCACTTTTGGATTTTGCTGTAGCTTTTCTCTGTAACAGTTTGCCTAAAGGACAGAAGGCCTGGACCACCTTTGCCTGTAACATATACATTCTAATGCTTTCACTGGTTGTACCATTAAAATGAACATTGATATTTATTGCTGGATGTGCAATTTCATTTCAGTATCTCATTCCATTTAACTGTATGTCTCATATCTAAGCTTCATATACTCCTGATCAAAATTTTAAGACCAGTTGAAAAATTACAAGAATTCACATTTTGCACTGTTGGATCTTAAGAAGGTTCTAAGTAGTGCTTCAAAATGCAAAAAGAAGAAATGGGAGTGAGACAAGAAAAAAATTTGAGTAAGCAATTTATAGCAAACAACCATTAAACTAAAATAGGCTGTTTATCAGCTGATCAAAATTTGAAGACCATATCTCAAAAAAAAAAAGAAAACTTAAACCTAAACATTTTCAAAAATTTGTTTCAAAGCATGCATGATGCTAGTGTTTCCAGGAGGCTTCACGGAGGGCATCTACTGTCTGGAACTGGTGTCCATTTTTGTAAACTTCCCTTGCCATCCAACCCCAAATGTTCTCAGTTGGATTTAGATCAAGAGTGATGTTATTTCTCCGGAAGAAGTCCTTCGTCAGCTGGCCATTATGAACTGCAGCGTTGTCCTGTTGAAAAACCCAGTCATTACCACACAGCCGATGGCCTTCAGTCATGAGGGATGCTCCCTGCAACAGCTCCTCAAAGCCAGCTGCCGCTTGTCACCTCTGCACAACCTGAAGCTCCATTGTTCCATTGAAGGTGTGAGTACAGCGCACTGACTCACTAGCCTTGAGCCTCTCGAAGTTTCTTTCCGACGTGGCACGTAACAAAAATAAAGAGTCTTGAATCAAAAGTTTGTCTTTTCTATCTTTACTAAAGTGAAAGTCATACAGAGTGGAAAAAAGGAATAAAAAGGAAACAAAAGAAGGAATTTCTAAGGCTTGTAACTTATAATGCCTCATGACGTCCTACACGACGTCCTTATGTGCTACGTAACGTCCTTCTTGACGTCCTTACGTGATGTGACGTCCTTCATGACGTCCGTACGTGTCGGTCAAAAGACTGTGTATGGCCCGAGACTCTCTAATACCTCGCCAATCTGTGGCTCGAGGCTCTCTCTGGCCACAACGACGTCTACTCGAGACCTCAAACTCAGTCGAAACTAGATCAAGGTTCAAAGATTAAAGATTAATGTAGAAGATCAATAGATTAAAGTACATCAAAGTAGACCATAGCAACGCATAGCAACGTAGATATAACATAGAAAATGGCTCTAACAGAAGGAAAAAGCCCCCCAGATGCCCCAGGGCACCCCCTCCACTGTGCCGTGTTGAAAACATCTCAGGTGGGATCTCCTTGTCATGCCAGTTACGTTGGAAGCCATCGGGTCCGTCAAGGTTAAATGTTTTCTTATCGGAGAATAAAACTTTCTTCCACCTTTCAATGTCCCATGTTTGGTGCTCTCGTGTACACAAACAGGCAATTTTGTGCCGTTGAAGGAGACAAGGTCTTTGCGCATAGAAATTCTGTCCATATATAAACAATGAACAGAACCAGTGACAAGGACTGGCATAGTCCCACATGCATTGACTGGGAACAGGTCTGACTCACTGCTGGCTCTCATAGATCTCATTGAAAATATAACAGACAATACTGACAGGAAAAAATACACAATAGGGATTTTTATTGATTTTAAAAAAGCCTTTGATACTATCGACCACAATATATTAATTGAAAAAATGGGTGAATACGGTTTCAGGGGTCTTGCATTAAAATGGTTAACTTCTTATTTATCTGATCGGTGCCAGTATGTTCAGCTTGGGAATCATAAATCAATACACAAAACAATATTACGCGGAGTTCCTCAGGGTTCCGTATTGGGCCCAAAATTATTTTTGCTTTACATTAATGATTTGTGTTTAATATCTGATAAATTAAAATTTGTATTATTTGCTGATGACACAACAATAACCTGCTCAGGAGACAATTTACAACAACTCGCGTATCAAGTTACAGCTGAAATGAGTAAGATAAAAACATGGTTTGAAATAAATAGAGTTTCATTAAATGTCACAAAAACTAAATTTATTGTATTTGGAAATAGAGAAGTAAAACCAAAGATACAAGTGTTGATTGATAATGTTGAAATGAAAGAGTTGATGAATTCAAATTTCTTGGCGTGACACTTGATCATAAATTAAATTGGAAATCTCACATCTCAAACATCAAATCAAAGGTGGCCAGAAATGTTTCAGTGATCGGAAAAGCAAGATTATTTCTAGACCCTCAATCCCTCCATATCTTATACAGCACGATGATTGTTCCCTACTTGAGCTACAAGTGTGGGGAAACACGTATAAAACCAATACAGATTCATTATTTAAAATACAAAAAAAGGCCGTGAGAATTCTACATGGGGTAGAACATAGAGAACATACAAACATGTTGTTTTACAAATCCAAATTTTTAAAATTTGAAGATCTGGTTAAATTTAAAACCTTACTAATTATGTATCAAGCCTGGTATAAACAACTACCAGGAAATATTCAAATATTATTTAGCAACAGAGAAGGAAATTATAACTTAAGAAATGAATTAAATTTTAAGAAATTATTTTTCTGTACAACATGCAAAAAAATGTTCATCACAAGATGTGGAGTGGATTTGTGGAATAATTTAAATGATGAAGTTAAGAGTTGCCTAAATATATACCGTTTTGGCTCACCACCTCTTTCCCGATCGAGGATCCTACCATCGACCTCAGCTCATGACTTCACCATTCTATCCTATACGCGTCCTCAGCGATGCTCTCGCCATCTAATCCTCATCTCCTCCTGCTCATGCTACATCATTGCATTCCTTCATCATTCTCTGCTCTCATGTCGCGACTACTATTACGGTCTCCAAATTCGACCGCTCTCATCTGTCCAGCATTCAACCCGTACCCGCCCTGTGAACATCCCCAATATGCACCTCCACCCTCAGGTCCTTAGCTGTTCCACAGGTTCCAAGCCGACTGATGACTGGCCGATTCTCACGATGTTTTACCGGCTCTCATGACCGCATGATGACCGCCAGCCCACCCAGCTCTCACGACCGCATGACAGCTCGCCTGGGTCTCACGACGGCTCGCCTGGCTCCCACGACGGCACGACAGCTCGCCTGGCTCCCACAACGGCTCAACAGCTCACCTGGCTCCCACGACGGCTCGTCAACTCGCCTGGCTCTCATGACGGCTCGACAACTCGCCTGGCTCTCACGACAGCACGACAGCTCACCTGGCTCTCATGACGGCTCGCTTGGCTCTCTCGACAGCTCTCACAATGGCTCGCCTGGCTCTCACGACGGCTCGCCTGGCTCTCATGACGGCTCTCACGACTGCTCGCTTGGCTCTCAGGACGGCTCTCATGACGGCTCTCACGACGGCTCGCCCGGCTCTCACGCCGAGTCTTCCGGCCCACAACGGGTCTTCTTCTCCTCCACCTCTGTCTTGACCCACAACAGGTCTTCAGGTCTTCAGGTGTGTGTTCTGTGTGGAGTTTGCATGTGTTGGAAGAAATTCTCACGACCTCGTAGAAGAAATGCAGGAGTCTGGGCTGGTTCAGTAAAGGCACTTTAATGTTGATCAGCAGAGTATACAGGTATGATTCTTCGTCTCCTGTCTAGATACAGAACTGAGGTGAATTTATCCTACAGACTAGTTAACCATTACCCCTCATTTAGGACGTTTAGGTATGGAACTTTGTGCAGACAACGTGTCATGGTGGTACATAACATGGTAATAAAACACAGGTCAAGTCCTAGTTTAACAAACAACATGTCTCTAGGTTTTACTGAATCAGCATAAATCTAAGTCATATCACCAATAATTGTCGTAAACCTCAATCTATTAGTAACTAGAAGATTGATAACACAAGAACAGGACGTCAGAAGTGTTTAGCGACCTTTGACGGATTTCATAACAATAGATATTTCCCCACAGATCCCCTCCTTTTGATCACATAAACACATGTGATCACACTTACATAGTAGAGTGGCAAGACGCTCCCTCTACAAATAAAATTAATCATCTCAACATAACAATTTTAACCTTAGCATTCATAGAGCATAACACATCTCAATGTCTTTATGTCAATATATCATGTAAATTCCTCACCAACAGGCCACAGGCGGTGAGGATCGGCAGCCACGTCTCCTCCACATGTGTCCTCAGCACTGGGGCACCCCAGGGCTGTGTTCTCAGCCCTCTCCTGTACTCCCTGTTCACCTATGACTGTACCGCCAGGCACAGGTCCAACACCATCCTCAAGTTTGCTGACGACACCACCATCCTAGGCCTCATCACCAACAACGATGAGAGCGCCTACAGAGACGAGGTGAAATCACTGACCAGCTGGTGTCAGGAAAATAACCTCTCTCTGAACGTCAGCAAAACTAAGGAAATGATCGTGGACTTCAGGAGACAGCGTGTAGACCAGCATCCCCCCATCTCCATCAACAACGCTGAGGTGGAGCAGGTCAGCAGTTTTAAGTTCCTTGGGGTACACATCACTGAGGATCTGTCCTGGACACTACATACAGACACTGTGGTTAAGAAAGCCCGACAAAGACTCTACTTCCTGAGGAAGTTGAGGAAGTTTGGTATGAACACCAGCATCCTCACAAACTTCTACAGGTGCACCATCGAGAGCCTGCTGACGGGCTGCATCACAGTGTGGTATGGGAACTGCACCGCTCAGAGCCGCAAAGCACTACAGAGGGTAGTGCGAGCGGCAGAGGACATCACTGGCAGCAGTCTCCCCTCCATCCAGGACATTTACCACAGCAGGGGTCTGCGTAAAGCACGCAGCATCACTAAGGACCATACTCATCCGGCACAAGGACTCTTCCGTCTGCTACCCTCTGGTAGACGATACAGGAGCCTGCCAGCACGCACAAAAAGACTCAAAGACAGCTATTACCCCCAAGCTGTCAGACTACTGAACTCTGGGTAATACTCTAAATAATACTGAACTCTCAATAATACTGCACTAAACTACCTTTCATTATGCATAATTATGTTTACTGCTGCTGCTCTATATGAATATATCATGTCTGTCACTACCTCACTGTAAATTACTGTTACATGTGCAATAATCAGTGCAATAACCTATGTGCAATATTTATATCATACTATGTGCAATACGAAATCCACATGCAACACCTACACCACACCATATTATGTGCAATCTGTGAAATACTTACACCTTATTTGATCTTGATTTAATCCTACCTGCACCTTGTACATTGTACCTTGCTTTTTTATTTTATTACATTTTATTACATATTTTATTATATTGTTTATTATATTGTTTATTATATTGTTTACTTCTTCCCCTGCACTTTGCAACACTTTTTTTACCATGTACTATTATTGCATCTTATTAGTACTTCTTGACTATCTTAGCGAGTCAACGGTTCTTCTGATCCTAAGCATTTCATTGCATTGTTGACCTTGTGTTGATTCTGCATATGACAAATAAACAATCTTGAATCTTGAATCTTGAATCTTGAAAATCATTGTACAAAACTCGGACGGCAGAATAAGTCACAAGGAGCAACACCTTAGGGCTTAAAATTTAGATCATTCATTTATTCAGCCAGAACTTAATTCGTACAGTTTTGATAAGACTAGATTAATGTATCAGTAAGTCGAAATTAGGGGTCGACTGAAAGCAACAGAATTCGTGATGGAGGATCCCTTCGCTCCAGGGCAGTAGCGATTAGACGCTCTATTAAACCTCTAAGGCAAGGGACAACGCAACAGCCAATTACAATTAAAATAGCAATTACAGTCACTATGGTAGTGATAATGGAAACAATTGTCGCAGCCCATGGACCAAACATTTTATGAAACCAACTTGTCCAGGCATGTTCAGGTACACCAGAGTTTCTAGCAAATTCAGCAGATAACGACTTAAGTTTGTTCAAAGCTTTAGCAATACTTCCATCAGGGGAAGTGTTGTTGGGGATAAAAGTGCAACATTCAGCGCCGAACATGCTACACACAGAGGATTCTTTGGCTAATATCATGTCGAGGGCGATTCGATTTTGCCAGGCCATTAATGAGGTAGGTCCAAGCTGTTCAGCAATGCCTTCAATCGCTTCAATCGTATAATTGATAAATCTCTGTTGATTGTAATAGAGGTAATTAATCCATACTACATTTTTTGCAGCTGTCACGTGGGGGAGTATGGCTGAAAGGAAACCTGCTGCGATTTCGTCCTGACCTTTGAACTCACTAGGCACGCCCACCGGCGTCCCTATCGAGCTCAGATAAATGTCTTTATTAAAGGAACCTTTTGGTTTTTCTTTAGGCTGTGGGGACAAGGACCTCTTGTGGACATGGTCCGGTCCCGTTTTATATAGAACTTGGGTCGGTTTTAAGTTCAATGAATCTGCAGGACCTATAGTGAATGGGATAATTAGCATAATTGGCACACACACACCCGACCATGTTGGAGATAGTATTGCATATAGACGGAAGTCTGCACATAACCACCAAATATCTGCTCGTGAAATGGATTGGTTAGTCAAAAGTGCAAAATTGTCATAATTGTCAGAAGTGAAAGTCTGATTACAAAAATTATTAGTGAAACCCTCAATATCAACTCTGTTGTCAGTCCTTATGTCTGCATTGGTGATCGTATCTCTGAGGAAATAGGTATACATTACAGTTCCCATTTTCCAAGTGGTGGGTATGTCCTTTGAAGTTACAACCGGTAACTTGTCATGGAGTTGATAACACTCGTCAGTCCGTTTAAATGATTTTCTAGTGAAGAGCTTAAGTATACATGTCAAGTCCTTGTTATTGGAATATGGTATGGATGCAGTAGTTAGTTGTGGTCTGGCAGCCGAACATACAATACAATCTTCTGTGGTCAGAGTATGGGCCGTATACTGTACCCATTTTAACCAAGTGTTTTCTGTCATTTCCAATCCTGTCTCTATTTTTATTGCTTCAGTCAAAGAATTTATTTCATTCACTGGAGCAATCTTATTAGTTACTAATATAGTTATGTGGATATAGCCTTCAAAATTTAAGTTGATTCTCCGATTACATGAAACAGTGGGGATTTTTGAGCACTGGAAACCTATAGCATATATTCCTGAGTCACTAACTTCTGGATTTTGAATTGATAATACTACCGGGTTGCATCGCTGAGTAGGGGATTTACTCCCTCTGCATTGCTTTAGATCTGCTTGATAAGATGCCTCATCTTTCCTGATCTTTGTCAGGGTAATTCTCTGCTGTTGATCAGTTCTAAAATCACCTTGGTCTGTATTATGATGATCGTCGGTACTAGAAATTGCTCTGGCGTTGTTTGTGACCCTGTGGTCCTCATAATTATTAGCTCTGGTCAGACAAGTGTCTTTACAAACAATTTGGGTATTAAAAACATGATCTATAGCGGGTATGTTTGACATACAGTCCAATATTTCACATACGTCGAATAAAACATTACATGTTTGGCCTTCATAGCAATATTTTTCAATTCTGGAAATTTTAGGAAGTTCTCTTTTTGCCCGTTTTAGTGCTCCTTGTGTCTTACCCGTATGGTTGGCTGAGTTGGTCATGCCGTGAGTGGTCGTTGTGGTTGTCGTGTTGTTTGCCAGCCGTCCGAGATCAGTCTCAGTCAGTAGAATGTATCCCCATACTATAACAACAGAGAATAATATAATCAGCGTAATCAGGATTACACATTGTAAATTTAACAAATTATCATAATATGGCCTATACTGTCCTTTTTCTTCTCTATCTCCTCGATCTCCTCCCTTTTTCCTCCCCTTCTGGAGCCCCAGCGGCGGAGGGTCGGGTGGGGTCATCAGGCTGTTCGTCGGTTTCAGCATCCGGTTCTGCATGGGCAGCTTCATCCTGGGTGGTAGATGCGATGGCAAGGTCAGTGCGGATTTGGGTTGGAGTTCGTTCAGTTGGGTCAGTTGGCGACTTAAAGCAGTGGGATAGGTGATACCAAACTTTAGTTGCATCTTTTTGGACTTGGACAGATCTTCCTGTAGATTGTAGAACTTTATATGGGCCAGTTTGGTATGGTTGGGACCAGTTGTTTCGTCTGTGTACTTTAACATAAACCCAGGATCCTGGTGAAACATCCATGTCTGGATCAGCTTCATTTCCTAGGTCATGTGTTCTTTGTCTGCACTTGTGTAGTTGCATCACGATTTTTTGTAGCTGCTGTACATATGAGTGATGTTGTTTGTCCCATTCTATAAATGGTTCGTCTTCAGAGAATGGGCCGTTTGGTTTTTGCATTTCTCTGCCAGTTAGTAGTAAATGAGGAGAGTATGACATCGTTTTATTCACACTGTTTCTGATGTCCATCAAAACGAAAGGTAAGGCAGTCACCCAATCAAGTTTTAGTGGTCTTCCAAACCTTTGCAAGTTTTCTTTTAACAGTGACATTCATTCGTTCACAGACACCTTGACTGGCAGCGTGGTAGACTGTGCCAAAACGTTGGGTGATGTTTAAAGCTTTTAGCACATCTCGGACGATTTTTGCGGTGAAATGTGAACCATTATCCGTGCGAATGACATGGGGTACACCAAAGCGTGAAAAGACATCAGTCGTCAAGTGGTTCACTACTTCCTTTGCAGTTTCGGTTTTGCAGGGGAATGCTTCAACCCATCTTGTATATTCACAGACTATGACCAGTAGATATCGGAAACCTCGGACTCGCATGTCTGGTCCCATGTCTGTAAAGTCCATGACAATTCTTTCAAAGGGCTTGTTGGGTAGGGCATACGTTCCTGGGGGTGGCCTGTACGCCTTCTTTGGATTCATGGTTTGACACACGTGACAATCATCGATCCAGTATTGCATTATAGGCTTCATGTGTGGATGCCACCATAAGTCAATGTGTTTCAGAATGGCTCCGTAGCTTCGATGTGTGGGAGTGTGATATTCGTCATAAAGCATTTGAAGCAGTGGGATAGGGGCTACTATTTTTCCTTCATGATTTCTCCAGATTCCGATGTCATCTTTTGTAGCACCACGTTGTTTCCACACTGAGTGTTCGTAAGCTCCTGCAGCTTCTTGAATTTCTCTTACATATGTGGCATCTATTATGTTTGCGTCGGGCAGTTTTTCAATCACAGCATCGTTGTGTACCAGCATGTTTCTTGCGTTGTAGTTTGCAGCTTCTTTTGCAGCATGATTGGCTGCTTGATTTCCCAAGGAAATAGAGTCACTTCCCTTGGTATGAGCTTTACATTTCAGGATAGCGAGTCTTGATGGCATCTGGACAGCATCAATTAGTTGTTTAATCAGTTCTTCATGTTTGATCGGAAGGCCGGTCACAAGTTTAAAGCCATTTCTTATCCAACCGGCTAATGACAAAGTCACAGTTTTGTATGCGTAGATTGAGTCTGTATAAATGTTCACTGCTTTTCCTTCTGAGAGTTGGAGTGCTCGTAGCATTGCTGTTATTTCAGCCACTTGTGCGGAACCTTTTGCTATCTGTTGAGCTTCCATCACACGATGTTGATTTGACGGCAGTTGTTCCACCACTGCATATGCTGATATCACGTGACCTTCTCTTGCTCTGTATGAACAGCCATCACAGAATATGGTCATGTCTGGATCTTGTAATGGTGTAGTATGTAGATCGGCTCTCACATACAGTTCAGTTTTTACTTTCTCTTCACACACATGTGGAATTCCTTCAGTCTCCATGTTCGTTGCCATGTTAATGTGGCCTCCTTCATACGTAATGTGTGCCTGTTTGAGAGTCCTTGTGATATGATTTGACCTTTTTGCAGTAGTGATGAACAGCCGAGAGTTGAGATAAGCCAGTATCCCATGCTGAGTGTGGATCACAAGTGGGTGGTTCTGCACAATATGGGAAGTTTTGTCGACTGTCCTAGCCAGGGCAGCCAAGTAACGAGCACAGCCGGGTTGAGTTTGCTCATGTGGGTCAAGTTTACAGGAGTAGTGCTTCAGAACTCTTCTGGTTTGATGTTATTTTTGATAAAGTATGGCTTGGACAAATGTCTGTTTCTCCGTGACATCTAGATGGAAGGGAATGTCATAGTTCGGAGCACATAGGCTACAAGCCGCACAAATAGCTTGTTTTGTTTTGCTGAATGCCTCTTCTGATTCCGTCGTCCAGAGTAGTTCGGCTGAGAGGTTGTGTAAACCATGAGGCTTGATGAGCTCACGTAGGGGTGCTGTGAGTTCGGTGAAGCCAGGAATATATTCTCGAGAGTAGTTACAGAGTCCAAGAAAACTGAGCATCTGGCGTACCGTGATTGGCTTTGTGATGGCGTCTTTGTTACTGTCAGAGACTCCTTGTGTACCGTTAGACACTTCTCGTCCAAGAAAATGTACAGTTCGTCTCGCGATTTGCATCTTTTGCTTCTTCACTTTGTACCCCTTTTTTGACAGATGTGTGAGCAGTAGTACTGTTGCCTCAAGAACCTCTTTGGCCGTCTTTCCAGCAATCAAGATGTCATCCACGTATTCGATTAGAGTGCATGTCTCTGGGAATATCAAATCTGCAAGATCTTGCCTTAAGAAGTGGCTGAAGTATCCGGGACTGTGTTTCCATCCCATGGGCATTCTTCTGTATGAATAGACTTTATTTCTGTGTCTGAAGGCGAAATATTTCTGGGATGATTCTTCCAGGTTGATTGTGAAGAATGCATTGGCCAAGTCAATAACAGTGTAGAACTTGTGTTCTGGTGACAGATTATTCAAGGCGATGTAATGGTCTGGTACTGGGTATGATTCTCCTGCTGTGACATCATTTATGGGGCGGAAGTCTTGTACCATCCTCCAGTTTTGCAGATCTGATTTTTTCACAGGAAAAAGTGGTGTGTTGTATTCAGACTCAGTTTCATATATCACACCTGATTCCAGTAGCCCGTTGATGGTTTCTTGAATTCCTGCTCCTTGTTCTTCTTTGAGTGGATACTGGGGAACATATATTGGTTTGTTTGTCGTGAGTTGCACTTTAACTGCGTGTCTTGTCTGTCCCACATCATTGGGGTGCATCATCCATATGTTTGGTGGGACTTGTGCCAGATACATCTCCGTATCGGGGTGATTCTCAAAAATTGTCTGGATTGTTTAGACGTTCTTGTGTTATCTTCAGAGCCCTGGGGTAACACAATGCTGAATATTCGGTGTTGTGGATTGTAGAAAACACCTTCGATTTCAGTGGCGTCATACTGGAGACTTGAGGCTAACTTGACCATGGGGCCGAGTTGTCTTGGCGTGTGGTGTTTTGATATGGCAAGTGACACATGGGGGGCGCTTTCTTCATTTTCCTGGAAGTATGGTCTCAAGTGTTCTGGGAGAGAAACAGCGAGTGCCATGCCTTGTGGGCCCAAGTAGAGGTGTGTATAACTCACACAAAAAGTTTGGCCATCAATCTTCTCCCACAAAACATCATAAGTGTCGTCTTCCAATGTTGAGTAATATAGAGTGACATGTAGAGGGTCGTAGGGCTCACTGAGTGGATATAACGTTTTTGCCCAGGTTTTGTAGTGTTGCCATAAAGCTGAAGCAGTGTTACCTTTTTCTGGATCGGTGAGTAGTTGTGTCCAGTATATTATGACTTGTGACTTTGAATCTAGGTATAAGAATTCTTGCATAACGTTTTGGTCTTTAAGGGTTACCGCCAATGGTTCGGTGAAAGTTTTCAGTTCAGCTTTTCCCACACAGCCGGTTATGGACATAGTTTTTGACGAAAGGGGAAATTTCTGTCGTATACAGGATACTGTGGCTCCCGTATCCACCAAAAATTTAATCTTGTCCATTTATCTTCAAGACCACCATTGGCTCGCTTTTCCATGAGTTTAGCGAATGGTCGGGCTGTGGGCCTCTTCAGTAATCATGCTCATTGTAGCCTCCTTGGTTTCCAACATTCATCACTCTCGTATTGGGTGCTGCTGGGGGCATTTGAATAGTCATCTGTTGAGGCATTGCGGTCTGTACGTTGTAAGTTGGCATTGGTTGTTGTGGCACGAACTGTGGTGTGTTGTAGCCCCACATAGGTTGCATGTTACGTTGGAAGTTATTTGGCCCTTGTCGTCTTCGATTGGCATTCGGACAATTCCTTTTCCAGTGACCAATTCCTTGACACAGAAAACATCGATCATCTTGATTGGAATTGTTTGCATAGCCCCTTCCTCTGTTTTTATTGAAGTTCCTGAAACCTCCTTGGTTTCTTGCTTGAGGGCCATTATATATCACAACAGGTGCATTCGGTGGGGGTGCAGGCTGACCTGGCTGTGCTTTGGGCATCATTGTTGCGGTTTCTTGTGGCTGTTGAAATTGAGGTTGTTGAGTTGTCACCAACATCTTAACTGCAGCTGTTAATTCTTTGGTGGCAGTGGCAAGGTCTTCTTCAGGTGTGTCTGCCTGTATGCTCATGATTTTGGCATTTTTCTCCTTCTTTTTCTCTTTGAGTTCATTTTGGTATTTCTGCAGTTGGAGTTTTGCAGTGGCCAGTTCCAGCTCTTGCTTCTTCTCCTCTGTCTCTTTTTTCCCCCTCTGCCATTTGTTTATTTGATGGCTGCAGTGTGCGTCGAACTCATCGTCAGATTTAGTGTATATGCCCATCACGTCGTCCAGAGCGTCTTGCACTGCTTTTGGCATACCTTTCACCAGAGCTGAGCGATAGATGATTGATATTCCTGCTCTGGCATCGATCCGTTCTCCTGTGGCATCATGGTATAGATTAGTGGCACGTTGTTTGTAACTGTAGTAGTCTTCGTTGTCTTTCATTTGCATTGACAACAATTCTTCGGTCACGACAGAAGGATAACGTTGACTGAGTTCTCTCTCCAGCACATCACGATAGTTGTATACACCTTCTTGATTACGCAGTGCATATCTCAAGCTCCTTTCGATAGCTCTTCTGATGTTTCTGGCAACAGTTTCGTCAGCAGCTTTGGTCAGAGCGGCCTGAATATCGCCCCAGCAAAGTTGGTCTCCTGCGGTCTGTTTGAAAAGAGCTCTTAGCCATGGTAAGCCACCTTTGGTAAGTCTTGGAAGTGTCAACATCAAAGCACTCCAGTCTTTGATTGAAAATGGCTGATAGACCACAGTTTGACCGTCTGTTCTCACTGGATACACGCTTGCTTCTGGCCCTCATTCCCTCCGCTGGCTGGGCGTATAAACTCCATCAATGTGTCCTCCTGTATATTCGTTGTCATCTACTTTTCCAGTGAACCATCCGTCCACTGAAATAGGTTTTTCGCTTGGTGGTGCATTATTCCGCTGTGACGCTGCACCTGCTTGGCTTCCTTCGTCTTCGGATTCCTCCTCATCGTCTCCGATATCAGAGTCTCTTTGTAGTTTTTGTTTTTGACGTCTTTCACCACTAGGGTGTTGTTTTCGTATTTCAGTGTTCACAATTTTTGACAATGCATATAACTCATCTTCCACGGCTTGTATTTTGTTTTCGAGCCCTCCCTGGTGTGGCTCAAGAGATTCGAGCAGCAACTCTCCTGTCAGTACTTTATGTGTTGCTCTGGGGGATGAGTCTTCTCCAAAATGGGAGGGGTTCGAGAATGTAGCAGCTTTAGTATCGGGGGTTCTCAGCTTGCCGCTGGCGTAGGGTGAGGGATGGTATGGTCTTGGTGACTTGTGGTAATAATCTCTTCGCTCGATAGGTGGGTCGGGTAATGGTCGGTACATGTTATCAAGTAGGGGAATCTCTCTGTCAGTGCCCTCATCTTTTGCCCTTCTACTTCTTCTGTGTGACCTTCCTCTTCTCTCAGCAGACCCTTTTTCATCTTCGGTGTCACAACAAGAGTCTCTGAATTGTTTACGAGTTAACACTGGATATATTCCAACTCCAGGTTTTTTAAGTGGCTCCTTTTCATCAAGATCTTCCTTTATTTTCACTTCTTTTCCGGTTTTCTTTAGGACCAAGATAGAAGACAGTTCTTTGGTATCTTGTAGGACTTTCAGCTCTCCTGCCCATTTTTGTAGCTTCTTAACCATCTTGAGTTCCTTCTCATGCTTTTGTATTTTTGCTTGACGATTGGAGTCGTTTTTGATCTTCTGTATGTTTAGGCGGTTTACTTTATACAAGATGGCATTTCGTTTTGGCTCCAGTTTGCATTGTTGTATTTTTTCTTTGTAATAGTCCTTGATGTTTTTCCACTGCTCATCTGTTGGGGCGATGGCGTCCTCCCCTCCGTGTATCATCTTCTTTTTGGTGAATTTTTTAATCAGGGTTTTGATTTCAGTTTGGTTTGCTTGGGCTTGTTTGGGGTCCGCTTCATCCTGGAGTGCTTTATTCAACCAATATTCTGTCAACTGGCCAACCGTGATAAAGTGTGAGGACATTTTGTGGTAATTTTGAGTTTTTGTTGAAGTTGAATTATTTATTTATTATACAAATTTTGGGCATGACGTCCGGTTTATGGTTTTTTGATGAATGTATCGCTATTTTGAGTACTGTGTACTTTTGATTCTACCTTTGGGCTTTAAGAAGTTTGATTCTTGGGGGCTTCTCCGTTCTCTGCAGTTTTCTAGAAGGGAGAAGAAATTTGACTTAGATAATTGTGACTTCGGGTTATAATTGGTTTAAAATATTTAATTTAAAATTTTAATCACCTGATTGACGCACAGTTTTTTTTTTGCCCCAATTAGAATATGTGTCCGTCACGTTTTGTTGTCTGCGGGACGGTCCGGATTTGCAGCTTTTAAGTTTTAAGCTTCTGCAACAAAATGAGAGAGAGAGAGAAGTAGCGCAGGCGTAAACGTAGAATTTTGAAAATAATTATTTTATTAATATTTAATTTAGATAAAACAAAAACTCCCAATCTTAAGTTAATTATAAAAGCAATTGGTTTATCCAGTACCTCCTTTAATGTGACAGGTGATATAACCTTTTATATTTTTGAATTGTACCCCGAAAAATGAACTGTATTAAATTAAAAATAACCTTGAGCAATTTAAACCTCTATACTCCAATTATTTGTGTTAAATTTTGAAATGTATCTACCTCCTCAATTGTTTTAGGACCTGATTGCCGATAAAATATTTACTTTAATAATTGCAATGCTGTCTCAATAGCTTAAACTGTTTCTTATTTATTTATTATTTCGTTCATTGATGGCACCGTGCAAAGAGTAATTCTCACACTGCTCCTTTAAACTCAAACTAGTCCGTGCTCAAGACCAACTCGTACTGAGCAAACATTCAGACCAGAGGCGCTCCGAGCCCAAAACAGCCAAAGCGCTTTCTTTAATTCCCACAGAACACTCAAAATACAGATTAACACTATTCTATCCTTGTCCCTAATTTTTCTAATTCCTTTTTCTCAACTCTTACAACATTAACAAGAACAACAACATTAATAGAGCTAAGTTACGGGCTCATATCTTTCCCTGTGACCTCTTGACCTCTCTGCTCACTGCCGCTCATACACACACACACACACCTCAGAGAGACCGCAGGCAAAAATAGACAAACACCCGTAGCAAAATTTATTATTCCCATGAAATTGATTAAGCTAGCAAATCTTTGAGAACTGAATTTAAAATATTTACAATTGTATTAATTTTAGAATTTATTGGTTTAAGTAAATTACACAATACAAGACTTTTAATTGAGATTCGCCAAAACAAGACAATTTTCAGTAAATAAAAAAATTTACCGTTTCAGATTATTCTCCAAATATTCCAGGACATGCAATAATTTCAGGGACTTATTCCGAATTTTAAGAACATGCAATTTATTTTTAAGAACATGCAATTTATCTTTAAGAACATGCAATTTTAAATTACTCAATAAATGCAGAATTATTTGATCCAAGTATCATTTGTTACAATTCTATTGCAGCCCACGAACACATTTCACAATCATTATTCAGTGCATTATACCTTATTAATAATTTTATGCATTTTCACAAAATTATAGGACAAGCCAATCACGTCTCCAAGCAAAAGTCATGACACTCACACAACCAGAATTTCCACAAACATCTCTCCAATAAATGCCATAATTCTTATCTTTCAACATTCTTCTATCACATTTCATTTATAATCAAAGCTTTCAACAAAACTTTACATGAACCACCATAGCCAATATTTTAACTCAAATCAAGACTGGGTCTTATCCATCATAAACAGCTCTGAACATCTCTCATCTCATGCTTGCTCAAACAAGTGCTTCTTACAAAAATTCAACCATTTACAAAGTGCCATCAATTTGAACGATTTATTAATTTAATTCATTTAATTCAATTGTACTATCTTCCTCACTACATACATCGCTGTACATATCATCTCTCCGGGACCCACCGAAGTTTTTGTTAAGTTGTAATGACATGATTCTAATGTTTTCTGACCGATACGAGCACAACATTATAAATATGATGGCGACTATAATTAATATGAGCATAACACAGATCAACACCAAGAAGAAACAAATCTCCCAGGTAATTCTAAATGTGTCATACTCGTCTTTTAATTCTTTCAGTATCTGCGTAATTTTGGTGGAATTAGCCGAACACAGACTTTTCGTTATATTTTCAGCTTTTTCTGTAATCTCTTTTACAAGCTCAGTTTTTAATGTTTCGAGTGTTCTTCCTGATTTAGGTCTTGGTGGCTCCGAAGCGGCTCCCATTGTAGACGTAACCTGGTTTACTATTGAATTAATTTTGTCTTTTATTGTCTGAAAGTCAAACAGACTATCTGCTGTCATATTGGACGCATTGCGTTCTCCTACCAACTCATCAATAGGTTCGTCAACCTGATTTTCTATCGCGGTGCCACTTGGCGTGACAGATGTCGTGGTAATGATAGGTTCATCGTCATAAACTTCGTATATTTCTTTTTCACAAACTTTTGATGACGCTCTCGTAACAGTACTACCAGACGGGAAAGTCATGCAAAGACAACCTGCTTGTGATTTAGGTCGGTTTTTCCAAGTACAGCTCAATTTAACTTCGGTCATATCAGTTTCCTGCACCAAAGTATTATTAATTTCGTCACAAACAAAATTGCGCATCCCATATAAAATTGAGTATGCTGCGAGTGTCTGTCCATTTGTGTCAGTTGCATTTAGTCCGGCAATTTTATCATCCGGATTACAGGGTATAAATAAGATGTTTATTTGAACAATTGACCCTCGGTCAATTTTACAGAAGCAAGTGACTTCATCCAGTTTTTCTAACAATGTTACTTCTGCATCTTGGGTGTCTTGAGAGCTTAAGGCAATCAAAAACACCAATAATGTTACTTTCAGTATCTGTCGATACCACATTTTGGAATTCCTCTCTTTTTTTTTATTTTTTATTTTTTATTTTTTTATATAAACTCAAATTAGGAGTTTTTGTTTTTTCTTTTTTGTGTAAAGTTTAACCACAAAAGTGTTTTTCTTACAAAATCCGCTTTTTTTCTCTCTCGTGCAAAGCAATAAACACGGAACTTAATTAATAACTTTGTTTTTAATCACGCTTTATCAAATTTAAAGCTTAAACGCTCACTATTATTTTGATTCTACGCTCCTTCTTTTTTTTCACGTGTTGGCGTATAAACTCGGACTTTTTAATTACTGATTTGATATTGTTTTAAGATTACCACTTAATTTAATACAAAGGTCCCTCACAAAACATCACATATAATTTTGGTTTTGGCCAATGTGACAGATATTCTTTGAAAAAGGCACTGCCATACCGTTTTGTGAGGCGCGCTGAATGTGTTGTCTCTCAGAGGGGCCTCCGGGGAGACGACGACCTGGTCCTTCTGCGTAGTTCGATCACGTCGCAGGGTCACCAAATTGTTGGAAGAAATTCTACGACCTCGTAGAAGAAATGCAGGAGTCTGGGCTGGTTCAGTAAAGGCACTTTTAATGTTGATCAGCAGAGTATACAGGTATGATTCTTCGTCTCCTGTCTAGATACAGAACTGAGGTAAATTTATCCTACAGACTAGTTAACCATTACCCCTCATTTAGGACGTTTAGGTATGGAACTTTGTGCAGACAACGTGTCATGGTGGTACATAACATGGTAATAAAACACAGGTCAAGTCCTAGTTTAACAAACAACACGTCTCTAGTTTTTACTGAATCAGCATAAATCTAAGTCATATCACCCATAATTGTCGTAAACCTCAATGTATTAGTAACTAGAAGATAACACAAGAACAGGACGTCAGGAGTATTTTAGCGACCTTTGACGGATTTCATAACAATAGATATTTCCCCACACATGCATGGTCTGGGTCCAGTGGTGTAGTGGGGATTTTTTAAGTGGGTGTACGCGACTAACAGCCCCCCCCTTCCCCTGCCGCCGGGGGTTGGGGGTGTTTTTTTTACTCAAAAATGATGCGGAATTATGCTATTAATATTAACGCCATTCATAATCACATACAGAACATCAATCATAGGCTACAACACCAGTTGAACTAACGTTACATTTAATGTTTTACTACTCCAAAATAATCACAGGCCAACGTTATTAAGCATAACTCGCATTAGAACTTCAATGATCAACAAACATTTCAATAACCCGCAGACAGTGCTGCCTCGAAAGCAAAAAAAAAACAGTAACTTACATTTGATGTTTTCATTGACTGTCAAAGAAATCGCCACACTGGGTCAGGAGGTTCGCTGCGGGTTTCGGTGGCTGGTCTTGTTCTCCTGTCTTCAGCCGAGCGATGGCATCACAACCAAGTGGTCACGTAGCTTGTCGGGTCCCACTGTTTCATTGTCCATGTAGCTTGATGAACATCAAAGCAGATACCCTTTCAATCAGCAACTTTGTGTGGATCGGGGTGATTATAAGATTAATTTGGCTGAATCCCCTTTCGCACTCTGCAGTGCTGCATGGAATGAGTTTCGTGGAGTTCATTAAAGGCCTCAGATCCGCAGGTGTGTCACCGTCATCCCCGGAGCTCTCGATGAAATCCCTAAATCCATTGATTGCACTCGTTATGTGTAGTCGAAAACGTTGGCAAAGTGCAGCTATTTCGGTCTCTCCAAAGCCAGGCGGCATATCTTGCGCAGGTGGCCAGTTCCCCCGCTCCAGAACATTAAGTTGCTTAATCAACTGAACATAGTCCGACTCGTCCTGGGCATTTGCTCGTCTAGATGATACAGTAGTGAACATCCGATGGCTTATATTGTTGCTTAGACTTCTAAGAAACTGTTGTCGGTTTATGGAAACAATTTTTGCATTGTCGGTAAGCTCAACGGAACCAAATCTGCCTGTTGACACAGCAATTTCAGCAGCAAGGACTTTTGGCCCTGGTCGTTCTCCCATTGCATCAATGAATCGAATGCTACGTTTAATCAGTTTGTCTGGGTAGGGCACTGATGCAGTGCGTCTTTGCAAACATTCTGACAGCAGAGCTAACTCATGTAGCGTGTCATGCATAAGTGCTAAATCCAGCAAGAACTGCTTTGAAGTCAGCCGCTTCAACAGCCCTCTATATGACATCCTGTCGGAGGCCGCTCGCTTCTCATCTGTCATTGCAAAGTTAAAGTGAGCACATAATGCTTCAAAATTATCCCAAACGGCAGACACTGTGCGCAAAGAACTAGACACCCATCTTGTACTCAACACACGTCCGATTTTCCCCACTTCTTGTTCCAATGTTGCAGCACACTCCGCCAGTTCTTTTTGATTCTGGGGTGATCTACTGTAGACAGTGTATAATTTGTCCATAAATGCCTGGAAATGGTTTACACCACTAACGTCAGACACAGTATCGCTAACTGCCACCTCTAGTCTATGATTTAGACAATGCCAAATCAAAATATTGGGATAGCGTTCAGTCATTCGTTTGGCCACACCAGATTTTCGCCCCAGCATTACACTGGCTCCATCACTTGCAAACGCTACTAAGTGCTTCTTCAGGTAAGTGTCATCAAAGCCGTGTGCATCTAGGCACTTGAGCAGACACTGCAGTATTGTGTCCGCTGTTTGGTTCGGAAGTTCTATTAGATCTAGGAACATAAAGTGTGGATCGTAGGTCTTGTCTGTTTCACATTTGAGATAGACGATCAATGCAGTTTTACATCCTAGGTTTGTTGATTCATCAGTGAGGACTGAAATTTCCCCTTCTATTGCCTGGATTCGTTGGCAGGCTTTTTTTTATGCATTTGGGTAGCAATGTGATCAGTTATCTGTGTTGCACTGTAACGGGAGTGCAAGCCAACGCCCGTTCTCACTTTGTAGCTCCATCAGTCCATAATGATCAGAAAAAGGTCTGTTTTTCTGTACTATGTGATAAACGGTCCGGAACACAGCACAAGTAGCCTTCATGTAGGAGGCATTCATTCTGTCACAAACTTTAGGGATTGTCTCTCTTTTTGCAATAGCCTGAATGCGCTGAGCAGCGACGTGGCCACTTGACTGTTTTTCCGAAGAGACGTTAGCATTGTGCTCTTATCTGTTCCACTATAGCTAATCCTGTAGGAACGCCATTCCTCTCCCATTCGTGAACCCTGGGCTTTGAATATAGACAAATCACTAATGGACGAGCACACCTTGCAGCCGAGTTTCCCGTCCTTATCGTCAATCCAGGGATAGGCCTCCTTCTTTCTCTTCCACATGTCTTCACTCCAAATCGGGAACGGTGAGCTACTGGAGCTTCCCGCCACCTCCGCGCTAGCATCACCATGGCTAGCATTAGTTGACGAAGTGACTTCGGTGTTGGCGCTGACTGGTTGCTCAACTTGCTCACACAAAGTCTCTGAATTGGGTGTCTGGATACTGGTGGCGTCTTTCTCTTTCCGAAAATAAAAATCAATGTTTTTCTGCTTTTTCTCTGTCATTTTAGTGCAGGGCTAAAACCGAAGTAAAAATTGAACGTGACGTCGGGAGAAGTGGGTGGACGGCGTACCCCCGCGTACCACGCCCACTACACCCCTGTCTGGGTCTGATCCCCGGGTCGCCTGGGCCTTTCTGTGTGGAGTTTGCATGTTCTCCCCGTGTCTGGGTGGGTTTCCTCCGGGCACTCCGGTTTCCCCCACCAACCCAAAACATGCACCATAGGTAAATCCTCCAGCTTAGGTCCTGACCAAGCCGAAGCAAGAAGATCATGGAGATGGTCCCTGGGCGCAGTAATGTGCTGCCCACTGCTCCTAATAACAGGATGGGTCAAATGCAGGACTGGAATTTCCCCACTGTACGACAAATAAAGGCACAGCTTTCTTTCCTCCCATCAGATCTTCCTCCCGTCAGGTCTCCCTCCCTCCCTCCCGACCCACAACGGGTCTTTCTCTGCCTCGCTCTCTCCTGACCCATGACGGGTCTCCCTCCCTCCCAACCCACGACGGGTCTTTCTCTGCCTCTCTCCCGACCCACAACGGGTCTTCTTCTCTCCACCTCTCTCCTGACCCACAACAGGTCTTCCTCCCGTCAGGACGACGGCACGACAACATGCCTGGGTCTCACGACGGCTCACCCGGCTCTCACGACCGCATGACAGCTCGCCTGGCTCTCACGATGTCTCACCTGGCTCTCACGATGTCTTGCCTGGCTCTCACGATGGCTCGCCTGGCTCTCACGACGGCTCGCCTGGCTCTCGACGGCTCGCCCAGCTCTCACATCGGGTCTCCTGACCCACAACGGGTCTCTCTCTCGACCCACGACGGGTCTCTCGACCCACGAAGGGTTTTTCTCCGCCTCTCTCTCTCGTGACCCACGACGGGTCTCCCTCCCTTCCAACCCACGACGGGTCTCCCTCTCTCCTGACCCACAATGGGTCTCACTCCTTTCCGACCCACAACGGGTCTTTCTCTGCCTCGCTCTCTCCTGACCCATGACGGGAGATCTTCCTCCTGTCAGGTCTCCCTCCCGACAGGTCTCCCTCCCGACAGGTCTCCCTCCCAACAGGTGTCCCCCTCCCCCCCCTCATCCCCCCGCCCCTCCTCCCTCCCCCCCTCCTCCCCCTGACCCCCCCATCCCTCCGACCCTCATCCCTCATCCATCCAACCCTCAACATTCGAGCCTTGCTTCCTTCACCTACAGGTTCCTACACTTGCCATCCGCACCCTAGCTGAAGGACGCACATCAGCATTATCATGGTCACGTCCATCAACCATCTGCGCTAGCGCGTGTGACCCCACAATTAGCCTTCAGCTTCATCGGAACTTCGTCCTACTTTTCCACCATTCTTTGGGGGTCTGATTAATCCAGGCATTCCCATTCATTCTAACAATAGATCAGTCAACACCACCTTCATCAGCTTCCCCTCTGCTCATCTGACGTCAACATCATCTGCAATTTCATCACCCTCTCACGCCACTCCAGGAATGTCTGCGTCTCCACCGTCCAGGCTTACCATCCATCCATCCACCTTCTGCTTTTCAATTTCTGGGTCACAGGGGCAGCAAATCTGCTGCTCAGAATACTATGCACCGGCCCCCATGAATCCTCCCACGGGGGGAGGTCCAGGCTTACCTCTCAGGGATAAATCTCATATACAAGCTGACTTCTGGCGAAGACTGCCAGTCTCATCTTCATGTCCCCGTGCTGATTAAAGGACTGCAAAAACTGAACCTCGCCTTCCTCCGAAACGCCTACCACTTACTTCGGACCTTCTCTACCGTTGCACTCTCACTCTGCGCTCCAGCGACCTCTCGCCATTCACGGACCTCTTCTGGCATAACACCCCATCCATTCTCCATTCATTTATTTCGCATTGGCGCCACTACCTCCACGGCCAGGGCAGATGTACCCGACCGGAAAAATTCAAACCCTTGGTTGTCGGGTCTCCAGCACCTACCTCATGTACGTTCGTCATGACCTCAACGATCTCCTCCAGACCCATTCCACTTTATGCTCTTTCCAAAACTTTTGGGGGTCCCGTTCCGCTGGGCCAATCGAAGATTGAGACGGAGCCCCCACCCATCGTCTCAACCCAGCCATTACTGCCTATTCACTCAGACATCCACTATCATTCAATAATAAATATCTTCACTGCATTATGTTGATGGTGTGGTCCTAGCTAGTGAATTGATAATTATTTAGACATAGGATGAGTTAAGGGGCTTTGCGCTACAATTTTGTATGAAAAGCGCTTTATAAATATTGTTGGATTTGATTTGATTTATATGTACATGTATGTATGTATGTATATATGTATATGTATATATGTGTGTGTGTGTGTGTGTGTGTGTGTGTGTATATATATATATATATATATATATGTATATATATGTATATATATATATATATATATATATATATATGTGTGTGTGTGTGTGTGTGTGTGTGTGTGTGTATATATATATATAGATATATATATAGTGTTTTTTGTTCAATTTATTGGTAAAAGCAAAGTAGTATTGTTTCGATATATATGTATATAGTATGTAGTTGTACAGGACAATGATGAGAAATGTATATTATATTGTATACAGCATATTGTATTGTATTATTATATTATATATATTATAATAGCTGTCAATATGGAATGTGTGAGAATATGGAGCAGGAGTAAATAACTTTATACTTCCACCTGCTCCATTTTGAGCAAAAGGAACTGCAGAGACATGTGACATAAGTTTGTATTTGTTTGCATTTTGAGTGTGTATTTGTGAAATTATTCTTAAATGGAACCTGCAAGTTGCTCAAATAAACATAAACATAAACAACATAAACACATTCTGCAAAAAAATGAAAATTTTGAAAAAAAAAAAAAAACCTGCTTCTAACACGATTTTCTTGTTTTCATAAATTGAGACATGGCAGGTTTCGCCATGGCAGGTCACATATTTGTGAAACAAAACACAACTCTAGCTGTTTTTGATGAGGAAACAACCTCATAACATGTCTTAGCTCATGAGTCAATTTTGTGTCATGTAAAAACTTGAACATTAACAAGGTCCTCTGACTGTGCTGCTGTAGATTACAGAATAAGCCTGATCATTGTGGGTGGGTCACATGCACATCATGTGACAAACCAATATATAAGACCTGAGAGTGTGGCTTTACACTTTGCAGTTTCACTCTTTACAAAATAGGAGTTTTATGTCAGCATTTATCAAGAATTGGCCTTGACATTTTTGAATTGCTGGTGAACTGATTTCAAGTTATGAAGAATGTTTCGCAAAACCCTGCCTATTTTCAGTTGACTCTCTTTGCAGATTATGGACGCCTTCGATATCTGTTATTTACTTTTTTCTTGATGTTCTACATGACGATAATCTCTGCTAACATGGTCATTATAATCACTATTTTATTAGAGAAGTCTTTGCACCAGCCAATGTATATCTTAATCTGCTGTTTATCTGTGAACTCTCTGTACGGCTCTGCTGGATTCTTCCCCAGGTTTTTGGTTGATCTTTTGTCTGATTCTCATTTTATCTCACGACCCTCATGTTTCATTCAAATGTATGTCATTTACACATATGCTTCTTGTGAGCTTACTATACTAGGAATCATGGCTTACGACAGGTTTGTGGCCATCTGTCAGCCTCTGCATTATCACACTAAAATGACCTTGAGGAAAGCACTGAGTTTATGGGTGTTTGGAGTCAGTTATCCTTGTGTGTGTTGTTTTGTGGTTATGTATTTAACTGTACTATTACCTCTGTGTGGAAATAAACTGCCCGGGATTTTCTGCACAAACATACCTGTGGTTAAAAACTCTTGTGTGGACACTTCACATAACAGTGCAGCAGGTCAGTTTGTGACTATAACTACCATCTTTATCCCTCTGCTGTTTGTGCTCTTCTCATATGTGCGAATTCTTATTGTGTGCAAAAGAGGCAGTGCTGAACAGAGAGCCAAGGCTCTTCAAACTTGTGTTCCACATTTAGTGACATTTGTCACATATTCTGTCTCTCTTTTTCTGGAGTTGTCACTGACACGATTTGACACAAACAAAATTCACCCAATAGTCACAGCTGTTTTATCTTTGGAGTATCTAATGGTGCCGTCCATTAACAACCCTCTCATCTACGGACTCAAGCTGCCACAGATCAGAGCGGCCGTGTACCAGCGATTCAGGATCCAAACCAAAACTGTGAGCCACCATTAAAACAGAAAGACAGTTGACAGATAGCTATTGTTCAAGACTGAAAAAGTGATGAGCAAACACAGCATGAAGGATGTGCACCCACAGAAGTGATCTCTAATGTGACTCATAGGATGGTGGTTGTATTCTTACAGCATTCTCTATGCTACAGGCAAAGTTCATATTTAGGCCTTCTATAGAATGCCTAGGCATCTATTATAGTTTTATGCTTTAGTCATTGTTCTGGATGTCAGCCATTCTCTATATCAACAAAAATCTGCATTTTAACAACGTACCCCCATGAAATCTTATTGGAGTATTTTGACTTGAAACTCAGCAATATGAGCCTTTTCTTTTAGAAAGAAGACTTACTTAAGATATAAGATTTTTTACAGACCAGCATCATTTGAGTGTCTCAGCAGGGGACAATTTAAATTGATTAAATTAAATTCCTGTACGGGACATCATTCCACATCCTCACCTTTTTGCTGGGATGTGAGGATTATTAGGTTAATCGATAATCACGATTATTAAGGCCACAATACAATTGTAAGAGCTAAGAAATAATTGTTACAATTTTACAAAAAAAAAAAAAAGTAATTTCTGTTCACTCTTTCCTCCAAGAAAAGTACAATTCAAGTGTTTTTTTTTCTGTTTATATCACCTTGATCCTTTAGAAGGTTTGATTTCATAAACCAGGCCACAGACTGTAACGTTACAGAAATGAAAGAACATGTGGGATTTCACTGTTGGGAACAATGATCATGAAACTGTTAAATCATGTTTTTGGATTGATTTCAACATACCTACTGGGTGGTATGTCACAGTTTAGCCATAGTACGGGTTCATTCAGTCTTCATATACTTTGTTGTGCTGTTTAGAAAGAGAGAGAGATACTTTATTCATCAAGAGGAAAATTAAAGTTTTGCTGCTGCTGCATTTACGCTGACCTTCTCAGTTACCTTTGTGTCTCAGTCAAAGGTCTCAGTGCAGATTTCAGTGTCCAAAAGTGTCCCTCCTCTGTGCCCTGCAACATCACAGCAGTGTCCAGGAGAGAACCAGGAAACAAGAAAAGCCTCCACTCAGGTGTTTCCACATAGTTTGTTCTTTGCTGTGTGGCTCAGCAATCCAGATTGCTCAATGTGTATTCTAGAGAGCACCTTCTTTCACTCTCCAAGTCCCCAGTGCTGTTTGGATTTAAGACGGAAATTCCTGTGGAATTACGGAGGAGACCGTGCAGAGGATGCCACACTGGAGTGAGAGCGAAACAGTGGAGAAGGAAATTCAAGCCTGTGGTTCCGTCAGTTCTGATAGGGAACATAAGGTCACTGGGAAATAAGATGGACGAACTCTTGCTCTTGCTTCGTGCTTCATGGAGACCTGGCTACATACAAACTTCTCAGACAACAGTGCATCTGTATCAGGCTTTAAGATGGTGTGTGCTGACAGAGACGCTCTCCTTTGCGGTAAGAAGAAGGGCGGTGGGATTGCTTGTAATCCTGGTCATATTAATGTGAAGGCGGACATTGAACTTACGGTTTTGGGAATGCATCCATATTATTTATCAAGGGAATTCACTCGTCAGTGCCTCTGAAGAGCAAGGACGAAATGCGAAGCAAAAACTAAATGTATGTTACAGTGTTGGCACAGAGCAGGCCTACCGCGACATGTGGAATTTTGCCTAAAATGCCTTTGTGGCCATACCTGCCTGTCAAAGCCTGATCCCGTCAGATCTCAGAAGCTAAGCAAGGCAGGGCCTGGTTAGTACTTGGATGGGAGACACTGGGAATTCCAGGTGCCACAGTGGGGCGCCAGTTGCAAAAAAAACTGTCGCTGTGTCCTTAGGCAAGACACTTTACCCACATTTGCCTAGTATGAAAGTGGAGTGTGCATGAGTGTTGGAGGTGGTCGGAGGGGCCGATGGCGCAGATTGGCAGCCTCGCTTCCGTCAGCCTGCCCCAGGGCAGCTGTGGCTACAGAAAGTAGCTTACCACCACCAAGTGTGGAGTGAATGAACGGTGAACTGTGGAGCGCTTTGGGATGATAAGGCGTGTCATGAAAGGCGCTATATAAATGCAATGAAAAAATAAAAATAAAAAATAAAATAATAATAATAATAATAATAAAAGTGCACAAATGCATCTGTTTGTCAAGACATGCGTTTGGTAAATGTGTAAGAGTAAGAGTACAGAATGTACATGAAGTTGTGCAAGGTACATCAACAGGCATTGTACATGTAAAGAATTGTCAATATATTTATAAATAAATAAATGATTTACATGTCACCACTAGTACCTGTGAATAAAAAGTGGTTGGTGCTTTGATTTACATTTTTACTTTATTGCAAACATATATTTGTAAAATTTTGTGAGAAGGTGGTGCAAAGTGGGATCATCAAGAGGGGGAAAGGGAATCCCCCCCCCCCCCAAAATGGGTGGTTGACATCTTAGTTTTTATTGGCTGGAATGACCCCAGATTGCATCTCAGCTTTTCAGTGACTTTCAGCTTTTTTCATTACTGGTCACTTTCATCCCTGTGACTAGCAAAGATTCTAGAGGGCTACGCTTTGATAGGTTATTATTTTTGCTGTTGTCATAACACCGCATATGTCATTCTGTGAGCCTGAAAATAGAATTAAATAGCTGTGGAAGTGCTTCTGTCAATTCTGTTCAATATATTATGAATCCAGGGCTCTCAAGTTTTGAGCGGGGTCGTGCATGAGACTGCGTAATTTCCGAGGAGCAGGTGGGGTGCGAGTGAACAATTTTCCCCGAGGAGCGGGGGGGGGCTTGAATTGCGTGAGAAATGCCGTGTGAGCGTGTGAAAACGCGTCGAATTGTCTCTCTCAATGCGTGAGACTTGAGACTCCTGTCCCTCGCTGAAACTACACTCTACAGTCTGCCCAACAACATCTATTTTCTGATTGGCTGATTTTTTTCCGGGGAGCGGGACGGGGAGGAGGGGGAGAGTTTTTTTTCGCTGAAAACGCGCGGTGCCTGCATAAACTGAGCCACACAGACCGATTTTCTGGGCACAAAAAAAAAAAAAAATACGCGTGAGAAATGCCATGTGTGGCGTGTGAGCGTGTGAACGCGTCGAATTGCGTGTGTCACACTCTCAATGCGTGAGACTTGAGAGCCCTGTGAATCTTTATTTACAAAAATAAATAAATGCATGTCTGCGGACACTGGTAGCCCCCATGGCAGAAGATACATCAAGGCCTGTTGTGACGTGAGCCATCCTCCTGTGGACCCACCACCCGCGGGAGGATTCATGGGGGCTGGTGCATTGTGTTTTGGGCAGCAGAACACTGCTTGGACTGCTGCCCCCCTGACCCAGAAAATGGAAAAGCGGAAGAAGATGAATGAATGAATGAATAAATACATTTTAAAAAATACACATTGGGTGGCTATTCTTGTTCATACATTAACAATCACACATGTGTATGGCAATAGGGCATTATTAATATACCATGTATGTGCTAGAAATGGGTGAACCACGCCGGGTGGTGTCCCACATTGTCCCTCAGAAACATACCCCTTGTCCGCCCTTGGGCTTATTAGCAGTGGTCACCCTATACCTGGATCCTCTACATTACTCTGGAGGATGCTGTAATCGATCTTCTGGAGCGGCCACACTCTCATCTGGATAGTGTTAAGGGCTTTGTGAGGATATTGTTCTTTGATTTCTCCAGTGCCTTTAACACAATTCAGCCCTTTCTGATGAGTGAGAAGCTGCTCAGGATGGGTGTCAGCTCCTCCATTGTCTCCTTGATTACTGGCTACCTGTCAGGCAAGCCTTAGTAGATGCGACTGGGGACTACCCTGTCTGACACTGCGGTCAGTAATGTAGGAGACCCCCAGGCTACAGTCCTGTCTCCATTTCTGTTCACTCTGTACACCTCTGATTTCCAGTGCAGCTCCAGGTTCTGCCATCTGCAGAAGTTCTCTGATGACCGTAGTGGTAGGGTGTATCAGGGATGGACAGGAGCTGGAGTACAGGATGCTGATTGAAAATTTTGTGGAGTGGTCCCAGGCAAACCATCTGCTTCTGAACATTGACAAGACCAAGGGACTGGTGATTGACTTCAGGAGAAAGAGGACATCACTGGAGCCCATTACCATCCAGGGTCATGACGGGGAAATAGTGGACTGCTACAAATACCTCGGCGTCCATGTGAACAACAGGCTGGACTAGAGGGACAACTGTAATGCTGTCTACAAAAAGAGCATGAGCAGACTCTACTTCTTGAGAAAGCTCAGGTCTTTCAATGTGTGCAGCAAGTTACTGGAGATCTTCTACCAGTCTGTGGTGGCCATGGCCCTGTACTTCACTGTAGTCTGCTGGGGGAGCAGCACCAGTAAAAAGGATAGTGGGCGGATTGACATACAGATCCGCAAAGCTGGTCACTTGATCGGCTGTGCGCTGGAGACATTTGTCACAGTGAGGGACAGGAGGACACTGGACAAACTGCTCTCCATCATGGACACTCCTGCTCACCCACTGTACCAGACCATAGAGGCACAGAGGAGCTCATTCTCCAACAGGCTCCTACAGCTCTGCTCAAACAGTGAGAGATACAGGACTACATTCATACCATACTCCATACAACTGTACAACAATACACCCTTATGTAACAGATAATACTCCCTACAACTGTACAACAACTCAATCTTAGGTAATGGATAACCTTATGCTTTATCAGTATATTATTGCACTGCCATTGTTAGAGCCATTTTCTATGTCAGTTAAAGTTAATATTTACGTTGCTATGTTTTACTTTGATTTTTTGATCTTGTTACTTTAATCTTTGATTTCATTTCAGCTAAATTAAGGTGTAGGATAGAAAGCGAGCCAGAAGTAGGAGGCCTCGAGCTACAGAAGCTAGACAGTCTTTTGACCGTCACGTAGCACGTAGGAACGTCATGTAGGACGTCACATAGCATGTAGGGACGTCATGTACGACGTCACGTAGCATGTACGACGTCACGTAGCATGTAGTGTCACAGCCCCTCTGATCTCATCTGCCACTCCCTCAGTGGCCACCTCCTTCCCCTACCCTTCTGGTGTTCCAGGAGTGGAGACAGGTGTGCTGGAGCCAGACTCAGCTGAACCCACTCTCCAATCAACAGGGTATAAGAGTCAGTCAAGCCAGCTCAGCGGTGCCAGATCGTAATACGTCGTCTGTTAGTGCTCTGTTCTTGCTCCATATGTTTGCGTACCTACGACTTCAATTACTTAATCTTTTGTTCATCTGCCTCAGATCTCCGTGCTCCAGTCACCTGCTCCAGTCTCCTGCTCTGACCTGCCCTGCTCCAGAGTCCTGCTCTCTTCATCATATTCCTGGATTAAATCTGTAATAAATACCAACTATTCTCCTTTGACTTGTGTCTGCTCTTGGGTTCCTCCGTTATCTGTGACAGTAGGACGTCATGTAGGGAAGCTACAAGTTCTAGAAATTCTTTTGTTTCTTTTTGTTGTTCCTTTTCTGTTCTGTATGACTTTCACTATAGTAAAGATAGAAAAGACAAACCTTGGATTCAAGACTCTTTATTTGTTGTTACGTGCCGCGTCCGAAGGAACCTTCAAGAGGCCCAAGGCTAGCTGCACTCACAGCCATTCTTGTGTCCTGTATATAACTGTGATTTGATATTTTTTTATATTTTATTATTTTTCTATTTTTTTTTTTTTGGCTTGTACATATACACTTATTTTTATAATTGTCTCATTTGGCACCGGTCTCTTGCTAACTTTTTTTGCTCTTCCATCTATTTTTTGTTACTCTGTTATATATTATATTATTATGAGTGAGCTACTGTACCCAAATAATTTCCCTTGTTGATCAATAAAGTTGGTCTAAGTCTAAGGATGAAATGGTTCATTCCCTCAAAATATTTCCACTGAAAGGTCTTCTGCCACATTTGCGGCCACATATTGTGTAAAAAGCCTGTAGCATCTCAATGCCCATAGCTAGCGCCTTTTTTAGCCTCTTGTGTGGTCTCCATGGATACAGAAAAATCAAGCAGTTAATTTCACACAATGCAAGAGTACCTTGTGTTAATTTCTTCAAAGTATTTCTGCTGGAAGGCCTCCACATTTGCTGCCACATATGGTGTAAAAAGCGTGTCGCATGTCAAATGTTCATAGCTAGCATTTTAGCTAGCCATTTGCACTGTCTCTATGGATATAGGAAAAGCAAACGGTTCATTTCACACAATCTCACAGCCTCTTACTTGTGTCCTTTGCATTGCACATGGAGCAGTTCTTAAAATCCCATGATATGATACTAAAAAGTGAGCTAAAAAAAAAAAAGTTTCAAAAAACACATGTGGGAAGTTTCAGACACTTACCCATGTTCCAGGTATTTGAAGATTTGGCATGTATTCTAATCACAAATGCTTACCCTTGATGATTACCTTTGAGGAACCACAGCATTGTATTTAGAGGAGCTGACCTTCATCTCAGCCTCTTCACACTTGACACTTGAGTGAGACAAAACTGAAAACATATCATTTGCTCATAAGTTTATTTGAATGTGTTTTTTTGTCTGTACTAACATTTAAATCATGGTGAAATGTGCCACTTATTTATGATAGTAACTAATGACATGTACTAGAAGAATGTACTATTGTACTGCAATTAAGCAGTGGTATTCCACCATATTTTGCAAAGATAATTTGTTAATTTTGGGTTGTCACTTGCTTCAGCAAAAAGGGAACACAATTTGAGAGTAAACTGACATACATCTGTTTTTACTCACCTATAATTGTCTCATATGTGTGTAATGGGTTTAATGTTTGACTTCACATTGTGATAAAGTACAGTGGTACCTCACCTTACGAATGACCCAACAAACGAAAATTTCAAGTTACGAAATGCCTTCACGGTAAATTTTGGTCTCTAGATACGAAAGAATATTCAAGTTACGAAACGCAAAATCTAAAAAATTCAATTAATGCGCGCTCAGATGCACGCCCCGAAACGTAAATACACTTTATCAACACACACGGGGTTAGGTTCCAGAGGTGGGCCGCGGTGGGAGAGGTCCACGAGGTAGGACAACTTTGTATTTTGCAATTGTTCTACATGTTTTAGGGCTGTAAATGCCTCACCACACACATTCTACGCTTTTCTCAGACTGGAGTTGGGCTTTTCTCGCATTTCTCTCTCGTTTGAACACTCGAACTTTCATAGATTTTCAATGGAATGTGTTGATAGTGAAGCGTGGGGGGGGGCACGGCTCAATATAGCGCCGAACGTGCGAGGGGAGCGGAGACACAGAATTACTATCACAACAACACATCATCAGTAGGGTAAAACTAACCTGTCTCACGACGGTCTAAACCCAGCTCACGTTCCCTATTAGTGAGTGAACAATCCAACACTTGGTGAATTCTGCTTCACAATGATAGGAAGAGCCGACATCGAAGGATCAAAAAGCGACGTTGACAGGCGCCCGGGCCGTGCCTCCCCCTCGGGGCTCACAGCTCACAGTGTCAGCCCCCCCGGCTCTGGAAGTCACATAGAAGCAGAGCCCGCCCCGAGCGAGACCCCGCAGTCTTGCCCGCTGATAGAGCACCTTTCTCGGCCTGTTAACTCACAGTGTCAGCCCCCCGGCTCTGGAGGTCAGATAGAACCAGAGCCCGCCCCGCTCTTAAAGAGCCCCGCTGAAAGAGCGTCTTTCTCGGCCTCTTAGCTCTAGCGCGGAACGCGCAAAGAGCGCAGAGACAGGAGCACCGCGCTCCTCCAACGGCACTGCCATGTCCCGGGATAATCCTGGTTTAGTCCAGGTCCAGTCCAGGTTTAGACCTGGTTTACTTCTGGTCTAGACCTGGTTTATTCCAATCAGGATGCAGAACACAAATGTTACACTATAAAAAAAAAAGTTACACTATAAAAAAAAACCTTGGAACGGATCAGGCCTTTTCCATTGAAATAGCTACTCAACTTATGAAAAATTCACGTTACGAGACCACTTCTGGTACGAATTAATTTCGTAAGGTGAGGTACCACTGTATTTCCAGAAGTTCTCCAGATGCCTTTCTTTATAAACTGACTAAAATGCATTCCCTGTATAAATGTAATCCGTGGTCAATATAAAAATCCTTAATAATGATGATAATAATAATAACTAATAATGCATATCTCATCACTGTATTTGAAACTTTTAAGGTGTATCCCTGAAATATAACTATTTTGTTTTGCAAAAGTTAAACATTGTTTAGATTTGGAGAATTTTTAGAATAATCTCAAAATCTGTGCGTGTTGTTAGCTTTAGCAATAGCAGCGTGTCTCTTGGGGAAAAAAACAAGAGATGTGTAACTTAGCAACAGAAGCTAATAAATGCTAATACCTCATGGTTGCTGTTGGAGATTACAGATTGGAATTGTCTTCTGTGCATTTTAATAACTCATTTGAACACCATATGGGCAAGTCAACCAATATGAACCTAAGTAGAACTAATCCGGATTCTTTTTATTGACTATGGAAATGTATGCTATCTGTTTTTTGTTTTGTACTTGTTTTGTTTTTGTTTTGTACTTGTTGATTTACATGACGATAATCTCTGCTAATGTGGTGGTAGGCCCCTTTAACCGCTGGTGTGGCCTATTGTGATCCACCTGAGCCTTTAAAAGGTGGGTACCTCCTCCGGGCAACCTCTTCCTCGCCTCTGACGTCACCCGCTGCCTGGGAACTGGCCGCAGCACGAGCCTTGCCAAACAAATTTCGTTACTTCTCGTCAATATAGGACTAAAACCGCGATTAATCTTGAGCGCTTTTTGTCTCCACGTCATTTGTGCGCAGCACGTGCGTTACAGCTTGGCTTAATCAACTGTGGAACAACTTGAAGGCTCATGCTGCACATATTCACGTCAAAAAGCTCCGTGCGCAGCGTCAGGCAAGGACTTTTACGCACGGGTCACTTGGGAACAGCAGACCCGTGTTGTGCCCTGCTTGTGTGACCGGTGGTTTCTTGCCTTCTCTTTGATATCAATTATCCACGGAGACTGTCGGAGTTTGACGTGACATCAGCTTTATTATACCTGCACAAATATTGAACAAATTGGCTGTGCATTCAATTGCTGGACATTCCCCATGTGCGCTGCCGTCTCGTCTTGATTTCTCCACCACAGTGAGCGCACATAATATTAATCAAGTATTACAATACTCAAGGGTTACAATACTCCAATAACAGAATCAAACAGAAAATAACAAAACTCTTATTACCCAATAATTCTTAGTTCTTGTGATCGTATAGTGGATTTTTTTGTCAGACAATATGATATATGAAGATCTCTAATTGTACCTTGCCTGTCACATTTTTTTATATTTCTTTGTAGAACAATATAACCGGATGTACATTTGCATAAAACTTTTTACATTGGTACCTTACATACCTGCACAAATATTGAACAAATTGGCTGTGCATTCAATTGCTGGACATTCCCCATGTGCGCTGCCGTCTGCAGAAGACAGTCATGTGTTAGCCGCTAACAAGCTAAGCACTCAAAGAAAAACACGGTCATATAAAATATAACTGCAACCAACTTCAGCAGATAATTGTCAAACAAACATAAATTACCTCCAATACAACATAGAACTACGAGCTTAGCATTAAAATAGCTACACATGAGTAAATGCACATTTTTTATCCACACAATTTCACAGCCATGTTACCTCGTCTTGATTTCTCCACCACAGTGAGGAAGAGTCAAGAGTTCGCGCCAATATAATTAGTGCAGGTACAGCGGGAGATGGCGCTAGTTCACAATTTAGCGGGATTTAACAACGCTCATATTAACTATGTTACACTTGCATGAATCTCCGAGCGGCATCTGGTTGCAGCATTCCTGGCTTGTCATTGTGCGTGATGCGCTAAAGCGCATTTGGTGGACTTCCCAGCGGGCCTTTCCTTTCCTTCCCTTCCCTTCTTCCTTTCAACCATAAGTCCCTGATCGTTTCGTTGCGCTTTCCCTGGCATTCGGCAAATTCAGCTCTCCCTCCTACGGGCTAAAGACAGATTCCCCCTTTCTGACCAAAATGAACTAAGTCCTAGGGACCAGCATAGACGGTGGACTCGAGTTGGGTCCCGTTGGAGTGTGCGCACTGCCGCAGACCCACAGCGTCGGGCCTGCGTGCGTACCAGTGCGCCTGTGCGACATCCTGGTAGGACCACTGGGAAAAACTGACTTGCACCTTGAAGCTTTGGGTTGGGCCAGGTCCTGTGTTTTATTAAGTGTGAATGTGAGTGTGATAGTACTGGTTTTTAGGAGAATGGGAGACACATTTTAATAATGTAATTGAGTATTTTAATGACTTGAATAAATAAATGTATCTTTTTCATATTTATGTCTCATAGTCCACTCAATCAAGAACTTGCGTTGCCTTTGGTAAAGTGTCCCTGGCACTATAATCCAGGGTGGCGTTGTTGGAACAGTCTTAGATAATTGAGTTAACCCATTAGTGGGGGCTGGTGGGTCTATTTAGTCTGCCAAAAAGTATTAACTGTAATGCGGCCACCACAGTTTTGGCGTTGCTGGCAGGGTACGATTGAGTTGGACTGAGACTTAATTTGAAAAAAACTGAAAGACTGGAGAATATACAGCACTGTACAGTTTAACACTTGTGGTGATTATTCTAAGGATTGGAGGTATCTAATTTGTATAAGTTAAAGGTTATTGTGTTTTCTTATTTGTGTGGGTTGCATTTATCATTTTGTGCATGTTTTGGTGTTTCATTTTTCAATTTTGTTTAATTTTACCTTGAACCTCTAAATCTGAACTGAATGGTTTGTTGCCATTTTAGTGGAAATTGTACTTAAAATACTATCTCCTGTCTTAAGTTAATGGTGTTTTATATTGTGAATACAGCAGAACCTTTGTTTTTTTCCCATTTGTGGCCCAACCTGTGGACCCCTTCGTAAAACATGGAAGACCGAATGCGCGAGTTAGAAGAATTGGTGCAACAGCTAAGAGCTGACAATGAAAGGCTCCGTCAGGAGCAGTCTCAACGTCAAGAGCCTATTGCAGGGCCATCCACTCGGTCTACAGCGTCGTCCGCGCCTACAGCACGCAACTCTAGCGTAGAGAGGCTAGTCTCTTGTGCTGATGTCTTTAATGGAGAAGGTTAAACAGCGTGCTCCAAACAATCTTGTCAATTTTGAGATTCTCCTGCGCGATCAGTTTGTTGAGCACGTCCTAGAGGGCGCTCTTCGGCGCGACCTTAAACAATATGTGCGTCAGTTTCCCCAGGCAACACTTCTTGACGTCCGAGGCGAGGCCATACAGTGGGAGCGCGAGGGGTTGCCGGCAGTTGTGAGGGGCCGAAGCCACTCCGTCCCCTCGGCTTTTGGCATTCAGTACGTGGTACAGGGCGGCTACCAGCAGCCAGGCCAGCACCCGCCCTCCACTGAGGTTAGTGAAATGAAAGAGCTTTTGAAACGCCAGCAAGAACAGCTGGACAAGTTGACTGAGAGTATTTCCCGTTTACAGACCTCTCAGTCCCGCCAGCGTGGTCGTTCTCCTCGCTCGGGTCCAATTATTTGTCTGCGCTGTCAGCAGCCAGGCCACATTGCCAGGGAGTGTGATGGGCCTAGGGTCCCATTTCGCTCATATTCTTCGGGGCATGGTCGCTCTCAACAGCACCAGCTTTCGGAAAACTAGCGCCCACCGTGCTGCTGAGCCACAGCTTGGGTGGGGCCTCTACTGGCTCAGGTAATTCAGGTGGCGGGCTTGAAGATGCACCCAAATTGATTTCCTCATGTTCGCACATTGACGTTGGTATGGGAGGCACCACCGTACCATGTCTGGTGGACACCGGGTCGATGGTCTCAACGATTACCGAAAGCTTCTTTAGGGACAACTTGGAGCCTTGGGGTGCAGAGCGTCTGAAAGCCTGCTACTGGCTGGAACTTAAAGCCGCCAATGGGTTGGCAATTCCATACATCGGCTACCTTGAGCTTGATGTCACTCTTTGTGGGAAGTTGATGCGTCAGTGTGGCATCTTGGTAGTTAGGGACCCCCCTGGACGGACTCCGCCTCAGGTACCCGGCGTGCTGGGGATGAACATTATCCGGAAATATTATCTCGAGCTCTTCGGTCAATATGGATCTGCCTTATTTGGGGAGTCGCCCAGTTCTGTCCCTACTGTTCTGGTAGAAGCCATGCAGAAGTGTCATGTGGCTAGAGTACCGTCTACACCCACTAAACCAGGTTGTGTGCGGGTTCGAGGGAAGCGAGCCTGCTGTATTCCGGGGGGTGCGATGAAACTGGTTGTTGCTACTTGTTCGGAAAGGTTTACTAGTGGAACTGTGCTTTTTGCACCACCTGAGTCTGGTTTACCTGCAGGCCTCTTGGCTTCACCAGCTTTGGTTCGCATTGATCGCGGCACAGCGTACATCCCAATTGTGAATGTAGGGGTAGCTGAGGTGCTCTTGTACCCTCGCACTGTTCTCGGGACGCTGGATAGTGCTAAGGTTGTTAGCTTGCCCTCCGGCATTGTTGAGGTGTCCACTATTGCTGCTGGAGTCGCTGGCCAAGGTGTTGCGTCATCGATTTTGGACCAGATTGAGTCCATTGATTTGTCTTACTTGCCTCCTGAACAACACGATGCTGCTCGTTCCCTTTTGCGGAAGCATGTCTCAGTCTTCTCCATTAACGATCAAGATCTTGGCTGTACTGACCTGATATCTCATGAGATTCCATTGCTTGACGATATCCCAGTTAGACAACGGCATCGGCGCATACCACGCTCGGAGTATGAGGTTGTTAAGGAACACATTAACAAACTGCTTGAGACGCAAGTCATTTGCGAAAGCTCTAGTCCTTACGCCTCACCGATCGTGCTTGGACGCAAGAAAGACGGCACTTTACGCCTTTGCGTGGATTATCGTCAGCTGAACTCCAAGACAAGGAAGGACGCGTTCCCGCTTCCGCGTATTGAGGAGTCTCTTGACTCCCTAACGGGCGCTTGCTGGTTCTCCATGTTAGATCTCGCGAGCGGATATAATCAGGTGCCAGTTGCGGAGAAGGACCGTCCAAAGACTGCTTTCTGCACGCCTTTCGGCTTATTTGAATGGAACAGGATGCCTTTTGGCCTCTGTAATGCGCCAAGTACCTTTCAACGGCTGATGCAAAGGATTTTTGGCAGCCAGCAGGGCCAGTCCTTGCTTCTTTACTTAGACGACATTATCGTTTTCTCTTCCAACTTTGACCAGCATTTGGAGCGACTCGACAGGGTTCTGGGTCGATTACACTCCGAGGGTCTAAAAGTCAAGCTTGCAAAGTGTAGTTTTTTTCGGCGGGAAGTAAACTACTTGGGCCATGTCATTTCTGATAAAGGAGTTGCCACCGACCCTGGAAAGGTTAAGGCTGTCACGGAATGGCCGGTGCCGGCCACCGTTTCGGAACTGCGATCCTTTATAGGCTTTGCGAGTTACTATCGCCGTTTTGTCGATGGGTTTGCCCGTCTGGCAGCACCATTACATCGAAAAGTGGCAGAATTGTCGGGTAAGTCGAGGCGAGGCTCTGCTAAGAGTAGTTTGGAGACATGGGACCAGGAATGTCAAGCGAGCTTTGAGGGCTTAAAAGAGCGACTGACTAGGGCCCCAGGACTGGCCTACGCCGATTTTACTTTGCCCTTCATTCTTGAGATCGATGCAAGCTACTGTGGCTTAGACGCAGTACTTTCTCAGGAACAGGGAGGCAGTGTGCGACCCATAGCATATGCCAGTCGAGGCCTGCGAGGAGCAGAGCGCAACATGGCAAACTATAGTTCTATGAAACTTGAGCTCTTGGGCTTGAAGTGGGCAATGAAATTTCAGGAATACTTGTTGGGACATCGGTGTATTGTGTATACTGATAACAACCCTTTGAGTCATCTTGCCACTGCAAAACTTGGGGCTGTTGAGCAGCGTTGGGCGGCGCAGCTCGCAGTTTTCAACTTTGAACTGCGTTACAGGTCGGGTCGTAGCAACCGTAACGCAGACGCTCTGTCCCGCCAACAAGAGTATGGGTCGTCGGACCTGGCAACATTGGTTCCGGGCACTATGGTTCCGCTTTCCTTGCAGCAAGCTCCGCCCCCACCATCCGTGGCAGTGATGCAGGCTGTGGTGTCCGCTCTGCCTGGTTCCTCTTTGGCTGATGTCCGTGCCCTTCAGGATTCCGATTCTGTTATCCAAGAGGTGGCTGTCTTTTGGAGACAGCAGCGGGAGCCAAATCCTGAGGAGAGGAGGAAAATGTCACCTGCTGGGGTGGTACTGCTTCGTCAGTGGCATCAGCTTGTTGAGAGGGACTCATTGCTGTATCGGAAAATCTTTCGTCCAGATGGTGGAGAGGTTGTGTATCAGTTGTTGCTACCTGCAAGTATGATCCAGGGAGTGTTGTCCCAAATACATGATGCCCACGGCCATCAGGGGGTAGAGAGGACCTTGGCCCTTTTGCGTGCACGATGCTACTGGCCAGGGATGTCAAAGGCAGTGAGTCAGTGGTGTCAACAGTGCTTGCGTTGTCAGGTAGCAAAAGATTCGAGGCCCCTAGCTCGGGCTCCTATGGGCCATCTTTTGGCTTCTAGGCCTAACGAGACCTTGGCATTGGATTTTTCACTGCTTGAGCCGTCCTCCAGAGGGTTTGAGAATGTGTTAGTCATTACTGACGTGTTCAGTAAATATACCCAGGCATTCCCAACCAGGGACCAGCGTGCTTTGGCCGTTGCACAGATCTTGGTAACAGAGTGGTTCTCAAAGTTCAGGGTTCCGGCACGAATTCACTCTGATCAGGGGAGGAGCTTTGAGAACTCTCTAATGCAGCAGTTGTGCCAGCTTTATAACATCTCAAAATCGCGCACTACCCCTTATCATCCTTCAGGGAACGGGCAGTGTGAGAGGTTCAACCGCACGTTACACGACTTGCTTCGCACTTTACCATCTTGCCGAAAGCGTGACTGGGGTTCCTGCTTGCCACAAGTTCTGTATGCATACAACACAACACCTCACCACACTACTGGAGAATCACCCTTTTTCTTGATGTTTGGCCAAGAGCCTCGGCTCCCGGTCGACTTCTTGCTTGGCCAGGTGGGTGACCCTCTCGCGGGTGACCCTCATGAATGGATTCTGGAACACCAAACTCGCTTACAGCTGGCTTTTGAAGGAACTAAGGAACGTTTGGAGACCGCTGCAAAGCGTAGGAAGGCTCAACATGACCAGAACGTCCGTGAGAAATCCCTGGATGTAGGGGAAACTGTTTTGCTGCGCAATACTGGTGTTAGGGGTCGTTGTAAAATACAAGACTTGTGGCTTCCCACCCCTTATGTTGTTTTGAGAGCTCATGGTGGAGGCGCTGTGTATACCGTAGCCCCGGTGCATGACCATGGGGAGGTTAAGACAGTTCACCGGTCTTTGTTGAAGAGATTCACGGGTGCTGGAAGGTTCGAAGTTACTCAAGAGATTGGCCAGCCAGAGATCCCTGACCGGGGGTCAGAGGAACAGTCTTCTGATGCAGACTTGTGGATGGTTTCGGAGCAATTGCCTTCATTGTTAAGCCAAACAACTGAACAACAACTGGGTTTGACTGGAGTTGCAGTTGTAGAGGGAGACACCGCAGCTGGTACTTCTACTAGGAGGTCTGATCAGTCTCCTGTCGTTGGTGTTGACAGTCCAGAGGTGCGGCGGTCGACGCGTGCCACTGCTGGCCGCCACCCTAATCCACACAATTTGCCAAGATGAGCATTGAGCACTTGAAACATCTGGCCACTGCTGGCACCTTTAGCTCATCGTCGGGGCGACGATGCAAAAGGGAGGGGTGGAATGTGGTGGTAGGCCCCTTTAACCGCTGGTGTGGCCTATTGTGATCCACCTGAGCCTTTAAAAGGTGGATACCTCCTCCGGGCAACCTCTTCCTTGCCTCTGACGTCACCCGCTGCCTGGGAGCTGGCCGCAGCACGAGCCTTGCCAAACAAATTTCGTTACTTCTCGTCAATATAGGACTAAAACCGCGACTAATCTTGAGCGCTTTTTGGCTCCACGTCATTTGTGCGCAGCACGTGCGTTACAGCTTGGCTTAATCAACTGTGGAACAACTTGAAGGCTCATGCTGCACATATTCACGTCAAAAAGCTCCGTGCGCAGCGTCAGGCGAGGACTTTTACGCACGGGTCACTTGGGAACAGCAGACCCGTGCTGTGCCCTGCTTGCATGAAACTCCGAGCGGCATCTGGTTGCAGCATTCCTGGCTTGTCATTGTGCGTGATGCGCTAAAGCGCATTTGGTGGACTTCCCAGCGGGCCTTTCCTTTCCTTCCCTTCCCTTCTTCCTTTCAACCATAAGTCCCTGATCGTTTCGTTGCGCTTTCCCTGGCATTCGGCAAATTCAGCTCTCCCTCCTACGGGCTAAAGACAGATTCCCCCTTTCTGACCAAAATGAACTAAGTCCTAGGGACCAGCATAGACGGTGGACTCGAGTTGGGTCCCGTTGGAGTGTGCGCACTGCCGCAGACCCACAGCGCTGGGCCTGCGTGCGGACCAGTGCGCCTGTGCGACATCCTGGTAGGACCACTGGGAAAAACTGACTTGCACCTTGAAGCTTTGGGTTGGGCCAGGTCCTGTGTTTTATTAAGTGTGAATGTGAGTGTGATAGTACTGGTTTTTAGGAGAATGGGAGACACATTTTAATAATGTAATTGAGTATTTTAATGACTTGAATAAATAAATGTATCTTTTTCATATTTATGTCTCATAGTCCACTCAATCAAGAACTTGCGTTGCCTTTGGTAAAGTGTCCCTGGCACTATAATCCAGGGTGGCGTTGTTGGAACAGATAATTGAGTTAACCCATTAGTGGGGGCTGGTGGGTCTATTTAGTCTGCCAAAAAGTATTAACTGTAATGCGGCCACTACACTAACATGGTCATTATAATCACTATTTTATTTTTATTTTTTATTTTTTTATTTATTTATTTATTTGAATGGGACAGCATGTATTAATGAACGACTAGTGCCGTAAATACACCGGATTTAGCTAGGAGCTAATTTCCATCCGTAGTCCTATTGGAAGGGGTAAAACAGGATACAGTAAAAGAGCAGAACATGCAGTGACAGACAATAATAAAACACAGTCTAGATTAAGACAATACAACAAACATTATACACATGGTTGGACAAGACATAAAACAAATCTGTACAATCACTTAAAATGCCATGAGGTAGTTCTAATACTAAGGTGCTTTTAGTTAAAGTGCCTATGATAGTGCTCATTCACTCACTCACTACAACTTACATACACACACTCAGCTTCATGCACTCACATTCACTCTCACACTAGTCTAAAAAGATTAAAAGATTAAAATGATTTTTAGTGATCACATCTTTGATTATTAAATAGCCAACCCTTTAGTTGTTTTTTAAAAGACCCAAAGGTGGCGCTGTCCCTGACTGCAGCAGGCAGAGTGTTCCAGCTCAAACAGCCCTTTATAGAAAGAACGTTTTGGGCAAAGGTGCACTTTCTAAACTGGACTTCACAGTCTCCCCTCATTGTGGATCTCGTGCTGGTCTCACGGTTCCTTTTTTTGATGAATTCTACCATAGGTGGTGGGGCAATGCCATTTAGGACTTTATATACAAAACAACAATATTTAAAAGATTTTAGATTTTCGAAATTTAAAAACTTATATTTGTCTAAAAGTGGACATATGTGATAGGATTGGGGCTTCCGATCTAATATCTTTATTGATCTTTTGTACAGTTGTTCAATTGGCTTGAGAGCAGTGACACCAGCAAATGACCACACTGTAAAACAATAGTCAATATGAGAGAAGAGCATAGAATGGAGGTAAGACTTTGCTGCCTCTGCTGTAATGAATGGCCGAATCTGTTTGAAATTTTGCATATTAAATTTGATGGTATTTGTAACTTTTTTAATGTGTTTTTTGAATGTGAGATTACAATCTAATATAACTCCGAGATATTTATATTGAGTCACCAACTCCAATTCCTCTCCATCCAAAAACACAGAAGAGTTTGACTGATTCACTGTTTTTTGCTGAAAGTCATACAAACTGTCTTTTTTAAATTGAGTAAGAGGCAGCTTTGTTGAAGCCAGTTGTGCACCTTGCTAAGTCCAGTTGTAAGCTTGGCAGCAACAGTGCTGACATCCCTACCCTGGATAAAAAGGACAGCATCATCTGCATACATCAACGTATTCAATTCAGGGCAGACATCCGGTAAATCGTTGATGTATAATGAAAATAGCAGTGGTCCGAGTACAGAGCCTTGTGGGACTCCGACACTGCTGCTGAGGCACTGGGAGGTTACTCCGTTTACTGTGACAGACTGTACTCTATTTGATAAGTAAGACTGGAACCAAAGCAAAGCATCTGCTGAGAAATTGAAATGTGAAAGCTTGGTCATTAACACTTGGTGGTTAACCGTGTCAAACGCTTTCTTAAGGTCTAGAAATACAGCGCTGACATATGGATTTTTATCTAGTAATGTTTTAATTTTTTCAATAAACAAGCAGTTAGCCATCTCCGTCGAGTGGTTTGGTCTAAAGCCAAACTGCATTTTGTGGAGTTTGTTGACTCCTGTCTCAAGATGTTTGATTAATTGGTTTGCTATGCATTTTTCTGTGATTTTAGATACTATGGGTAAAATACTGATTGGTCGATAATTACTTATTTGGGTTTTAGATCCTGATTTAAAGATTGGTGTTATTTTTGCTTCTTTCCAAGATGACGGAACTGCTTTTTCATTGATTGACTGATTTACCAGGTGAGTAATGGGTTGTACCAGTGCCTCAGCATGCAGTTTTAGGAAATTGGCATCAATTCCATGCATGTCCTTGGCTTTGGAATTTTTGAGGGCAGCAATAACTTTTGCTACCTCTGATACAGTCACATTTTGGAGATGAAAAATTGGCTGATCTACTTTTTTACACTGATGGGCAGTCGTAGTAGGGGAGAAGAGCTTTGTGATTTCAGACACACTCTCAATAAAATAGGTGTTGAAAGCATTTGAAACAACTGCTGGGTCCTCGACCAATTCATTATTAAGCTCAATTTCTATTGGTTTTGTTTCAGAATGGGAATGTTTACCTAAGAGTTTGTTCAAAGTTTGCCAAAATTTTTTCCCATTACCTTTGTTACTTTCTATGATGCTGACAAAAAAATTAGCTTTTGCCTTTCTTAAAGTTTGAATAACTTTATTTCGAGCATGTGCAAATCTTTGGCGATCAATAGATAGACCAGATTTTAAATATTGTTTAAGTAAGGCGTCCCTAACTTTAAGTAAGTTTCTGCAGTCTTGATCCAGCCAAGGCAGGTTATTCCCTTTCTTGGTTTTACTGCCCCCTCTTCTGGTGAAGGGTGATACAGCTTCTTTAATTTTTGTATAAAACAATTCACTATTGGCTCCAATGCTTGAGGAAAAGATTTCATCCCAGTCAATAATTTTAAGGGCCTCATTAATATTTTGAGTCTGGTTTTTTGGAAGAAAATTGGCTGAGAAGGATGTTTTATATGCTTTTGAGTATCTTTGTTTGGGAAGTTTTCTAGAGAATAAAATGATATTATGATCCGAAAGTCCTGACACTAGATTATAGGTTTTTGCAATTCTACCTGGCTTGTTGGAAAAAATAAGATCTATGGTAGTTTGGGACTTATCTGTTACTCGGGTTGGTTTTTGTACAAGTTGCTCAAAGTTAGAGAGGTCTGTAATTCGTTTAAGATTTTTTTCTGTTCTGCTTATCCTGCCAATTTACATTGAAATCGCCAATGACAATAATTTCTTTATTTTGGTCACACGATTTCAACAAGTTTCTAAAATGATCATAAAACTCAACCGTCGCAGTAGGAGGTCTATATAGGCAAATAAGGATGAAGGACATTTCTTTTGATAGCGAAATATCTACCCCAATACAGTCAAATGTATCATCGGGCCATTCAAGCAGTTTACATTTCAGGGAATTTTTAATGTAAAGCAATACACCCCACCCTTACCCTTCTCTCGGTCTTTTCTGTACACATTATAGCCTGGCATCATTACTGAAGCTTCGGCTGATGTACGCTTCAGCCAGGTCTCTGATATCCCAAAACAATCAATGTTGGAATTACAGAGCAGAGTGTTCAATCTGCTCACGTTTGTTTACCATGCTTCGCATATTTAAATGTCCACACATGAGTCCTTTTGGTTTGCATTTTTTATCCCATACTAATCTGGATTGGTTAAGAGTTTGAAAAATCCTGACCTTACGGTGTTTTTTAATAATTGGGTTTCGATAGTGTACCTTGCATTTAACTTGGGTGGTGTTCCCTGGTGCAGTAGACGTTGATTCCCGATTTGATGAGGCAGTCTTAGCACTATGGTGATGAGGTGGAGGCCCGGTTAGCTGTGGCTGTAGCCCAGGTGGTGAAGGCCCGGTTAGCTGTAGCCAAGGTGGTGAGGGCCCGGTTAGCTGTAGCCCAGGTGGTGAAGGCCTGGTTAGCTGTAGCCCAGGTGGTGAAGGCCCGGCTAGCTGTAGCCAAGGTAGTAAAGGCCCGGTTAGCTGTAGCCCAGATGGTGCTACAGCTAATTATTAGAGAAGTCTTTGCACCAGCCAATGTATATCTTAATCTGCTGTTTATCTGTGAACTCTCTGTACGGCTCTGCTGGATTCTTCCCCAGATTTTTGGTCGATTCTCATTTTATCTCACGGCCTTCCTGTTTTGTTCAAATATATGTCATTTACACCTACACTTCATGTGAGTTCACTATTCTAGGTATCGTAATCCCGTCATTAAATAATCCTTTTATATATGGACTCCACCTCCCACAGATTAGGACGGTCATTTTTAGATGTTTTAAAATAAGACCACAAAAGGGAGTTCAAATTAAAATGTAAAAATGTGAAATTGAGTTGGATGCAGTGGAATATTTTTGACTCATTTGAAGCCAAGTCTGGGTTTAGTCGAGGTTTTTCATAGACCTGATTTGGACCTGGGTTAGTTCAGGTTTAGAACATGTTTTGATCTAGTTTGGGCATGATTCAGTCCTGGGTTAGTCCTGATTTAGTCCCAGTTCAGCCCTGGGTTAGTCCTAGTTTTGTTTGGGTTTAGACCTGGTTCAAACGTGATTCAGTCCTGGTTTATTCAGTCTTTATTTACTGTAAATGTTTTTATGCTAAAAACGTAATAAACTATATTTCTTGTTTTAATTGATACTAGTTTCCAAGTTTAAAAAAAAAAAATCCCTGGACTGGGACTTCCAGGACTCAGGACTCAGCTTTAGTTCTTACACTGCAGATATTGGTTTTAATGAAATCTTTATTTTAAAGGAAAAGTAACGTTTTTTACAATTTGAGCCTTATTTCGGGAATAAAACAAGTTGTTTTACTCACCCATATCACTTTGGTGTCATATGGAGCATTTCCGGAGATGTTTTAGATTAGCGTTAGGCTAACGCCGTTAGCCTAGCGCGACTTATAGCCATAGCTCGGGGCATTCCCCGAACATGTAATATGCCCCGTGCGGGCTCCAAATAACACAAACTTTAGCACTTTTCAAATCATAGAAGCTCGATGTCTTAGTCTATGATTTCGTTTGGTCAAAAGTGGCCTGTAATCCGAGATTTAGCCATAGTTTCGAGTAGATGAGGACGCCAGTGCGCATGCGCGGAGTGTGCTCTCAGCTCCCGGGACCCAAACATGGAACGCATAGCTGTAAACTATGGATAAATCTCGAATTACAGGCCACTTTTGCTTCAAACTAAATCGTAGACTAAGACATCGGGGTTCTATGATTTGAAAAGTGCTAAAGTTTGTGTTATTTGGAGCCCGCACGAGGCATATTACATGGCTATAAGTCGCGCTAGGCTAATGGCGTTAGCCTAACGCTAATCTAAAACATCTCCGGAAATGCTCCATGTGACACCAAAGTGATATGGGTGAGTAAAACAACTTGTTTTATTACCGAAATAAGGCTCAAATAGTAAAAAGCGTTACTTTTTCTTTAAATTCCAAGGTAGTTTAATGCTATAAGAATTCACAGAGTTAAGTGAACCCAAATAATAATAGGAAAACTCTTTTGAAAGGGCTGAACTTGACTTCAACAATGGGAACTTGTGGTTGTTGTTTTTTTCAGTTACACTTAACTACAACTCTTCTGCGTTTTGTTTTATTGTCTATTTCTACACACAGATTGTGAGCTTATGTTGTTACATCATGGTCATCATCAAACACATACCTGGAGTTGTTTTGTTCACGTGTTTGAATAATCCTTTTTTATTAGTGTGCCTACATCTCCAAAGCTCAAACCGCTCTTTTCCACCCTGTGATGTCATATAGTGGTTGTTTTCAGATTAGCAGCTCCCTTTTACCTTTAGTTAAAAACACAGTGGAGCATTTGACATCACAAGGTGGAACAGTGTTTTTAGTTTGAGAGAACTAAACAAAACACAACTCCAGGTATGTTTGTGACGAGGAAACAATATTATAACATACATCAGAAAAAAAAGCGTAAAATTAGCCATAATAATAATTCATTGGATTTATACAGCGCCTTTCATGACACTCAAAGCGCTTTACAGTTCATTGTTCATTCACTCCACACTTGGTGATGGTAAGCTACTTTCTGTAGCCACAGCTGCCCTGGGGCAGACTGACGGAAGCGAGGCTGCCAATCTGCGCCATCGGCCCCTCCGACCACCTCCAACACTCACGCACACTCCACTTTCATACTAGGCAAATGTGGGTAAAGTGTCTTGCCTAAGGACACAGTGACAGTTTTTTGCAACTGGCGCCCCCCTGTGGCACCTGGAATTCCCAGTGGTCTCCCATCCAAGTACTAACCAGGCCCTGCCTTGCTTAGCTTCTGAGATGTGACGAGATCAGGCTTTGACAGGCAGGTATGGCCACCATCTAAGCTCCATTCAGAACAAGAAGGGAAATGTGTGAAGAAACCAGTTTATTTCAGCTCCAATGATACAAGTCCTTAACAATAATAATACAAAATCTGTCATCCAAACATTCTTTGCAAAGTTACTGTTTAAAAAGAAAGCATATTTTTTCCATACATACATTGTTTTAGGTTTCAAAATGACTTCCAGATTTTGCCATTCTAAATGGCAAGCCATTGCTGGGTTCCAGATGACATCACAGCATTCAGTAAGTAAAACGTAATTAACAAGAGAAAATCTGGACTCTTGCTCCTACTCGGATTATGACATGGTCACATTTGAGAATCTGAAAACTACCAACTGACACTTCATAGCTGATGTCATCAACATTCCCTGGGGGTGTGAAGCTAACTGAAACCACTACTGTTATAAGCTTTAATTAAGGAAACATTGTCTCTGAGCTTGATTGGAACTGTGCTTAAAGGAAAAGTAACGTTTTTTTTTAACAATCTGAGCCTTCTTTCGGCAATAAAACAAGTAGTTTTACTCACCCATAGCAGTTTGGTGTCAATTGGAGTGGTATGGAGTGGCTTATGTTGAGCCGTTCTGTTCTACTAATGATCCCGTATCCGTTAGCATGAGTGCTCGGGGCACTGCTTTGCGCTCTTCAAATAACACAAACTTTAGCACTTTTCAAATCACAGAAGATCGCTGTGTCAGGGTAGACTTTTAGTAGATTCCAAAACGTCCTGAAACCCGATATCGCAACAGAAAAGTAAAGTTCAGAGCGGTGTTAGCTTCTTTCGGACTAGAGGACAGCTGAGTTCACGCATGCGCACTGTCCTCTCTGATGACGTCATCAAATGAAACTATAGCTGGATATCGGGTTTCAGGCCGTTTTGGAATCCACTAAAAGTCTACCCTGACACAGCGATCTTCTGTGATTTGAAAAGTGCTAAAGTTTGTGTTATTTGGAGAGCGCAAAGTAATGCCCCGAGCATATGATACGAGCACCATGTTAACGGATACGGGATCATTAGTAGAACAGAACGGCTCAACATAAGTTCTACGATACTGCTCCAATTGACACCAAACTGCTATGGGTGAGTAAAACTACTTGTTTTATTGCCGAAAGAAGGCTCAGATTGTAAAAGAAAAACGTTACTTTTCCTTTAAAATTACATTTTTTCAGAAAATCTTGAAAGAGAATCTTTTTTTGTCTGTGTATTGTGTCACCATGGTAACTACTGAGCATTCCACCAATAGACATACACGGAGAACACCCCCGGTGTGATGTCACAGCATCAATAGGGTTAGTGAGAAACATCACCATAGCAGCAGCCCAATTCAAACCTAAATATTACGTCTTTTGAATGTGGAAAGGTACAAGACAGGAAGGAATCATGTGAATGAAACCTTTGAATAGAGGCAATAATGAACCCAATATGGGCAAATGTACAGCGCTGTCTATAAGTTCACACTCACTCATTTTAGTACAAACAATTCTGATCATGTATTTTTGTATTCAGCAAGTATATAATAAACAGGGGTTCTTCAGTGCAAAGAAAAATACAATTGTTTCTTTTAATACATGTTTTGAAATAGACTGGACCCACACATGTAAATATTAAAGTGAAAAATGAAAAAAAAAAGCCTCAAGCAACATAAGAATAAAGATATTGTTCCCCAAAATAAAGAAAAAAATGTAAAATAAACAGTACAGTAATATGCAAATGGAAGGGACACATTAATTCTGAAGCATTTATCAAAACAAAGTAAAACTTTTATAATAATGCAGATTTACATGGAGTAGAATCTAAATTTTAAATACAGTAGGTATTTGTCAGCACAATCAGGAGCTAGCATAAACCTGTACTGCTTATTTAGTCCTGTTACGTCCTGCTTTAGAGCTGGTTTAATCAAATTTGTCAACTGAAAATATACTAGTACTTGCTCTGAGAGGAACGTCCTTGGTTTAGTCCTGGTTTTAGACCTGGTTTTAGACCTGGTTTAGACCTGATTTAATTCCAGTTTAGACCTGGTTTAAACCCGATTAAGTTGCTTTCTTGTAGGCTGTTTGAACTTTGTACTTGCTCATTTTTTGCCTACAAACCCGGTTTGTACACATATTTTGGCACTGGGAGTGTTTTTAGAAATCAAACTGTAAAATATACAGAAATTTGCTTGGCACAGATAATATTTGCTCTAATAAACATTTTGTATACTGCTCTATATGTCATGATTAACAAAAATATTTTCTGCATTTAAATTGGCACTAGATAACTTTACAAACTTAAGAATAAAATAATAAAAAGATCAGCACACCCCTATCCCACCCCTAGTCTCATTTAGTTAAAACTATTATTATCAACAGCAGTTTAGGACTTTCAGAGCAACAATTTGAAGTTTGCGAATTGTGCAAAAATTACCTTAAATCTTGTATTTACAATAAATATTAATTGGCAAAAAATGTCTTGACTGTACATGAAATGTTACTTTTCTCATGATCTAAAAAAAAATCTAAAAGTTAAATGTGCTTTAGTGAATATAATTCCAAATAAATTTCTAATGTAAGAATTCCAATTCAGTAATCAACTCAAATATTTCAAAACTTGTTTTAAACACAATTTTAACCAGAGGGGAAAATGGAAGAAAAAAAAAAAAAAAGATGAATGATAACATTAGCACAATTTTAAGATTTTTATTTTTTAATGTCAAAATTAAATTTCAAATTTGTATATTTTTCTGATTTAAAGGGATAGTGCGGGTTTTTTTTATGTTAATCAGTATGGGTTTCCTTCTAAAAGTTCCGTGTGTTGACACCGGCTTACCTCTGACAGTCTCAGCTGATCCCGGTTCGGCTCGCTTTCTGGAGCCCACGTAAATAGGTCCGCTAACTTCTCTGGAACATGAAATAAAGTTTGTTTTTCTTCTCAAAACAAAACAAACCTGTTCACCTTCAGCGGATGTCTACGCCGAAGTTTACAAGTGAACAGGCTGATAGAGTTAACATGGGCGTAGTGATACGAGTGGAGAGAGACAATACGCCAATGCGAAATACACTGCTGGATGTTTCGTGGACAACTGTTTGGGACGCAAATATATCACGTTTCTAACAAATGTTTTGTTTTGAGAAGGAAAAACAAGCTTTATTTCATGTTCCAGGGAAGTTACCGGACCTACTTACGTGGGCTCCAGAAAGCGAGCCGAACCGGGATCAGCTGCGACTGTCAGAGGTAAGCCGGTGTCAACACACGGAACTTTTAGAAGGAAACCCATACAGATTAACTTTTTTTTTTTTTTAAATGCACTATCCCTTTAATTACCTTACCAACAGTGGGTTTTCCAGATCATGGCAAGTTTTTGTATAGTCGAGTTAAGCCAATTATCAATTACTACTTTTATTCTGGTGAATTTAAAGAATCTATGGACTATTTATTAGATTAGTTGTTGCAACCATGATTGTGAATTTAAAAAAACATATATTATCTCTAAATGTGTTCTCTCTTTTTCATAAGGCAACAGAACAGTCCATACATGGAAACAGGGTACAGGGGGTCCTCGGGTTACGACGTTGATCCGTTCTTAAGACGCGTCGTAACCCGAATTTCGTCGTAAGTTGGATTTTGATTTTGATCTTCCAACCAAAGCACCAATAACCTTTCCATCTCAATAATTAGACCACTACGCTGCTTGGTTATCACTGCCGCTTTTATAGGAGCAGATAATAATACTAATAATAATAATGCATTTTATTTAAAAGCGCCTTTCAGAACACCCAAGGACACTGTACAAGGTTAAAATGAGCCCACATCAGGTACTTCCGCCCACATTGGGCACGCACACGAGGCCGTCTTCTTCTCCCTACAACCACAACAAAGCGTATTCTTCCGCCGTGTGCCGCGCGCCGTTCGCGTTTGTTTACATCTCTTACCACGCTAAACCGCGTAAGATGGAATGACGCGTAATATATATATATATTTTTTAATGGGGGCGCGTTCGTAACCACGAAACGTCGTAAACCGAGACCGTCGTAACCCGAGGATCCCCTGTATGGCATTTTGAAGGACTGTTAATATTCAGTGAGGTGTGGATAGCTGCTTCTTTCACTACTTTGTTAACCACATGGCCAGTGTTTAAAGTGGTTAATACAACAGAGAAAATTTGTGGGAAAAAACAACAAAAAAAAAACAATTTGTGCAGAGGCCACAGAATCTATCCGCACCATACCCATGCTGAACCAGGCCATACCACGCCAAACCCTGACCACTCTGCTCAGTGTAATCCTATTGTCCATTAACCGTCCATGTTGCCGTTCTCCTCCGGCTGCAGCTGTTCCTTCTCCGCACAGTCGTCCTGAGGGGGGCGCACTCGATTAAAGAATCCCAACTGCAAGAGCAAAAATATTTATTATTCATCTAATTTTGTTATGGAATTATGTTATGAAAATGGGTCTTGCCCCAGTACCCCCAGTATTGTATACACAGCTCTTGAGGTGGAAATAAGGCTGCTGTGCTCTGTCTGCATCGGATTATAAAGAAGTTTAATAACCAACAGGAAAAGCCTGTTAGCATGCTAGTTGTTGTTAGCTGTAAACTGTGCTATGGCCTCTAAAAAGTTGTGAAAGTGCTTACTATATAAACTCAACGTGGTCAATAATTGGGATGTGCTGAATGCATAAGATAAGTGAGGAAGAACTTTGGACCACTGCAAACCATTTAAAATGAATTTGTTGTTTTTCTAGTTTTTAAGACTGTAGAAATCTGGTACAGCGTCATTTTATTTCCAAATCTCTTTGAAAGTTTAAACTCCTAAAGTGTGTGAGTGTATTTTGATTCTCAATCTATTTTATCCTTTGTATTCTTTAATGCTTTTATTTTTAGTTTGCTGTAAAAATGCCTTCAGAGGATATGTTGTTTTGGTGTTTTATGTCTGACTCATTCATATTCACCTTGTACATGATGAAAATGAGCAGAGCCAGCAGCAGGAGCCCAGCGAGCACAGCCAGAGCCACCACCCACCCGGGCACAGGCTGAGATGTGTCTGCCACCCACAGCACTGAGACGCTCACCTGAGGAGATGGCACAGGGTTACACAGGGGGAGAACATTGTGTTCTGCGTCTCCTGATTGGCTAAGAGACTGTAGACCTTTACTGATTGATAGATGGAGGATGCAGCGGGGACCGGGACTAGACCAGGACTAAACGTGGACTAAACTAGGTCTAGACAGAACTAAACCTAAATTATGAGAACTAAACCTAAATTATGAATTGGATAAAGCTGGTCCCTACGCTTTTTTTCCACAGAGGAGCGCCGGTCTGGAGAGCTGGTCAGCCCTGCGGGAACGTGCTGCCTGATACACGAAGGACGCGTTGTGTGCCTGGCACAGCTGTTACCGGAGGACACGGAGCGATTACTATTGGAATATTGATGGCAGGACATCTGGATTGGCCTGGGGGATGTTTTCTGACCCATCACTAATTGGAGCCGAGCGGATAAAAGAGCCCCGATCCGCTGCTCAGTACTGCGAACTCGGGGGGGCAACATCAGAAGGAAAAACACAGGTGAACGTTTCAACCCATCTGTGGGATTCACCTGGCGCTAGATAACATCGCGGATAAATGGATTTGGAACTGTGGGGAAGAGCTCGGTCCATATTCATTATCGTACGTGCCAGGGGGAGGATTGCGAGTCGCACAGACCTGCAGGAAGTGGGGACCTGACAGAAACCAGAGTTCTGGCAAATTGTCTGTTCGCCTGGGTTCTAAAATGTATCGATTATGTTAAATTCCCCTTTTAATAAATTCTCCTGGAAAAATGTGATTCAACTGGACTCTTTGTTTTGACTGCATCTTCTGCACAAACACGTCCAAGGCCGCCACCCGCCGCTTATCTCACAGACCCTACAAAAACATTGCCACACACTATTGGACTCACACTCACATGTATAAAGTAATACTGCCCTGTCTATTTTTAGGATGTGTGCTTCTTCTTCAGTTTTCAATCAATTTCATGGATTTCTGATCTTTTCCCTTGCCCCACACCCTTCCCTCTTGTCGCCAAAGAAAAAGACACCGTATGTTACCTATCCAATTGTTTTCTGTCATTACATGTTGTGTATAATTGTCATTGATTGTATTGGATCTTTTCTACTCTGCATCTCCCAGTCGGCGGAGCCCGCATGCGCAGCGGCCCCTCCCCTACCCACTCTATACTGTCCTGCCTGGTTAGTGGGGAAACTAAATTTCGAATTCACTCTATGTACATGTACATATGATTGTTTTTCGACAATAAAGCAACTATGACTATGACTATGACTATGACTAAACCAGGTCTAGACCAGGTCTACACCAGGTCTAAACCTGGACTGGTCCTGGACTAAACCAGGATTAAATCACTCCGTGCGGCTCTTTGCTGGTTTTGTGCGGCTCGTGCGGCTCTGCATGTTCGGTTTGTGGCTCGGGCTGCGAGGACGCGGTCCTGAGGGGGAAGCATGGTCCGGGTGCCGCGGTTCGATCTCGTGCTCGCAGCCCCGGTGTACGCGCAGCCTCGCGCCGGTCACGCTGCTGTCACGGATTTGACCACGATGAGGGGTCCACGTGTCTCGCACTTCTCCAAGGGGTTGGTCTGCATCGCGTCCCGGGACGTGGCAGTGCCTTTGGATGAGCGCGGTGCTTCCGGCGGATCCAGTGATTCATGTCTCCGCTCTCCTTGCACGTCCGGCGCGGCTCCCGGCGGAGCCCCCACGCTTCACTATTAATACATTTTGTTGAAAATCTACAAAAGTTTGAGTGTTTAAACGAGAGAGAAATGTGAGAAAAATGTTAATTCCAGTGTTTTAAGGCGTTTACACATGTATAATAAATGTAAAATATAAAGTTGTCCTACTTCGCGGATTTCACTCATTATGGGTCATTTCTGGAACCTAAACGAGGGACCACTGTAATCATTTTTTGTAATTCATGAGAAATGTTCATTTCTTTCAAATTGCTGACTTGACTTGTTTTCTAAGACTCTAAACTTAATATTCAGATATTTAGATTTTATCTCGCAGATGACATATTGCCCACCTCTTACATGAACGTGAATGTTCCACAGTATGACATTATACAGTTGCTACAATAACATAATAGATTATCCTTAATCAATTAAATGCAAGATAAATGCAATACGGCATTTTCATTTCTAAAATGAAAGACCTGTGACTTTGTCACCTGCTTGTCTTTAGGGAGATAGAAATATAATGCTATACTGCGGAACATTCTGGGCAGACAGACTTACAGACTGAATAGATCTTCTAACAGAAAAGTTACATAGTGCACCTTTCATTATTTCAGTTCCATTAAAGCTCATAAAAGGGGCCCTGCTCATCCTCTACTGGCAGTAAAGGGAATTAACAAAGAAACTATGTATCTGAACGCTATGCTAATGTATCCATGTGGATATGACACAAATTCAGGTAGGTTTTTGATATGTGGAAAGTGGTACTATTGATTCATGTCTTTAGTACATATGATGAGGACTTACAATGGTGTTGTTTGAAGGCGGCTCAAAGTCCAGCTTCTTGTATGGGAACTCTATGACGCTGAAAGACGCTTTGGACTGGATCAAATAAGAGCGGTTCTGATTTTCCACCTAAAATAAATAATATAAGACACAATAATAATAGTAAAGAATACCACAGAAACTTCTGTTTTTATCAGTAGTTTTCAGATACTTACCCGGAGGAAGTTTTTTACATCCAGTCTTGAATAAACAAACAAAATGGCGTTCTTTCCTCTCTCTAGACGCCCAACTTGACATCTGAGAAACAGGCAATCAGTCGTAGTGCAATCCTGGGGAAAAATCAAATATAATAGTGAGTCCTCTGCTCAATCCAACCCTCAATCTGGAAACTTTATCTCCAAATAATCTAGCTAAACATGAGCAGCTCAACCCTAGTCCAGCTCTGCTCCTATCTGATACACTTTTAAACATTTATTAAATCTGCATGCAGCATTATAGGCTCTCGTGTACCCTCTGTCAACCGCAGGGTACACGCCACCGTGAAGATTCTGCCTCTCGTCCCCATCTACATTACACCACCACCCAAAATCATCTTATATATGTTAGTCTATTCAATCCAATAAGATTAGTCATGTGACTTTGACCCATTGTGCCCCATCATATGGAAGCCCCCTATGAAGTCCACAAAAAACAGGTTGTCTTGAATTAATTTTTTAAAAATGCCATTTTAAGAGGGCACTAGAGGGCCATTTTGTTAGATAGGGTATTGATTTGCATATCATTGCATTCAGTTCACAAATGTGCACAAATGCTCTAAACAAAGAATGTGACTAAGAGAAATATTTTGGGGGCAGAATGGCCAAATTTGAAGTGTTTGCAATCTAATTGAATTAAAAAAAAAGATGTTCTGAGTACGCCAGTGTGTGCATGTCTATTCATGTTTACTACCTGTTTTTTGCTATTTCTGTAATTATTTTTATGAGTCTTTCACTGGGACTTTGTCACAGGCTCGGGCTTAATTGCCACAATTACTGTTATATTATTATTACCAGAGTTTGTATGTCTCCCTGTGCGTCCTTGGACTCCAGATCTCGTTTTCGGACGTGGTTTCGGTTTCGTCCCTCTGTCTCTCTCTCTCTGGGAGGAATTCCACCGGTCACATTTTTCTCTGGTGTCAAAGGATTCTAAAAGAGACACATTAATAATTGAATCATGAAACAAATACTTGACAAATACTCACATAGTTATATAACTTAAGATTTAAAAATATGTTCTACTTTTCTGCAAAATTCCCCACAAAAGATATCCTCTATAATTTCACAGTATTAGCTTTAGCCTTTCCCTTAAAGGGAATAATGATCAAAACTTAAAATGTTTCCCATAGTTTATGGGATAAATTCACTTTGCAGCCATGCTACTGTGAAAAAGCATTTCTTGTCCTCCTCACCGACACATTGAGTGGGTTGATCTCTGTGTCTGTGGTGCAGTTGATGGGCCCCTCGGTGTCGAAGCTGGTGATGTAGAGCACAGAGCCGTTTCTGAAGTGAAACGGGACCTCCACCTTCAGAGACGCTTTAGAGAAGGTGCTGGGACCATTGTTCAGCAGCTGCACACAGCACACAACAAAGAGACAAGAGACAGGTAAGATAAATCTATCACCACAATTGATCCCTTTCTCATACTGAACAATCTCAAATGTATTTTGTTTGATTAAAAACAAAAACAAAATATCTAAGGGTTACATGTTGCAAACGCTAGTGGGAGTAACCTTGGGGGAAACAAGCACAGACTGGTCTGTTATTAATGTTCATATCTTAATTTAGGGACAAAACAGATAAATAAATACTCCAGGATCATGTAGCGTGGGCAATATGAACATTTTAAGACCAAAATGATGAGGCTCACTAGCAGTTACAGAGAGAGGGGTGATGTTTTTTCAATACAAGTCAATTGCAACCAGAGCCTGAACAAACCAATTTCACGCCAATGTTCACTTCTTATTTGGAATGCAACGACTATATATACAGCCTATGATCCATCAATGAATCTGCCAGTGGTGAACAGTGTGAAGATGACATCATCATTACCTCATAGACCAGGAGGATCTGAGGCCCGATGTCGTCCCCGAGAACAGGAGGTTCTCTGGGTTTCCAGTTTGGGATAGGCAGAAGGACCTGGCCTGGATTTGAAGACCTGGAAATAACAATTATACAATTATTTATACAAAGTGCTATACTGTAGTAAAGAGACTTTTGTTTCGTCATAATACAACTCCATTAGTTGAGGTGTAGTTCTTGGTTTAGTCCTGGTGTGGTCCTCACGTTGAGTTGGCCCTTGCTTAGTCTAAATTACTTCTACGTTAAAGTCCTGATTCAGTCCTGGTTTACTTCTTGAAGTGCCTCATTTGTGGTTTAGACTGGAGTTCCCATTGTTTTGGCTGAGTCCTGGTTTATTCCTGATCCAGTCCGAGGATAGTCCTGGTTTAGTTCTTAATACAGTGGTACCTCACCTTACGAATGACCCAACAAACGAAAATTTCAAGTTACGAAACGCCTTCACGTCAAATTTTGGTCTCTAGATACGAATGAAATTTCAAGTTACGAAACGCGAAATCTCCAATCCAATCCAACTTTATTTATAAAGCACTTTAAAAACAACAAATCTCAAAAACGCCCCGAAACGTAAATACACTTTATCAACACACACGGGGTTAGGTTCCAGAGGTGGCCCGCGGTGGGAGAGGTCCACGAGGTAGGACAACTTTGTATTTGGCAATTGTTCTACATGTTTTAGACTTTTTTTCTCGCATTTCTCTCTCGTTTAAACAATCGAACTTTCATAGATTTTCAATGGAATGTGTTGGGGGGGGGGGGGGGGGCACGGCTCAATATAGCGCCGCCGAACGTGCGATGGGAGCGGAGACACAACAACACAGTATGGTAAAACTCACCTGTCTCACGACGGTCTAAACCCCGCTCACGTTCCCTTAGTGAATTGGTGAATTCTGCTTCACAATGATATCGCCGACATCAAAGGATCAAAACGTCCATACGGCGCAAGGCCGCGGTACACCGGGGCTGCGGGATGGAGCTGCCGCGCCGTGTGCCTCCTCCTCGGGGCCGAGCCCGCGCGGCTCACAGCTCAGTGTGAGCCGTGCTCTGGAAGTCAGATAGAACCAGAGCCCACCCCGAGCGAGACCCCGCGGTCTTGCCCGCCTATACAGCGGCCTGTTAGCTCACAGTGTCAGCCCCCCAGCTCTGGAGGTCAGATAGAAGCAGAGCTCGCCCCGCCCTGCTCTTATTCCCGCTGAAAGAGCGTCTTTCTCGGCCTCTTAAAGGAGCGCAGACACGAGCAACGAGCAACGCACTCCTCCAACGGCACTGCCATGTTATAATAATAACAGGTCCAATCCAGGTTTAGTTCTGGCCAGACCAGGTTTATTCCACGTTCTTTTAGTCCTGGTCTAGTCTCTTAGCCCGTCAGGAACACAACGTTACACTATAAAAAAATGTTACACTATAAAAAAAAAAAAACAACCTTGGAACGGATCAGGCTTTTTCCATTGAAATAGCTACTCAACTTACGAATTTTTCACGTTACGAAACCACTTCTGGAACGAATTAATTTCGTAAGGTGAGGTACCACTGTATTTTCATTTTTATGTCTGTTTTTACATACTGTTTTGTCCATTGTTTTACATCTCACTTAGACCAGTGTTATAATGTTTGACTGTTCCTCTCCATGTACCTACCCTCTGATGGCCACTTTAGCGAGCACAGCCAGTTTGGTGGTACTGGACACTCGAGGGCTGATGTTGTTGAACTGGTTTGAGCTAGAAAAAAAACAAAAATCTATTAAAAACATCATTAACAAGGCCTTATGTTTATATGGGTGAAACACAGACAGTGGAGAGAGTGAGGCATGTTAATTACAGGTTTGAGTTGCCTCTGGTTAAAATGTGACAACTCAGCCTTTTCTTAACCGCAGCTTTACAGCACTAAGTCTGTTTCAAGTGCAATGAGTGTAATGGTAAACAGATTATTTTGGACAATATTTATCTTAAAAAGCCCATATTACATAAAATTGACTATTGTGATCTTTAAAGGAAAAGTAACGTTTTTTTTTACAATTTGAGCCTTATTTTGGTAATAAAACAAGTTGTTTTACTCACCCATAGCACTTTGGTGTCATATGGAGCACTTCCAGAGATGTTTTAGATTTGCGATCTCCATAATGTGAGTTCTCGGGGCACTGATTTGCGGTCTCCAAATAACACAAACTTTAGCACTTTTCAAATCATAGAAGCCCGATGTCTTAGCCTACGATTTCGTGTGGTCAAAAGTGGCCTGTAATCCGAGATTTAGTCATAGTTTCGAGTAGATGAGGACGCCTGTGCGCATGTGCGGACTGTGCTCTCAGCTCCCGGGACCAAACATGGAACGCAAAGCTGTAAACTATGGATAAATCTCGGATTACAGGCCACTTTTGCTTCAAACGAAATCGTAGATTAAGACATCGAGCTTCTATGATTTGAAAAGTGCTAAAGTTTGTGTTATTTGGAGCCCGCACGGGGCATATTACATGCTTGGGGAATATATTATATGCTCCGAGCTATGGCTAGAAGTCGCGCTAGGCTAACCGCAAATCTAAAACATCTCTGGAAGTGCTCCATATGACACCAAAGTGCTATGGGTGAGTAAAACAACTTGTTTTATTACCGAAATAAGGCTCAAATTGTTCCAAATTGTTACTTCCTCAAAAATGGAAGTGTGTTTTGTTTCGTTGTTCCACCTTGTGAACAATGAAACTGTGGTAGTTTTCAAGTTATCAACTACCGTCTTGAAAGTAGAAGGCAGAAATGTTTACTCAGCAGTGGTTCTGTGGTATCAGCTTTTGCTCACAAAGCGGAAAGTCAGCATTCCACTCTTGAACCAGTGCAGTCTTATCTGCATCTCTCTTATCTACTACTGTCATACTCTGAGAAGCTTGTCAAAATAAAATATTATCTTAGTCATACTGTTAAATATATCGGTTTGCTTCTTTTGTGTTTCCCTTATTTATGTATGTTTTTGGTTGTAACAAAAGATCATTAATTCCTGTGGTCAGAGATGGAGAACGGCAGAGTTTTATGGCCCATCTCAGCTATAATTAGAGGTTACAGCTCCCTCATGTGGCTCTTTGGAGTTAAGCAAACACCATGCCTTGAGGCGACACAGTGGCATAGGGTTAAGTCCTGGTTCAGTTCCCGACATAGTCCTGGCTTAGTTTTAGTTAAGCAAAAGTAAAAACAGATCCGCACTGCAGTTCTTTGGAGCTCCCAAATTTATTTTAATCACACCATAATGTGACGTTTCAGGGTCAATCCCTTCTTCAGACATCATCTTCTTTTGTACAATTTTTGTCTTTGGACCCAGCACGCAGTCGCAACTTCTATTGGGTGTGCATGCCTTTATCTACCAGTATTAGGCTACGTTCACACTGCAGCCTGAAACGACCCAAATCCGATTTTTTTGCCTCTATGCGACCTGTATCTGATCTTCTAATGACAGTGTGAACGACACAGATCCGATTTTTTCAAATGCGATCCAGGCCACTTGGATATGTGGTCCTAAATCCGATACATATCCGATCTTTTGACATGCGACTTCAGTCTGAACGGCCAGGTCGCATTCATCCGACCTGAGTGTGTTTCCTCCAATGAGAGTGGTACAAGTAGGCGTTCACAAATGTGCACAAACGTTCTTCTCGTCATGCAAAAATAGTATATAAACTCGTATCAGTGAAACGGCGAAGCACGGAGCAATCCCACTCCTCCTGCCTGTGACTCCGCACCCACATGTTCCTTTCTGCAGACGTTGCTGCCACTGCCCCGCAAAACGCTGTGGCCAAAAACCTCGTCCTTCTCCGTTTCCTCCTTAAAACAAATAAGCTGTACATGTTTTGGCTCCGGTACGAAAGCAACTTTAGGCTACTTCCGTAAACATTGAGCGTGTTCGCTGCGTGTGACGTCATCGTGTCCTCCAAGGCGCATGCGGGACACTTTTGGGGAGTTTAGCGTTCACACTGGAGATCACATACAATTCGCATTTAACTGGAAATGTGAACGGCCTCGCAAAAAAATCGGATTTCACAAAAAAATCGGAATTGAGCATTAAGCCCTGCAGTGTGAACGTAGCCTTAGTTTTAGTTAAGACCTGCTTTAGACCTAGGCCTGGTTTGATCCTGGTTTGGTGCTGGTGTAGAATAACATTTTGCCTTTGCCTTAGTTGGAGCTCAATCTTGACTGAAATATATTTTCTTAAAGGAAAATTAACGTTTTTTACAATTTGAGCCTTATTTCGGTAATAAAACAAGTTGTTTTACTCACCCATAGCACTTTGGTGTCATATGGAGCATTTCCGGAGATGTTTTAGATTAGCGTTAGGCTAACGCCGTTAGCCTAGCGCGACTTATAGCCATAGCTCGGGGCATTCCCCGAGCATGTAATATGCCCCGTGCGGGCTCCAAATAACACAAACTTTAGCACTTTTCAAATCATAGAAGCTCGATGTCTTTAGTCTACGATTTTGTTTGGTCAAAAGTGGCCTGTAATCCCAGATTTATCCATAGTTTCGAGTAGATCAGCACGCCAGTGCGCATGCGCGGAGTGTGCTCTCAGCTCCCGGGACCCAAACATGGAACGCATAGCTGTAAACTATGGATAAATCTCGGATTACAGGCCACTTTTGATTCAAACGAAATCGTAGACTAAAGACATCGAGCTTCTATGATTTGAAAAGTGCTAAAGTTTGTGTTATTTGGAGCCCGCACGGGGCATATTACATGCTCGGGGAATGCCCCGAGCTATGGCTATAAGTCGCGCTAGGCTAACGGCGTTAGCCTAACGCTAATCTAAAACATCTCCGGAAATGCTCCATATGACACCAAAGTGATATGGGTGAGGAAAACAACTTGTTTTATTACCGAAATAAGGCTCAAATTGTAAAAAACATTACTTTTCCTTTAAGTGGTATCTAGAAATAGTATATGTTATTCGTGTGGTTTATTTTATTTTAATTTATGAAAAGATTTTTATAAAACATACCTGACGACTTGCAGATCAAATTTGACCGATGTGTCCTCCTCGGATAGCTGGTGAACGCTGAACCGCAACTCGGCCAAAACCTGCAGCAGCAAAAATCATGAAACAAATAGATACTGAGAAGAGGTTTAACTGAACAGAGATAAAAATGACTCAAGGTCCAGGGTTCTTGTTTTATTTTGGATTGTCCTGATAACAATAATCACATCATATCTTTGTAATGCATCAGAAATGAGTTTACAGAAATGTCTGTAAATGTCTTTGTTGGGGTGTAAGTATAGCACACATGAGCTGTAAGATTAAACACCTAAATGCAGAATTATTATCACAAGATATTCTCATGGGTTTCGGTTTGATGATTATAGGAGGATTTGAGGACTTTTGACCATTAAAACAATATTTAGTTTTAGTGTTAAAGGAAAAGTAACGTTTTTTACAATTTGAGCCTTATTTCGGTAATAATCCGAGATTTATCCATAGTTTACAGCTTTGCGTTCCATGTTTGGGTCCCGGGAGCTGAGAGCACAGTTCCCATATGCGCACTGGCGTTCTCATCTACTCGAAACTATGGCTAAATCTCGGATTACAGGCCACTTTTGACCAAACGAAATCGTAGACTTAAAACATCGAGCTTCTATGATTTGAAAAGTGCTAAAGTTTGTGTTATTTGGAGCCCGCACGGGGCATATTACATGCTCGGGGAATGCCCCGAGCTATGGCTATAAGTCGCCCTAGGCTAACGGCGTTAGCCTAACGCTAATCTAAAACATCTCCGGAAGTGCTCCATATGACACCAAAGTGATATGGGTGAGTAAAACAACTTGTTTTATTACCGAAATAAGGCTCAGATTGTAAAAAACGTTACTTTTCCTTTAACTGCTATGGTAACTGTGCTAATTTTCCATCTCTTTGAAACCCAGGGATAGATGTTCCAATTTTCCTTCAAAAACAGGTCTTGACAGTGTCTCATATCCACAGAAACTGACTAAAAATACATTAGACATAACCAGAGTAATAATAAAACATGGAAGTCACCTTGGTTCCTCCTTTCATGGGGTTTCCCAGGTCACACACCACCATCTTGGTGTTGTTCTCCTTCTTATAGGCGCAGGACAGTCTGTTCAGAGTCTAACAGAGCAGACATCAGTGTTAGAGTTCACATGAATTTGTTATACATATTATATTTAATATAAGACATAATATAATAAGACATAATGATAACATAATATGCTGTGTGTGTTTTCAAGCACATAATATTAAATCTACCCGGTCGACCTTGCCCACCCCAAAACTGTAAGGGGGGCATCAGGGCATTGTATTTTGTGTATTGCAGAGAGAGGGGCACCTGGCTGCGGACGACCCCAGTGAAGTCTGCCTGCTGTGGGGGAAACACGTGCAGCTCAGCCTCGTACGCTCCCTCGCCCTGGTTCTCTGCGCTCACTTGTAAAGTCAGAGCATTGTCATCACCAATGTAGATCTGCTGAGGCTCACTGCACGAAGAAACACAAAACAATCACACAATTACACACAGCTGAACATTTGAAATTATAGCAGTTTTAATAGGTTAAAATTGGGAATATATGGTCCAAAACAGCTTCTCAAACTGTAGCACATGTACTTAAATACTGTTTCATTTAGAGACAAATATATTCATTTTTGTCCTTTGGGTTAACCATTATTTACAACTACTTTATTCATGGTTTAATCTGGTTTTAGACCTGGTTTAGCTCTAATTTCGTCCTAATATACTGTAGTTCGGGTTTAGATCTGGTGGTACATAGAAAGCCAAATATCATCTTAGGTGGTACTGATCTAAAACATTACTAAACCAGTTCTTCTGCTCTGCCTGTATGCTCTGTACCTCTTCACGGAGAGTCTGAGGTCCGGTTTGCAGATGTTGTCCTCTCCACAGTCCAGCAGGATATGAGCCTGAGGGCACAGGAAGAAGAAAGCGTTAAAATGAGGCCCAAAACTCAAAACTACCCTAAAACTACTAAACTGCATCTATAAATAATATTACTATACTATACTATACTATACTATACTATACTATAATTATACTATACTATACTATACAGTGGTACCTCACCTTACAAATGACCCAACAAACGAAAATTTCAAGTTATGAAACACCTTCACGTTAAATTTTGGTCTCTAGATACGAAAGAAAATTCAAGTTACGAAACGCGAAATCTCAAAAATTCAAATAATGTGCGCTCAGCCACACATTATACGCTTTTCTCAGACTGAATTTAAACTTTTCTCACATTTGTCTCTCGTTTAAACACTCAAACTTTCATAGATTTTCAACAAAAGTATTAATAGTGAAGTGTGGGGGGAAGGGGGAGGGGGGAGAAAACTGCGCTCTGACACGTTTGATAGTGCAGCATGACCCGGCGCGGAGCTGACAGCAGGTCTAGACCAAGGTCTAAACCTGGACTGGACCAGGACTAAACCAGGACTAAACCAGGACTAGACCAGGTGGATTAAAGCAGCGAGGAGGGGACTGCACGCAGTCTGAGCGCATGAACGCATGAACGAGACCCATGCTGGAGCCGCGGTGGTCTGGACTAAACCAGGACTAAACCTGGAGGAGCCGCGGTGGTCTGGACTAAACCAGGACTAAACCTGGACTAAACCAGGAGGAGCCCGCGGCTCTTGCATGGGTATAGTTCATGCGTTCATGCGCTCAGACTGCGTGCAGTCCCCTCCTCGCTGCTTTAATCCAACTGGTCTAGTCCTGGTTTAGTCCTGGTTTAGTCCTGGTTTAGTCCTGGTTTAGTCCTGGTCCAGTCCTGGTCCAGTCCAGGTTTAGACCTTGGTCTAGACCTGCTATCAGCTCTGCGCCGGGTCATGCTGCGCTATCACACGTGTCAGAGCGCAGTTTTCTCCCCCCTCCCGCCCCCCCCCCACACACTTTAATACACTGTTAATACATTTTGTTGAAAATCTATGAAAGTTTGAGTGTTTAAATGAGAGACAAATGTGAGAAACACAGAACACAATGTTACACTATAAAAAAAGTTACACTATAAAAAAAAAACTTGGATCGGGGCCTTGGAACGAATCAGGCTTTTTCCATTGAAATAGCTACTCAACTTACGAATTTTTCCACGTTACGAAACCACTTCTGGAACAAATTAATTTCGTAAGGTGAGGTACCACTGTACTGTACTGTACTGTACTATACTGTACTATACTATACTATACTATACTATACTATACTATACTATACTATACTATACTATACTATACTATACTATACTATACTATACTATACTATACTATACTATACTATACTATACTATACTATACTATACTATACTATACTATACTATACTATACTATACTATACTATACTCCTCTAGTCCTCTGCAGTTCTAACCTGAGCATCCTCTGTAGCAAATATTCACTGTCCCTCCTCTGTATATTCATTGTATTGTAAAGTTCACTGTATTGGTCATGATATTTCCTCCTCCGGCGGGTGCAGTACCTGTTTGGTGATGTTAGAGGCCGCCGACATGTCCACGATGGGCTGGAGTCCTGTCGAGTCTGCGGCGCTCATGAAATCCAAGGAATACTCCATCATCACGGAAATCGGAGTGATCTTATCCCGGAACTCACGGTCATCCTGAAGGCAGAGGGGTAAGGTTCAGACCAGGACCGGACAAGAACTGATCTAGACCAGGACTAAACCATGACTAAGACAGGACAAAGCCAGGACTTAGCCTGGACTAAACCAGGACTAAACCAGGGTTAAACCAGGGTTAAACCAGGGCTAAGCCAAGTATAAACCAGGACTAAGCCTGGACTAAACTAGACCAGAACTAGACCAGAACTAAAGCAGGACTAAACTAAACTAGGACTAACCCAGGACTAGGCCAAGGCAAAACCAAGACTAGACCAGGGCTAAACAACAATACTGCTGCCACTGAAAAAAACTGTAGCTAATACTGGTGTAAACCACTCAGAGAGATGACCCACCGCCTCATTACTGAGGGGAGGAGACAGGAGAACATATAATATACAAATGTACAAATACAATCACTACATTATATTGTACTTACTCTGAGGAATACCACCAGTTCTTCACAGGTTGGTCGAACGTCGTTATTTGTAACGCCACTATTTTTGGAATATTGATAGGATTTGTTGTGCAGGAACAGAACACGTTTTGTAGCTTCTTTCTGTTTCAAACGGTCCAACGTGATGTCCACCTTAAAGGCTGAGGTAAAAAAAAGGGTAAAATTATGCAAGTAAAGTGAGAATGTTAAAGTGTGTAGAAAAGAAATGCCACATACTTAGCGATGATGGAGCTCCGACGCCCCTGGCCTGAAGACAGTACTTCACTTTGAAACTGGAAACAAAATAAAGCAACTTAATTTGAACCTTCCCCTGTTGTATTCTCACATATCACTAATAGATGCCATCTGTGTTACTGCTGTCTGATAGTGTGCCATCAAATTAACAGTAGCTTTAATACATAAAAGTTTTAGTCAATCAGAAAACATTTTTATTTATTATCTAGTCTTCACTCATTCCTTTCATTCATTTGGGTTTACTTTATATTCTACACAAATCAGTACTTTTAGTCACAGTTTTAGTAAACGTGCATTGATTTTGTCCAGACTACGGTTTTCTATTAACTCCAGAAGACCACTGGAATTGGAGGTGCACAATATGTCACACTTGCATCTATATAGTAATTTGAGTTCATAATAATGAATTACAGTAATCCCTCGCTCTATCGCGGTTCACTGTTCGCGCCCTCGCTGTTTCGCAGATTTTTTTTTTTTTTTAATTCAATTTTTTTTATAGTGTAACATTTTTTTAATAGTGTAACATTGTGTTCTGCGTCCTGATTGGCTAAGAGACTAGACCAGGACTAAACGTGGACTAAACCAGGTATAGACCAAAACTAAACCAGGTCTAGACCAGTTCTAAACCAGGTCTAAACTTGGACTGGCCCTGGACTAAACTAGGACTGGACCAGGTCTAGACCTGGACTAAACCGGGACTAGACCAGGTCTGAACCAGGATTAAATCACTCCGTGCGGCTCTTGCGTTCGTTTGTGCGTGTTTAGTTTGTGGCTCGGGCTGAGAGCACGCCGGGCGCCTGGTTCTATCTCGTGCTCGCAGCCCCGGTGTACGCGCAACACGTGCTGCTCTGTCACGGATTTGTCCACGATGAACCCCTCATCGTGGACAAATCCGTGACAGAGCAGCACGTGTCGCATACTTCTCCAAGGGGTTGGTGCGCGTCGTGTCCGCGCGTCCGGCGGGGCTCCCGGGGCCGTGTCTCCCCCCACACGTCACTATTAATACATTTTGTTGAAACTCTATGAAAGTTTGAGTGTTTAAACTAGAGACAAATGTGAGAAAAGGTTCATTCCAGTCTGAGAAAAGTGTATAATGTGTGTGGTGAGGCATTTACAGCCTTAAAACATGTAGAATAATTGTAAAATATAAAATTGTCCTACTTCGCGGATTTCTCTTATTTCTGGAACCTAACCCCCGCGATAAACGAGGGATTACTGTATAGCAATAATTATTATTTAGACAACAAAATGTTCTGCAAAGAACGAAATGTCCTGCCTTTTTATAGAAAAACTCTGTTGTACTTGTGGTTTAGCCCTCTACAAACACGTTCTAAATTCATGGGATTCTTTTATTAGTTCTTCAGGTCCTATTTCAGTCTTCTCTCAAATGTAATGAACTGCACAGCCCTAGTGTATATTCAGAGTGACTCTCATGCTCTGGCCTCACCAGGACACAGAGGTACCGGTGTCTGGGAGGACACAGTTCTTCTCCTGTGGGTTTATGATCTGTGGAGTCAGGTCCATGGTGCCATTCACACTGATCACTGGACGAGCTCTGCAATAGAAGAATGTGCGAGATTAACCATTAAATATACACAAGACTAACACAAAGTTCAGTCATAACAATACAACCAATGAAAGATTATAGTCCTGTTTAGTCCTGGTTTAGTCCTGTTTAGAGTTTATTAGCTCTGGGTTAGTCCTGGCTTGTTTTTTTTTAGCTTTAATATTGTGAGATATGAGCAGCACCTTGACAGTGCTGCGAGTGCTTATCATTTTCACTGGAGGAGAAGAAGAAGAAGAAGAAGAAGAAGAAAGAGAAAAAAAGAAGAAGAAGAAGAAGAAGAAGAAGAAGAAGAAGAAGAAGAAGAAGAAGAAGAAGAAGAAGAAGAAGAAGAAGAAGAAGAAGAAAGAAAAAAGAAAAAGAAAAAAAAGAAAAAGAAGAAAAAGAAGAAAAAAAGAAATAGAAGAAAAAAAGAAAAAGAAAAAGAAAAAAAGAAAAACAAGAAAAACAAGAAAAAGAAGAAAAAAGAAAAAGAAGAAGAAAAAGAAAGAAAAAAAGAAGAAGAAAGAAAAAAGAAAAAGAAAAAGAAGAAGAAGAAGAAGAAAAAAGAAAAAGAGAAAGAAAGAAGAAGAAAGAAAAAAGAAAGAAGAAGGAGAAAGAAGAAAAAGAAAAAGAAGAAAAAAAAAAGAAAAAGAAGAAGAAAAAAAAAGAAAAAGAAAAAAAGAAAAAAGAGAAAAAAGAAAAAGAAGAAAAAGAAAAAGAAGAAGAAGAAGAAGAAAGAAAAAAAGAAAAAAGAAAAAAGAAAAAGAAGAAAAAGAAGAAGAAGAAAAAAAGAAAAAGAGAAAAAAAGAAGAAGAAGAAGAAAGAAAAAAGAAAAAGAAAAAAAGAAGAAAAAGAAAAAGAAGAAGAAGAAGAAGTAGAAGAAGTAGAAGTAGTCCAGGATCTTCTTGCTTCAGTTTGGTCAGGACCTCAGCTGGAGGATTTTACCTGGTGCATGTTTTGGGTTGATGGGGGAAACCGGAGTGCCCGGAGGAAACCCACCCAGACACGGAGAGAACATGCAAACTCCACACAGAAAGGCCTGGGCGACCCGGGGATCAAACCCGGAACCTTCTTGCTGTGAAGCATGAGCGCTACCCACTCAGCCGCCAGTACTATTATTAATTACTTGTACTTTTTTTTTTTTTTTTAATTTTGGGCCTCATCAAATACTTTTAAACATAATATAATGTCAATCTATTTCAGTAGTGAATGGGTTAAGTGTGTCCTGAACATCGTCTCTATAAAGCCAGTGTGATAAAAACATATTAAGCCTTTGAAACCAGGGTGGCCTTCTCATTAAACTACTGCTTATTTAGGCAACTTCACCAGCACACACACACACACACACAATTACCTGTATAAAATTGCTTTGTCTGCTCCAAAAACTCCAACTATTAAATCTGTAAAAAGAAAAAAAAAAAAAAAGTCAGTTATCCTCCTGGTGAGATAGCTTGTAATGTTTCAGTGTAGAGCAATATAGAATATCTAAGCCATGTGATGATGTTTGTGTGGTATGATTCATGCATGTTTGAGTCATCTTTATTCTCCTGCATTCAAGATGCCATTGCTCGGAAAATTCCCAACTTTGCCCTACCCTCATACACAGCCACTTTTTTTTTCTCGATTTAAATTTCCATATCCATTAGTACCAACCATATTATTCCATGATGACTGGACGACTGAGGGACTTTTCACGCATATTATTCCATATAGGTTTATTTAGGTATTTATTTAGGTTTATTTATATGAAATAAATTACAGGGATGAAAGTGGCCAATTATGAAAAAAGCGGAAAGTCACCCCCCCCCCCCGAAAAAAAAAAAAATCCGGGGGGGAGGGATTTAATAAATAGCGATAAAACACATTTTTAAACAATTGTAGTGTTTTTTATTTGAAAGTTGATATCAAAACACGGCACTGACCCTGATTTTGCGACATCAAAGTCTGATAACGAGCCGAGAGAGCGCATCGCGGCGCAGCTCAGGACGTGCGGTGTCCGCAGCACCAGAAGAGCACACAAGCTCGCGCGGCCCCGCACACATGTAGAAGCTTAATACGAGACATGTACTTTTGTTTCTGAATACGGGACGATTACATTTTTCAACGGACGGTTGGCAACTCTAAACACAATTATACATATATAATACACACCCAAAATTTACAACGTATTTGGGAAAAAAAAAGAAAAAAAAAATTACCACGCGGCTAAAAAAAAAGCGGAGATCCGCTAAAAAGCGGAACTCTTTCATCCCTGAAATTATCTTCTGTACCTGGGTATCCGTTCCTGTCGATGTCTGTGTTTCCGGACATGGAGTATCCAAAACTCGCAGGCATGTAGCTGGACGCCCATTTACCGTGAAGGACCTGAGCGCACAAATATATTAGTATTCTGACTCTTTTATGTGGCATAAGTGGTGTATTTCCCCTAGTGTTAAAGGTTTCTAGACAGTCTGCACTGTTTCACCTGTGAGGGGGAGGGGTCAGGCCCTTGGGAGCGGCCGTTGTGGATGTACACCACTCCAGTGTGGTCAGGGCCACCGTACGGAGCAGAGATCGCCACATCTGCAGAAATACAATATTAATTATATCAAAAATAAAATGTATGAACCGAAATGTCAACAGTGATAAGATAAGATAAGATAAGATAAGCCTTTATTGATCTCACACAGGAGAAATTTACTCGCCACAGTAGCTCCAGGACATTTGGACAAGAGGGAAAAAGTGCATGCAGGCACAGTGGTGCTGATGTTGGACTGGGGAGGTCCATCTCTGGCTTTGATCACACTATGCAATGCACACAATGGTGAACTGACTGACATAATCATGAAGTGCTGTTTGTTTATGTATCGCGCTACAATAATAATACTCTCAGTGGAAGGAAATATTACCTGTTTTGGCAGTTTTTCAAACTGCGTATGTCCAGATATTTTCAAGCAAGCACTGAAGTTGCTATAGTAACCATACATATGGCTAATTTTTTAGATTTTTTACATTTGGAATATGATCAGTTTTCCCTGATAAAACTGAGAAATACTTCAGGTACCAGAACCTGAACGATACCTTGTTTTTGGTAAAACAGTAATTTTTTGGGACCCATTTCTGTATTATACAATCATAATTGTATAAAATGACAAAACAGAACCATAATGTACATAAATTTCATTAAACACCATTCCTTTGAATAAAAATCTGTAAAGTTTAGGAAAAATCTATAGTGTTTGGCCAGAATCCACCAGACTTTAAAGATCCCATGACATGGTACTTCTTGATGCTTTTATATGGCTCCTTAATGGTTCCCTAATACTGTAAATGAATCCTTCTTCAAAATCAACACTCAGTGCATGAGAAAGAGAGATAAGATGAGAAAGAGTAATTTTTCTCTCTCTGAACAGGCCATTATGGGAGTTTTTGCTTGAATGCAAATGAGGAGAAAAGAGATGGCCTATAGTAGAGGGTGGGGGCGTGGCCAAACTCTCCGTTCTCAGCTGATCCATTTCGGCGTTTTTGCGCGGAGAAGAGGTGAGAAGCGTTCCATTGAAAAATAAACACATTTCCACAGAAAATAAAATTAAACCACTGCTGTTCAAAGGTCCAGAGGTTCAGATAAAGGACTTCTGAGCCTAGAAACACTCGGACGTGCCTCCAGGCAAATAAAAAAACGCATTTCGCATTGCCTAGCGCATTTGCAGTCCAAACTCTCTGGGCGTGATTTACAGAGACGCTGAGTAGACACAGACGGGGGTGGAACTGCATTTTTCGATCTGACGTCAATAAGGTGCCTTGTTGAGAATCGCCCGTTTGAGCTGTGAAAGGATCGCAAATGCTCAGTTTAGACATTTCGCAACATTTAGCCATGGGGGGGGGGGCTAAACAGGGTAGGGGAGCTCACATTAACGTTCAAAAACCTCAGAAAGTGAAAATTTCATGCCATGGGACCTTTAACACTTGTTATAAAAAGGAGAGTCCCCTGCCCTAGTGATGACACTCTTATTGTACAGTCTGAATGTGTGAACGTGTGAATATAACTGACCGTTGAAGCCGTCTTTGTCCAAGTCTCCCAGAGCAGCGATGGAGGAGCCGTACCGAGCGTAGACCTCTGACCCTGTGAGCTGCTGTGGAGCGTGGAATGAAAAGCCCCCACGGCCCAAAAACACAGACACCTGAGGGACAGATACAAGGAATCAGAGTGGAAATGAATGAGGATTTCATTAGACCTGTCACAATAAGTAAGATCACAGAGATTGTTACAAAGATTAACCAATTTTATTCAGTCTTTATCACATTAACATTTGAGCTGTAGCTCTGTCAGTTTTTTTATTTGAGTTTTTCCTTACAAAGGAGGAGGTTCAAAGAACAGGTGGCGCTCTGGACCAACGGCTGTTCCACTGTTTGATTTTCAAATGTTTAAATTTGGACAGGCTTAGTGTGTATGATGATGTTGATCAAGTTGGGCTGGTGTAATGTGTAAAACTCACCTGTCCAACCTCCCTCAGTTTCCCGTCTGAGCCTCGGTCCATGAAAAGAGGAGCTCCAATGAAAAGATCCACCAACCTACAACAAAACACCCAAAGACATCAGCTTTTACCCCGGACATATCTGTCCCAACCAAATGTATTTTATTTCAATTTCTTTTAAAGGAAACAAGCTAGGAAAATGCATACAACTTAAAGGGCCCATATTACACTCTGATGTCGTTTCCTCAACACAAACTTACCTGGAGTTGTGTTTTGTTTCATTCACACGTTTAACACACAAACCTTTGAGTTCTTTTCTCAAACCAAAAAAATTCTGTTCCACCTTGTGATGTCATGTGGTTATACAAGAAGTGCTCCACTGTGTTTTTAAACTACATACACATCCACGAGAATCAGTGGTATAAGTTCAGCTCCGGAACTGCCAATCTCGACTGAACTCAAGATAAAAGGAGCTGTTAATTTGAAAACTACCACTACTTGACATCACAAGGTGGAACAGAGCATTTTGAGCTTTACAGATGTAGACAGACTAACAATAAAAGGGTTACTCAAACATGTGAGAATGAAACAAAACACAACTCCAAGTGTAGTTTTGATGAGGTAACAACAGTATAATATGGCTTAAATCTCACAAGAGTTCATTTTGCATTATATAGGACCTTTAAACTACAGCCAAACTGTGATTTTGGCGTCTTACCCGTCTCTGTTAATATCAGTAGCAGCTACGGAGTGTCCAAAATAGGCCGCCATCTGTGGAAAAAAAAAGTGATACCGAAATATAACAGAAATAATACTATTATTAAAAATATCTGTCAATTATGTGTCTCTCTCTCTCTGACCTGTGTCCCTGTAAAGTTCACCACTGACTCCATGTTTTGGCCATTGAAGATGTTCACCTGAAATCAGCCAACATTAGTTAATACATAATGCATTATTTTATTTTTATAGAAGAGAAATACAAAGAAAAACAAGAAAAGACACGTGTATAGCTGGTATGACTAGATTTAAAGGAAAAGTAACGTTATTTTACAATCTGAGCCTTCTTTCGGTAATAAAACAAGTCGTTTGACTCACCCATATCACGTTCGTGTCATTTGGAGCTGTTTGAAGAAAGTTATGTTGTAGCGTATCCGTTAACATTTGTATTCGGGGCATTACTTTGCGGTCTCCAAATAACACAAACTTTAGCACTTTTCAAATCATAGAAGCCCGATGTCTTAATGTAAGATTTCGTTTGAAGCAAAAGTGGCCTGTAATCCGAGATTTATCCATAGTTTTCAGCTTTGCGTTTCATGTTTGGGTCCCGGGAGCAGTCGGCGCATGCGCACTGGCGTCCTCATCTACTCGAAACTATGGCTAAATCTCGGATTACAGGCCACTTTTGCTTCAAACGAAATCTTTCATTAAGACATCGGGCTTCTATGATTTGAAAAGTGCTAAAGTTTGTGTTATTTGGACACCGCAAAGTAATGCCCCGAGCAAATGATACAGCACCATGTTAACGGATACGGGATCATTAGTAGAACAGAACGGCTCAACATAAGTTCTGCGATACTGCTCCAATTGACAGAAATATGCTATGGGTGAGTAAAACTACCTGTTTTATTGCCGAAAGAAGGCTCAGATTGTAAAAAAACGTTAATTTGCCTTTAATGTTTGGCAGACTGGGGAATATGTCCATCCATCCATTTTCTTCCACATATCCAGGGCCAGGTCGCAGGAGCAGCAGTCTAAGCAGGGACACCTCAGCTGCTCCTCTCGACATGGAGGAGGAACGGCTCTACTCCAAGCTAAGGGTGCGCCCAGCCACTCTTCATAGGAAACTCATTTTGGCCTCTCGGATCCGCGATCTTGTGGGTCAATACCCTTTTGACTCAGCTCCTTTTTCAGCGACTGCATCACTGTCGACGCGGCGCAATCCGCCTGTCAATCTCACGTTCCATCCTCCCTTCACTCGTGAACAAGACCCCGCAATACTTGAACTCCTCCACTTGAGGCAAGGACTCTCCACCCACCCGGAGAGGGCAAGCCACCTTTTTTCCAGTCAAAAACCACGGCCTCAGATTTGGAGGAGCCGATCCTCATCCCAGCCGCTTCACACTTGGCTGCAAACCGCCCCAGTGCACGTTGGAGGTCCCGGTTCGATGAAGCCATCGGGACAACATCATCTGCAAACCGCAGAGATGAGATCCTGTGGTCCCCAAAATGGATCCCCTCTGGCCCCTGACTGCGCCTAGAAATTCTGTCCATAAATACAATGAACAAAACCGGTGACAAAGGGCAGCCCTGGTGGAGTTCAACATGCACCAGAAACAGGTCCGACTTACTGCCGCCAATGCGAACACAGCTCCTGCTCCGGTCTTACAGGGACCAGACATCCCATACTCACGGACCCCCAACAGGACACCACGACGGACACGGTCGAATGCCTTCTCCAAATCCACAAAGCACATGTGGACTCAAAGCATCTGTTTTTTGTTTGTTTGTTTGTTTGTTTGTTTTTAAATAAAAGTTCACTGTTAATAGATGTCAAGATTAAGTGTTTTTAGTGACTTCATTTGAATGGTCGTAAGTGATTAGGAAACAGAACGCCCTCTGCAGAAAAGTAAATGTCCTTGGATAAGGACATTTACACATTTATTCAAGATTAAATAAGAGGGTCTTATTCCGTGTAAAAGCTGCTAACCCAGTAGTTTAGACCATTACATGTTCTGAAATGTCCCTGTGTACCAGATGCCCTCCCTGTCTCTCCATAGGATCTCTTATTCTGTGTAAAAGCTGCTAACTGCTGCTAACATGCATGTTCTGAAGTGCATAGGATTATTGTATTGGTTTATCAGTCAGTGTTTGATTTCTTGTATGTATTATTAGCATGTCATATACTTACATAGCCCAGTGCTTTGTCTCCTCTTGGTACACCAGTGACATAGTCTGATCAGAAGAGAAAGGACAGTTAGACTTAGACTAATGTTACTGTATTGACTGGAGCAAAAATAAACTGTATGTAAACATCCATATAGTGTATACCACACACGTAATTATAGCCGGTTCAGCAGGTGCAGCTGCACCGGGGCCCGTGGCCACCAGAGGGCTCGTAGCTACCTTTTTTTTTTTTTTTAATAAACCTCACTATTAATAATCCAACAATCAAATAAAAAGCTAAAGAAATTATTTTATTTAGCTTATTGTCCTTTGTTTCTACTGAGATACAGCAATGAATTCTGGGTAGGCAGATTTTTCAAATTAATGGCGGCTGCATATTTCAATCATCGTTCCGACCAAAACACGCAGCATGCTTCAGAACACAAGAGCGGCTGCAAGAAGCGGCAGAAGCGTAAAAAAGTGGGATTTGCACCCTTCTCGTTGGTTTCCGGGATGATGTCTCGTTCTCCAGTCTCTACACTCGTCCTACTCTACTTGGGTAAGTTCTGTGCGCTCTCGTGCAGTTATTATTTTATGTTACTGAGTTGTGATGATGCTGGTTATTGTGGGACAAACAGCCTGGGAATTCCCAGGCCGCTTCCGTTCGTTTCGAACTGGAAGGCGGCCTGGAAACTCGTCCAAGCGAGAGTCCCAGATTTAGGGCCCCAATCAGAGAGCGGGGGAGGTGTGGCAAGACGGTGACGCGTACTACATGACAAACGGAAGCTTGTAGTTTGAACTGACAACTGACATGATTGGCTATGGACTTACGTATACGCTCAATGATAGACATTCATAACGCCCAATAAACGGCCGTTGGCAATCGCTAACCACACCTCCGCTACGGGATTTTTCGAAGCGAGTTTCCAGACCCATATCTCACTTGTGATATGGTCAGGTGTTAACCAGACTAGGACAAACTGTGCCCTTTGGACTGGCGATGAATGAAAGAAAGCTGTTTGGTTTTGACGCTCGGGATGTGGAAGAAGTTGTGACAGTGTTACATCTGGGGATGCACCGAGCCACATTTTTTCACTTCCGATCCGATCCCGATACCTGAATTTGGATATCGGTCGATACAGATACTATTCCGATACCAAAACTGTTTGTTTTCCATATTATCATCATTATTGTTTAAAGGGATATGCCACCCCCAGGTCAAACTTGGGCATCTCCCCACAGTCCAGAGACTAAAATAAGTGATGGAAAGCGTTTTTCTGGTGACGCAGCCATTGTCCGAGTCTGTTAGCACTGACCGCCGCGCGCAGCTGCAGCTATTCCGCGTTAGACTGGAGGCTAACGTCGCCAGAGAAAGATTTCGGCCAAAAGGAATTAATTTGCTCGATGCTTTTCCCAATTACTTTCTGTGTAGTGCGCATTCATATCAGGACAAGAAATGTCCGTAATATTCATTTGACATGGGAGGAGTTTGCTTACGCTGTGTTTTTCCGCACTGAAAAATAGTTCCCACCCAAAATGACCAAGGCAAGCTCTCCATGTTGATTTGCACATTTATTTGCACTCGATATGAATGCGCACTACACAGAAAGTAATTGGGAAAAGCATCGAGCAAATTAATTTCTTTTGGCCGAAATCTTTCTATGGCGACGTTAGACTCCAGTCTATTTATTTATTTATTTGTTTGTTTATTTCAGGGACAGTGCATATTAATCAACATTTGCATGTAAATATGCCAGAGTTAGCCAAACGGCTAATTTTCATCCGTAGTCCCTTGACAGATGTTAGGTGTCATTTCTACATAACAAAAAATCACATTACAAAGTTAAAATTCATCATTCTAAAACGTGCATTACTTAAGACAACTCAATTACAAACATTCACCCACAATCAATAACCAGTCAATTACAAATATTCACTCTCACTCAATCACTCAATCGCTTAATAACTGGAGTAGCTGCAGATACAGCGGCGGTCAGTGCTGACAGACCTGGACAATGGCTGCATCACCAGAAAAACGCTTTCCATCACTTATTTTAGTCTCTGGACTGTGGGGAGATGCCCAAGTTTGACCTGGGGGTGGCATATCCCTTTAACTACAAATAACGGTACCCATAATGATAAAACACCCGTCATTCAACATAATAAACAAAATACTTAAATATCCCCCCATATGGTATGACTTAATTAACTAAGAGACTTAAGAAAACAAAATAAACCCACAAATTAACATTAATGGTTCCCCCAACACTGTGCGCTATTTATCGCAGTTCCCCAGTTTGGCCCCTGAAACAGAGAGCAGCGCGGAGACAGAGGAAGGTCGGGAGAGCATGTGGCTCCGCGGACCCTCGCGCACAGTAGGGAGGAGAACAGAGTCCAGATAGCGGGGAAACAGTTTGTAAGCAGTCCTGCAGTAGCCGGGAACAGTTTGCACCGGAGCATGGCTCCGCACGCGCAAGAGGCAGAGAGGTGCCCGGGGGGGGGGGGGGGGGGGGGGGACAAGGATCGGAAATTTTCGCAGGTTGGATTGGAATTTCTGATCCGTGAATTACGTTGATATCGGAACCCGATACCGATACTGGATTGGATCGGCCCCATCCCTAGTTACATCCACATTCAGAGAAGTGTGTACTGCTCTCATGTTGTTTCCGACATTATCTGTGACTGTGGCAAGAGCTGAGCGATCTTTTTCCAAACTCAAACTTATTAAGACCTACCTAAGGAGCAGGAGAGGCTCAGTGGGCTAGCTATCTTGTCTATAGAAAACACAAGAGCCAGAGAATTAAATATTGGGGACATTATTGACGATTTTGCGCAACACAATTGTAAGAGTAAGATGGCCTTCTGGTGGCCCAATTCATGCGTACTGGGGGTCGTATGCATATGAATCATATGAATTGATATTATGCATATGAATTCTTTCTTTGTTTCTGCACAGATAAATAAGTTAAATTAAGATTTGTTTCTGCTTGGTTCGAGTTTAAGCAAGCTACGCTGTTTCAGCAGAAAGTGAAGGTTTCAGCGCTTTGAATGTTCCCATAATTCCATGAAAGCTAATGTTGATGCAGTAATATTTGATTACCTGTATTAATACAATTATTTTTAATGTTTACCCATGTAATGGATCCAGTGTAGTGGCGTATATTTTCATTTACCATATAATGTATATAAACTACCTCTGTGCTTCTGCTCTTTTTTTAGAGGATTGAATTGCATGTATTAGAGCCTCGAGTACGAGGTTGACCACTAGGGGGCCTGGTACGAAATGTCGCACCTGGGCCCGTGACTACCTTGTTACGCTACTGGTGTATACATTCACAGAAAGCTACTCCTAAAACTACTCACCATCTTGTCCATCATCATTGAAGTCTGCCACAGTCACAGAGTAACCTAGCAGCAAAGAAAGAATAAACAAATCAAGAGGTGGTAAATACTATGTAATTAAACCTAACCCGAGCTAAACCAGGGCTGACACACAGAGACTGCATAACGAAGGGCACTAAGGGAGTGCGACCCATAGCTCCAGTCAAATGAAGCGTACAAGGCCAGCAGTTATAGGGGAGAATTTGGAGCCAGGCTCCATATAACAGACAAATAGAGAAATAAAAATACCAGGATCGTGTAGAGCGGGTCAATACAAACATTTGAAGACCAAAATGATGACAGCAGCAGTTACAAATACATACACATACATACACACATACACACACACAGATATATAGATATACATAATATGAATATCATACATACATACACAGTCTATGCTCAAACAGGCCTAAACCAGAGGTAAACCAGGATGAAAGTAGAACTAAAACAGGACTAAACAGGACTAAACCATGACTGAGCCACCACAGATCTACTCCAAAATCAAGACTAAACCTTGACTTAAAAAAAGAGATGGTGGCGGGACAGGGTGGGAATAAACCGGGATTAAACCGGGACTAAACTGGGACTAAACCAGGACTAAACTAGGGATAACCAGGACATAACCAGGACATAACCAGCACTTAAGCGCTCAGGCCATACCCAGGTAGCTGTCATCGTACTGGGCTCCTGCAGACCGTGTGGCCATCGTGTTGCTATATTGAATGACAAAGTCATTGTTGCTTCGACGGAAAATCTCACTAATGTCGTCGGAGATCAGCTGACCTGAGGAGAAGAAAATTAAACATTTAAAATACCATTACATACATTTACACGCAAGTACATTTCTCAAAGATAAGTCAAATTTTAGAATATTTTGTAAAAATTGTAAATATATTTGATCATATCATTGAAATATTCTTCATGGATCTCCTCCAGAATAAAATAAAAATAAATAAATTAAAATAACATGCTTTCTATGTAGTATATTTTATGGCGTTACCGGGGCCCCACTCTGGAGCCAGGCCTGGGGTTGTTGCCCAACGGCGAGCATTCCTGGGCATTCCCCGCGGGGGAGCCCGGCTGGGCAGCCCGGCTGGGCAGCCCGAAGGAGCGACATGGGGCCATCCTCCTGTAGACCCACTACCCACAGGAGGATCCATAGGGGGCTGGTGCAGAGAGATTTGGCAGTCGAAGGCTGTGGCCTTGACGACCAGATCTCTGGACATGGAGACTAGCTCTGGGGACATGAAATGTCACATCACTGGGGGAAAGGGGGGCCCAAGCTCGTGCAGGAGGTTGAGCGTTACCAACTAGATATAGTCAGTCTCACCTCCATGCACAGCTTGGGCTCTGGAACCCAACTCCTTGAGGGGGGCTGGACTCTCCATTTCTCTGGTGTTGCCCGCGGGGAGTGACAGCGAGCTGGTGTGGGCCTGCTCATTGCCCCACAGCTCAGCCGCCATGTGTTGGAGTTCACCCCAGCACCTTCGAGCCGGGACAGATCTCTCACTGTTGTGTCGTCCTACGAGCCAAACAGCAGTGCAGAGTACCCAGCCTTCTTGGACTCTTTGGGAGGGGTACTAGACAGTGCACCAACCGGGGACTCAGTTGTTCTCCTGGGGGACTTCAATGCCCACGTGGGCAATGACAGGGACACATGGAGAGGGGTGATTGGGAGGAACGGTTGATCTGAACCCGAGCGGTATCCTGTTATTGGACTTGGACTCTGCTAGCCACGGTTTGTCCATAACAAACACCATGTTCGAGCACAAGGGTGTCCACCAGTGCACGTAGCACCAGGACACCTTAGGCCAGAGGTCGATGATCAACTTTGTCGTCGTGTCATCTGACCTCCAGTCGCGTGTCTTGGACACTCAGATGAAGAGAGGGCAGAGCTTTCAACTGATCACCACCAGCGAGTTGGGTCCACTGGCAGAGGAAGAAGCTGGAAAGACCTGGCAGGCCCAAGCATATAGTGAAGGTCTGTTGGGAACGTCTGGCAGAGCCCTCTGAGCCCTCAGTCAGGGGAACCTTCAACTCACACCTGCGGGAGAGCTTCTCCCAGATTCCGGGGGAGGCTGGGGACATGAAGTCCAAGTGGGCTTTGTTCTCAGTCTCTATTGTTGATGCGGCCGCCCGTAGCTGTGGTTCTAAGTTCTGTGGTGCCTACTGAATGGAGTAGACCACATTGCTTTGTTTGTGGCTCAGTGTTTTGTCCTTTGGGTGGACCAGTTTTTGTCTTGTTGGAGTCAGTGTTTGTGGGTTTGAAACAGACTGGGATTTCATGTTGACTGAAAATCCTCTGTAGTTTGTCAGAAACACTGGTCAGGTCTACTCCATTCAGTGTAGTGAAGACTGCAGCGAGCGCTACACTGGAGAAACAAAACAGCCACTTCACAAGAGGATGTACCAACACAGACGGGCGAGCCAGGGTGCACCTCAATCTGCCGTACATCTCCACCTAGAAGCCACAGGCCGCTCCTTTGAGGACAGTGAGGTACAGATCTTGGTCAGAGAAAAGAACTGGTTTGAGAGGGGTTAAAGAGGCTATTTTTGTCAAGAAAGAGAACCCTTCTTTGAACAGAAATGGAGGTCTCAGACATCATTTGTCTCCCATTTGTCTCACTCTATCCTCAACTCTAAATCAAAACAAACAAAGAAAACAATAGGGCAGCAGGTCAGGTCCAGAGGTGTGAAAACCTGAATGGCTATGCTAACAAGATCCCACACTCCACTCCCACTGCACACTGAATAGGCTTACCTAACTAACAGAAACTGTAAACAAATAGGTGTGATAGTTTCATAGTAATTTCATTGTAGTTCGCTCCTCCCTGCAGACAGATATAATCAGTGTCCACCAGCCACAACTGAAGAAGCAGCTTGGATGAGTTGTGAAATATATTCGACCAAATAAACTTTTGTCCAGTTGACAAATTGAATTTCTCCTTTTGCTATGGATTCTCTAATTTTGACTTAATTTGGTGGGATAATTAGTATTGTGAATATAAATGATAGTTTTGCACAAATCAAGAAACAACTTATGAAGAAAAGTTGAAAAATAGGTTGACAATTACAGGAAGTAGAGAGTTCCAAAACACTGTTGATATCACACGAGAGAGAATTCTATGCAAAAGTTCAGCACAATTTAAAAAACTTTTTCTGATACTTAAACAATTTATTCAACATAAGTAAAAACACTTTTATTTTATTTGTTTCTGTCAAATAATAATTTATGTGTACCTTAGAGAAGTTTTGCCAAGTAACAGTTTTGGAATTCTCTAGTGACGTCACAATTTCCAACCAGGAAGTAAAATTAAAATAATAATAATAATAAGATAAAATGGCCAAATTGGGAAAATGAGTGTGAATGTTCAAAAAATATTTAATTATTTAAATATTTAAGGAACGGAACTGTGTTTTAGTAAAATTAGCAGTCAAACCTGTCAAAGGCACTTTAAAGGTCCCATGGCATGAAATTTTCACTTTCTGAGGTTTTTGAACGTTAATGTGAGCTCCCCTACCCTGTTTAGGCCCCACCCCCCATGGTTAAAAGTTGCTAAATGTCTAAACTGAGCATTTGCGATCCTTTTCTGCGTTACAAAAAATCGGAGCTCAAACGGGCGATTTTGAACAAGGAAACTTATTGACGTCAGATCGAAAAAAGAAATGCAAATGCAGTTCCACCCCCGTCTGTCTGTACTCAGCGTCTCTGTAAATCACGCCCAGAGAGTTTGGACCGCGAATGCGCTAGGCAATGCGAAATGCATTTTTTTATTTGCCTGGAGGCACGTCCGAGTGTTTCTAGGCTCGGAAGTCCTTTATCTGAGCCTCTGGACCTTTGAACAGCAGTGGTTTCATTTTATTTTCTGTGGAAATGTGTTTATTTTTCAATGGAACGCTTCAAATCTCTCCCCCCGTGCAAAAACACGGACATGGATCAGCTGAGAGCCGAGAGCGGAGAGTTTGGCCACGCCCCCACCCTCTACTATAGGCCAGCTCTTTTCTCCTCATTTGCATTCAAGCAACAAGGCCCAGAATAAAGTGTTTGAGAGAGATATTTATGACTCTTTCTCATCTTATCTCTGTTTCTCATGCACTGAGTGTTGATTTTGAAGAAGGATTCATTTACAGCACAGGTCTTCAACAGGTGGGTCGCGGAGGTACTGCAGGGGGGTCACGAAATCTTTTGATTTCACTTTAAAATATAATTTTATATTTTATAGTGTAAAATACAGTATTAACCTGTGTATTATTTCCTTGTATTGGATGTACCATAACAGAGTAGCAATGTTTATACATGACACTAAGCTCAATTTAATATAAAACACAATTCTATGCTGTATATATAGTAGGGGGTTCCTGGCCCAGTTCTGAAAAACGTTGAAGACCCCTGATTTACAGTATTAGGGAACCATTAAGGAGCCATATAAAAGCATCAAGAAGTACCATGTCATGGGATCTTTAAGTTTTAGAAAAAAAAGAGTGAGAAACCCCAAAACAAGATGGCGGTTTGTTTACAAGACGATTGGTTAAAAAACAGCACACATCTCATTATAGGAGCCACAGGCTGCAGCGTTAACAAGAAGATAATGGTGAACAGAAGAGACAGGAGAGAGGGATATAAGGGGGGAGGGGAGGAGAAAGAGAGATAAAGGGATGAGACAGAGGGCAACAAAAAAAACAGGTGATAGATGAATAGAGAGAAAAGGTGAGAAAGGGAGAGAACGAGAGAGGAGGGCATATAGAGAGGGGGAGACGGGGGAGAGAGAGGAGAGGGAGGGGGGAGAAAAGAAGGAAGAGAGAGAGAGGAAGACAGAGAACGACAGGTGAGAAAGAAGAAGAGAGAGGGGGGAGGACAGGATAAAGACAGGAATAGGAGAGGGACGAGGTTTGGAATGGGGAGTGAGAGGAGGCGGAGAAGAGATAAATGAAGAGAAGAGAGACAGAGTGGAGATGAAAGAGGGGAAAAATGAGTGAGTGGAAGAGGAGATGATAGCGAGCAGAGAGGGAAAGAAGAGAGTGTTCTTATTTAGTGCTGTTTATCTAAATTTAGGGGAGGGAGAGAGAAAGGAAGGGAGAGAGAGAAGGCGAGCAAAAGAAAGAAACAGCAAGAGATGAAAGAGGGGGAGAGAGACAGGGAAGAGAAAGAAAGGTAAAAGAAAGAAAGAGAACAAGAGAAAAAAGAGAAAGAAAGAGAACAAGAGAAAGAAAGAGAAAGAAAAAGGGAGAAAAAGAGTAAAGGAGAGACAGAGACAGAGTGAGTCAGCATGGGCACTCTTGGTCAGTGAAGTCCCTCCATCGCCCTCAGACAAACAGAATGACCAAATAACAGCTGAGTCCAAACCGGTGATTAAAGACTTAAAGGGAAACGTGCTTCAATCATGTGAAGCTCACAAGGACAAGGATCTGCAGTAGCAGAAGTCATAGTAGCAGCAGCTATAGTTGTAGTAGCAGTAACTGTAATAGTAATAGCTGTAATAATAACAAGAGCAATCGTAAGAACATGCTTTAGTTTAGTTTAGTTTAGTCCAGGGGTATTCAACGTTTTTCAGGCCAGGGACCCCCAAACAGATGGCGAACTGGGCCAGGAACCCCCTACTATATATATGGCATAGAATTGTGTTTTATATTAAATTGAGCTTAGTGTCATGTATAAACATTGCTACTCTGTTATGGTACATCCAACACAAGGAAATAATACACAGGTTAATACTGTATTTTACACTATAAAATATAAAATTATATTATTTTAAAGTGAAATCAAAAGATTTCGCGACCCCCCTGCAGTACCTCCGTGACCCCCCTAGGGGTCGCGACCCCCCTGTTGAAGACCTCTGGTTTAGTCTTTATTTGAAGGGACAATGTACAGAGACATTATGTACAAAGACAGACATGTTCTGCACCAGAGTATAGCTACAAAGCTAATTTCCATCCGCAGTCCCTGGTTACCAGTGTTGTATAGTAACAAAGTAATAATACTTCACTACTGTACTTAAGTACATTTTGGGAGACTTTGTACTTTACTTGAGTTTTTAAAAAAATGATAACTTTTACTTTTACTTCACTACATTTCCGAATTTATTTGCATACTTTTACTCCGATACATTTTCAATGTGCCGTTTAGTTACTCGTTACAAAAAAAACCTCTACTGACTGAAGGACGTCAGGACGTGCCTGGGCTTGTTCACTACTTGCGCATGACAATCAGCCTACACCTGTTGGTTTCATGCAGCTAGTTTAATCAATCAACATCCCTGATGGAAGAGGAGACAGCATCCATCGAGGTAAGTTCTAGATTAATGTAATTGTTAGCGTCTATATTCCAATTTCAGTAACCATAACATGGACATTCTAGACACCGTTGTGAAACCTTGAGCATAACATGTAGAAATTAACTTTGTGTGACATTGTTTCGGTTACACAAAGCGTATTTGACGATGTTGGAGCTAACATGCTACCTAGCTTTTTCGGCTCAAGGGAAGGCATAGCTGTAGGCTAAGTGTAACGAAAGAGAAAGGGCACACGAGCTCAAAAGGACAAAAAATAACATTAACATGTGCCTACTTTTAAACATTTAAACAAGCGCTGTGTGTTTGTGCTATCTAAGTAACAAAGCGAGGGTTAGCTTCAGACTGCCTTTGCTTCATACTTTTACTTGTACTTTTAATGACATTACTTGAGTACATTTATTTTTACATTACTTGTCATACTTAAGTACAAGAAGTTCCAGATACTTTAAGACTTTTACTCAAGTAACATTTCAGTGACTTCGACTTTTACCAGAGTCATTTTTGGGAGGGGTACCTATACTTTTACTTGAGTTTGATTTTCCATTACTTTATACAACACTGCTGGTTACATGGATAAAAAACAACGGTCTATATCAATAAAAGCAATCAAAGATTTTCTCTCTTAAACACACACATACACACACACACAGCATCACACATTTAACTTTGACACACATCTCATTACGCAGTAACACAGCAAAACATAATATACACCCACTAACATTAACCCAAAACACACAATCACACACATCCATGTACTATTTACACACCATATCATTCACAATAACAATAACACATAAAAACATCATTCTTATATTTGATCTCAATGCTGTATTAACGGATTAACGGACTAACACACTTTAACATGACTAAAGCGTGAACCACACTTTAGTCATGTGTGGTTCACAAGGACAGAGTCACTTCATCTGAACCAGCAGCGGTGGTGGTAGTAGTAGTGGTAGTAGTAGTAGTAGTAGTAGTAGTAGTAGTAGAAGAAGTAGCAGCAAAATAAGTAGAAGTAGTAGTAGTAAATTAGTAGTAAAGTAGTAGAAATTTTATAAATAACAGTTTTAATACTAGATTGTTGTAATTGTAGAAGAAGTAGCAGTGGTAGAAACAGTAGTAGCAGTAGTAGTTGTAGTAGAAATAGTAGCAGTAGAAGTAATAGTAGTAGTACAGTACTTAAATAACTTACCCTGCCAGTAGTAGCTGCCTGGTCCTCCCACGACCACTTTGTTGTTCTGAACCAAAAATAAGTTGCTTTAGTGAAACACAGACTTAAGTGGAACAATGGCCTGTTTCATCAGTATTTATGGACTGAAGCAGCTTTGAGAATTGTTTAAAATGTCTTAAGAGAGAAAAGAAAAAAAAAACAACAGTGTATCCACCTTCACGAAGTCTGCACTGAACCCGGCCTGACAGAAGCCCTGCCCCTCAGGAGTGTTGGCCTCTGGACACAAGAGATACAAGACAGTTCTAGTTTACATTCATTATAAACATTTAAATCATCTGTTCTAATGTTGTTTCCTCATTAAACAGACCTGGAGTTGTGTTTCGTCTCATTCACATGTTTAACAGATTTAGGCTTAGTTATTCTCTCAAATGGAAAACACTTCATCTTGTGATGTCATGTGGTAATACAGGAAGTGCTACTGTATGGTCGCCTGGTTTGGTTCTTTAACTGTCAAGTGTAAAACCAAACTTGGAAAACTTGTAAATAAGGCCATGAAGGTGATTGGTAGGAGAGAGTTCCCTTCTCTGCAGGACATTTTTCAGGACTCTGTGCTTGCTCAGGCCAGAAGGATTGTGGGGAACCCTTCTCACCTGTTACATGGGGAATACGAACTGCTTCCATCAGGCAGACGCTATCGAGCGCATAACTTTAAGAGTAACAGATATAAACTTTCATTTGTGCCCACTTTTGTTGCACTCTTGAACAAATCTGCACAACAAAAGCGCACTTAAGTCACTTTATATTATATGTTGCAATAACTGTTTGTGCAATAGGGCTCGTGCAATAATTACCTGTGCAATAATTGTTCTGTGAAATAGGGTTTGTGCATTATCCATTGTGGACTAGGGCTGGTGCAATATTTTGGCACTTGACATATATCCTGTGATGAGTTCTGACTGTTATCTGTCTGTACTGTATGTGTGTGTATAACTGTTTTTAAGCTGCGGGCAGTGAGCCCAAGACAAATTTCCCCTCGGGGACAATAAAGTTTATCTTATCTTATCACTGTGCTTTTAAACTCCATACACCTTCACTACAATCATTTGGATGATTTCAGTCTCGGAGTTGCCGATCTCTACTGAACTAAAGCTAAAAGATTGCTGTTAACTTGAAAACTACCACTACATGACACCACAAGGTGGAACAGAGTTTTGGTGTTTTTGATGAGGTAACAACATTAGAACATGTCTTAAAGCTCTTAAGAGTCAGTATTGTGTAATATAGGATCGTTAAAAGACAGAAGAAGGGCTTAAAATTATTTGAGTGAATGCAGTAAAAAAACATTTTTTTAAAACTTTATTTGAGATCAGGGTGTTACGATATTTTTCACCAATTGTTCAGCTCTATTTGATACCATCTTGTATTGTAAAATGCATTTATAAATCAAAGGTTTATAGAAACAAGCAAACAAGTGAGGATTTTTTTTGTGGTATAAAAACTAAAATCCCATATAGATGATTTTTATTCCATATCCCCCCACCACCACACATACACACACACACAAACACACACAATAAAAGTTACACAGTGCAGCTTTAAGGACAAAGTTTATACTCACGTGATCTGCAGGGAGAATATTCCACGACTGACTGTCCCTTTTTCAGAAAACACGTCCCGACCGGCTCCCGCTCCGAAACACCAAATGTGGACCACTGGTACAGCGGAGCACAGGCCTGAAAGAAAGATGAGGAAAAGGGTAAGCACTCTGCCACTGCACTCAGAGATCAGGGATCTAACCCAGTGTTTCCCAACCTTTTTGTCATACCTCAAGTACCACCTCACTCATACGTGTTGATAATTCTCCAAAAGCAGAACGTGACACAACGGATTATTACATGAAAATCATTTTATTTCATCTCCTTAATTTGAAAATGTAATACTGGAGATGGACTTCTTCACGAAATGTAAGCACACATAGGTTAAACTCGGTCTCCCCGTGCGCACACATAAAAAAAATCTCCCCCTGCGCCTGGCAGCGATACTGCTGCGTACCCCCTGCAGTGTGCTCGCATACCCCTAGGGGTACGAGTACCCCTGGTTGGAAAACACTGATCTAACCTACAACCTCCTTACTGAAAGGAGAAGGCAGGATAAGTGCTCAGGCCACAGTAACAGACGGAAAGGTTTATTTGAGTTTGTGAGTTACCAGGATGTGCTCTCCGAATGACCGCACAGACGCTCCAAACCACTGCTTAGACTTGAACTCCATCTGAGCTCCACTTGTGTGCTTTCGGTCATCTGTGAGAGAGAGGGTGAGAGGAAGAATGAAAGAGAGAGAAAAAGACATGCAAAGAAAGAGGAGAGAGAGAGAGAAGACAGACCAAAGGAAGAGAGCAAGAGATTCAATAAGCACCTGGTTAAACTAAGTGAACGACATATTGCAAATTACAGTTAGTACAATATCAACAACTTTAAGCAATTTTTCTGTAGTGTTCTTAAGACACACTCTGTTAGTCTTAGAGCTGGTTTAGACCTGGTTTAGTCTTGGTCCTGGTGACATCCTTGTTTAGGCCTAGTTTGGATTTGTTTTTGTCTTGCATCTTCTGTGACACTTTCAGACAGTTCAAAGTTAAAGGGATATGCCACCCCCAGGTCAAACTTGGGCATCTCCCCACAGTCCAGAGACTAAAATAAGTGGTGGAAAGCGTTTTCCTGCTCACCCAGCCATTGTCCAGGTCTGTCAGCACTGACCGCCGCGGTATCTGCAGCTACTCCGCGTTAGACTGGAGTCTAACGTCGCCAGAGAAAGATTTCGGCCAAAAGGAATTAATTTGCTCGATGCTTTTCCCAATTACTTAAACACGCTGCGTAACAGGGGAACTCCCTTCCTGGTGCGTAACAGGGATTCCCCTGTCAACGTGGTGTGTGCTTCGGCTGTCTTTTTCAGTGCGGAAAAAGACAGACGAAGCACACACCCCGCTGACCAAGTCAAGCTCTCCGTGTTGATTTGCACATTTATTTGCACTCGATATGAATGCGCACTACACAGAAAGTAATTGGAAAACGCATCGAGCAAATTACTTCCTTTTGGCCGAAATCTTTCTCTGGCGACGTTAGACTCCAGTCTAACGCGGAGGAGCTGCAGATACCGCGGCGGTCAGTGCTGACAGACCTGGACAATGGCTGCGTCCACCACTTATTTTAGTCTCTGGACTGTGGGAAGATGCCCAAGTTTGACCTGGGGTGGTGGCATATCCCTTTAAGTCCATAAGTCCATCCGTCCTGTTTAGTCCTGGTTTACACCTGGTTTACACCTGGTTTACACATGGTTTACACCTGGTTTAGTCCTGGTTTAGTCCTGGTTTACACCTGGTTTAGTCCTGGTTTAGTCCTGGTTTACACCTGGTTTACATCTGGTTCTAGCTGTTGTAGAGTACAGACGTGTTTCTCTTCCTCCCTTATCTCACTGCTCTGTTGTGCGTGTGCCTTCTCTCTTTTTTTTTTGTCGTTTTTCTCCTTTTTGGAACAGATTTTTCATCAACGGGTCTGTGTTTTGACTTTGCTTTTTTGCACAAACACTCCCAAGGTCACAGCTGTGGCTCGTTATCACGGCACATTATAAACGTTGTGAAATTGTCATTGATTGTAACTGCATCTTTTCCACTCTGTATCTCCGAGTCGGCGGCGCACATATGCGCATACTCCCCTAGCCCCCTGTCCTGTTTGGTTATGGGGAAACGAAATTTCAATTCACTATATGTCATGTACATATGGTTTTTCGACAATAAAGCAAACTGTGAACTATGAACTATGGTTTACACCTGGTTTAGTCCTGGTTTAGTCCTGGTTTAGTCCTGGTTTAGTCCTGGTTTAGACTCTTTGTTCTTATTTGACGTGTTACTGAGTGGTATCATTCATTTCAAACTGTTTAGGAAAGTGCTTTGATTCGTACAGAAGCAGCTGAAGCTTGTGTCAGACTCAAACATGAGCGCTCTCCATGAGCTCAGAATAGTGATAGAGGCGTGGGTGGAACAGGACCATAAAGTTTATGTGAGGAGCAGACGGTGAGGAAATACAAGGTAAAAGTACTCACAATTCAGGTCGTTCTCTATTTAAAAAGTGATCATCTGTTAGGTATGGCCACTGCAAACATGTTCTTAAATCAAGACTGTGCCATTATTTTAATCAAATTGTGATAAAATAGTTTGCAGATGGTGATGATTAACTTAGGTCTTTTTAATAGGAGGAAGTATTATTTAAATCGATTCTACTCCTGCCCCTCACTGATCCTTCAGCACACTGTATGCACACATTTTAGGCACGTGCACAGCTTTACACCGGTTTGAGAAACAGGGAGACCATCATCCCAAAGCCTCATAGTGACATGGCTCTTTCCCACAATTTGTGATTTTAACAATTAAATGCTGAAAGTCTATTAATATTAAACAACACATTTATTTGCGTTTTATTATTGATTGATTTGGTTAAAAATGCAAATTAATTAGAAATCATAATCTGTAATATGAAGAATAAAACAATGTGAAAAAGATGCTATACATTTCCGCGATATCACCCACATTCATCTCAGCGTGCAAACACTGGTGTGAACCAAAACAAACATGGCAACGCCAAAACACAGACTTGAGCAGAATGTAGCAGAAATACAGACCGTTTGTTTTGGGAAAACGTGCAGAGGAAAACACTTTTTTGTGGAGGGAAAGATGTCTGTGCTTTTCTCTCAACTGACTTTGAAAAAAGTTTGATTTCTCTTTTTGTTCCACTGTTGTGATGTTTCAACCAATGAGCATGAAGTATTTGTTTGAACGCCTGTGCATCTGGAGCCAGATCCAGTCTTCCTGATTTCAGAGGGTGTGATTGACAGGTGGATTAACCAATCACAGAGACGCATGCTCCTTTCATGTCAAAAATAAACAGGGCAGTTTACATGTAAAAAAAAAAGGAGGGGAAAACAGCATACAGAATCAACAATTGAAGCGCCAAACTATTATTTATCTCAAGTAAGATACATATTTTGTTCTGAATGTTACAAGAATTTTGGAGGGGGATGTCTTCTGCATTTGCATGTGTTACAAATTAGTGTCAAGTTTGGATGGAGCTTTTTCACCTTCTGTTGTCCTGTTGCAGACCTTCTGGATTCAAACTGAATGTAGAAGGGACTGGCTGCTCAGTCTAGAGTCATCTCTGACTGATAAGGTGAACTCTATTCATAAAGATACACTTATGAGGCAGGCTACCCTGTCCTCTCTGAAATGAGATTCTTGAATGAGTTCATATTAAGGATGTCGACAATTAATCGATTAACGATTAATTGTCGATTAAGACGTTGGTCGAACAAAATGCATTAATTGTAATTAATCGCTAATCGCGGACACGCACACTTGCGTGGTCACGAAACAAGGCAACCGCGCACCGCGCTGCGCTCGACTCACAGCCGGCCGCAGGCGCCAACGGCACTGCTCAGCAGCCCCGGGTGTACGCGCGAGGCGAGATCGATCCGCGGCATCCGGAATACGTGCCGCTGCTGGTTTCGTGCGGCTGGTTTGTGGCTCGGGCCCCGAGCAGCGGCACATGGTGGTTTAATCCTGGTTTAGTCCAGGTGTAGACCTGGTCGAGTCCTGGTTTAGTCCAGGTCCAGTCCAGGTTTAGACCTGGTCTAGACCTGGTTTAGTTCTGGTCTAGACCTGGTTTAGTCCACGTTTAGTCTTGGTCTAGTCTCTTAGCCAATCAGGACAGAACACAATGTTACACTATAAAAAAAAATGGAAAAAAATAAAAATAAATCTGCAAACCGCGATAGAGCGAGGGATTACTGTATTTTGTTATTCATCATCAATACATTTGTCTGCTTTTTACTAAGGAATAATTAATTGAGGAATATACAATATAATAATACTATGATATATTTATGACTCAGTGTTATGTTACTATAGCTTATATTCTTAAAGACCCTATTGAAACACTAAAATTCAGGTGAAAAACGCCGCTTATCAGTTAATCGTTAATCGACCGATAAGGTCAATCAACTTTCAATTACTGAATTAATCGATCATTTGCATTCCTAGTTCATATTTGTGTGTTCTTACTATGAACTGTTAAAAAAAATAAAATCACAAATGTGAGCAATACCACAGTTTGAGAAGCACTGCTCTGGGCTAATGCCGTTTGTGGTTAATGACAACATGCCCCAGATTCTGCGTTGGCGTCACAATAGAACCTTTGTCACAGTCTGACCTCCGTACAGCTGGCCTCGGGTTTCCTGGACCAGAGTGATTTGTGAATTAATTGAATGCTTCCAGTTAAAGCTCGCTGAAAAATGTAATGACTTTTGACCAATATTTTCTTATTCTTTTACACTGAAGCTCATTTGTCCTATTTTATGTTTAGTTTATTGCCTATGTAAACAAAATAGGAAGTGGTAATTTGCCAAAATGACTCTTAGTATTACAATTTATTAAGCATTCTCCACTGCAATTAAAATATGAAAAAAGTTAAAATTCGTACTTTTCTGCCAAACTCTGTCATGTCACATCCTGGTTTAGACCTAGTTGAGTAAAGGTCTTATATTATACATGACAGACTGATGTGACCGTTAAGCCATGTTATAATGTTGTTACTTCATCTAAAACATACCTGGGGTTGTGATTATTATTAATCTGTGTACATCTGAAATGGCAGTTTTCAACTTTGCCAATCTCTACTTTAGATCAGATGAGATTGGCAATTCCAGGGCTGAAATCATCCAAATGATTTTAGTGAAGGTGTATGGAGTTTAAAAACACAGTGGAGCACTTCCTGTATTAGCACATGACATCACAAGGTGTAATGAAGCACTTTCTGTTTGACTGAAGATTTCATCCTAAATATGCGGGAATTCTGTTAAACGTGTGAATGAAAGAAAACTCTGGCTATGTTTTTGATGAGGAAACATACAGTGCCGTGAAAAAGTATTTGCCCCCTTCCTGATTTCTGTGTTTTTTGCATATTTATCACTCAAAACATTGTCAGATCATCAAACCAATTTTAATATCACACAGAAACAACCCAAGGAAAGACAAAATTCAGTTTTTGAATGATGATTCCATTTATTAGTGCACAAAAAAAATCTAAACCTATCTGGCCCTATGTGAAAAAGTAATTGCCCCCTTAATCTAATAGCCAGTTGAGCCTCCTTTGACAGCAATAACTGTAACCAAACGTTTGCGATAATTGGTGATGAGTCTTTCACACCGCTGGGGAGGGATTTTGGCCCACTCTTCTATGCAGAATTGTTTCAATTCTGCCATATTGGAGGGTTTTCTTGTATGAACTGCCCGTTTAAGGTCACACCACAGCATCTCAATCGGATTTAAATCCGGACTTTGACTTGGCCACTCCAAAACCTTAATTTTGTTTTCTTTGAGCCATTCAGAGGTGGACTTGCTGGTGTGTTTTGGATCATTGTCCTGTTGCATGATCCAAGAGCGCTTGAGTTTGAGGGCACGAACTGATGGCCGGACATTCTCCTTCAGGATCTTCTGGTAAACAGCAGAATTCATTTTTCCGTCAATCACAGCAAGTTGTCCTGGTCCTGAGGCAGCAAAGCAGGCCCAGACCATCACACTGCCACCACCATGCTTTACTGTGGGCACCATGTTCTTTTTATCAAATGCTGTGCCATTTTTACGCCAGATGAAACGGGCTGCAGACCTTCCAAAAAGTTCAATTTTAGACTCATCGGTCCACAAAATGTTTCTCCAAAAGTCTTGAGGGTCATCAAGGTGCTTTTTGGCAAAGGTGAGACGAGCCTTTGTGTTCTTTTGTGAAAGCAGTGGTTTTCTCCTGGGAACTCTTCCATGGATGCCATTTTTGGCCAGTGTTTTTCTAATGGTGGAGTCATGAACACTGACCTTAACTGAGGCCAACGAGGCCTGTAGTTCTTTCGATGTGCGTCTAGGTTCTTTTGTGACTTCCTGAATGAGCCGTCGTCGCACTCTTGGAGTAATCTTAGTTGGTCGACCACTCCTGGGAAGGGTTGCAACTGTTCCCAGTTTCCTCCATTTTTGAATAATGGCTCTGACAGTGGTTCGCTGGAGCCCCAGAGCTTTGGGAATGGCTTTGTAACCTTTTCCTGAATTATAGACTTCTATCACTTTTTTTCTCATTTGTTCTTGAATTTCTTTGGATCGTGGCATGATGTGTTTGTTCTTGAGATGTTGTAGCCAACTTCACTTTGTTTGACAGGAACTATTTAAGTGATTTCTTGATTCAACACAGGTGGTGACAATCAGGTGTGGGTGTGGCATGTAGAACTGAACTAAGTTTTCTCAAAACTGTGGTTAGTCACAGTTAGTTTGTGATTTAACAAGGGGGGGCAATTACTTTTTCACATAGGGCCAGATAGGTTTAGATTTTTTTTGTGCACTAATAAATGGAATCATCATTCAAAAACTGAATTTTGTCTTTCCTTGGGTTGTTTCTGTGTGATATTAAAATTGGTTTGATGATCTGACAATGTTTTGAGTGATAAATATGCAAAAAACACAGAAATCAGGAAGGGGGCAAATACTTTTTCACGGCACTGTAAAGTGCAATATGGGCCTTTTAAGGTACTCTTTTAGTATTAGACCCATTTATCTTTGGATTTAGTCGAGGTTTAGTCCCACCCTAGTCCTGGTTCAGTCCATATATTTGCAGTAAACAAACAAAAATACAGTAATCTCTTGTCTAGCCAATGAAGCCTATAATAATGAAAATGACGACATCCCTATGCAGATCTCTATAAGATTCAAACTTACACAATACATCAAGTTTGCTCAAGTTCAATTTAGTCTACAAACTTCCAGTAAATATTAACATTTTCCCTTTATTCTGAGAAGACTCTGTTTTTTAAAGATCCCATGACATGGTACTTCTTGATGCTTTTATATGGCTCCTTAATGGTTCCCTAATACTGTAAATGAATCCTTCTTCAAAATCAACACTCAGTGCATGAGAAACAGAGATAAGATGAGAAAGAGTCATAAATATCTCTCTCAAACACTTTATTCTGGGCGTTGTTGCTTGAATGCAAATGAGGAGAAAAGAGCTGGCCTATAGTAGAGGGTGGGGGCGTGGCCAAACTCTCCGCTCTCAGCTCTCAGCTCTCAGCTGATCCATTTCGGTGTTTTTGCACGGGGGAGAGATTTGAAGCGTTCCATTGAAAAATAAACACATTTCCACAGAAAATAAAATTAAACCACTGCTGTTCAAAGGTCCAGAAGCTCAGATAAAGGACTTCCGAGCCTAGAAACACTCGGACGTGCCTCCAGGCAAATAAAAAAACGCATTTCGCATTGCCTAGCGCATTCACAGTCCAAACTCTCTGGGCGTGATTTACAGAGACGCTGAGTTCAGACAGACGGGGGTGGAACTGCATTTGCATTTCTTTTTTCGATCTGACGTCAATAAGGTGCCTTGTTCAAAATCGCCCGTTTGAGCTCCGATTTTTTGTAATGCAGAAAAGGATCGCAAATGCTCAGTTTAGACATTTCGCAACTTTTAACCATGGGGGGGGGTCCCTAAACAGGGTAGGGGAGCTCACATTAACGTTAAAAAACCTCAGAAAGTGAAAATTTCATGCCATGGGACCTTTAATGCACTGGTGCTTTTGTTTTGTTACTTACTGCAACAAAAGGCCCCGAGGAAACAGGCAGATTCACACAAGTCAGAGTTATACCAAAGTTATACCCAAAGAGATATATATATATATATATATATATATATATATATATATATATAACTAAGTAAATGTCCCTAAGTTATGACATTTTATAGTCCCCATGTATAGGGCAATTTGTCCTGCGTGTGCATTTGACCCATCCTTCAGTGTTGCTGAGGGTAAACCTGTAAGGAGCACTGGGTGACAGTAGTGCAGCACCATGGGGCCCATCTCCAGATGTCTGTAATAATCAAGAGATACATAATTTTTTCCACAACAGTTTTGATGTCAGAAGTGGCATTCACGAGTGGTCGTCCAGAACACAGCGCAGATGGAATTTTGTCTTCTTTTGTTTTCGTTTCAGATGCATGGAGCTTTCAAAGAAAGACATGGACATTGACTTCTCTTGTGGATCACCACCGCTGGATTTAAACAAGATTTGCTTGGTGAGCTCAGACTTTGTTTCATTTGAGTTCATTTTCATTCATCAACAAATAATTGGAAATGTTCAAAGGACAATATGCCTCCTATTAGAGTTAAACTGATTTCTCTAAACGTACCCTTAACTCTGTTCTTATATAATTTTGTATTCATCTCACAAAAGCAAAATACTTGATTGGCCTTTTTCAATCTTTTTGGTTCTAAAATCTTATGTGTGTACCATGCACCTCTAACACCAAGCTGCAAATACAATGCCAACAACAATGACCATGTCCCACTCCTAATTTTCTCACCTTTAGGACATATTCAATTGACCGCTCTTCTTTTAAAGGTCCCATGACATGGTACTTCTTGATGCTTTTATATGGAGCCTTAATGGTTCCCTAATACTGTAAATGAATCCTTCTTCAAAATCAACACTTAGTGCATGAGAAAGACACATGTACAGAGTCAGAGTCAAAAAATAACTCTCTGAACACCTCATTCTGGGCCTTGTTGCTTGAATGCAAATGAGAAGGACACAGATTGGTTAGAGGAGCGGGTAGGGGGGACCAAATGCGCCCGCTGGTTCCTTGTTTAAGCGGTGCGCTGTGGCTGGCCCCACTTCCGCGTGTGTAAGGACGAAGGAGGAGATGAGAGGCATTTCAATGAAAAAAGCACATTTTCACAGAAAATAAAATTAAACCACTGCTGTTTCAGAGGTCCAGAGGGCCGGGTAAAGGACTTCCGAGCCTAGAAACACTTGCACGAGCCTCCTGGGAAATGAAAAAACGCATTTCGCATTGCGTAGCTCCTTCGCGGTCCAAACTCTCTGGGCGTGATTTCCAGAGACAGGGGGTGGAGATCCAGACGGTGGTGGAACTGCATTTGCATTTCTTTTGTCGATGTTACGTAACAAAGTTGCCTTGTCCAGAATCACCCGTTTGAGCTGTGTTTTTTTTCAAATGCACAAAAGGATCGCAAATGCTCAGTTTAGACATTTCACAACTTTTAGCCATTGGGGGGGGGGGGCCTAAACAGGGTAGGGAAGCTCACATTAACGTTCAAAAACCTCAGAAAGTGAAAATTTCATGCCATGGGACCTTTAAGCCATTGAAACAAAGATATTGGAAATTATGAGTGCTAAAACAAAAATGGGGAATGAACAAGATTCAGTTACAATTGCAAACTGGATCCACAATTTCATAAATAACACCAGACTCATCAGCCAACACTTGGACATTGGAGACAGGAGTGTCCTCTATGACATGATCGCTCTGCATACACCATCTTATGAGAAACATCCAGCTCCAGTCCAGATGATTGAAATAAGAATAAAATCTTAAGTCTAAAGACCACTGATTTAATTTTTTTTTTCTGATTTACTTGTCCTTGTGTTTTAACTATAACTAGAAGCAAATCATGTTTAGCTTCTGTACACTTTGCTTATATATCTCGAGATCTTATGTATTGTCAACGCAAAACGTATGAAAAAAAATAAACGTTTTTCTGATTTACATGCAGAAAATCTGGCTGACAGGGTGTGACAGCAGGACTCGACCGTCTGTTTGTGTGTCCTTAGGGGTAAATTGGTTGTAAATTGTGTGATATCAGAAAATATTTGAGCCTGTTGTGAACATTGAGAGAGAGAGAGAGAGAGAGAAAGAGAAAGAGCGAGAGAGAGAGATGGGCGATATGGCCTAAAAATAAAATCTCAGATTAAAAAAAAAAAAAAATCCGATTTGAATCAATTTTTCTCTGCCCTACTGAAAAACAAATCACAGATGACAGACAAATGGCTCAAAACAATGCAATGTTCTTTTATAAAACAAATACATTACACCTTTCATCAATTAAGCTGTTATTGTTTTAAAAAAAAAAATATATATATATATATATATATATATATATATATATATATATATATATCACAGTTATATAAATATCTTTCTTTTATAAAGAAGCATTTTATAGAGCTAAATTATTCCCTGATTGTGGGAAAGATGGACTGGAGTGGGTAGTGTTGTTTTTTTGTTTTTCCTCGAGTGATGCAGAAAAGAGGGAGCCCCTGGCTGTGTTCATGTATGTAGCTTGTGCAGTCTGTATACAGCTGTGGCAACTTCAGAAAAATATTTGCGGCTTGGTAGCACATACTTCGGGTCCAAAACCATGTTAATGAATCCGGGCTTTTCCACAGTATATATGGGCATCATGTCTTTTACAATATGTGCTCGCACTGTGGGGACTTGCACTAGGATACATTTGTCGTGCTGCAACAGCTTTTTGAACAGACCTTACAGGTCTTGCGTTGTTCTAAGTCTAACGCAAGAAAACCGAACCAGTTCCATATAACAGATGTAGCAACCCCTTTGTTTGGTACAAGCTCCGGCTTTAGCTCACTCGCTACCCGTGCTAAATCGTACACTGTTTGGGTACGCCCCACTAACTTACCAGTGGCCGCACATTAGTTCTTATTCCTAATCACGGGTCAACAGTGTGTTAAAACAGCACTTAGTTCTTGCATGCAAGTGGTCATGGTCTATTCCACCCCTAGGGGTACGCGAGCACACTGCAGGGGGTACTCGGCAGTGTCGCTGCTTGGGGTGGGTATTGGCAAAGAAGTCATGATCCAATTCGACTCACGATTCATATGCCACGATGTGATACTATCACGATGCTTCACGATACTTGAATTATTGCGATGCATTGCAATATATTCGACATACTTCAGTGAAAATGTACCAAAAAAAGAGGATAACTTAAATATCAGTGGCTGTGTATCTGGGTAGTGTCTTCAATTGATACAGAACTCTGAGCAACTCAATTCATAACTGAATTTATTGAATAACAAAAACAAATAAACCAAACCAATAACAAAAAAAGTGCATAGGATTTTTTCTAAAACAAAAAATGATGTTCAAACATTTGCCATTTTGGAGGTAGCTACCATCATAACAAACAATACCCTTTCACAAAGAAAAAAGTGCATAGGATTTATTTAAAAAATAAACTAATGATTAATTAATTAATAATTAATTAATAAATAATTAATTAATAATAATCGATTTTTGCCATCAAGAATCGATGCAGTATATTGTGAAAGTTAGTATCGCGATGCATTGTCATGACGATTATTTTGCACACCCCTAGTCGCTGTCAGGCGCAGGGGGAGATTTTTTTGAATTTTTTTATTCTAATTTAACTAATTTAAGTTAAAGAAAAGAGAGAAAATGCCTGAGAATTAAATGTTCAAATTAAGGAGATGAAATGAAATGATTTTCATTTAATAAACATGCACCATAGGTAAAATCCTCCAGCTGAGGTCCTGACCAAACTGAAGCAAGAAGATCCCCGGGCGCAGTAATGTGCTGCCCACTGCTGCTACTAACAGGATGGGTTAAATGCAGAGAAGAATTTCTCCAGTGTGAGATCAATAAAGTCACTTCTAACTTCTTACTTCTTAATCTGTTGTGTCACATTTTGCTTTTGGAGAATTATCAACACGTATGAGTGAGGGGCTACTTGAGGTATGACAAAATGGTTCAAGGGGTACACAAGACAAAAAAGGTTGGGAAACACTGGTCTATTCTACCAAGTCTAGTGGAGGTGCATGGATTTTAAAAACACAGAGGTGCTTCGTGGATAAACACAAGATGGGGAATACTAGAACATACTGTATGCAACAACTCCAGGAATGTCTTTGTTGGGAATAACACTGTCCTGAAACCCTCTTATCAGAACGGTCCAGTCTTTGGTATTTTCGGACACATCTCACCACAATGACTAATGCATCTCGTCTGACAGGAAGCAGACAGACAGCGACTGCCACAAACAATAAGACATTTTCCGGAATATAAGAATATAAGAGGCACCCACCACTACCATGTGCCCACAGTCAAATGTTAAAATTGTGTTCAGCTAAATACACTTGAGGTTTTGGTTAGGATTAGACCAGGATTGAACCAGGTCTAACAAGCACTAAGCAGAACTCAACCAGGACTGTTATGACTTAACCAGGACTGAACCAGGACTAGACCAGGGATAGACCAGGGATAAACCAGGACTAGACCAGGACTAAACCAGGACTAAACCAGGACTAAACCAGGACTTTCTTTGAACCTCTTTGAGATTTTGATTACTGTAGCCCATAAAATTTGTTATCAATTTGTTCATGCTACAATATTGTTTCATCGTCAAACAAACGCAGGAATTGTGTTTTCTGTTTTATTCGTGCATGTTTCAGTAATCCTGTATCCGATTCAAGTAGATTGTAAGTTGGGAGAACAAGCAAACTTCACATAGAAAGAAGAATCAAACTCTGGACCTTCTAATAGAAAACATGAATTTCATATAAACTCTGCGCAAGTAGTGGTTTAAATAGAGCTGGGAGGTATGACCAAAAATTGATATCACGGTATTTTTCAAAATTATATCGGTGTCACGGTATGTGACGGTATTTTTTTTTTTCATGTAGTAAGTGGTGCCATGTCTTTGGCTAAGTGGATAGTAACAGCGTTGGTAATATCGTTTGCTTTTCTTGTCGTAGGCAAACACGTCTTTGAGTGACGTCTGAGTGGCATTTTGTGTTGCAGTGCCAACTTGAACGTCATCTGCAGACGTGGAAGAGGATGCAGAGCTTAGGTTCATGCATTCTTCATATTCCAGGACATGTTTGTGATGGAGGTGGTGAAGCAAATTGCTTGTGTTGCCTCCTGCGGCTACAACTTTAGCCCGACATTTACAGAATACGGTTATTTGATCAGCGTCAGATTTTTTAAAGCCAAAGTACTTCCACACAACTGACACAGCTCCTCTTTTCGGTATAAGTTCCTCTGTGTCTGTAACATTTTCTCCGTCCATTCACCGCTCAACACACACTGCAAAACAGTCCCCCTCTCAAACAATGTCCGCCACTCTGTGTTACCAATGTTTTGTACGCACACACTCACCGGTATCGGGATATATGAAAAATCCATAACATTTTTAAAAAACCCCACCAGGATTCAGTATGAAGCGGTACACCGCCCAGCTCTAGGTTTAACAAAGAAATATTGTTGGTAAAATATATTTTGTTCTTAAGAAACAGCACGATATCATGTGCAATATATTGATTATTGCATGTATCGCAGTAATGTCGTATCGTAAGCCATGTATTGCATATCGTATCGAATGATGAGGGACCCTGTGATTCCCAGCCCAGCGCTTTAGAGTAGTCCCTCGTTTATCGCAGGGGTTAGGTTCCAGAAATAACGCGCAATACGTGAAATCTGCGAAGTAGGACAACTTTATATTTTACAATTATTATACATGTTTTAAGGCTGTAAACGCCTCACCACACACATTATACACATTTTCTCAGACTGACACGTGCACCCGTGGTCACGAAACAAGGCAAAGAGCCGCAATTCTGGTTTAGACCTGGTCTAGTCCTGGTTTAGTCCAGGTTTAGACCTGGTCTAGTCCTGGTTTAGTCCAGGTTTAGACCTGGTTTAGACCTGGACTTCCTACGGCTCCAGTGACTCATGTCTCCGCTCCTCGTGCATCCGGCCCCAGAGCCCGGTGCGGCTCGGACTGCTTCTCATTCAAACACAGTGTGAGCACAGAGGGACGAGCAGGGCGCACCGCGCTCATTCAATGGCACTACCACGTCCCGGGACGCGACGTGCACCAGCCCCTTGGAGAAGTGCGCGACACGTCCGTGACAGAGCAGCGCGACCGGCGCGAGGCCGCGCGTACCCCGGGGCTGCGAGCACGAGATCGAACCGCGGCGCCCGGACCACGTCCTCTCAGCCCGAGCCACAAACCAGCTGCACGAAACCAGCAAAGAGCGGCACGTGGTGGTTTAATCCTGGTTTAGTCCAGGTCTAGACCTGGTCCAGTCCTGGTTTAGTCCAGGTCCAGTCCAGGTTTAGACCTGGTTTAGACCTGGTCTAAACCTGGTTTAGTCCACGTTTAGTCCTGGGTCTACAGTCTCTTAGCCAATCAGGACGCAGAACACAATGTTACACTATTAAAAAAATAAAATTAAAAAAAATCCGCGAAACAGCAAGGGCGCGAACAGTGAACCGCGATAGAGTGAGGGACCACTGTAGTACACCACTGTAGTACATTCATCCTAACGGCGATTCTGATACTCAAAGACCAAAGTCAGCTTTATTGTCAACATACAGTGAATCGAAATTTCGTTTCTCTCTGGCCAGGTAGTGCAAAAAGACAGTGTACAAAATACAATATGAAGACAAAACACAACAAAAACTATCTAAGACAGAGATCTAAAGTTAAACTAAACTACTCGCACTATTTTCTCCTCTCCGTGGGTCATGCCACACATGTGACCCTGACATCTGGGTAAAAAAAGGTTTACAAATCTTGTGCAAAAAATAATTTCTGTTATAAATATCAATAAAATCAAAGTGACAATTATTTATGGTCTTAAAGATGCATTATATAACTTTTTGCGTGCTACAAGGGGCTGACAAGGCAATTTGATCAACTTAACTAAAATCAGAGCGACACGCCTCCTCCTTATTGTCAAATGAACAACCTCTCCATGGAAACAAACACGCTAGCCTCCCTGTCAAATACGGCACAGGTTTGTGGAGATGCAAGCCTGCTCAAAGACACATGTTTTTCAGTGCGATCAACAAAACTGCAGTCTATTTTTTGGCTAAAAAGTTGCGTACTAGGGCTTTAAGTGACATTTGCAAACCAGCTTTTCACCTATAGTATTAAAATGTGATCCTCTTTCACAATGTATCAAACATTTCTTTTATAATTTTGATCTATTTGAATAGTTATTAGAAGCTCTGAAGCGTGGCGTAGATGTGTCCACACTTGTCCCTTTAAAGCTCACATTCTTAGATCTGTCCAAACACGAGGCAGGGAGGGACCGCCTTAACTCTTACTCCATCAGTGAACTGCAGGCTACACATTTAAGCATCTGAATCATCATTATCAACACAGACTATATAACCTGACGCTGACATTTGATCTTTACAGTTTCAACGTAAAGACTAGTATACCATATGGTAGCACGATAAACCAGGACTAACCCAGAAATAAACCAGGACTAGACCAGAATTGAACCAGGTCTAATCTGGAACTAGCAAGGACTAAACCAAGGCTGAACCAGGATTAGCAAGAACCAGGGAAACAGACCTCAACCAGGGATAGACCAGGACGGAACCAGGACTAAACCAGGACTAGATCAGGACAGAACCAAAACTGAACCAGGACTAAACCAGGACTGAACCAGGACTAGACCAGGACAGAACCAAAACTGAACCAGGACTAAACCAGGACTGAACCAGAACTAGACCAGGACTAGACCAGGACTAGACCAGGACAGAACCAAAACTGAACCAGGACTAAACCAGGACTAAACCAAGACTGAACCAGAACTAGACCAGGACTAGACCAGGACAGCATCAAAACTGAACCAAGACTAAACCAGGACAGAACCAGGACTGAACCAGGACTAGATCAGGACAGAACCAAAACTGAACCAGGACTAAACCAGGACTGAACCAGAACTAGACCAGGACTAGACCAGGACAGCATCAAAACTGAACCAAGACTAAACCAGGACTAAACCAAGACTGAACCAGAACTAGACCAGGACTAGACCAGGACAGCATCAAAACTGAACCAAGACTAAACCAGGACAGAACCAGGACTAGATCAGGACAGAACCAAAACTGAACCAGGACTAAACCAGGACAGAACCAAAACTGAACCAGGACTAAACCAGAACTAGACCAGGACTAGACCAGGACAGCATCAAAACTGAACCAGGACTAAACCAGGACTAAACCAAGACTGAACCAGAACTAGACCAGGACTAGACCAGGACTAGACCAGGACAGCATCAAAACTGAACCAGGACTAAACCAAGACTGAACCAGAACTAGACCAGGACTAGACCAGGACAGCATCAAAACTGAACCAGGACTAAACCAGGACTGAACCAGAACTAGACCAGGACTAGACCAGGACAGCATCAAAACTGAACCAGGACTAAACCAGGACTGAACCAGAACTAGACCAGGACTAGGCCAGGACAGCATCAAAACTGAACCAAGACTAAACCAGGACTAAACCAAGACTGAACCAGAACTAGACCAGGACTAGACCAGGACAGCATCAAAACTGAACCAAGACTAAACCAGGACAGAACCAGGACTAGATCAGGACAGAACCAAAACTGAACCAGGACTAAACCAGGACAGAACCAAAACTGAACCAGGACTAAACCAGAACTAGACCAGGACTAGACCAGGACAGCATCAAAACTGAACCAGGACTAAACCAGGACTAAACCAAGACTGAACCAGAACTAGACCAGGACTAGACCAGGACTAGACCAGGACAGCATCAAAACTGAACCAGGACTAAACCAAGACTGAACCAGAACTAGACCAGGACTAGACCAGGACAGCATCAAAACTGAACCAGGACTAAACCAGGACTGAACCAGAACTAGACCAGGACTAGACCAGGACAGCATCAAAACTGAACCAGGACTAAACCAGGACTGAACCAGAACTAGACCAGGACTAGACCAGGACAGCATCAAAACTGAACCAAGACTAAACCAGGACTAAATCAAGACTGAACCAGAACTAGGCCAGGACTACACCAGGACAGCATCAAAACTGAACCAAGACTAAACCAGGACAGAACCAGGACTAGATCAGGACAGAACGAAAACTGAACCAGGACTAAACCAGAACTAGACCAGGACTAGACCAGGACTAGACCAGGACAGCATCAAAACTGAACCAAGACTAAACCAGGACAGAACCAGGACTAGACCAGGACAGAACGAAAACTGAACCAGGACTAAACCAGGACTAAACCAGAACTAGACCAGGACTAGACCAGGACAGCATCAAAACTGAACCAAGACTAAACCAGGACAGAACCAGAACTAGACCAGGACTAGACCAGGACTAGACCAGGACAGCATCAAAACTGAACCAGGACTAAACCAAGACTGAACCAGAACTAGGCCAGGACTAGACCAGGACAGCATCAAAACTGAACCAAGACTAAACCAGGACTAAATCAAGACTGAACCAGGACTAAACCAGGACTTTCTTTGAACCAACTAAAAACCGGTTTATCATGCTGAATATTGTATTCAGCTATAATGTATATACTGGTCATAAATGAAATCACAACTAAACGTAAAAGATTAAAACATCTATAAGCTGTAATAGTCACACACCCCAGTATATAGACACGTGCCTGGAGGAGCAGAGTTAGGGAGGCCCAGAGGACGCTCAAAGAGTTTACGAGTTTACACAGACCCAGGCCTCTGACGCTATAAAAGGCTAACAGGGATGAAGCCTGCACAGAACATGACCACCACCAGTAAAGCAGTATTCATCACCTTAACTCATTCAGTGCCGGAGACGTCTATTGACGTCCCCTCGAATCCAACCGTTGAGTGCCGTGACGTCTATAGACGTCAATTGCTTTTTTCAGCGGGGGTTGCTAGGTTACGGCCTGGAGCAACTTTTGAGGTGTAATTCACATCTCTCAACCTGTAGATGGCGATGTTGTATCATTATTAGCCGATCAGAGCCGGGGAAGAAAGGAGGAGTGCAGCGTGTGTATGGTGTATTGGCCAGAGTAGTAAGATGGCGAGGCCAGAGAACCCGGAAAAGCAGACAACTGTTGATCAGCGCCTATGGAGCGATCAGATTGCTCTTGGGACCCAGGATCCTGGATCAGAGGATCGCAGAGACAAGCCGGATCAAGCAGCGAGGTCTGAGCAGAGATCTGCTGTGCCCGAGGAGGGGGCGTGTCATGTGTGCGCAGCACGGACCAGGGAGTCTCCTCAGAACTACGACAGCTCCAAAGAAGAAGTTTACTGACTTGGAGCAGTGAGCAGTGTATGGTAATTGTAATGAATGAAGTTGTGTGTGTGTGTGTGTGTGTGTGTGTGTGTGTGTGTGTGTGTGTGTGTGCGTGCGTGCGTGTGTGCGTGTGTGCGTGCGTGCGCGTGTGTGCGTGCGCGTGTGTAGCTGTGTGTGTGTAAAGGTTTATAAAATGGGCTTGTGTGTATGTACATATATATAATGTGTGTGTGTGTGTGTGTGTGTGTGTGTGTGTATTAGTTTTTATTATGGGTCTGTACTCTGGGCCTCAGACAAAGCCTCAACAAAGTTCTATTTTATAGGAAAAGATATTATATTCCTGTAAACATCTCATGGTTGTCACTATTGATTTGAACGAATTTTCAATTCACAGAGCCTTATATTCTTATATTTGTAAATAAAAAATGTACTTTGTCATCAAAAATCTCTTGACAGTGTTATTGTAGATGTTTGAGGTGTCACTAAATCGATAAATATTGATGTCAAAGTCACTGATCTGCTCGAAATCCTTCTCTGAACTAAACGCACGTTTTCTCCATTTGCTTGCTCAAAAACCAGTGTTTTTGCTGAAACTTCGTATGTTCTACTATCAGTTATTTGCGAACCGAAAAGGTTAGAAACATAATTTTTTTTCCAGGTGAAAGAAGAGAGTCAACACTTTATTTTGATGTGTCCCATGTTTATATAGTCAAAGAACTCAGTATTCTGTGGGTCTTGGAAAATCAGTGAAATTCTACTGAAACCTGTGGCACTCTGGGGGATAGAATTCTGAAAACAGGCCGGCAGTGAATGAGTTAAGCTACTTCAACAGGCGCCATATTACTTTATAAAATTACTCATAAAAATATTCATAATGATACAGTTTTCACACCTGCCTTGTTTGGTTCGTTTAAAATGAACTACAGTTCGTTTGCTCCTTTGATTCGGACCTTTTGGGCTGGTGTGAATAAAAACCAAAAGTCTCGATCCGGAGCAAACAAGCAAACCGAGACCACTTAAAAAGCTCGGTCTCTGCACGGTTCCATTCGAACTCTGGTGCGGTTCGTTTGAGGTGAGAATGCAGACCGGACTCGATCCGACACAAGTTGGCTTTTTGTACTTGACGAGCTTCCGTCGTAGTTTGAGCATTATGGGAAACCGAGGCTGACGAAACTAAACTAAACTAAACTAAACAAGGCTTATTTACATTTTGTGTGAAGAGCAAGAGTCAGAACTTGATGCGCACATGAGCGCTGTCCTGCGTAGTCGTCTTGCCCTGTGTCTTCGTCGTTTGGAAATTGATTGTAAAATAGTGTAAACCTCACGATGCTGCTCAAACATTTGTGCGAACTGTAAAAACTGAGCAAACCATATCGCTAAGGCTAGATTGAAAATAGCACGCAACACCATTATTCTCCTCCTTCACGTGTTTGGACACCGACAGGGCTCATTCTGTCCAATGGCTGAGCGACCTCAGCACATGTGCTTTTGTTTATAGATGTTAGTTCGCTTGGGGAAAAAGTGCAGTGTGAAAGCGAACCGCACCAAAATAAAAAAAAATAAAAACAAATTTGGTCCGGACCAAAGCAAGTGAACTATCGGACTTTCCTGGTGTGAAAACAAAATGTGAAGTGATCAAAGCAACATGTGCAATTAAACCTAGACAAAACCAGACCTAAACTGGGATTGAAACAGGACAAAACCAGGTCTACATCAGGACCAAATCCGGACAAATCAGGACTAAAGCCAGGAGCAAACCAGGACATAAAAAGGACTAAAGTCAGGACCAGACCAGGACTAGACCAAGATGGAACAAGAACCATACACCAATTCTAAACCAGTTGACATTTCTCCAGCCTTGGTACCTGTGGTGTCAAACTGCAGCTGCTGACAGGAGGAGGTAGAGCTCCAGGGGCAGCTGTAGACGGCTCCTCTCTCCACCACAGAGCTGGAGCCAGACGTGTTGGCCCTGGGAGCCCCGATCAGTACATCCGACCTGGAGACAAGAAGAACAGAGTGAGGACTGAACCAGGACTAGACAGGACTGAACCAGGACTAGACAGGACTGAACCAGGACTGAACCAGGACTGAACCAGGACTAGACAGGACTGAACCAGGATTGAACCAGGACTGAACCAGGACTAGACAGGACTGAACCAGGATTGAACCAGGACTGAACCAGGACTAGGCCAGAGATAGTCCAGGATGGAACCACGACTGAACCAGAACTAAAACCAGGACTAAACTAGGACTGAACTAAGACTAAACCAGGTCTGAACCAGGGCTAAAACCAGGGCTAGACCAGGACTGATTCAGGACTAGACCAGGGATAGACCAGAGATAGACCCTTAAGGACCTAGGATTAGACCAGGACTAAACCAGGACTAAACCAGAACTTAACCAGAACTGAATTTAAATTGACTACAGTTCTTTCTTTTCCTTTTAACACAAATTTATACAAATTTATAAGAGAGCTGTAGTCATGTTTTCAGCAGTTATCTCTTTGAACTAAAGTGTTCAAATAAAGCTTTGTGTGTTTTTAGGGAGCAAATTGATGAAAACAAAATATTAAATACAGTGTTGAAGTTTTAAAGGAAAATTAACGTTTTTTTTTTACAATCTGAGCCTTCTTTCGGCAATAAAACAAGTAGTTTTACTCACCCATAGCAGTTTGGTGTCAATTGGAGCAGTATCGCAGAAGTTATGTTGAGCCGTTCTGTTCTTCTATGATCTCGTATCCGTTAGCGTGAGTGCTCGGGGCATTACTTTGCGGTGTCCAAATAACGCAAACTTTAGCACTTTTCAAATCACAGAAGATCGCTGTGTCAGGGTAGACTTTTAGTAGATTCCAAAACGGCCTGAAACCCGATATGCAGCTATAGTTTCATTTGATGACGTCATCAGAGAGGACAGTGCGCATGCGTGAACTCAGCTGTTTTGTAAACACCGCTAGTCCGAAAGAAGCTAACACCGCTCTGAACTTTACTTTTCTGTTGCGATATCAGGTTTCAGGCCGTTTTGGAATCTACTAAAAGTCTACCCTGACACAGCGATCTTCTGTGATTTGAAAAGTGCTAAAGTTTGTGTTATTTGGACACCGCAAATCAGTGCCCCGAGCACTCATGCTAACGGATACGGGATCATTAGCAGAACAGAACGGCTCAACATAACTTCTACGATACTGCTCCAATTGACACCAAACTGCTATGGGTGAGTAAAACTACTTGTTTTATTGCCAAAAGAAGGCTCAGATTGTAAAAAAACGTTACTTTTCCTTTAAGGCCAATAACCAATACAGTACACTAAAAACTTATAAACATAGGTTAAAAATTGTGACTACTGTGAGTTTGAAAGTTGTTACAGATAGTTATGTTATGTCATCTCCTGATCTCTTACGTTATTTCTTCATCAAAATATTCAAAAAAATCCTCATTTCACACACTCCGTTCCACCTTGTGATGTCATGTAGTAATACATGAAGTGCTCCACTGTGTTTTTAAACGCCATACGACTTCGCTAGAATTATTTGGATCATTTCAGCCCTGGAACTGCCCATCTTTACTAAACAAAAGCTTGGAAAACTTGGAAACTATCACTTTATGACATCATGAGGTGGAATATGGCCTTCTGAGCTTTGGAGATGTAGAAATACTAATTATAAAGGGGTGTGAATGAATCAAAACACAACTCCAGTTATGTTTTTTGATTAGAACACGGTTTAAAGAGTCAATTTAGCGTAATATAAGACCTTTAATTTCTATCTAGCCAAATAACTGATGGCCATGAACACTTACTTAGAGCTGGAGGGACTGAAAAAGTCCACAGAAAAGCCAAAGTAGCTGCCTTGGGGTCCGGAGAACTCGAAAGGCCGGTCCACGTCCAGGTTGAATGAGCTACAGTGCAGGAAATAGTGCAAATAGAGCAGTACCAAAGCGCGCAACGCAGTCCGCAGAGCCGTCATAGTTTTGGTTCGCTACTAAGGATCAAAAACACACAGGAAGACGATGGAGTGGCGATGGCACTTGGGGCAAATGTCGTGTTATGCGTGGTAAACCTCAGTCCTGAACAGAAAAGTCCTCCCGAGCTCTCTCTGCTGTCATGTACGCGTCTAAACATCCGTCATGTTCGCCGTTTCAGGTAAATCCACGCGTTTTAAACGGCTCCTCCGCGCGCTTCGATCCCCTGACGGTCGGAGGTGGTTACATGAGCCGGGGAAGAAGTAGTAGAGGTGGCGGGGACCCGAGCCAGGGAGAGGCCGTGGACGTGTTTGTGTACGAGTGAGTGGAGAAGTGTGTCATCGCAGGCTTGTTCCAAAGTGGGAGCGTTCGGAGTCAAGTGAGCCACATTACGCACGGCTTCCGGGTAGCGCTTTCAACATAAAACTTCAAAAATGCATACCTAGTTCTAGTGTTGAATAAAGCCTGTTACTTAAAGCCCCAGTGTGTAAGATTCGTGGCGCATAGGTGGATGGTGCTATTGCACTTTCTGTTTTAGCTACGGCAGACCTCGAGGGTCACGAGCCCCGCACCGCTACTGTATAAATAAAACGCGGCCCGGTTATTCTTTTTTTTTTTTTTCATGAAAACACACATTCCCGATCATGTACCATGACACTCTACACATCAAATGAAACCTTACAGTCTCCTCTTTTTGACTATGCAATTCATTTCGCTGCAAAACAATCACTGCCCGAGCACATGGGGCTTTTAAACGGAAAAGCACAAAACGAGGTTAGCTTACCTTAGAATGCTTTGCACAGGTCAAACTCTGTATTTCACCATAAACTTGCTCTCAATTTGTCCATAAGGATCCAGCGAATAAAATCCAGTAAAACAATTTAGTCCAAAACACGTGTTAGATCCATTACGACGTCTGATCCGGCAGCATGCTTGTGTTGTTTACCCAAAACCACGAGCCTTGGCGAAGGCGAAGGTGGAGCCCAAATGTCCTTCTGCGGCTCTCGTATTCAAAATGGCTGCCTCTGCATGGGGAAGATCCCCCTTTTATGTGACTATATCTAAGTCCAAAAGAATACTTTGATTTCATGATGGAAGTGAAAAGGCTTGGAAAACAATGTATTTTTGAATGGGTATCTTCAATTTCAGTAATTAATGGGTAAAAATCTTACACACTGTTTCTTTAAAGGGATCAGACGTCGTAATGGATCTAACACGTGTTTTGGACTAAATTGTTTTACTGGATTTTATTCGCTGGATCCTTATGGACAAATTGAGAGCAAGTTTATGGTGAAATACAGAGTTTGACCTGTGCAAAGCATTCTAAGGTAAGCTAACCTCGTTTTGTGCTTTTCCGTATAAAAGCCCCATGTGCTCGGGGAGTGATTGTTTTGCAGGGAAATGAATTGCATAGTCAAAAAGAGGAGACTGTAAGGTTTCATCTGATGTGTAGAGTGTCATGGTACATGATCGGGAATGTGTGTTTTCATGAGAAAAGAAAAAAAAAAAAAACGGGACTGCGTTTTATTTATACAGTAGCGGCGCGCGGCTCGTGCACGGGTACAAGAGCTGTCCGCTTTACGGCACGCCCGGGTGACCCTCGAGGTCTGCCGTAGATAAAACAGAAAGTGCAATAGCACCATCCACCTATCCGCCACGAATCCTACACACTGGGGCTTTTAGTAAAAATAAAGGGTCATTCCTCCTCTAAGTTCACCCCTCCCTCATAAGTGACTTTTCCAATCCATGTTCCATTCCCTGCTGTAGTGTTGTCTTTAGGCAAGACACTTACTTATCCAGATTTGTGTTTGAAGAGCATTGAGTTTGGTTTGGGATGAAGTGGACATTGGTCTGGTACAATAACAATTAATAAACTTATCAATATCACTGTCTGGAAATAGGGGCTACTAATGTAATCAATGTCTGAAGGAATTTATATATTTATTTATTTTATTCTTTATTTAATAGGGACAGTGCATATTAATGAACATCTACAACATTGCAGTGTAAATACACCAGATTATAGCAAAAATGCTAATTTCCATCTGTAGTCCCCAGGCAGGTGACGCCACAGCAAAAACAACAAAAACAATGATAAGTGACAATAGCAGCAGTTAAACACGAGTCTGGTTTTCCTTTAGCCACTGTTTAAAATGTGATTTGAAAGTGTCCAGTGTTGGAGTCTCTCTTATTGATGATGGGAGAGAGCTCCAGAACTTAGTGTCTCTGACTGAGAGACACTTTGTCCAAATGTAGAGCGTCTGCATGGGACCTCGTTTCCATCCCAATGATAGTCTTTGTTTTAATAAAATCCTGTAACGGAGGAGCAAGTCCATGCAAAACTTTATATACAAAACATCCATATTTGAAATGAACAAAATTATTAAAATTAGTGCAGTGGTGAAATGAGAATGGTTTCTTGTCCAATATTTTTACAGCTTTTTAAAAAAGTGATTCAACTGGTTTGAATCACTTTTTATCACTTTTGAGTCTGGTCTCTATGAGATAGAGTCATGGAGTGTAAAAACGTTCACGCCACATATAGAGTCATAAAGGATCTTGTCTGTCTAAAATTCAAGTTAAAATGAACAGTTTTTGTGAGGTGCTTACTGTGTTTCTTAAATGTCAACGTCGGGTCCAGCGTCAGTCCCAGGTATTTAAATTTAAATTTGAAGCTGCTATACAGTTCTATTTTTTAAAATGTATGTTAGCTTTTGAACCACATTCTAGAAATGGCGTTATCTTACAGAAATTTCCCTTTGCTGGTGTACTGAAGAGAGAAGCTGCTGAGACTAAACTCAACGGGTCTTTCAAATCTTAATAAAGCCAATTTGAGCTCTGTCTTACAGATCACCACTTGATGATGTCACAAGTTGGGTTTCATCAATCAATCAAACAATATTTATAAAGCGCTTTTCATACAGAATTGTAACACAAAGCGCCTTACAGTGGTTAAGGATTAGAAGATTAACTGTTATTGTCCTCCGGCAGGCAGTTCCATAGACGAGGGCCGTAGTACAGTGAACCCTCCCTCTATCGCGGTTCACTCTTCGCAGCCTCTGTTTCGCTGATTTTTTTTTTCAATATTTTTAATTTTATTTTTTATAGTGTAACATTTTTTTTTATAGTGTAACAATGTGTTCTGCATCCTGATTGGCTAAGAGACTAGACCAGGACTAAACGTGGACTAAACCAGGTCTAGACCAGAACTAGACCAGGTCTGAACCAGGATTAAATCCCTCTGTGCGGCTTTTGCGTTCGTTTGTGCTTGTTCGGTTTGTGGCTCGGGCTGAGAGGAATCGCAGGAGCAAGATGGCGCCTATGGTCGGCTGTACTTCTGCTACCTCTACTATTTCTCGTATTTTTGTGATTTTCCTTGTGCTATATTTTGCATGGTCAGCCCTGTCAACAAATGGCTATGTCGCGGCTGTTATTCAATATGACAGACATACGTTATTCCGCATCAAGGCACATATGGAAAAGTTTTTCTGTTACCTGGCCAGGTACACCGTTTTTTCCCTCCAAAACTGGAATGCTCCACGTCATCGCCGGAGTACTTGCTGCAAAAGAAAAAGGAAACGGGGATCCAGGGCAGGTGTCCAAACCAGGCGGAGAAAACAGCGAGCAAGCGGGACTGGATCTGCGGGGAGCGAACGGTGCCTGATACCGGTTCCTATCTGGGCGTCGGACGGCGAATCTGCGGAGCCACCGCCGCTACAGAGCTGAGTTGCCCGTACTTCTCTGCGGCGTGAGAGGGTCCTTCGCCCTGTCACTTGTATCAAGGATGGAGGTTGTGTCCAGTCTTGTCCGGAGCGTCCAGTCGATCAGTCCACGTCAGTGTCCGAACGCGCGCAGCCCCTCCGGATGGCCCTGCTTAACGCACGATCCATATCGAATAAATCCTTTATACTGAGCGACTTGTTTGTCAACGAACACGTGGATTTTATGTTCCTGACTGAGACATGGCAACGCGAACAGGATTTTGTCCACCTTAATGAATTGTGTCCTCCCGGACTGCTCCGTGACTGGAACCCCGCCGGCCGCACGGCGAGGCGGCGGTCTCGCGCTTGTTTACCAGGATGACTTCTGGACACGACAAATGAATCCGGTCGCGTTCAACTCCTTTGAGATGCAGATGACTAAGGTTGGGAACATTGCTTCATTTTATTGTATCTTAATCTATCGGCCGCCTGGTCCTGCACGTTCTTTCTTGGATGATTTCGCAGACTTGTTGTCTTCTATTATTAAACTTGAGAGAGTTTTGATACTCGGTGATTTTAACCTCCATGTAGATAATCCCTCATCCCTTATCCACGATGAGGGATTTATCGTGGTCAAATCTGTGACAGAGCAGCAAGTGTCGCGCACTTCTCCAAGGGGTTGGTGCGCGTCTCGTCCCGGGACGTGGCAGTGCTCCTCGCACGTCCGGCGGGGCTCCCGGGGCCGTGTCTCCCCCTACGCGTCACTATTGATACATTTTGTTGAAAATCTATGAAACTTTGAGTGTTTAAACTAGAGACAAATGTGAGAAAAGGTTAATTCCAGTCTGAGAAAAGCGTATAATGTGTGTGGTGAGGCATTTACAGCCTTAAAATATGTAGAATTGTAAAATATAAAGTTGTCCTACTTCGCGGATTTCACTTATTGCGGGCTATTTCTGGAACCTAACCCCCGCGATAAACGAGGGATTACTGTCCTGAAAAGACTCCTCTCCGTGAGTGTGTGCCCTGACTTTGGGAATGACCAGGAGCTGCTGCCGGAGGAGCGCAGGGCCCGTGAAGGTTCATAAGGGGAAAGCAGTTCTGAAAGATAAGAAGGCCCAAGACCATTAAGACATTTAAGAACCAGTAAAAGAACCTTAAAATCTATCCTGAAACTCACAGGGAGCCCATGCAGAGATTTTAAGACTGGTGTAATATGATCCCGCCCTCTGCTCCTAGTCATATGCAGTTTGTTAGTAAGGCTACTTGAACATGGACAAATGAAACAAAACATATCTGGGGATGTTTGTGATGAAGAAAAGATTATTTAAGTAACAGTGCTGAAAATTGTATGCAGGCAGAGAACACACGTTTATGAATGGATTTAATGAATATCCAGCTAATAAACAAACAATCAGGAAAAGTCAGGCGAACTCAAAGAAAGACAGAGGCAGATGAGACGTCTAGACCTCCTAAGTAGTAGTCCATGCTTTTATTTTGAAGGATTAGTCACGTTGTTTCGCTATTTTCCTGAATAGATTTACCTAAACTTGACGGAACAGTCGCAGCATTGGCCTTTACAAAACTATTAACACTCACACAGGAAGTTCTGATAAAGAACTCATCAGAAACAAGCTTTTGAGTTACGAAAGATGCAGGCGGTGCCGTTCAGGATTTCCACAGGGGTTTAAGGAGGGCTGATGCTATCTGGACTCAGTTTGAAATATGGCATAAATCCTACCTTAGAGTTACTTTCTACTGCATTGGCACTTATCCTGGTTTGATCTTAGATTTAACCTGATATGGTGCAGTACAGTCCAGGTTTAGTTCAGAGTTTGGTCCCAGTTTAATCTCATTCTAAATGTCTGTGGTATATGCCCTATGAAGGAAGTGACCTGTAAAAGGAAATGTCTATTATGCATCCTCCTGCACACCATTTCCAGACTAGTTTGATGTGTTTTGCTCATGGAATCCTCAGCAGCAAACATTATTTGTGGTACTTTCAGGTCAGTATTTCAGATATTGTTGTCTTTCTTGCGTAGTGTGTTTCCGCACAATCTGAAAACCACAGCTGGGTTTGTCACTGTCTAAAGTCTGACTGCACGCCCTTATTTGGTAATCCCTAGATGCCCATATATGGCCTGTGCATCCTACGACTATCAGAATACTGCACAGTGTAGTCTGTTTACGATAGGCTAAACTTAACACATTCAGTCAAAGTCATTTAAACTACATACATGTTATTTTGTTATTTATTTGAAGTACATATAATAAAAATCAAATGATGTTTCAAGACCTATAGAGTTTATAATTAAAATATTTTTAAATGGATTCGCAGCATAGACTTTCAGTATAATCTTTAGCATCTAATTCTGGATTTTTGTGATGATTATTTTGTCCCGTTCACATTTCTGTGACACCTCAACCAACACATAATGTTGGATCTAGTTGTCATGTAAACAAACATACTTAAAAGGAAATCCTAATAATTAACTGCCTAAATAATCAGTATTAAATTTGTTTTATGTGGTTTTGAGGTTTGAGTTCTTCAGTCTGTAAACATGGGAAGCAGTTACAGTAGATAATAGATCCAGTATGGTGCTCACTGCAGCGATGTGCCCATGGATTTTAAAAACCCAGAGGAGCACTTGCTGGATAAATACCCCCCGGCAATGAGCTAACCAGTGTGGGTCCTTGGGCAAGACCCTTCACGGTACTGCCCCCCGGGCGCCGAAAGATGGCTGCTCACTGCTCTTGAAAAGGATGGGTCAAATGCAGAAGTCAAATTTCTCCCATGTGTCACTGTGTGTCATTGTGTGTGAGACAAATAAAGGCTTAATCTTAATCTTAATCTTAATAAAGATTTTGCGAGAGAAGTCATTCATGAAGTGTGCAGTACTTATTCTGTAGCTACATAAATTGCATTACCTCAAGGGCTTCTGGTGTTGCTCCAAATGGGCTGAGGTCCAAACATTCAACTGTGGTGCGAACTGTAAATGATCCTACTGATACGTCTGGGCCTTAAAACAAACTCCTTTCTTGTGTAACATTGTCTGTATGGGCTACAGAGTAACCTACAGCATCCCTGAGGTCTTCTGTGAGTAAGCAAACAGAAAATAATATAGCCTGTTTAATTCCATCCATCCATCCATTTTCTTCCGCTTATCCGGGGCCGGGTCGCGGGGGCAACAGTCTAAGCAGGGACGCCCAGACCTCCTTCACCCCGGACACTTCCTCCAGCTCCTCCGGGGGGACCCCAAGGCGTTCCCAGGCCAGCCGGGACACATAGTCCCGCCAGCGCGTCTTGGGTCTTCCCCGGGACCTCCTCCCGGTGGGACATGCCCGGAACACCTCCCGAGGGAGGCGTCCTGGAGGCATCCGAAACAGATGCCCGAGCCACCTCAGCTGGCTCCTCTCGACGTGGAGAAGCAGCGGCTCTACTCCGAGCTCCTCCCGCGTGACTGAGCTCCTCACCCTATCTCTAAGGGTGCCCCCAGCCACTCTACGGAGGAAACTCATTTCGGCCGCTTGTATCCGCGATCTCGTCCTTTCGGTCATTACCCAAAGCTCATGACCATAGGTGAGGGTAGGAACGTAGATTGACCGGTAAATTGAGAGCTTCGCCTTTCGGCTCAGCTCTCTCTTCACCACAACAGTCCGGTACAACGACCGCATCACTGCCGACGCTGCACCGATCCACCTGTCAATCTCACGCTCCATCCTCCCCTCACTCGCCTCACCTGTTTAATTCTATTTCAGTATTAATGCAGACAGAAAATAATTGCAGGTTTCAAATGTATGTAATAACTGTTTGCCTATTAATCTCTTTTGCCTCTAAATGCACTTCCAGTTAAGCGGGGATCCTATTCATTTCAATGGAGAACAATGCATTTCAAAGTAATTTAATGCATATAATAACCATAACTGTAACCGTACTGATATTCTGATACTGGCTCTAGTATTGATTGTTATTGGATTGATACAAAATTTTCAGGTATCGCACGTTGGGGCCTACAGCAACTTTTTATTTATTTATTTATTTAAATTATTATTTTGTGTATTTTTTTTTTTCTTCCTAGTTTTAGTGGGTTTTTTTGTCCTCTGTACCCACCATGCCTCAAACATGGCTCTGAGTAATAAAATGCAGATTGAGATCAAGCGAACAGTGCCAGCAGAAGGACACAGCGCTTTCCAAATTTTCACTTGACCATGAAGAGAAGACATTTCTTTATAAAACTCACATGATAAAAGGAGAAGTTCAATTTGTCAAGTGGACAAAGTTTGTTTGGTTGAAAACGTTTCGCCGCTCATCCGAGAGGCTTCGTCAGTTCTAGTTCTAGTGCTGGTTAGACACTGCTTATATCTAGCTGCAGGGAGGAGCTCACTACACTGAAATAGCTCTGAAACCATCTCCACTAAATTCGAAAAACAAAAGAAACAGATTAGTTGAGATAGTTGCAGAACTATTTCAGTGTAGTGAGCTCCTCCCTGCAGCTAGATATAAACAGTGTCTAACCAGCACTAGAACCAGAACTGACGAAGCCTCTCGGATGAGCGGCGAAAACGTTTTCGACCAAACAAACTTTGTCCAGTTGACAAATTGAATTTCTCCTTTTATCATGGATTCTACCTGGACGACTGAGGGACTCTTCACGCAAGATCTATTGTTGTAAACTATATCCTGTCTCCACGATTTACAATTCCGACAGGATTGACAGGGATGGACCTTTGGATTGATTCAAAAACAGTATGAAAAAATATCAATCTATGATGATTTTACAATTCTTTTTTTTCAGTGGACACTTATGTCCTTAGTTCAGGGGTCTCCAAACCTTTTCCTCCAGTGAGCTAAGGAAATACCAGAGAGCTACTCATTTTAAAGATCGGAAGAAATTGAGTAAATATAAGAGCCATGACATTAGATGGGTACAGTTAGATGCTTGTAAAACATAAACCATTATCCTTTTATTAGTGCATAAAATTAGACATCCAAATGTGAGTTAGTCAGTACAGTACAGTGTGTATTATTCAGAAATCCATTGGCGAGCTGCTAGGAAGGGTGGCGAACTACTTGTTGGAGACCCCTGCCTTAGGGTTTAGGGTTTTTAGGGTAAAAGATGATCCAATGTGTTTTGTAACTGTCATCAAAAGTAACTACAAAACAGCAAAACAAAAATACAAGTTCAATATTACAAGCTATTTTGAGCCACCCTTGTCTCTTACTCCAAGGGGATATCGACTGAATCAATATTAACCAGAGCAATACATGGTCCGTTCATATCCACCAATGAGCAAAGCACTAAATTCTGTCAATCTAAGGAGAAGTTGTACATTTTGTTCGGAATTTCACAAGGATAAACACATTCTACAAATGTGCAGCTGTGATCGGTTCGTCTCAAAACCTTGACAGTGTCTGATGTGCTCTGTGGATCAGCTTCTGTGTTCAAACAGGAAGAAGGAACTGGAGAGCCAAGCCAGTTCTGCATTTTTCAGACATAAATGGTTATTGGGATCAAATTGGGATCTTTTTTTTAATGTAGTCATTAGTAGTATTTAGGCTTGTCAAAAGTATCAAAAATCAGATACTAATCGATGCTAAAAACTAATATTGAAACTAGACATTCATTTGCGCAGGTATTGATACTGCAAAAAAAAAAAAAAAATCCAATTAACAGGACAAAATTTGAGCCCTCTGAATGATTTTAGGATTTTTATAAGACCTCATGCTAACATAAAGAAAGTACTATTATTTTGTGTATGAAAATGACATTCTGTTACTAAAAATGTCCTGTGTTCATTGTGGTATTGTAATCAGTATCAAGTATTGATACTTTGCAGTGAGGTCATGCTGGGGGTGTTCTACTGTACATGCATCTCTATTGGCAGAATGTTCAGCAGTTACCATGGTGACACAAGGCAGCATTAGCAAACACTGACCAAAACATTTTAAGACAAGTCTGAAAAAAGAGAAGAGAAAATGGATTCAAACTATTCATTTTCAGGAGCCTGTGATCAATACAAGCGTCCATGGTAGGGTGACCAGATGTCACTATTTACCCGGGACCTGACAGATTTATCCAAAACCAATGATTTGTCCCAATTTTTTACAAGAAATGTCCCAGGCGTCCCTATTTTTGACCAATCTGACACCTGCCAGAAGTAAAGAGGGGAATATATTGTTATTTGTTTTTGCAAAAATACAGAAGTCCCTGACATTATCACCCAAATCGAATTGAGAATGGATAATGTTGTGCACTCTTTTCACAATTTTATTTATACCAACCCGGGTGTGTCCGAGTTTTGAATTTTGAAAGTCCATGGAGTTGTTTAGGAGTTTGGTTTTCAACAAAAAGGTGAGAATGACTAACTGAAATGAATAATGAATGAATAACTGAAAAAATATTAATTGGATAATTGACTGTATGTGTGTATGTGTGAGCCTTGTTTAAAGGAAAAGTAACGTTTTTTACAATTTGAGCCTTATTTCGGTAATAAAACAAGTTGTTTTACTCACCCATATCACTTTGGTGTCACATAGAGCATTTCCGGAGATGTTTTAGATTAGCGTTAGGCTAACGCCATTAGCCTAGCGCGACTTATAGCCATAGCTCGGGGCATTCCCCGAGCATGTAATATGCCCCGTGCAGGCTCCAAATAACACAAACTTTAGCACTTTTCAAATCATAGAAGCCCGATGTCTTAGGCTACGATTTTGTGTGGTCAAAAGTGGCCTGTAATCCGAGATTTAGCCATAGTTTCGAGTAGATGAGGATGCCAGTGCGCATGCGCGGAGTGTGCTCTCAGCTCCCGGGACCCAAACATGGAACGCAAAGCTGTAAACTATGGATAAATCTCGGATTACAGGCCACTTTTGAGAGTAAGACATCGAGCTTCTATGATTTGAAAAGTGCTAAAGTTTGTGTTATTTGGAGCCCGCACGGGGCATAATTACATGCTCGGAGAATGCCCCGAGCTATGGCTATAAGTCGCGCTAGGCTAACGGCGTTAGCCTAACGCTAATCTAAAACATCTCCGGAAATGCTCCATATGACACCAAAGTGATATGGGTGAGTAAAACAACTTGTTTTATTACCGAAATAAGGCTAAAATGGTAAAAAACGTTACTTTTCCTTTAACATAACACATCATGTCATCTGTTGTAGCTCCAACCAAATCAGCTCTTTCTAGTCAGATTGTTCAAATAAAGTCTAACTTGAGTAACAGAGCATCTAACAGAGCAGTGCTTTCAGTTAGCTTCACACCCCAGGGAATGTTGATGACATCATCTGCAAAGTATTAGTAGAGTGAATACTTTCGTGTCAACATCGAGTTGGAGATTTTACTATCGCGACAACAAAGTAATACAAGTTGGAAGACGGTTCAAGAGGATGTGAAAATTGGTTTTGCGTTGCAGCCAATTCTGTAATGTATTTGGTTTTCATGTCCATAAATCACTGCACTCTCGTGGACTTATTTGGTCATGAACCGCCCTGAATCTGCTCCTCGATGAAGTGTATACCGAAGAATGTGTGTTTGGCCTCCTCTGGGATCAGTGCGAGGGAGCGTTTGTGTGCACTGTGTACAGAGGGAGCGATGGTTCTCAAGCTGAGGTACAGGTACTAGTGGTGCGTGGAGGCAGCTCACTTTTTAGGGTTGCCAAATACCACGAGGGAAACAACCAACCAGGTCTGAAAAAGGTACACAATGGAGCACATTTTAACCTGTTCCTTTAAAGGTGCACTGTGTAACTTTTTGGTTAGGCGTCTGTCATCTACTTGTTTCTATGGATATTTTGTTGTTCTGCCTGGAATGTTCCACAGTATGAATAAATGTGAGGTAGAGCTGTTTAACATCAATTAAAGGTGGTCTTATAGCTCTTAAAGGTCCCATGGCATGAAATTTTCACTTTCTGAGGTTTATGAACGTTAATGTGAGCTCCCCTACCCTGTCTAGCCCCCCCCATGGCTAAAAGTTGCGAAATGTCTAAACTGAGCACTTGCGGTTCTTTTCTGCGTTAGAAAAAAACACAGCTCAAACGGGCGATTCTGAACAAGGCAACTATGTGACGTCACATCGAAAAATGCAGCTCCACCCCCCGTCGGTGTCTCTACTCAGTGTCTCTGTAAATCACGCCCAGAGAGTTTGGACCGCGAAGGAGCTACGCAATGCGAAATGCGTTTTTTTTATTTGCCTGGAGGCACGTGCGAGTGTTTCTAGGCTCGGAAGTCCTTTATCTGAGCCTGTGGACCTCTGAAACAGCAGTGGTTTAATTTTATTTTCTGTGAAAATGTGTTTTTTTCATTGAAATGCCTCTCCTTTCTTCCTCCGCACTTAAAACGCGGAAGTGGGGCCAGCACACAACGCACCGCTAAAACAAGGCGCATTTGCCCCCCCACCCGCTCCTCTAACCTATCTCTGTCCTTCTGATTTGCATTCAAGCAACAAGGCCCAGAATGAGTTGTTCAGAGAGAGACTTTCTGACTCTGACTCTGTACATGTGTCTTTCTCATGCGCTGAGTCTTGATTTTGGAGCAATATTCATTTACAGTATTAGGGAACCATTAAGGCACCATATAAAAGCATCAAGAAGTACCATGTCATGGGACCTTTAAAAAAATCTGACCTGCAGATCTGACCTGTAACTTGGTCTGGTCTCCGTGATGATAGAAAGCTTTAATACCATACTGTGAAACATTCCAGACAACATAATAACATCTCCATAGAGAGAAGCATTTGACAGACCCTCTACCAGAAATGTTTTGTGCTGTTTTAATACAAATAGGGTTGCCAGAAGAGATTGAGAAAGATGAAAAACCTGTGTACGACTGGTGGTACGCTTGCCTGGAAGAATCCATGACTCATCGCTGTACCAGCAGCGAGTCTGGTAATGCTTGGTCCAGAATGCGCTGCCGTTGCGCGTAGACAGACAGCTAAGTGAACCAATCAGAGAACAGTTAACGGACAGCGACGTGAACCAATCAAACAAAAGAAAAGAAAGAAAAGAAAGGCCTCTAGAGCTGTCAGCTGCTGTGGTTTTAAGGAATTGATGTGTTTTAGGTCATTTAAGACCAATTTTACAGCTGAATGGAAGGGACGTTCAGTTCTCCGATGCGCCATCTTGATTCAAAACTGAGGAGGAACTTCCGCTGCCTAAGAGTGACGTTGCGGGCAAAGGCGGGTGCACTGACGTCACCATCTTTGAACGAATCAGAATCGCGGAGTCCGTTGTTAACCGGGGGAGCGAGGGTGTCCAAATGGCATCTCGCTGTATAGCAAATACAGAGAGATATCTTTTGGCTGGCCAGGTAAGTGGTACGCAGAAATTGTGGTTAGGGTTGCCAGATTCCATAAGGGGACACAAGCAGGTCTGAGTAAAGGACACAATGGCACCCGTTTTAACCTGTTGCTTTAAGAAACAAACAAGTGTAGTGCTGTATAAACTCAGTAAATATGACATTTTTAAATTGCAAAGGCAGTTAATCACTCTTCTCATTAGCTTCTAATATCTATTTTTAACAAATCACCAAACATGAGTGTATATGTAGACCAGGTACTAGTTGATTTGAGGATAATCCTGGCTCAGACCTAGTTTATCTCTAGTTTTGCATTTTATAATAATGTATATGATATGGTCCTGATTTGATTTTATCACATGATAATCCTGGTCCTTGGAATGTCGTGGTTTGTGTGGGATATGTCTTGATTAAATGTACACTATGTAACTTTTCTGGTGGTCTGCCACTTGTGGACCCTGCGGATTTTCACAAAATGTTCCCCATATGACATTAAACTACAAGTCATACAGTATCTGTGGAGAATCCAGCTCGCTTATGCAATGAATATAACTTTATCAAAATAATTCCTTTTTACACAAATTAAACATGAGTTACATAATCAATGCAAGATGCCAAACATTCCAGGCAAAGCACCAATATCTCCATGGAAACAAGCAGGTGGTTTATGTGCTTCCAGAAAAGTTACATTTGTTTTGTTTTTTTTGGTTGAGGGTTCATCCTAATTTAATCTGGGATCTGTTCCAAGTTTGGGCCTCCTGGATTCGTTTTTTTCATTGTTAGTCCTGATTGTTCTCTGGTTTAGCTCTACATGTATCCTTGTTTTCTGTATGTTTTAAAACAATCTTCATTCTTCTGTTCAGTTCTGCGTTGTTTAGGACGGACTGTGCCAGTGCAAAGAGCTAATCGCTGACGTCTGGTTCAAATAAGTACAATGTTTAAACAAAGCCCAGAGCATATTTGTGTTTCTATGTCAGAGCGAGAGATGAAGTAATGGACCTGGTGTGGGCCATGGCTCAGTCTGCAGATGCATGTGTGAACAGGGTGTGAACAGGTCATATGTTCATTTTACAATATGGTTGACTTTGTTTTGCACAACAATAGCACAATGGAATCCACGTGGCAATTTATTAATCTATAATTAGTAAAGCTGTAATGATTTAGTAAAAATAGTTATACAAAGTTCTTCCTTGTATAAAATCTTGACTAATCAGTCAATGGAGTCGTAGTTTTTTAATAAGTCAACACAACTTATTTTATCTTTAAAAAGAATTATCTACGGCAGTGTTTCCCAACCAGGGGTACAAGTCCCCCCTAGGGGTACGCGAGCACATTGCAGAGTACTGCAGTGTCGCTGCCAGGTGCAGGGGGAGATTTTTTTTTTTTTTTTTTAATTCTAATTTGAGTACAATTGAGTTAAAGAAAAGAGAGAAAATGCCTGAGAATTAAAATTTCAAATTAAGGAGATGAAATGAAATGATTTTCATTTAATAATCTGTTTCGTGAAAAGTCCCTCAGTCGTCCAGGTAGAATCCATGATAAAAGGAGAAGTTCAATTTGTCAACTGGACAAAGTTTGTTTTGGTTGAAGACGTTTCGTCGCTCATCCATTTGAATATTTAGCATGCTAAATATTCGAATAACAAAAGGAACAAATGAGGGGATAGTTTCAGAGCTATTTCAGAGCAGTGAGCTCCGCATAGGGCTAAATAGAGATGCTAAACGAGATGCCAGGGAAACAAAAGATACAAATTAGCTGAGATAGTTTCAGAAGGATTTCAGGGTAGTGAGCTCCTCCCTGCAGCTAGATATAAACAGGGACCAACCAGCACTAGAACCAGAACTGAAGAAGCCTCTCGGATGAGCGACGAAACGTCTTCAACCAAACAAACTTTGTCCAGTTGACAAATTGAACTTCTCCTTTTATCATTAATAATCAGTTGTGTCACGTTCTACTTTTGGAGAATTATCAACACGTATGAGTGAGGGGCACTCGAGGTATGACAAAAAGGCTCAGGGGATACACAAGACAAAAAAGGTTGGGAAACACTGATCTACAGTAAGAAGAAAGCATTGGCTGAGTAAACTGGAGGTTTGTGAGTGAATGTTTAATCTGTATACACGTTGTGCCCTTTAGTTGATTGCATTGATGCACAACAGGGTATGTCTTTAGTCTACCAAGAAATTCTTTATTTGACTACTACAGCCCTGAAAATCTGCTGAGCTTGCTGTGGTTAAGTCCTTTTCAAACATGTTCTGAAATGCAGTGAATTCCTAACCTGGGAAATTCCAGGCTGCTTTCGTTCGTTCCGATCTAAAAGACAGCCTGGCGACTATGGCAAGCGAGCTCTCCTGATTCTGGGAGCCAATCAGAGAGCGGGGAGGGGTGGCAAGACGGTGACTCGTACTACGTGACAAACGGAAGCTTGTAGTTTGAAGTGACAACTGACATGATTGGCTATGGGCTACCTATACGCCAAATGATAGACATTCGTAACGCCCAATAAACGGCTGTTGGCGATCGTAAACCACACCTCCGGTACGAGATATTTTGAAGGTGGCTCCCAGACCATATCTCACTTGTGATATGGTCAGGTGTAAACCAGGCAAGTGAATTCCTGTTAACAGCTGACATTTCAGCATTCTCTCCACTGTTGATGCTCCTGAAGTTGTTGTTGATATTTTTTGCAAATGTCCCACACATTGTATACAAGAGATAGATTTGTTATTTAATCACTCAAACGATTATTTTAGTCAATAATAGTTTAGTCTTAAAATCCTATAATGCAGTGCAATAAAGTGCAATACAAGGTTTATTCCACTAGAGGGCACCATTGCTAAGAAAAAAACTTTTTGAAATCAAGAGCAAACAAACTCTTCATTTCAAACAACCTGAGAACAAAACAAACTGGCAACATTTTTAAAAATCATACATATTAATTAAAACTTTCTCTGAGGTGAGATAGATTCATTGTCACTGTGCGTCTGTCAGCAGGAAGCTCAGGTCACTGCCGGGTTTAAACTCCACACACGGCTTTCCTCTGAAACAGAAAAGGTTAAAGTAGAATTTAGTAGAGCAGCGCCCATAGATAGATCATGAAATATACAAGCTTTAAGTGCAGAGACATGATTTGTACCTGGTGAAGAGGCGGGCGTTTGTGGAGCCCAGCAGTGTGGCTTTGTTTCCCTCCACCAGCACCATGCAGCCCTCTCTTAGACCCTGCAACCAAGTAGAAAGTGAGTCTAAACAAATGTGCTACACAGAGACACCAAATCTGTTCAAAAGTCAAATTTTCCCAACCAGAACACAGGTTTCCACCTCCTCGTGGTACTGGGTGATCCGCTGCTCCCTGGTCTCCTGAAAATACTCACATTGTTAGTCTGAGGATAGCAGTAAGTCAAAGAAATACTTTGACATTCACTTCTTATTTATTTTTACATTGCATCAACATTTCTAATATCATGATTTCAGTTATGACCCAGATAGTTTTTTTTACCCAATCCTAGAATAAAGTGTCTAATACACATCCTTAGGAGGCAGGTGACTGGAATGCTTTGTTCTGAAACTCTTTATGGCAACCAAGAAAAAAGGCAATTCTAATATCAGACCCCCCAGGAATTCGCGGGCATTTTTTGTGATTGTTGCGGGCTAAAATGCCTGAATTTGCGGGAGCTTTTCCAAAAAGTTGCGATGAAAGTTGCGGTGCTTTTAAGGTTTTTGTTGCGATTTTGTTGTGGGAGGAAGTGAAAGTACAAATAAATAGTTGCGATTTTCGCTTTTTGTAATTATAATTGAGTAATATTTTGAATACTGAGTTATTACTGACAAAGAATAATACAAAGACACAGAGATCACAGATATGGTCCTAAAACAACCTTACCAACATCGAGAATAAATTACTACTAGGAGGGGAACTGTTTCACGTGGTCTTTTGCTGTTATTTTTGTGGGCAAATGGCGCCGCAGACATGTTTCTTTGCCATTAGAAGCCGTGTCTCAATTCCCAGAGCGCGCGGCTCGGAGCGTGGCCCGGAGGGCATGTGCGTCACACATTTCGCCAGAACACCGGCGCGACGACTGATGTCCCACTTTTTTTTTGTCCCATGCGCAGTTAACACGCGGTCCGAAGACCGCAGTCATTAAGCGGTCCGCGGACTGCAGTCGGGGCTGAGCAAGTATTCACTGCCTTGACTGCAGTCTGAGCCCCCTTCGGGCCGCGCTGCGAGCTGTGCGCTCTGGGAACTGGGGACACGGCCGCAGTTTCGTTTTGTCACACGGAAGTAAAGCAGAATGTTGCGGCTTCCAAACTCAAACCTTTTAGCCGCCGAGAATATGAGGTTGGGTCCTATGGCTCGCAGATTTGTGACGCGCAAAGAGGAGGCTATGGTGACAGATACGCTGAGATCCAGATATGTTTTGTGCATTTATTACAAAAAGATCGCACACAGCTATGACAGCGCAGCAGGATGAAATGGAACTCATGGAAACCAGCAGGATGAACAGATTAATGTGAAAGATGAATGAATGGTTTGCGTTCAACAAAAAATACGGCTACACCCCAACCCTGACTCTCTCCTCTGTGTGACAGGTGAGCGCGCGCTTTTACATGCACACACTTCCGTACGTGCACACACCCACACTCACGTGACCCACCGCCTCTGCCGCACACACACACAAACGCACCGTGCACCTCATCTCAGTTATGTCTCCTACACAGAAGGAAGTTGGTCGGCGTTCAATACGTTGCCGATGATTGGTCAAAATTAGTAAAAATTGCGGAAAAGTTGCAGTGATTGGTCAAAATTGCAACACCGCCCTGAATTCGCTGGGATTGGCTGAAGTTGCGTTGAAGTTGCAAATCGCAACATCACGAATTCCTGGAGGGTCTGTAATATACTCCACTTTAGCCGCCCTGAAGTCTACTCACTCCCATGTGTCGGCTGTTGGGGTTTGGATCAAGGTAGTGTGGGTTAATGTTGAAGGGGACGAGGCCGATTGCAGCAAAGGACGGTGGGTAAACGATGGGCATGTCGTTTGTGGTGCTAATGCTGATCGTAGCTACGTTGGTTCCAGCACTGGAGCCCATGTACGGAACGCCATCCTGGAAAGACAATTATATTTTAATGGTTGTTTTTGCTCATGTTGTTATTGCAAGGTTTCTTAATCACCTCAAGAACTCTCTTCCTGATCTCTGAAACCACCTTGTTGTCATAGAGGCTCTTCAACAGACGAAATGTGTTACCGCCTCCTAAATGGAAACACAAATTACAAATGTTTTAATTATGCCTGTATGTCCTGTATATTTTCATTTCAACACTGGAAAAGATGGAAGTTTGAAGATGCCTGAAGCTTTTTTTGTGGGCCTTAGGCAGAGATATGATTTGTATAAAAAATGTGAGACTATGGAACTCATTACTCCTTACTACTCGTTACTGAGGAGTAGAAGAAGGAATCACTCTGCCAACCCAAAAACAAAACTAAATTTCAAAGCTACAAGATTCACAATCAGGTTGAAATGGCAATAGGAATCTTCACATTTAGCAAAGGCTTGTAATACCTCTGCAAATAACTATATATATTTCCTCTTATTATCTAACTTTGTAATTTATATTTCTACAAACATATTCTGAAATGCATGGGTTTCTTGTTACAGTTTATCAGTTCATATTCCAGTCTTCTCCCTAATAACATTAGGGTTAAAAGAATCCAGATATTAAAACATTACAAATTTTATTATCACAAAATTGTTCTCCCTAATGTCTTTAAGCTCACCTATGAATATCGCTTCTGCTTCCCGGACAGCCTCAACTGGGTCAACTGCCTCATGAATGCCGTTCACTTCGTAACCTGGGGACAAACATTAATAATCAATGGCGCCAATCAATACAATCCATACAAAGCATTTCAAAACACTTTATAAGAAACTCAAAACCGCTCTATCAGACACTTTTCTGGGTGAGGGTCCACCATCTGCTTGTCTCCATGGAGACGTTATGGCTTAGCTTGTTTGGTGTCAATTGGAGCAGTATCGCAGAACTTATGTTGAGCCGTTCTGTTCTACTCATGATCCCGTATCCGTTAACATGGTGCTCGGGGCATTACTTTGCGCTGTCCAAATAACACAAACTTTAGCACTTTTCAAATCACAGAAGATCGCTGTGTCAGGGTAGACTTTTAGTGGATTCCAAAACGGCCTGAAACCCGATATCCAGCTATAGTTTCATTTGATGACGTCATCAGAGAGGACAGTGCGCATGAGTGAACTCGGCTGTTTTGTAAACACCGCTAGTTCGAAAGAAGCTAACACCGCTCTGAACTTTACTTTTCTGTTGCGATATCGGGTTTCAGGCCGTTTTGGAATCTACTAAAAGTCTACCCTGACACAGCGATCTTCTGTGATTTGAAAATGCTAAAGTTTGTGTTATTTGGACACCGCAAATCAGTGCCCCGAGCACTCACGCTAACGGATACGGGATCATTAGTAGAACAGAACGGCTCAATATAAGTTCTGCGATACTGCTCCAATTGACACCAAACTGCTATGGGTGAGTAAAACGACTTGTTTTATTGCCGAAAGAAGGCTCAGATTGTAAAAAAAACGTTAATTTTCCTTTAAACATATCCATTGAGCGTGTATTCATTGTGTGCTCAAAGTACATTCATTCCTTCTGTGAAAAGGGGTGACTGAATTGTAATGCAGCATCGTGCTGTAGCCTGCTTGTGTCCCCTGTGATATGCTGTAGAACATTCTAAACAAAACAATAACATTTCCATGGAGACAAGCGGTATCAGACACTATACTTATTGTTAATGGCATTGACACTAACAAACGAACCCATACCTAGAGTCCGAAACTTGTCTCGAGCGGTTTTGGTGTAGCCATCTCTATCGTGGAGCGCATAAGGGACGAACAGCACCTTCTTGACATCCCTAAAGATGATACAATGTTATGAATCTTAAGACAGTGTGGGTTCAATTATTATTATCATGTCATGATATTCTAAATTAGCTTCAAGTAAGAGCTGGCTCGTGTTTGCCCAATACAGTGTCGAGGTCACAATCCACATCACATCCTCTGTCTCCATCTTCCATCTTCCCCAACCATAAAAATGACATTCCCCCTCTGTACCACATATTCACTGTGTTATACGTACTGTACTGAAGAACTCAAATTTGATTAATTACCATTGTAAACGTGTTATTTTGAACTTTGTGCACTAATAAATGGCTAAAGGCATCTAACTGTACAACATCTAAGGCTTGCCCTCTTATAACAATTCAATTTCTTGCGACCTCTAAAATGAGGAGCTTTGGCATTTTCATTTTGTAAAGGTAGTAACCCGGATGCAAAAGGTTACTAGTCTAAACCATCTCAACCTCGAAACTTTATCTACAAAACACCTGACATAAACACTCCTTCTGACATTTTTAATCCTTCCAAGTAATAAACACCATAGTACTTGATAACATGAATACATGGGATATCATTTAGTACATTTTGGGAATGCATATTGAAATACTTACTTTCCAAAGAAGTCTGTGATCTGCTGCTGGCAGTGGTCCAGGTAACCGCTGCCGTGCAGAGTGGAGTTAGACACCAGCAGAAGTCTCCTCATCTCGGGCACTAGACTACAGGAAAAACAAAGAGCTCTGTGCTTCAGTATTACTCAAGCCAGAAGTCATTTAAATTCAAACACAGATTTTTATGCCAGATGCCCGTCCTGTTCTACTTAAGCATGCACGTCATTTGCCATAGAGGTTATCCCACTGTGTCATTAAAATATTACTTAATCAAAGCACACATGTATGAAACATACACTGAAAAATGATAAAAGGAGAAATTTAATTTGTCAACTGGACAAAGTTTATTTGGTCAAACGTTTCGCAACTCTTCGTCAGTTCTGGTTAAAGTGCTGATAGACACTGCTTATATCTAGACAAAAAGACATATAAGTTCCAGGGCTCTCAAGTCTCACGCTTTGAGAGTGTGACACACGCAATTCGACGTGTTCACGCTCACACGCCACACATGGTATTTCTCACGCTGAAATTTTTTTAAGCAATTCAAAACTGTAGCCACTGTTCACAGTGCTTCTGTGCCCAGAAAATCGGTAAGTTAATGCAGGCACAGCGCGTTTTCAGCGAAAAAAAGTCACTCGCACACCAGTACTGTAGATCAGCTGTGATGCCGATCGCGCACAGCTGATCGGCATGTTCGCCGATCAGCTGATATTTACGCGGCATTTCCAAGACAATAAGAATCCTTAACTTGCTACGTTAATGCTACGTAAGAAGGAACTCTCGCCTCGGGACACGGGATAAGTTCGGGATATGTCCTTTTCTCCGGAGCTCCGGATTATTAAAGACCATGACACGTGCATACATGGATACGCAAACTTTCGGGAGTGACCGCGTTCTTATGGGTGAGTCATATTACCAGATTATTTCTGCATCTATTTCGGCACTAAACCAGGACTAAACCAGGACTAAACCAGGGCTAAACCAGGTCTAAACCAGGACTAAACCAGGACTAAATCAGGACTAAACCAGGTCTAAACCAGGACTAAACCAGGACTAAACCAGGACTAAACCAGGGCTAAACCAGGTCTAAACCAGGACTAAACCAGGACTAAATCAGGACTAAACCAGGACTAAACCAGGACTAAACCAGGGCTAAACCAGGTCTAAACCAGGACTAAACCAGGACTAAATCAGGACTAAACCAGGTCTAAACCAGGACTAAACCAGGACTAAACCAGGACTAAACCAGGGCTAAACCAGGTCTAAACCAGGACTAAACCAGGACTAAATCAGGACTAAACCAGGACTAAACCAGGACTAAACCAGGGCTAAACCAGGTCTAAACCAGGACTAAACCAGGACTAAACCAGGACTAAACCAGGGCTAAACCAGGTCTAAACCAGGACTAAACCAGGACTAAACCAAGACTAAACCAGGGCTAAACCAGGTCTAAACCAGGACTAAACCAGGACTAAATCAGGACTAAACCAGGACTAAACCAGGACTAAGCCAAGACTAAACCAGGACTAAACCGGGATTAAACTGGGACTAAACCAGGACTAAACCAAGACTAAACCAGGTCTAAACCAAGACTAAGTCAAGACTAAACCAGGTCTAAACCAGGACTAAACCGGGACTAAACCGGGACTAACCCGGCACTAAACCAGGACTGAACCAGGTTTAAACCAGGACTAAACCAGGTCTAAACCAGGACTAAGCAAAGACTAAACCAGATTTAAACCGGGTCTAAACCAGGACTAAACCGGGACTAAACCAGGACTAAACCAGGGCTAAACCAGGTCTAAACCAGGACTAAACCAGGACTAAACCAAGACTAAACCAGGGCTAAACCAGGTCTAAACCAGGACTAAACCAGGACTAAACCAGGACTAAACCAGGACTAAGCCAAGACTAAACCAGGACTAAACCGGGATTCAACTGGGACTAAACCAGGACTAAACCAAGACTAAACCAGGTCTAAACCAAGACTAAGTCAAGACTAAACCAGGTCTAAACCAGGACTAAACCGGGACTAAACCGGGACTAACCCGGCACTAAACCAGGACTGAACCAGGTTTAAACCAGGACTAAACCAGGTCTAAACCAGGACTAAGCAAAGACTAAACCAGATTTAAACCGGGTCTAAACCAGGACTAAACCGGGACTAAACCAGGACTAAACCAAAACTAAACCAGGTCTAAACCAAGACTAAGCCAGGACTAAACCAGGTCTAAACCGGGACTAAGCCAGGACTAAACCAGGTCTAAACCAGGACAAAACCAGGACTAAACCAGAACTAAACCAGGACTAAACCGGGACTAAACCGGGACTAACCCGGCACTAAACCAGGACTAAACCAGAACTAAACCAGGTCTAAACCGGGACTAAACCAGGTCTAAACCAGGACTAAGCCAAGACTAAACCAGATCTAAACCGGGTCTAAACCAGGACTAAACCGGGACTAAACCAAAACTAAACCAGGTCTAAACCAAGAGTAAGCCAGGACTAAAACAGGTCTAAACCAGGTCTAAACCAGCACAAAACCAGGACTAAACCAAGACTGTGTGTGATAACATATCCTGTGCATTATTGAATTATTGAATGATAATATGGCCCCCCTGAATAATTTCAGAATAGTTAGCTCCTCCCTGCAGCTAGATATAAGCAGTGTCTAACCAGAACTGACGAAGCACCTCGGATGAGCTGCGTTTTCGACCAAATAAACTTTGTCCAGTTGACAAATTGAATTTCTCCTTTTATCATGGATTCTACCTGGACGACAGAGGGACTCTTTACACTGAAAAATGCATAAAACAAACTAATCTGCCTGCCTTTTTCTAAGGACACAACCTTTGCATTGCAAATTCAGATTTTATTTTATAATGCTGAAATGACTTTTTCCTCACAGTACCATCTTAATGTAATCTCTCACAACTCGGACATTTGCCACTACAACATAATATAAACTACATAATATAAACAATATAAAATACTTACGTGATTATAAAAGGAGAAAATACAAGTGCTCTCTACTTGTGCACCAGAGAATCGTTTGCTCTGAACCCAGGACTCCACCGTGTCCCCAGTCTGGGTCAGAGTCCGAGTGTGGACCAAAGTTCAGAAGATCCCGCTGACATGGCACTTTTGGGGTCTTATAAAGACACTTAGCGCACTGAAACTCGTGTTCTTCTTCCTTCTGCGCTTTAAGACTGTCAAGCACGTTTATATTGTAGAGTGCATCTGGTTTCCTTTCAAAATAAAAGTGGAAAACATTTTGGTGGAGTGGCGCAATCTCCATAGGGTAATATATATATAGATATATATATATATATATATATATATATATATATATATATATATTCAACAAAAATATAAACGCAACACTTTTGTTTTTTGCTCCCATTTTTCCTGAGATGGACCCAAAGATCCAAAATTCACTCCAGATACACAACACTACCATTTCTCTCAAACATTGTTCACAAATCTGTCCAAATGTGTGACAGCGAGCACCTCTGCCCCGCCGAGACAATCCACCCCACCTCACAGGTGCGCCACATCAAGATGCTGATCCGACATCATGACCAGTGCACAGGTGCGCCCCAGACTGCCCACAATAAAAGGCCACCCCGAAATGTGCATTTTTTTTTTTGCTTTATTCGGGGTCTGGGGACTCCCAGTTTATCAGAGTTTATCAGATTGTCAATTGTGGCCTGTGGAATGTTGGTCCACTCCTCTTCAAAGGCTGTGTGAAGTTGCTGGATATTAGTGGGAGCTGGTACACGCTGTCGTATACGCCGGTCAAGCACATCCCAAACATGCTCAATGGGTGACATGTCCGGTGAGTATGCTGGCCATGCAAGAACTGGGACATTTTCAGCTTCCAAGAATTGTGTACAGATCCTTGCAACATGGGGCCGTGCATTATCTTGCTGAAACATGAGGTGATGTTCATGGATGTATGGCACAACAATGGGCCTCAGGATCTCATCACGGTATCTCTGTGCATTCAAAATGCCATCAATAAAATGCACCTGTGTTCTTCGTCCATAACAGCCTTTGAAGAGGAGTGGACCAACATTCCACAGGCCACAACTGACAATCTGATAAACTCTATGCGAAGAAGATGTGTTGCACTGCATGAGGCAAATGGTGGTCACACCAGATACTGGTGTGACCAGTATGTGACCAGTATGTGACCTGTATCAGATACAGATACAAATTTCAGGGTGGCCTTTTATTGTGGGCAGTCTGGGGCGCACCTGTGCACTGGTCATGATGTCGGATCGGCATCTTGATGTGGCGCACCTGTGAGGTGGGGTGGATTGTCTCGGCGGGGCAGAGGTGCTCGCTGTCACACATTTGGACAGATTTGTGAACAATGTTTGAGAGAAATGGTAGTGTTGTGTATCTGGAGTGAATTTCGGATCTTTGGGTCCATCTCAGGAAAAATGGGAGCAAAAACAAAAGTGTTGCGTTTATATTTTTGTTGAGTGTAGATATGTGTGTGTGTGTGTGTGTGTGTGTGTGTGTGTGTGTGATATATGTTTTAATAATTGGATTCTATTTCACATGTTTAAGTACAGATCCAAATGATAGGGTTAGCACTTTTTTGTTGTTTCTTTTGTGGAAATGTATGGTACTTTAAAATGTCAGTCTCTGCGATTTGCATATTCCTTCTATTTAAATTACGATTTAGATACGAATGTGATTAATTGTGCAGCCTTATTCTGTGGCATCCAAATGGCAAAACACCGTTCTTTTTACAGAAACAGAGGCATCTCTGAAGATGTATTTATTTAAGTCTGTTTATATTCTGTGGTTTATAGATCATTTATTTTTCACCCGGATTTTGTGAGCAATAGACAATACCAACAGATCAATATGTCTAATGTAAGTCAAATTAATGGTTTAAACGGTTTAAGTCTATCTCATCAGATTTCCTGTTTCTTTTAACTTTTATATTTCTATGCCTAGAATGATTTTTTTAAGAAACGTTTTAATATTGAGACCAATAACTGCACATTTTGTAACAGTAAAATAGAAACTGTTGAACATACAATATGTTCTTTTATTGTAGCTGTATTGGGACTCATTCCAAATGGAGATGGTGGAATATGATACACTTTACCTAATGTAACTTCTAAGGATAATGAATATGAAGTCATTTTGCAAGAAAACAAAAAGGAACTTTGCTATAATTCTTGTTTATTACAGTTTCAAAAGTTTGTTTATTACAGTTTATTCATAAATAATTTCATAAACAATTTCCCTACAGGGATAATAAAGGATAATAATAATAATTTAAAAAATTAAAAAAAAAAAAAAAGCTAAGAGCAGTCTCAATGCTGGTGTGGGCTCTAAAACCTGACTGGAAAACATTAAAGGAATTGTGCATTTGGAGAAAGTTAGTAAACTGTTAACTTTTTCAAGGAGATTTGAGATGGGTTGGAAATTGTTCAGTGCTGTGGCATCAAGATTGCTCTTCTTTAGGAGAGGCTTAATGACCGCACTTTTCAAAGCTCTTGGGAATGTTCCAGATTGAAGTGACATGTTAATTATGTGAGCGAGTGGTGAATGCAAAGTACTGAGGACAGATTTTAGGAATCTGGTGGGTAATACACTGAGGCAGCATGTGGACAGTTTTGTCAGTTACATGTGCAAAGTGACTCAGCTCTGTGTCTCTGTGGCTGCATGCTTGTTATTTGCATTGTGGAATTGATGACTTTACTGCAAACTCATTGCACTTTGATGTGAGAGTTCTAACGGCAGTGGAGCTGGTTTGTTATTCTGTTCCCTGTTGAAAACATGAGGGTTGTTACTGCAATTTCCAACAACGTCTGAAAAGTACCCCTCTCTTGTTTTACCCAAACTGTGGTTGTACATGTGCATCTTTTCTCTGTAAATCTCATAATGAACCTGAAGAAAAGAAGCAGCTCTACAGCTGTCCTGAATGTTGCCTCAGCTTCAGCCCCAGGCCTGTCCTGGGTAAAAACATCATGATAGCAGGTTTAGTAGAGCAGATGAAAAACACAGCGCCCCCTGCTGCCCGCTGCTATACCGGACCTGAGGATGTGTCCTGTGATGTGTGCACTGGGAGGAAGCTGATAGCTGTCCAGTCCTGTCTGCAGTGTGTGGCCTCTTACTGTAAGTGCCACCTACAGCCTCATCATGAAGCTGCAGCATTTAAGAAACACCAGCTGGTGGCGCCCTCTCACAGGCTCCAGGAAAACATCGGCCCTCAACATGACAAATGGATCTATTCTGCTGCAGTGACCAGTAGAACATGTATTACCTCTGCTCTGCTCTGTCACATAAGTGACCTCTGCCTCAGAGAGGACTCAGAGGCAGGCTGAGGACCAGGAGGGCCCAGCTGCTCCAGAGCCTCCAGCACAAAGAGACAGACCTGAAGAGGCTCCAACAGGAGGCCCGGGACATCAGACGCTCTGCCCAGACAGCAGTGCAGTGCAGCGGGGACAGCTTCACACAGATGGCCCTTCTCCTGGAGAAAAGACACTCTGAAGTGGAGCAGCAGATCCGCTCCCAAGAGCAGACCCAACTGAGCCGAGTCCAAGAGCTCCAGGACCAACTGCAGCAGGACGTGAGAGGGCTGAAGAGGAGCCTCTCTGAGCTGGACACACTGGCCCTCACCCAGGATCATAACCAGTTTATAAAGGTCTACACTTCACAGGGAACCGGAACTATTTTGAGGAAGTGACCAGAGCTGTGTCCAAGCTCAGAGACACACTCCAGCTCACCAGCTGAACCCAGAACCAGAGAGGACTTCTTACAATATTCTACAGAAATCACTCTTGACTCAAACACAGCTCATACTAGACTGTTTCTGTCGGAGGGAAACAGAAGAGCCACAGTTGCATGGATAGCTCAGAAATATACTAATAATCCATAACGATTCAGTAATTTGAGGCAGGTCCTGAGCAAAGCGAGTCAGACGGGCCGCTGTTACTGGGAGGTAGAGTGGAGCAGGTTGGGAGTCTGTGTAGGAAGGGAATATTACAGGAATATTCCCAGAAAAAGCGACTCAGGTGAATGTGGATTAGGAAACATGATCAATCCTGCACCTTAAACTGCGACAAAACCATTTTTTTTCCTTTTGGCATAACAAAGTCCAGACCCAGGTCTCAGATCCGGTCTCAGGTCCAGTCTCGTCCAGAATCAGGGTTTACTTTGACCACAGTACAAGGGTTTTGGCATTTTACAGCATCTCTAAAAGTACCATGAGCCTCCTCTATAGAGTTTACATCACTTTGACCCTGCCTCTCTGGCTTTATGGGTTTCCTAGAGACACTGTGCATTTCCCTAAACTCAAATAGCAGCTTTGTCCTCCAAATTGTAAAGAATCAATTATGAAATCACAAAGGCTGTAAATATTTACATAACACAATCTCCTCTGCAAAAAACAAAATATTCTTCCATTTTGTTGTGCCTGTAGTTTAGACCTCCTCAAACATGTTCTGAAATGCATGAAATTCTTTATATTTCAGTCTTCTCTCAAATGTTAATTCTCTTGGACGTGTTTAAAATGTGCACTGTACTTGCTATATAAGAGAAATTAAAGGAAAAGTAACGTTTTTTACTATTTGAGCCTTATTTCGGTAATAAAACAAGTTGTTTTACTCACCCATATCACTTTGGTGTCATATGGAGCATTTCCGGAGATGTTTTAGCGTTAGGCTAACGCCGTTAGCATCAACAACAGTAGTTGGCAGTGGCGCTCTCATTGTCGTTCTGGGGCAGGGGTCGGCAACCTTAAATACGCGATATACAGAACAGACTCACCATCAGCAGAACATCCTCTGTCACAGAAAAACAAGTATATTCCGCTGAGTCATGTTCTTTAGTCCGATAGAAGCTGACGCATCAGCACCACAAGGAAAGAGTGTTTTTTTTTTCAGCGCTTTTAGTTTATGCAAATAAGCCATGCAGTTTTAAGTTTTGTTTCTGTAAAACGTAAACAAATGTGCACAAAGCTGCATTAAAAACATATTAATATTTGAGTCCTCAGTGCAAAAAGACAGTGGAGAGTGCAGTCTTTGTTGTAAGTTTCTTTCTTTCTTTTTTTGTTTTTAATGTTAATAAAGGATACAATGTTGCAGAGATGTACTAATAACAATTTTCTAGACAAATTATACTAGTAATAGTCAGAGGGGGGGCATGACATTTTTTCTTCTTCCTAGGGGGGGCGTCACAGAAAATAATTGAGAAGCACTGCGCTAGGCTAACGGCGTTAGCCTAACGCTAATCTAAAACATCTCCAGAAATGCTCCATATGACACCAAAGTGCTATGGGTGAGTAAAACAACTTGTTTTATTACCGAAATAAGGCTCAAATTGTAAAAAACGTTACTTTTCCTTTAAGGCTAAGGCTTCAGACTATGGAACTTTCCAGGCAGAGCAATAACATATCCATAGAAACAAGCTTTTAAAAATACCAGTTATTATAAATATTCATAGTTTTGTCACATTTTCAGTGTTTTTTCTGTTACATTTCAATTATGATTATAAAAATGTTTGGGGGGATAACTGCTCATTCAGTGGTGGTTTTATTTTTTGGTTTAAGTTGAGCAACGTTCTAATCTTCTTTACACTATAATTTTAAAAAAATCAATACATTTATGAATCTGTTTTCATGTGATGTCATAAACTTGATTTCATACTCTCTTTGCATTATTCATTCACTACAAAACTTTGGCCGTTCATTTACAGTTATATTTGAATTGCAGTTTTCAGGTTCAAGAATGTGAAAACGTCATACTCCCAGACAGTGCAAGAGCCTGTTGATTACATAGTACTTTACCATGAAATATCTTAAAGGGGAGTGCACAAATCTTGAACCTAATCATTTCTCTTAGTGAGTAGACATACAAACTGACTGCATTGCAACAAAAATCAGCCTTCTAACTTTTCATTTTAGCTGCCACCCATCTGTAAATATTATTTGCCTATAGCCTATAGGTTTGCAGACACACTTTGAATAGTCATTAGGGGGCAGAAATTCATTTTTACTTAAGATGCGTGAAGAGTCCCTCAGTCGTCCAGGTAGAATCCATGATAAAGGAGAAATTAAATTTGTCAACTGGACAAAGTTTGTTTGGTCGAAAAAGTTTCGCCGCTCATCCGAGAGGCTTCGTCAGCTCTGGTTCTAGTGCTGGGGCCTAAAAAAAATAAATCTAAGTTTCCGGTTGCCGACCGACCCTGTTGATTTGCATGCGACCCAAATTATTTTATTGGACTTAATAAAATAAAATAAATTTGATACTGAAATTAATTTTACAAGCTTCGGTTAAAAAAGAAAGAAAGAAAACTAATAGCCTACTGTATTTTTCGATTTCCGCGAGACTACAATCGACGTCATTCACCACGCCTGCGCTGCGATGTGTAATGTAATGTGCTTCTGTGCGCACGCTCACCTGTCACACAGAGGAGAGAGTCAGGGTTGGGGTGTAGCCGTATTTTTTGTTGAACGCAAACCATTCATTCATCTTTCACGTTAATCTGTTCATCCTGCTGGTTTTCATGAGTTCCATTTCATCCTGCTGCGCTGTCATAGCTGTGTGCGCTCTTTTTGTAATAAATGCACAAAACGCATATCTGGATCTCAGCATATCTGTCACCACAGCCTCCTCTTTGCGCGTCACAAATCTGCGAGCCATAGGACCCAACCTCATATTCTCGGCGGCTAAAAGGTTTGAGTTTGGAAGCCGCCACATTCTGCTTTACTTCCGTGTGACAAAACGAAACTGCGGCCGTGTCCCAGTTCCCAGAGCGCACAGCTCAGAGCGCGGCCCGAAGGGGGCTCAGACTGCAGTCAAGGCAGTGAATACTTGCTCAGCCCCGACTGCAGTCCGCGGACCGCTTAACGACTGCGGTCTTCGGACCACGTGTTAACTGCGCATGGGACAAAAAAGAAGTGGGACAGCAGTTGCGCCGGTGTACTGTCGAAATGTGTGACGCACATGCCCTTCAACCCACGCTCCGAGCCGCGCGCCCTGGGAACTGGGACACGGCTTCTAATGGCAAAGAAACATGTCTGCGGCGCCATTTGCCCACAAAAATAACTGCAAAAGACCACGCGAAACAGTTCCCCTCCTAGTAGTCATTTATTTTCGATGTTGGTAAGGTTGTTTTAGGACCATATCTGTGATCTCTGTGTCTTTGTATTATTCTTTGTCAGTAATAACTCAGTATTCAAAATATTACTCAATTTTAATTACAAAAAGCGAAAATCGCAACTATTTATCGCTACTTTCACTTCCTCCCGCAACAAAATCGCAACAAAAACCTTAAAAGCACCGCAACTTTTTGGAAAAGCTCCCGGAAATTCAGGGATTTTAGCCCGCAACAATCACAAAAAATGCCCGCGAAATCCTGGGGGGTCTGGGAAAGGAGAAATGACTGTTTTGAACACACAAACACACTGTTTTATGTGGGGTTGTGTCCCATTTGCTTTTACATACATACAACAGCTGTTTGCTTGCAACAGTACAGTAGCTAACCTACATCAGCATTAGGTTTGTTGACTCATGCCCAGGAGGAAACTATTTAACTGTACCTTTTTCAATACATCTCTTGTTCTTACTGTACTGTACTGTGCTTGTTCTTCTTCTTCCAGTAGGCCTCTGTTGGCCTGTAATGGGACATGTTTAGAATGGTGAATGACAAATTGAATTTCTTCTTTTATAATGGTGAATGAGTGTTGTCACTAAGTCTGTGTTGTCACCACAATTTCTACAGAACAGATTTTTGTTCTCACTATACCCCCTGCAAACTGTAGAGTTCTACTGTTAGGCCTAAAGCATATCTGTATGTTAAGTATACTGTACATATCATTGTTAAGATTATGCAGTGCCAGTTTTAAGTTGACCAATGTCAACACTGTGTTAAATAAATGTAGTATTCAAAATTGTTTACTGCTTCTAAATTTAATGACTGCCATCTGAAAGAAGAACATAAAAAACAATACAAAATCAGCATGTATTTTTGTAACATTGTAAGATATATTCTACATGTACTCTGGTACAGTCAACGACCTGGTTTCGTATGGCATGTTGGAGCTTCGTTCGACTATACTTAAGTATAGAATATGCCCTTAGCATTGAGATAGCTTTGGGAAATTATGCCAATGTCAATTATAGTCTTTATTGAAATAGTACTGCTGTGGAAGGAAATAAAATAAAATTTCAAAATTTCCATATTCCCACAGGAAAATAAAAATAAAATAAATTCCCTACCTACCCATGTCTAGAACTGTCAACAAATCGGAAACCAACATTTATTTTTTTTAGGCCTGGTTAGACCCTGTTTATATCTAGCTGCAGGGAGGAGCTACCTACACTGAAATAGTTGTGAAACTATCTCAACTAATCTGTTTCTTTTGTATTATGAATTCCTCTGGCGTCTAGTATTAGCATATCTATTCAGCCCTAGGAGGCGCTCACTACACTGAAATAGCTCTGAAACTATCTCCACTAATCTGTCTCTTTGTTTTTCAAATTTCTCTGGCGGCTAAACTAGACACCAGAGAAATTCGTAATACAAAAGAAACTGATTAGTTGAGATAGTACTAATACTGTAAATGAATCCTTCTTCAAAATCAACACTCAGTGCATGAGAAACAGAGATAAGATGAGAAAGAGTCATAAATGTCACTCTGGAACAGTCCATTATGGGCGTTGTTGCTTTAATGCAAATGAGGAGGACAGAGATGGCCTATAGTAGGGGGTGGGGGCGTGGCCAAGCTCTCCGCTCCGCTCTGTGACCCACTTCCGTGTTTTTGCACGGGGGGAGAGATGAGAAGCCTTCCATTGAAAAATAAACACATTTCCACAGAAAATAAAATTAAACCACTGCTGTTCAAAGGTCCAGAGGCTCAGATAAAGGACTTCCGAGTCTAGAAACACTCGCAAGTTCCTCCAGGCAAATAAAAAAACGCATTTCGCATTGTGTAGCTCCTCCGCAGTCCAAACTCTCTGGGCGTGATTTACAGAGACACTGAGTACAGACAGACAGGGGTGGAACTGCATTTGCATTTCTTTTTTCGAGCTGACGTCAATAAGTTTCCTTGTTCAAAATCGCCCGTTTGAGCTCTGATTTTTTCTAACGCAGAAAAGGATCGCAAATGCTCAGTTTTGACATTTTGCAACTTTTAACCATGGGGGGGGGGGTAAACAGGGTAGGGGAGCTCACATTAACGTTCAAAAACCTCAGAAAGTGAAAATTTTCTGAGGACATGGGACCTTTAAAGCCCCAGTGTGTAGGATTCGTGGCGCATAGGTGGATGGTGCTATTGCACTTTCTGTTTTAGCTACGGCAGACCTCGAGGGACCCCGTGCGCCGCTACTGTATAAATAAAACGCGGTCCCGTTTTTTTGTTTTGTTTTTTTTTCTCCTGAAAACACATATTCCCGATCATGTACCATGACACTCTACACATCAAATGAAACCTTACAGTCTCCTCTTTTTGACTATGCAATTCATTTCCCTGCACAATAATCACTCCCCGAGCACATGGGGCTTTTATACGGAAAAGCACAAAACAAGGTTAGCTTACCTTAGAATGCTTTGCACAGGTCAAACTCTGTATTTCACCATAAACTTGCTCTCAATTTGTCCATAAGGATCCAGCGAATAAAATCCAGTAAAACAATTTAGTCCAAAACACGTGTTAGATCCATTACGACGTCTGATCCGGCAGCATGCTTGTGTTGTTTACCCAAAACCACGAGCCTTGTCGAAGGCGGAGCCCAAATGTCCTTCTGCGGCTCTCGTATTCAAAATGGCTGCCTCTGCATGGGGAAGATCCCCCTTTTATGTGACTATATCTAAGTCCAAAAGAATACTTTGATTTCATGATGGAAGTGAAAAGGCTTGGAAAACAATGTATTTTTGAATGGGGATCTTCAATTTCAGTAATTAATGGGTAAAAATCTTACACACTGTCCCTTTAAACATGTGTGAATGAAACAAAACACAACTCCAGGTCTGTTTGCGATGAGTGAACAACATTATAACAGAGATCATAAATAAATAGTCCCTTTAACCCAAGACTACACCAACTTTCAAAACCCAGGACTAAACACAGAACCCGACCCAAATCTGATCTGTATTTGAAAGCCCACAGTGTCTTCTGCTGATGTTTTTGCAGAGTTCTGACACAAAGGCAGCAGCGATGGGGGCGGAGCTTATCCACATCTGGACTGAAAACATCTGGGCCCTTCACCCCTTCTCCAGCCCTTCTCCTCTGGCTCTGGGACTCGGCACTTGAACGGACTTATACCATGGTTCGGCGCAAGACATCCCTGGTTGAAATCCTGGTTGTACTAAGTCTGTGTAAGTTATAGAGTTTGATCTTTTGAGTTTTCCTTTTGCAGGTCCAAACTATGGCTGATCTAAGACTTGTTGTCAGATGTTATGGGTGTACATGCTCTGAAGTTCATTTGTGTGTTGCGCTGTCAGGAGTAGTAGACCAGGCTTGACATACTATACATTTGGTGTAACTTTTAATTGATTACGGAGAAATACGTGCTTTAGTTTCATTTTAGTTTGGTCTTTTTTATGTTTTGGTTTACATCTCGTTCAAGATCAAATCCAGGCTTTTAACCTCAGGAATGAACTCTGGCTTAATGGCTAAACTGGGATTAAATGACCCCAATTATATCTGAACTGTGACATTTTAATTGTTTTGGGGAAATGGGGAATGTACACGCTCCAACTTTGATGTCTGTGCTCTGGGTCGAATCTTTTTTTGACGCAAACGCGATGCAAAGTTGTGCTGCGTGTTGTTGTGTAGTACAAAATCAAAACACACTCCACAGTAGGTCAAAACTAAATTACATTCAATTACATTACCCCTTTAGCTAGTTTAGGTTACAATTCTTTGACAACATTTCTGCTCAGGATAATCTTGAAGTTCTCAGAATGAGCTCAGAAGAATGGGCGTTCACTGTGACTAGTGTGACTGAGATGTTCAGTTAAAATAAATAAATAATTTTAAAAAAGAGACAATTATGCATAGAATAGATTATATTCCTATCCAGGCCTGGTTAGACCTGTTTGTTCAGGTTTGTATAAACTAAAGAGCATTTGTGTAAGTTTTATTGTGCATCAAAATGAAGATTTCTGTTTGTAGTTGATTCATATTTGTGACTGAAACAAAATGTATTGATTAGAAATGTTCGAAAGTGTTGCTCCTTATCGTTCATGTCTTGGATGTTTGTTGTTGTCTTTTTTTACTTTATGAATGAAATTTCTCGTAGTTGCCCTGTGACAGTCCGGCAAACGTGGCTGCCAATCTGCACCTTTAGTCACTTTTGCCACTACCAACCTACACATTCACTGAAACACAGATGCAGCGGTTTACTCTGTAAAATCAATATAGGTATTTTGACGAACTAAAATGTATTTATTTAGTTGGTTGCGATGTTGTTTTGAAATCATTTTTGTTTCTATCCAAATGATAAAAGGAGAAATTCAATTTGTCAACTGGACAAAGTTTGTTTGGTCGAAAACGTTTCGCCGCTCATCCGAGAGGCTTCGTCCGCTCTGGTTCTCATGCTGGTTAGACCCTGTTTATATCTATCTGCAGGGAGGAGCTCCCTACACTGAAAAAAGCTCTGAAACTATCCCAGCTACTCTGTTTCTTTTGTTTTACGAATTCCTCTGGCGTCTAGTATTAGCATATCTATAAGCCCTAGGAGACGCTCACTACACTGAAATAGCTCTGAAACTATCAACTAATCTGTCTCTTTGTATTTCAAATTTCTCTGGCGTCCATTTTTGTCTCCCTATTCAAGACAAACGACCCTCTCCACCCCTCTGCAAAGGCTTGTCTGTCCTAATGTTTCTTTGTCTGTTTTTGACTTGGTTTGAGAATCGAATTATAGATGGGAGACAAGTTGTGTCTAACTCCCCCATTTTGAAATGAATTGCGTGAGAAATGCCGTGTGAGCGTGTGAATTGTCTCTCTCAATGCGTGAGACTTGAGAGCCCTGCTGTAAATGTTTGTCTAAAGAGCAAACTTAAACTACAAAGCAACTAATGAGGGTTATATAAACTATAAACAGGGCTCTCAAGTTTTGAGCGGGGTCGTGCGTGAGACTGCGTAATTTCCGAGGAGCGGGGGATGGGTGCGAGTGAACATTTTTTCCCGAGGAGCGGGGGGGGCCTTGAATTGCGTGAGAAATGCCGTGTGAGCGTGTGAAAACGCGTGGAATTGTCTCTCTCAATGCGTGAGACTTGAGACTCCTGTCCCTCGCTGAAACTACACTCTACAGTCTGCCCAACAACAGAACAATCTATTTTCTGATTGGCTGATTTTTTTCCGGGGAGCGGGACGGGGAGGAGGGGGAGAGTTTTTTTCGCTGAAAACGCGCGGTGCCTGCATAAACTGAGCCACACAGACCAATTTTCTGAGCACAAAAAAAAAACTTTATTTTGACAACACCTTTATTTTGTTAAAGGTGCATTATGTATGTGCAACTTTTTGGTAGGGAGTCCGTCACTTGCTTGTTTCTATGGAGATGTCATTACTCTGCTTGAAATGTTCCACAGTATGACATTAAACATCTCTAACTTACATTTATTCTATTACAGGTGGTTTTATAGCTTGAATTCCTATTAAAAAAGGCATTCTGACTGTGAGTGCGGCTGCCTCTCCACAGACCTGACCTGTAAGTTGATCTGGTTTGGTCGACATGAAGATGGAAAGGTTTAACGCCAAACTGTGAAACATTCAAGAGAAAGAGAACATGGAGAAAAGTCTTTGATGGGCCCTCAACCGGAAAAGTTACACAATGCAGCTTCAAATAATGTTTAAACTGTCAGAAAAACACCAGTACTCTCTCACCAAACCAAGTCAGAACTGGAAAAATATAGGCCTATATCATAGGCCTGGAAAAATATAGGCCTATATCATCATCATATATCCTATATCATATATCATCTGTCAAATGCACTTTAATTCACTGCGTTGTGCCGTCTCGTGTCCGTTGGCTAACATAAAGCCCTAAAACATTTTGAGACTACCAGTTCTCCAGTGTCCACAGCTCACACACTGGCCTTTGTTCAGCTGGAGATAATGGCCTTTTAATAAGTTCACAATTCACTACAGGCCATCACTTTAGACCCAATCTTTTATTTATATGATTCCTATTCACTTTTCCTTCACTTATTCTGTATAGTTTCTTTCCCCCAATGACTTCCTTTTGATAATTGTGAGTGATTTTTCAGTGATAATTTCAGTTGTGACTTAATTGGAAGTTGAGTTTGTACAGTGTCTGATATTTTTATTTATTTATTTATTAGATTATTTTAAATTAAAGGTCCCATGGCATGAAATTTTCACTTTCTGAGGTTTTTGAACGTTAATGTGAGCTCCCCTACCCTGTTTAGGGCCCCCCCTCCCATGGCTAAAAGTTGTGAAATGTCTAAACTGAGCATTTGCGATCCTTTTCTGCGTTACAAAAAATCGGAGCTCAAACGGGCGACTTTGAACAAGGCACCTTATTGACGTCAGATCGAAAAAAGAAATGCAAATGCAGCTCCACCCCCGTCTGTCTGAACTCAGAGTCTCTGTAAATCACGCCCAGAGAGTTTGGACTGCGAATGCGCTAGGCAATGCGAAATGCATTTTTTTATTTGCCTGGAGGCACGTCCGAGTTTTTCTAGGCTCGGAAGTCCTTTATCTGAGCCTCTGGACCTTTGAACAGCAGTGGTTTAATTTTATTTTCTGTGGAAATGTGTTTATTTTTCAATGGAACGCTTCAAATCTCTTCCCCCCGTGCAAAAACACGGAAATGGATCAGCTGAGAGCTGGCAGCGGAGAGCGGAGAGTTTGGCCACGCCCCCACCCTCTACTATAGGCCAGCTCTTTTCTCCTCATTTGCATTCAAGCAACAACGCCCATAATGGCCTGTTCAGAGAGAGAAAAAAATACTCTTTCTCATCTTATCTCTGTTTCTCATGCACTGAGTGTTGATTTTGAAGGATTCATTTACAGTATTAGGGAACCATTAAGGAGCCATATAAAAGCATCAAGAAGTACCATGTCATGGGATCTTTAAATTCATACTTACTTCGCAGCTGATGTTGTCAATATTCCCTGGGGGTGCGATGCTAATTGTAGGCGCGGTCTGAAGCTCTGTTACTCTAGATAGACTGAATCTGAGCTTTGTTTTAACGGACTTGTGACGTCCCTCTCAAATAACATTACAGTCGCAAGCTGGCTCGCATTCGCCAACAGTTTTTCAGTTAGTCACTCTTGCCTTTTTTGTTGCAAATCACCTCATCGGGGCTATAAACCTCCTGCACTGATCGCAGGCTGCCAAAAATGTGCTGTTTAAATCCATTTTGTATATTTTTTTCTTGAGTTTTCAGGCTATATTAACACTTTTTGTAACATTATTTGTAACATTCTGCCATGTACATCATGAGTGTGATGTCACTGTAAAGTATAAACTAGAAACTTGGATTTTCCCCCACTTGTCTTCTGTTCATTTCAGTTATTTTGTATTTTTTGTAAGCAAAATATAGTTGGCAAACAGCTATGTAATAGCACTCCCCTAAACTAGTTCCACTTGTAAACAGTGAGTTTACAGTGAGTCGGTTCAGGCAACTTTTTACTGTGCGGTATGGGCTCCTAGATTTCCCATAATCCTTAGAGGCCGTGGTTTTGGCTGCTCACTTGGCTCATATTTTGTAGCGCAGTTCTGGCTTTAATTTATTTCTGGAGGCAAACACCTCACATATGCATTTCAGCTGCATTTCTCTCTACCCACTCTCAAATGTACACAATGATTCAAAAGCCATTTCTCTGCTGATAAATGGGTCTAACATATAAGAGAAGAAAAGGACTAAACCGAGATTTAACAGCCAAGGAAAACTGGGGATCATTAAGGGTTTACTCGGACTAAAAGCATATCCAGAACAATTGCTCTCGTGTTTTTTGTACACATTCTTTCATGCATCTCGAGCCAAACATGATTGTCCAGTTAGATTCTATTTTTCAGTGACAGATGTGAAACAAAGGAGCTTATTGGTCATCTATTATTTACTGACAAAATTCCTCTTACCTCAGATTAAAAGTGTATTGTGCAACTTTTCCCGTGGAGTGTCCATCAAATGCTTTTCTCCGTGAAGATGTTATTGCTTTGTCTGGAATGTTTCACAGTATGGCATTAAACCTTCTTAATGGAGACCAAACCAAGTCACAGGTCAGACCTGCGGAGAGGCGACCCTGCTCACAGTCAGAATGCCTTTTTTTTATGTAGTTTTGAGCTATAACCACCTCTAATTGAAAATGTAAAGTAGAACTGCTTAAAGGAAAAGTAACGTTTTTTACAATTTGAGCCTTATTTCGGTAATAAAACAAGTTGTTTTACTCACCCATATCACTTTGGTGTCATATGGAGCATTTCCGGAGATGTTTTAGATTAGCATTAGGCTAACGCCGTTAGCCTAGCGCGATTTATAGCCATAGCTCGGGGCATTCCCCGAGCATGTAATATGCCCCGTGCGGGCTCCAAATAACACAAACTTTAGCACTTTTCAAATCATAGAAGCTCGATGTCTTTAGTCTACGATTTCGTTTGAATCAAAAGTGGCCTGTAATCCGAGATTTATCCATAGTTTACAGCTTTGCGTTCCATGTTTGGGTCCCGGGAGCTGAGAGCACACTTCGCGCATGCGCACTGGCGTCCTCATCTACTCGAAACTATGGCTAAATCTCAGATTACAGGCCAGTTTTGACCAAACGAAATCATAGACTAAAGACATCGGGCTTCTATGATTTGAAAAGTGCTAAAGTTTGTGTTATTTGGAGCCCGCACGGGGCATATTACATGCTCGGGGAATGCCCCGAGCTATGGCTATAAGTCGCGCTAGGCTAACGGCGTTAGCCTAACGCTAATCTAAAACATCTCCGGAAATGCTCCATATGACACCAAAGTGATATGGGTGAGTAAAACAACTTGTTTTATTACCGAAATAAGGCTCAAATTGTAAAAAACGTTACTTTTCCTTTAAGGCTAAGGCTTCAGACTATGGAACTTTCCAGACAGAGCAATAACATATCCATAGAAACAAGCAGGTGACGGACCCCCAACCAAAAAGTTACATAGTGCATTATTAACAAAGTGCATTATTAACAAAGTACTGGGCTTCACTTATTGATTCTGCAGAAATCAATCGTGTTTTTCAGTTCCTTATGCGATATTTTTTCCTTTTTTCCTTGTAAGTAGCCAGATTTGTTTTTATACAGGCTGACCATGCGCGTTCCTGATTGGCTAATCCACCTGTCAATCAATCACGCTCATCTGAAACCTTTGAGCTTCATGATGAGCAGAATCACATAGGCCTGTCACGTTAACACATTTTGAAGCATGATATATCGCTACAGAGAAATATTAGTTTATGCCACTGACACAAAGCACATTTTAAATAGACTGTAAATATAAATATACTGTATCATTAAAGGTCCTATATTACACAAAATGGATTTGTGAGATTTTAGTGTATGTTAGAATGTTGTTATCTTATCAAAAACATACCTGGAGTTGTGTTTTGTCTCATTCACACATGTTTGAGTAACTTGTTAGTCTGTCTTTAGTAGTCATTAGTCTACTGTCTGCATCTTCAAAGCTCAAAATGTTCTGTTCCACCTTGTGATGTCATGAAGTGGTAGTTTTCAAGTTAACAGCTACCTTTTACCTTTTGTTTAACAGAGATTTGTAATTCCCGGGCTGAAATGATCCAAATTATTCTAGTGAAGGTGTGTGGAGTTTCAAAACACCTTGTGGCACTTCCTGTATTACCACATGACATCACAAGTGGTTTGAGAGAAGAACTCTAAATCTGCAGGGTTTGTGTGTTGAACATGTGTGAATGAAACAAAACACAACTCCAGGTCTGTTTGTGATGAGGAAAAAACATTAGAACATAGATCAGAAAATAACGTCATACGGACCCTTTTAAAGAAGTGATTTATTCTAGCCTCTACATCTACAATCTTACATTATAAGAGAAAAAATGTGGAGAAAAAAATCTCCAAACTATTGCAAAGAATTATACACGTGATAAATATTGAGACCCAAAATATACTGTACCAGCTTTCATATATAGAATGATAAGTGAATATAGTGATTATCGTGACAGGCCTAGACTCTAGACCAGTGTTTCCCAACCTTTTTTTGTCTTGTGTACCCCCTGAGCCTTTTTGTCATACCTCGAGTACCCCCTCACTCATACGTGTTGATAGTTCTCCAACAGTAGAACGTGACACAACGGATTATTAAAGGGATATGCCACCCCCAGGTCAAACTTGGGCATCTCCCCACAGTCCAGAGACTAAAATAAGTGGTGGAAAGCGTTTTCCTGCTCACCCAGCCATTGTCCGAGTCTGTCGCCACTGACCTCCGCGGTATCTGCAGCTACTCCGCGTTAGACTGGAGTCTAACGTCGCCAGAGAAAGATTTCGGCCAAAAGGAATTAATTTGCTTGATGCGTTTCCCAATTACTTTCTGTGTAGTGCGCATTCATATCGAGTGCAAATAAATGAGCAAATCAACAGGGAGAGCTTGACTTGGTCATTTTGGGTGGGAACTATTTTTAAAAGACAGACGAAGCACACACCACGCTGTGTAACAGGGGAACTGCCTTCCTGGTGCGTAACTGGGATTCCCCTGTCAGCGTGCTCTGTGCTTCGGCTGTCTTTTTCCGCACTGAAAAATAGTTCCCACCCAAAATGACCAAGTCAAGCTCTCCGTGTTGATTTGCTCATTTATTTGCACTCGATATGAATGCGCACTACACACAAAGTAATTGGGAAAAGCATCAAGCAAATTAATTCCTTTTGGCTGAAATCTTCCTCTGGCGACGTTAGACTCCAGTCTAACGCGGAGTAGCTGCAGCTGCGCGCGGCGGTCAGTGCAGACAGACCTGGACAATGGCTGGGTCACCAGGAAAACGCTTTCCACCACTTATTTTAGTCTTTGGACTGTGGGGAGATGCCCAAATTTGACCTGGGGGTGGCATATCCCTTTAAATGAAAATCATTTTATTTCATCTCTTTAATTTGAAATTTTAATTCTTAGGCATTTTCTCTCTTTTCTTTAACTCAAATTTACTCAAATTAGAATTTAAAAATTCCAAAAAATCTCCCCCTGCGCCTGGCAGCGACACTGCCGAGTATGTACTCGCGTACCCCTAGGGGTACTTGTACCCCTGGTTGGGAAACACTGCTCTAGACTATAGTAAAGTGTCTATTCTGGCTCACAGACAAGACAAAAACCATTAAGAAATTGATCTGAACTTCACACTCATAGAGGAATTAATATGACAAAAATTGCACTAAATCATCTAACTTTCTGATTCATGGTCTGTCAGCTGCTTGTTTCTATGGATACGCCATTGCTCTGCCTGGAATGTTCCACACTATGACATTAAACAGCTCCTTACGTTACACATATTCAATCCAGGTGGTTTTATTGCTCAAAAATACCTTTAAAACAGGCATTTTGGCACGGGGTCGCCTCTCCACAGATCTGACCGGTAACTCGGTCTGGTTTGGCCTCCATGATGGTTTAAAGCTGTACTGCGAAACATACCAGACAAAGCAATAACATCTCCATGGAGAAAAGCATTTGACGGACACTCCACCAGAAAAGTTACACAATGCACCTTTAAATCTGATTTAGACCATGTTTGGACCTTTTACTGACAGAGGACTGGCTGTGGACCTCTCGATATTGTTAATTACGAATGAATTATGGTGTGTATTGTTTTAACATGTGTAGATCTTGTATCTTTATCAGACCTGTTTGCGGTGGAGGGCTTCACTCACCTGAGCTTCAACGTGTGTCGCTGGTGTGAAGTGTCCAGTCCGATCTGCAGAGACAGTGTGTGTGTGAGCAACTGTAGCCTGTCCTCCTTCTGCTCCAGCACCGAGGAGATCTGCATCGCAATATGGTGAGTTTAGACCTGGTTTAGACCTGGTTTAGACCTGGTTTACTCCTGGTTTAGACCTGATTTACTCCTGGTTTAAACCTGGTTTAGACCTGGTTTAGACCTGGTTTAGACCTGGTTTAGACCTGATTTACTCCTGGTTTAGACCTGGTTTAGACCTGGTTTAGACCTGGCTTAGACCTGGCTTAGACCTGATTTACTCCTGGTTTAGACCTGGTTTAGACCTGGCTTAGACCTGGTTTAGACCTGATTTACTCCTGGTTTAGACCTGGTTTAGACCTGATTTACTCCTGGTTTAGACTTGGTTTAGTCCTGGTTTAGACTTGGTTTAGACCTGATTTACTCCTGGTTTAGACCTGGTTTAGACCTGGTTTAGACCTGGTTTAGACCTGATTTACTCCTGGTTTAGACCTGGTTTAGACCTGGTTTAGACCTGATTTACTCCTGGTTTAGACTTGGTTTAGACCTGGTTTAGACCTGGTTTAGACCTGGTTTAGACCTGGTTTAGACCTGGTTTAGACCTGATTTACTCCTGGTTTAGACCTGGTTTAGACCTGGTTTAGACCTGATTTACTCCTGGTTTAGACTTGGTTTAGACCTGGTTTAGACCTGGTTTAGACCTGATTTACTCCTGGTTTAGACTTGGTTTAGTCCTGGTTTAGACCTGGTTTAGACCTGATTTACTTCTGGTTTAGACTTGGTTTAGTCCTGGTTTAGACTGGGTTTAGACCTGATTTAATCCTGGTTTAGACCTGATGTACTCCTAGTTTTGTTTTTGTTTAAACTTGGTTTTGTTCTGGTTAGCACCTTCACATCACAGCAAGATGGTTCAGCTTTAGATTAGATTAGATTTATTGTCATTGTACAAAATACAACAAAACTTCGACATAGCAAAACCGCAGCAGTAAAAATGAATAAATATAGACACA